>OZ012740.1:492392594-493592594 GCA_963859935.3 Lathyrus sativus
TGGGTTTCTATATCTCTATATGATTGTTGTTCTCTTCTCTATGTTCTGAGCAATTGATGTGTAATTTTGCAATTGTGTGATAATATGATCATGATGTGTGTTTTCATGATTGGTGAATGATTATGATGTTGTGTGGTTGAGGTTTGGAGCGCGAAACTCAAAGATATGATTTTTATAAAAATTTGGGATTTTAGGATGTTGCAAAATTTGGTTTTCGTATCAAAAGATGCAGAAAAATTGATTCCGTCACAGTGGTAACTGGTTACCACTTTTGGTGTAATAGGTTAGTGGTAACCAGTTACACCTAAGACAAATTTTATAAAAATGGGTTCTTTTTAAGGTGTAACCGATTACAGGTATTGGTGTAACCAGTAACATTGTCCAAAAAGGGCGTATTTTGGGCAGTTTTAAGGGTTGTAACCGGTTACACTAAGATGGGTTAGCCATTGTTATAGTCAAAGTGGTAACCGATTACATGTTTTTGGATAATCGGTTACACCTGCTGTGTCAAACTCTGAAAATTCACAACTTGAGTTTCAGGTGTCCGTTTGAGGTGTCGTTTGATGCGTTAGAAAGCTGACGCAACAAAACTTATTATAAATTTTTTCAGTAACTTGAAATAACTTTAAATGGTGCATAATGGTGTTAGATAGTATGCAGTGTGTATGTTGCGGCGTGGCATTGTGTGCCAATGTTGTAATATTACTTGCTATACTACTATAATGCTATTGTTAAATGCTTATAGTATATGTTTGATGTTGGTGGCTATCTTTGGTATGGTATAATGATTAATATGAACATTATTGTACGATGCATTGTTGTTATTGTTGTTGTTGCATGTCTTGTATGAATCATGCATCATGGTGTTTGGACGGTGGTCCGTTTTAGGTGAGCCTCAATCCTATGGTGGGGATTGGTTGTGAGTAGCTGGTTCCAAGTGAGAATTAGTGAAGTGTTACCTATGGTGATGGTAACGATTTTTGGTGGGCTCTGGTCCTATGGTGGGGATCAGAGTGAGTGAACCTGAGAGCTCACATTTGGTACCGCATGCATTGAGTCTCTTTGCATTTGCATACATGTTACATTATGGTGTGTGGATTGTATGAAGTGTGGATTTGCGGATTGGGTGTTTAGGCATATGTTTATGGAGTGCTTACGTATTATTATGCATTTCTTTATATGATTGTGATTTCTCACCCATTATGTTCGAATGTTGCCTTTACATGGGCATCGTGCAGATAATCCACAGTAGAGGCGCATATGTGAGTGGAAGAGAGTACTTTTTGTTATGCTTTTGTTGAGGCGGCGTCTGCTCTGATATGTAACACTGAGGGATGAACGCTTGTGTTTTCATTTTATGTCTTGACATTTTCTTATAACTACTATATGTTATAATTATGTTTGAAAATACTAAAATAGTTGGTTGTTGATGTTTTCTGCTGCTATTTTTTTATATAAAAATTGATGTTTAAACATGTTTATTATTATTATTATTATTTTAAATTCAACATGTGTTACACATCCTATTGCATGAGCTGTTTTGGTGATAAAGTAACATCCTAATTGCTTGGTGAATTTTAAATTATTCTGATTTTTATTTAAAGTTACGCGGGGAAAATTAGGGTGAAGTTGATTCGAGAAAAGATGAAAGCTTAGCATAGTAGGAAGAAGATTTACCATGATAAGAGGAGGAAGGATCTTGAGTTTCAAGAGGGAGACCATGTATTCTTGAGAGTCACTCCAGTGTCCGGTGTCAGACGTGCTTTGAAGTCGAGAAAGCTTACTCCTCAGCTTATTGGTCCATATCAGATTTATGAAAGGATTGGAGTGGTTGCTTATAGAGTGGAATTTCCACAAAATCTTTCAAACTTGCATGATGTATTTCATGTATCACAACTTTATAAGTATGTTCCAGATCCGTCTCATGTGATTCCGATGAATGATGTACAAGTAAGGAATAATCTGACAGTTGAAGCTTTACCTGTAAGGATCGAGAACCGTGAATTGAAAAGGTTGAGAGGGAAATAGATTTCTCTCATGAAGGTAGTTTGAGGAGGGGATGCCGAATGGAACATGACATGGGAGTTAGAGAGTGGGATGCGAGTGTCGTATTCAAAGTTGTTCGCATCAGGTAAATTTTCGAGGACAAAAATGTTTTAAGTGGGGAAGAGTTGTAACGCCCTGATTTATTTAATTAATATTTGTAAGTAATTATATGATTGTGTGTGTAATTGTTTATGATTTTTGATGTTGGAGGGACCCTTAGGTGAAGGATAATGACCTTAGAAATTAGAATTTAAAGTGTTGGGGATGTGTGAGAAAAATTATAGAGATTTAGGGTGGCAAGAGTAAAACTAATTAATTATTATTAGCTAATATTTATTTGATTAAATAGAATTAGATGGATATTATTTAAAATAAATATTAGTGGAATTATTATTATTATTTTATTTAGTGGGAATAATGTGTAATTAGAGAATAATAATATAAAAAAAAAAGAGGAGAATAATGGAAAAATTGCCAGAATGTGAAAAACTTGGGAGAAGGGAAGAGAAAGAGAAGAGAGAGGGACATGACTTGAGGAAGAAGAGGAAGAACACACAATTTTTAAAGTGAAATAGTTAGGAATAACCAGGTACGAGTGGAATTTCCTATTGTATGGAGATTGCATGATAACATGTGAGTGAGTTTCTATGTCTATATATGATTGTTGTTCTCTTCTATATGGTTTGAGTAATTGATGTGTAATTTTGCAATTGTGTGATAATATGATAATGTTGTGTGTTTGCATAATTTGGGTGTTGGTGAACGATTATGTTGTTGTGTGTGGTTGGGGTTTGGAGCGTGAAACTTAAAGATATGATTTTTATAAAAATTTGGGGTTTTGGGATATTGCAAAATCTAGTTTTCGTATCAAAAGTTGCAGAAAAATTAATTTTATCACAATGGTAACCGGTTACCATTTTTAGTGTAACCGGTTACACATGAGACAAAATTTATAAAAACTGGTTCTTTTTAAGGTGTAACCGGTGACATGTATTGGTGTAATCGGTTACGCTGTCCAAAAAGGGCGTAATTTGGGCAGTTTTAAGGGGTGTAACCGGTTACTGGAATTGGTGTAACTGGTTACAATGAGGTGGGTTAGCCAATGTTTTGGTCAAAGTGGTAACCGGTTACCTGTTTTTGGATAATCGGTTACACCTGCTCTGTCAAACTTTGAAAATTCATAACTTGAGTTTCGGGTGTCCGTTTGAGATGTCGTTCAAAGCGTTGAGAAGCTAACACAACAAAATTTATTTTTAAAATAGTTTTAGTACTTGTAAATGATTTTAAGTGGTGTGTAATGGTGTTGGATGGTATGTGGTGTGTATGTTGTGGTGTGGTATTGTGTGCGAATGTTGTGTTATTACTTGCTATACTATTATAATGCTATTGTTGTATACTTGTAGTATATGTTTGATGTTGGTGACCAGTTTTAGTGTGGTATAATGATTAAGGTGAATATCATTGTACGTTATGTTGTTGTTGTTGTTTTTGCTGCTGCATGTCTTGTATGAATCATGCATTATGGTGTTTGGATGGTGGTCCGTTTTTGGTGAGCCTCAATCCTAAGATGGGGATTGGGTGTGAGTAGTTGGTTCCAGGTAAGAATCAGTGAAGTGTTTACCTATGGTGATGGTAACGATTTTTGGTGGGCTCTGGTCCTATGGTTGAGATCAGAGCGAGTGAACCCGAGAGTTCACATTTGGTACCACATGCATTGAGTCCTGAGTTGAGTCTCCTTGCATTTGCATACATGTTGCATTATGGTGTGTGGATTGTGTGAAGTCTGGATTTACGGATTGAGTGTTTATTCATATGTTTATGGTGTGTTTACATATTATTATGCATTTCTTTATATGATTGTGATTTCTCACCCCTTCTGTTTGAATGTTGCGTTTACATGGGCATCGTGCAAATAATCCGAAGTAGAGGCATGGTTGTGACTGGAAGAGAATGATCTTCATTATGAATTTGTTGAGTCGACGTCTATCCGATATATAATATTGGGGGATGAACGCTTGTGTTTTGATTTTATGTCTTGGCATTTTCTTATGATTACTATAGTTATGATTATGTTTGGAAATATTAAAATAATTGGTCGTTGATGTTTTCCTCTGCTATTTTAATAAAAATTGAAGTTCAGACATGTTTATTATTATTATTATTATTATTATTAAATTCAGTATTTGCTACATCTTCTATTGCATGAGCCATTTTGGTGATAAAGTAGCATCCTAAGAACCCTAAGTTCTAACTTGTGGAACCCCAAGAACCCATAGTTTTAACCTATGAATCCTACACCTGCTTACATGAACCCTAGAAACCTTAAACTTCGTAGACGAACCCTAACCTAAACCTAGTATGAACCCTAACCTAGAATTTCCAAAAATCCATCATACACCTTTAACCCAAAGCCTAATGTTCATCACCCTGATGAACATTCACCTTCAACCTCAACCTGTAACATCCTAATTTTCCCGTGTAACTTTAAATAAAAATCAGAGTAATTTAAAATTCACCAAACAATTAGGATGCTACTTTATCACCAAAACAACTCATGCAATAGGATATGTAGCAAATGTTGAATAGGTTAGGGTTCATACTAGGTTTAGGTTAGGGTTCGTCTATGAAGTTTAAGGTTTCTAGGGTTCATGTAAGCAGGTGTAGGATTTATAGGTTAAAACTTAGGGTTCTTGGGGTTCCACAATTTAGAGCTAGGGTTCTTGGATTACATGTTGAGATTCTTGGTTCTTTTTGGGTTAGGCCTTGGTTCGGTTGAAGAGATGAATGTTCATGATGAACATTCATCGTGTTCTGGGTTTAAGGATGGTTTATAGGGTGACTATTGATGAGTTGGGGTGGAGCCACCACTAGAGGCAATTTCTGGCTCGTGGTGTGGTTAGAGAGATGAGAAAGCATGGTGTGGTTAGAGACAGAAGGGGAAAGAGAGAAATAAGATACAAAAAGAGCAGAAATGAAAAATGATCCATTTCTAAAGAGAGACCCCTTAAATAATCCCTCCATGCATCCTTGATTTCTCTACACGTGGCCTCCTTAGTAGCCACTTGATCAAGTACTTTGACCAATCCTCCACACGTGCGCCCATCAAAACCGCCTTGCACCCTCAGATCAACCCCTTTGATCAGTCGACCACCTGATGATCAACTGATCTAGCTCCCCAGATTAAATCTTGACCACCCTTGATATTTACATTAGAAGGTTGCATTTTTTTCATCTTTTCCTTTTTTTCTTTTCTTATTTCTCATTTTCCTAATTTTCCTAATAGACCTCTGGACTAATGAGTCTTTTCCCTTTGCTTGTTGCAACATCCCTGTTTTTCTCCTATAACTACAAATACACCCCCTTAGTTTAAATTTATTTTATTATTTAGTTAGTTAATTTAATTGTTTTTAATTTTTAATTTTAAATCAATCATTTAATATTAGTTAATTTAGTTTTTTAATTTGGTTTTTTTAATTTAATTAATTTATTTAAGTTTTTTCATTTTAGTTTTAGTTTAATTATTTTAGTTAGTTTATTTTAATTTATAAAAAATACAAAAATAATCCTTTTATTTCACTTAATTCAAAAATACAAAAATAAAAGCTTTCCAATTGTAATTGAACCATGTGTACATAATCACCAACCTTTTTTAATCTAATTAATCTTAATTGTTTTTTTTTTTGTAAATAAAATGGATAAGTGGATGAACATCCACACTGTCCTCGAGTAATTGATTGTTTAACGCACGATACATCGATTGATTATTCAAAATCAAAATAATTTAAAATCAACTTCAACACATCAAATCTCTTTTGTGCCCTTGTGCACTCACTTCAATTTTTTTCATAAAAAGAATAGTTAAGTCATTTCTATACAAAACACAAACAAGCACTTCCACCTCCATTGTGCGAGCATACAAGCCAATGTTTAGACGCAAGAAGTTGACTTAACCTATTTTATAAAACCAACCAACAAACACTCATATTTTACCAAACTATGATGCTATAATTTTCTCACTGCACTTGATAATACAGGCACGAGATTTTGAAATCCCGACGAGCACACTAATTAAAAAATATTTTTCCCTTTTATAAATAACTTTTTAAAAGAAATATTTTAATAAATAGAATAACTACAAACATTCCCTTAACAAACCCTTAACCCTAAAGCTATAGGAGGTTCGCGTTGAGTGCAACGGATATAAGGGGTGCTAATACCTTCCTCTCGCATAATCGACTCTTGAACCCTTATTTGGTTGCGATGACCATCTTATTCTTTTTCTCTAAGGGTTTTATCTTTATTTTTTCTTTTCTTACGAAAAATAAAATTCAGTGGCAATTCTGTTAGTCATCCGCGAGCCAGCGATATGCTTGCGAGATCGTATTTTTTGAGATGCGACAAACACTGTTCAATGATGCTGCATAGTGATAAAAATTCGGATCATGTTGTTGCACCCCAAATTTTGACCCCTTAGATCCTCATCATCATTTTAGGATCATATTCATTTGATTGTCTAACCTTAACCTATTTCCAGTTGGTCTTTGTTAAGATACAAGTGAATTAGGGTTCCGTACAGTCGAGAATCGAGGTTTCGACGGTTCAATCAGTCAACGTAGTGGATTGATCCTCCATGAAATAAGTCTCCAAATCATCAAATATACTCCATTGGATCAAGTATGAATCCAATTTGAGGTTGTCACCCAAGGATCAAGAACAATGCAGTTCAGGATACCCGATTAGGGTTTTCTATTAGGAAAAGTCAACTGTAGTTTGACTTTTGTTTTAAAAGGTATCCCAATGGTGGGATCATGGTCCATGAATTTCATATGGCTTAGTGAATTCTACTCAAGAAGTTTCAAGGCCTCAAAAGACCCAGAACATCGACAGTCGACCCGGTAGTCATTGATCGATCGTTCGACTGATCGAAAAGTCAACTCTTCACTCATAAGGAATTTGACCTCAAAGTATGAAGCAAAAATGTTCCTAGTAACATATTACACCTGTCCATGAAGTTTCATGACCATTAGATCAAGGATTGAGGAGTAATCGAAAAATCGGGAAATTAGGGTTTTGAAAGGGGCAAGACCATAACTCCCTAACCACACATCTAATTGAGTTGGTTCAAAGCTCATTGGAAATATACTGACAAGTCCTACAAAATTCCCACAGTGGTCCATGAGCAGAAAATGCATAGATTTTGAGTTATGGCCAAAGTCATTTCAAGAGGGAAAAATAACTTAGAAAAATTCTAAGTTATTGGCCTTTTTAGGCATGTTTTTAGCAACTTTGAGTGGATTTTTGACCTAGTTCCACTTGGAATCTGAAGATCATGAAAACATGAAAGTTGTAGAGCTTCATGAGGGCTTTCCAAAAAGTTTTAGAACTCTTCCATAGCCCTTGTGAGCTGAGAGTTATGAAGTGAGAAAGTTGGGCCTGTGCACTAGTTTGTCAACTTGCCAAAACCTAACATGAACTTGATTTCCAACTATGAACTTCATCTCTAACCATGGATTGACAGCTGATATGATATTTAAGAGTGCACAATGAACTAATTCAGAAGGGAATCCAAGCATATCCCAAGGAATCATGGAAAACCATTTGTTTAATAAGGAAAAAGTACAAAGGTACAAGAGGAGAGAGATGATTTGGGGCTGCAGCATGGCAAATATGTCCTTGCTATCCCTATACTCATTCCATACAGCTCAAGGTTATCTGGTTTTATAGGTTTATGGCCCTTGGAAGCATGCACCATCTGCAGAAAGTAAGCACACATAGATTTGGTTAGTTTTTCAACAAAACCACCATGTGAAAACCACTTGAACAAAATCTGCCCCAAGTCATTTTTCCTATAAATAGAGGCTCCCTCTATGTTACTTCACACACAAGAGCACTCTAAACCTAAGATAAAATCAAGCTCTCTCATCTTACCTTGCTTTACTTGAAAGTGAATAAAGTCTCCAAAATCACCAAAATTGCCTTTGTGCAAATTCCACACCAGTTCCATTTCCAGCCATTCAAACCTCACCAAAACCATATACACAACCTCAAAATAACCATCTAAATCTGTTTCCATCATCACATTCATCAAAAACTCCATAGGTTAAAAAGTCAAACTTCACACCACCATAGTTTGACTTTTGAGCATTTTTCACACCAAACCACTACTTGTATCCACTCTTACCAATTCAACACTCAAAATACACCATATCCATGATGTTCTAGCTATCCACCATCTTAAATCATAGCTGGAAGTGAAGCTACTCAAACTGTCCTCAATATTTGGTTATTTCTTCAAAAGGAAGCAAGCTTCACCAATTTGCTCCAAAGGAAGCTCTGGTTTTCTTTCTGGGCAAATAGCTGGTGCTTGGAAGTCTACAAGAGGTTGGTGACCTCTAACTTTTGTTTCCTTTCATGTATATATGCATCATCAAACTGTTGACCATAAAATTGGATATGCTTGCATTTATTGTCATAAATTCATATGTGCCATATGCATTTGATCCTTGAAGTTCAATACTGTTATTTTAAGTGTGTGTTTTGTTAATGACAAAACCTGTTCCTCATGATCAAAGTTTGTTTATACATACTGTCTAGGTTGTAACCATCATGAGAAAATATGCATTGAGTTTGATGTTTGAATTTGCCATGCCAAGTTTACTTCTGTGATGTTTTGAACTGCTGTTTTATGCTTGGTACATACTTGCTGTCATGAGAATGCAGCACCAATTGAATCATGTTCCGCTTAGATAGTTGACATTGTCATGTTTTGCATCAGTTGCTGTCAACAGTAGGTTTGTGTACTAGGATTTGTTTTTCTTGCTAAAATGAAGTAATGGCTGTCATGATTAGAGCAATGTAGTAGGGCTGCTATTTGATTATTGATATGATTATGGCTAAAGCTGGTTGTTGTGTCTGTTCAGATTTTATGCTTGAAATTTAATTGGAATGTAAAAATGTAATTTGTCTTTGTAAAGGCACTATGCTTTTCACACCAAAATTTGGCTGTTAGACCATGTCTTTAGGTTTGTTAACCTCTGATCTATCATTTTCCTTTGTCTGCATTTAATGTTTGTCATGAGTACAAAACTTTGGACTGATATGTGATCTTCTTGCACTTTGTAAAGTCAAAAAACCTGTGGTCTCTTAAAACAAATAGTTATGTTTGGTCTATGCTTTGATCTTGTTTCCAAATTGCATTTATGCTTGCTTGAATTTGTTCTTATGCAAAAGTTGGTGAGCTACTGTCTTGAGTTTTTTTTAAACTATCATGTGCCTGAACTTTTGAATAACTTTTGTTTGGAGTGTTGGCATGTTTTTTGGAGTTCATAACTTTTGCTTTTATGAAAGGGGAGTTTGTCAACTCATGTGCTAACAGAGGAGTGACTGCCACTAGGGCAATATGAGCATGAGCCATTTTAGTAAGTTTAGCTTTTGTCAAATTATTGTGGATGTGGAGTTTGTCAACTCATGAGCTTTAACTGCATTGCATATGTTTGTTTTTACTTCTGTTGAGATGATTCACCTAATGCTGTCAAAGCATGTTTGGATTCTTGATGATCAATTTCTGTCTAGATTCATGCTGGATGCCAAGATGTTTTTTTCTTTTCACATGCTGCACTTTTGGTTTGAGCTTGATTAGACAAACTGATAGATGTGTCAAGCCTGTGTGTATTTTGTTTTAATTGATTGTCTTGAGGAAAGTTTGGCCACATTGTAACAAAGGACATTTTGTTTATGTTTTAAACCAAAATCATGTTTTTACATTGAAAGATGTTTGAGCTTGGCTGTTATGAGCTGTTGTTGGAACTAGTCAAAATTCATTGATTGATATGCCAAAACAATAACTGTTATGAAGATATTTTTAGACTGGCATTATTTCTTTCTTATGACAGATTATTATCAACTTTCGAAAAACACTTTGGTTTGGTCTACTGTTCTTTATTTGTTGGAGCTATGATTGGAATCCATCAATAAGACATTGATTGGAATACCAAGAGCTGGATGCCAATTGCTGCTTTTGAGACCATCTTAGGATTTGAGTTAGTCAACTTATGCCCAACTTGTGTCTGATTTATGCTAAATTTACCACTGTTGCTATTGAAACTGTTTTGGACTTTGAGTTGGTCAACTTATGCCTAAGGATGTTTCCACTTAGTGTTCATGTTAAAGTTTGTTTGTGGTGGCTTGATAAGTTGTAACTTATGAGAAATATGATTAATCATTAACATTGTTATGTTCAGTTTGCATTAGTCACTGCCAAGAATTGGTATACATGCTAGAATTTGAAATCCTTGCTAGGATGAGGTAGTGACTTTAAGAGCAATACATTAAGGCTGCTTTGTTTGAGTTGTTAGATTGGATGTTGTCTTGCTATGTGATCTGCTGCAAACCATTGAACCATGTTTAGCTTGTTAGGCTATTTTGTTTAAATTTAACTTGTCATGAATTGTATGTGTGTATGTAGGATTTGTCATGAATTTGGTGTTTTAACTATTGCCATCAAGTGTTCTATACTTAGAGGACACTTTATGAATCAGAGTTTATTAATCCTTAATGGTAGATTTTAGGCAGTCTAGGTAGGGTTTAGTTTAGTGCTTAGGCAGGTGTCTTTGCATGCACATTGCTGGTTTAGTTTATTGAAAGGTTGCTAGGCTAAGTTTCAAATATGAATAACATAAATGCTTGGCTCTTCACTGTCCAATTTGTTAAGGGGTAGACCAACTTAATTCCCACCAGAACCTTCTTGAATCCCATGTCTTGGCTGATGTTTGTTGTAGAGGAAGACCATATCTGGATCTGTTTATGTTGGTATTTTTATTTGTAGGTAAGTCCAGCATTTTGGTAACTATCGGTGTATCGTGGATCTGCTATGATTTGTTTATGATATCATTGACCTTTTGATTCAAAAGCTTGTGCCAAGATTCTGTTGAGGACTAACTGTTGTGACAACCTCAAATCTCAAGTTTTTTTTAGTCTTTGCTTCTGTGCTGACAACACTTCACTGTGAAGTCTTGGCTGTCATGGAAAGCCTCTTGGTTTTATTTGTGGCATTGGTATGGCATAGCTGTTGGCATTTTAGATCGCAAGTAATTGCTACCATTATGTTTTTGCTTCAAGCATTGAATGAATGTTGCATGTTTTTTAGAAAGGGGAGGAAAAAAACATTTCTTTCAAAACTTGCAGTTTAGAAATCATTATGCGGTACAATGAGAATTTGAATTCTTTCTTTGAAGAATGATCATGAGAGGAGCATTTAAGAGTTGAGTGGATTCTTGCCTGTTCTTAAAACCACCTGTTTTGATCACTAACTCTACAAGTGCATTTCAAACTCATATTTTAGCATTTGCATTCGTGTTTTGAATTATGGTTTTAACTTCACAAAATGGTTGTTACCATCTTAATCTTCATGAAATTTCAAGTGAATTTGACTTTTTTCCACTAGAAATGATCAAGATTTTAGTGAGTTGGGATCAAATCGTTTTCTTGAATTTCCACTTGGTCTTGCCTTAGACCTTGCCCAGAACACGCGCCATTCTTGGTATATGTTAAACTGGGGTGGTTGAATACAATGGATGTATCGCCACCCCAGTGGTTATGCCTTTCTTTCATTTGCCTTGCCTTGCCATATGGTACCGTGTTCGACCCTCAGTGAGGGCATTTTTTTTTGCCATTTTCATGATTTTCCTTAGTTTTTACTATTCTATACCCCTTTTTCCATCAACTTGCACACGCGCACAAGTGGCTGGTTTGGCTAGATTTTGAGCCTGTGACCCCAAGGTCTTGGGTTCAAGCCTTGGGGGAGGCCTTTCTTATTTTTTAATATTGGATTTATTTGGTTTTATTTAATTGTCATTAAATTTCAAAAAAATCATAACTCCTTCATTTTTAATCATTTTTTAGTGATTCTTTTTTCTAAATTCTTGTATTAGTAAATACTTTCATATAATTCTTAAAGAATTTTAAATTTTTTATTTTAGAAACACTTTATATTATGGTAAACTTGCAATCAATTTTAGGGTTTTAACCCTCCTGCCTTTCCTCTTTCATTTCAAATTTGAATTTCATTCTCTTTGAGTTTTAATTTGAAACTTGGCTTGTTAGCATCCTTGTGTACTGAAGTTTGACTTAAAAATCCTTTCTTGTAAGCATTTGTGTTTAATCATCATTATCACTTAAAAGTCATCCCCATGAAGTTTAAACTTCTCCTTTACATTTGTTGTGACATTGTTTAGGCATGATGCCTGTGAGTATACATGTCATCTTGTAAGCCCTATGAAACCTCATCTTTGTTAAGATGCATATTTATTAAGATCCCCTTCTATCTTTATTAAGATGTACCCCATTCTTCGTTAAGATATGCTTTGGTTTTCACCTGTCATTAAGTCTTGTAAGAACTTCCCCCTTTCATAATATTGTGATATCTTGATACTTGCTTTGGTCATAACCATTTATCGTGATTGAAATCATTGCCTGATGTTGTAATATCTTAAATGCTTGCTTTGGTTGTAACCATTCACCCTGATTCAAATACTTGCTTATTGTAATATGCTTGATTATTCCTGGTTGTAACCATATCCCTTATATTCATCATGTGTGAATGATTATTGCTTTGTTAAGTTTATTTCCCCAAAGTGATGGAACTCTTTAGTTCTCATACCATTTTCCTCCTCTTTTCCCTTCCAAAGGTAAGTCTCTCTATTGAACCTTGGGTCATAGATAGCTCATTAACTCGTAGGTCTGGATAGAACCTTCTCCCCTTTCGGTCTGGATAGAACCAATAGGATTTACATCATAGGTCTGGATAGAAACTTCCTCCCCTTTTCGTCTGGATAGAACCAATGGGATTTAACTTATTAGGCCTGGATAGAGCCTTCTCCCTCTTTTTGGTCTGGAAAGAACCAATAGATCCTTATTCTGTAGTTCATGCCCGAACTACGACCGCTCTGATTTCTCATTGGATAATGAGAATACGTAGGCACAAGATGCGATATCTTGACGAGAAACCTTCCCTCCTTTTCCTCCTTTTGGTCTGGATAGAACCAATTAGTCTTGAAACATAGAGATAGGTGGAGTTTGGTTAACTCGATGTAAGAATCATGGAAATGATTACTTATTTCCCTTTCTTGAGTGTGCAATGTAGATCTAGAGAGTTTGGATAAACTCTACACAAGCATGGATATGTTTGTCCCCCTTTGAACCTTGATCATAATCAAGTGTTCTTTAGCTCTAGTGAGGTGAACTACAATTGCTCTGATTCTATCCTAGTAAGGATACGTAGGCAGAGGACGCAATGTCTTTGCGAGCAAACTTAGAAACTATCTTTAGGTCTTAACCTACACCTTTTACCGAATCCCAATACATAGCAAACATTTAGCAAACTTAGCATACAAAAAAACAAAAGGTTCTTGTAGAGTACTACAGATGTTTAGGATGTGAAATACATACCCTATGCATAACCAACCCCCGATCCCTGAATCTCTTAGCGTTGTTGTTACATCGCGCAAAAGGTTCTTTCTTTCTTTAGACCTTTCCTTTGGATAAATTAAAGTCCGGTTGTGAATTTAAGAATTAAATATTCAAGTTAATCAATAGCTTGGTATCACGATTCTCACCACAACACATGTGAATAAACACATATACTGCATTTAAGGACTATGTGGTATCATTGTAACATGTTCTTGTGGAATATTATGTTAAATGTTATACGTGTACATAATTGAATCCTTTTTACATAGATGTTGATTTATTAAGCTTTCAAAATGTATGCACATGTTTACTTGTCTTATGTTTGCACGTGTTCTGGAGACGACCCCTTATGCCTTTGGCCAAATTATCAGTCTAATTGACGAGTTTTAATTTTTAAAGAAAATGTTGACATGTGTTTCTGGATTCATGGACCTTTACTCTAAGTCTCGTCGTGAGATTTTTCCACAAGCATAAAGAGTTTTGACTAGTTAGAATGCATATCAGGGTATTAAAAAGATCATGAGATTTAATTATAAGAATTTTAGTTTTATGCTACTAATTTAGTTGTTGTAATACAAAATATGATTGATCATTTCAATAAAATATGCCCGAGATTTGAAAGTTTGATTTCCCTTTTCTCTTTTTATATTTGTCCATCTAGGACATCTTTTTTCAATTGTCAATACTAAATTATTATGTCAAGACATTATTCACATATGACATTTGATGATGAAAACCAACTTATGAAGGGATTTTCTCAATAAATATGTTATAAAAAATAAAATCAATTATAAAACATGCCTCAGAGATAAACACACATTAGACTTTCTATTTTTAGTATTCAAAATGTTCTAATCTAGGCATATTTTTCTATTTTAGTACTCAAGGTGAATTTTTTTGTTTTGAATAGAGTGAGTTTATCACGATTTTATAAAACCTTAATAAAAAATTTATCGCGTGAATCATGTTTGTGTTTGAGGGTTCAGGTAAATTTTACATACAGTAAAACTTGAAGCAAACTATGATTTCAAAAGACATTTAAAATGTAGCCTTTTAATGATATTATATATTTATTTTGAATGAATTTATATTTTTTGATGCAAGAAATAATAAACAAGGCAATTTTAAATTACATGCATGTTTATCAATAAGAAATTTGATCTAGGGAGAGAGAGAGAGAGAGTGAGAGAGAGAGAGAGAGAGAGAGAGAGAGAGAATTCATAATACAACAAAAGCACAAAATGTGGTCAGAAAACAAACTAAACTGACTAAAAATAAAGGCCAAAGGAAAATAGAAAAAACTACAGGTAACTCTGACCAACATACAAAAATAAACTTGCACGAGAGAAAAACCCAACACACCAACCAACCGCCCACAAACCCAATCTAAACATTTGCCACAACATACTAGTTTCCATGGAGAGCAGGCAGAAAAAAGGAGAACCGAACATCTCCTCCTAATCCGATCAAAATAAAAGCCAAATTAAACTTAACCTTTGTAGAGAGAAAGTTTAAGGGAGGAAACCTCAAACATTTGTAAAAAAATAAAGAGAGTGAAGCTGGCCACCCAAAACACCCATAAGTACCAATCCAAATAATCTGCTCTCGCTCCAAGTTTAACAAAGAAACATTAAAACTCGACGCATGAGCATGAACCTATTTCCAAGCCAAACTAATAATCAAAGACATCCAGTGATTAACCGACAAAATTTCATGTCTAAAATTAATTTTTGTTTCAAAAAGTCCAAATAGACCAGACCACAGAATGAAAGATTGAAATCAAGCCCATATACACCATATCGCCCTCCTCTAAACCTCGTAACATGTCAAACATCCCAAAAGCTGACTGCAGCGAAAGCCCGGGCTGCCCCAACCATACAAACACCCTATACGTGATAGCCGAAGTTATATCTCACGTCATAAAGAGGCGGTCAGCCGACTCCACGTTCCCAACACACAAAACATATTCTACCTCACTCGTGATCATCACTATCTGACACCACAAGATATTTATCCTAGTCTGTAGCCTATTTTGAAGAAAATGACACGAGAAGACAATAAATTTAGAGGGCCCATAACTCTTCCAAACTTTATCTATCCCTCTAAGCACATACTCATACCTATCTTCCCGCCACCGACCCGAGATATAAGAATATGATAGGACGATCACATCAAAAACTCACCTATTATGTTTGGTATCCAAGTTCACACATCTTATCGACCAAACCTCATAACCCCTCTCAATTACCCATCGAGCCTACCACTTAAGATTTTTTCTCCGAAATAAGGAATAACCACTCAATAGGGACACACAATAGAGTAGAGCATATTGAAACATCGTTTCAAAACCTAGTCTTCTAGCCATCCCAACTCCTTTAAATACACAAAGAGATAAACTAATTAGAATACAACCGTGTTGAGGGCCCAATAAGAGAAACCTCTCTCCACCATTGAGACACCCACCTAAGATTATCCTCCATACACCCCCAACGGAGAGTCAAACCCAAGGGAAACATACCTTATAACACATATATTTTTCCATAATAAGGGCTTGTTCAAAAGAACTATTCAACTCCATTCACTGAACAATGAAAGGTTCGCCAACCTAATGTCCTTAATCCCTAAACTGTAGAAGCAAGCTTCAAGCACATTAGAGTTTTGATGAAGACAACAAAGAACAAACTTTCTACGCAACATATACATACGCAAAAAGCAATAGATTCAAGTAAACATCAAGGATCAAGATGTTGCTCTAGTATGTGACAATTGGATCTAAACTTCTCATACAAAGCTTCAAGTGTTGAAGATAGAGTTTTGAACATCAACTCAAAGGTATAACAAATATTACTTGAAATACCTATACAAGTGTTCAAAAATTCATATCTCACTACACATATATCTCAAATTTATCGCGTGAATCATGTTTGTGTTTGAGGGTTCAAGGTAAGTTTTATATACGGTAAAATTTGAAGCAAAGTATGATTTTAAAAGACATTTAAAATGTAGCTTTTCAATGATATTATAGATTTATTTTGAATGAATTTATTTTTTGATGCAAGAAATAATAAACAAGGCAATTTTAAATTACATGCATGTTTTTCGATAAGAAATTTGATCTAAGGATCGTTCCCAATATATATATATATATATATATATATATATATATATATATATATATATATATATATATATATATATATATATATATATATATATATATATATATATATATATATATATATATATATATATATATATATATATATATATATATATATATATATATATATATATATATATATATATATATATATATATATATATATATATATATATATATATATATATATATATATATATATATATATATATATATATATATATATATATATATATATATATATATATATATATATATCTGTGTGTGTGTGTGTGTGTGTGTGTGTGTGTGTGTTTTTCGATAAGAAATTTGATCTAAGGATCGTTCCCAATATATATATATATATATATATATATATATATATATATATATATATATATATATATATATATATATATATATATATATATATATATATATATATATATATATATATATATATATATATATATATATATATATATATATATATATATATATATATATATATATATATATATATAGAGAGAGAGAGAGAGAGAGAGAGAGAGAGAATTCATAATACAACAAAAGCAAAAAATGTGCTAAAAAAACAAACAAAACTGACTGAAAATAAAGGCCAAAGTAAAATAGAAAAAACTGCAGGTAACTCTGACCAACAAACAAAAACAAACTTGCACGAGAGAAAAAACCAACACACCAACCAACCGCCCACAAACCCAATCTAAAATTTGCCACAACATACTAGTATATCGAGAGCTGGCAGAAAGAAAGAGAACCCGAACATCTCCTCCTAATCCGATCAAAATAAAAGCCAAATTATAATTAACCTTTGTAGAGAGAAAGTTTAAGGGAGGAAACCTCGAACATTTGTAAAAGAAATAAAGAGAGTGAAGCTGGCCACCCAAAACACCCATAAATACCAATTCAAATAATCTGCTCTCGCTCAAAGTTTAACAAAGAAACATTAAAACTCGACGCATGAGCATGAACCTATTTCCAAGACAAACTAATAATCAAAGACATCCAGTGATTAACCGACAAAATTTCATGTCTAAAATTAACTTTTGTTTCAAAAATTCCAAATAGACCAGACCACAGAATGAAAGATTGAAATCAAGCCCATATACACCATATTTCCCTCCTCTAAACCTCGTAACATGTCAAACATCCCAAAAGTTGACTGCAGCAAAAGCCCAGGCTGCCCCAACCATACAAACACCCTATACCAGATAGCCAAAGTTATATCTCACGTCATAAGGAGGTGGTCAGCCGACTCCACCTTCCCAACACACAAAACACATTCTACCTCACTTGTGATCATCATTATCTGATATCACAAGATATTTATCCTAGTCTGTAGCCTATTTTGAAGCAAATGACACGAGAAAACAATAAATTTAGAGGGCTCGTAACTCTTCCAAACTCTATCTACCCGCTAAGCACATACTCATACCTATCTTCCCGCCACCGACCCGAGATATAAGAATATGATAGGACGATCACATAAAAAACTCACCTATTACGTTTGGTATCCAAGTTCACACATCTTATCGACCAAACCTCATAACCCCTCTCAATTACCCATCGAGCCTACCACTTAAGAATTTTTCTCCGAAATAAGGAATAACCACTCAATAAGGACACACAATGGAGTAGAGCATATTGAAACATCGTTCCAAAACCTAGTCTTCTAGCCATCCCAACTCCTTTAAATACACAAAGAGATAAACCAATTAGAGTCCAACCCTATTGAGGGCCCAATAAGTGAAACCTCTCTCCACCATTGAGACACCCGCCTAAGATTATCCTCCCTACACCCCAACGGGGAGTCAAACCCAAGGGAAACATACCTTATAACACATATATTTTTCCATAATAAGGGCTTGTTCAAAAGAACTATTCAACTCCACTCACTAAACAATGAAAGGTTCACCAACCTAATGTCCTTAATCCCTAAACCACATGCCCTTTTGGCCTTAAACATGTTCTCACACTTAACCAAATCAACTTTTGCTAGAACGAGAGTAAAGAACACCAAGATAGAATTCAACACCGAGTTCAACAAGACAACTCTCCCACCGAGACTCACAAAACAACAAGTGGTTTCGGGACACCTAATTAGAATATACTTTAATCATTTTAACTTTAGTTACATCATATATTATATGTGCTAGAAACATGCTTGATTTGGTGTTGTCTCAAAGTAAGTATTTCTTTATCTATTCATAATGATTTATATTTATAAACTAATATAAATAAGTTGTTGATATTTATAAATCAACGACTTAAAAAAATAATTTTTTATTTATTAATAGTTAGAATATGTAGTTGTTAATGTATCAATAAAGGTAAAAATATTTGAATGGTCACATTAATTTGGGCTCACACGCATAAAAACACATATCATTTAGTTATTTTTAGAATACACATTATTTAAATATTTTATCCTTAATATCCTTTTGAAATCTAAATAATCTGTGATTTCTATTTTAATCAAAGTCAATGACGAGATAATATTTTAATAATTAATGTAGAAATTATTTGATATGGAAGAAAGATACTAATTACATATCTCTTATGGTAATCAAATATAATCAGAAAAGTAATAATAGTTCTTATTGTCTTAACCTTCAAAAACTTAGATGGCTCATGAGAAAATTAAATTATAATAAAAAAATTATATCAATTAGGATTAAAACGTAAACTTATTAATCACATGAGCTCAATCACTTGTTTATTTAATAAGATATATACAATAAAGAAATTTCATATCAAACAATTACAAATTCATAGGATCTTATATCTTTGTATTGAGTGGCAATTGATGATCAGCCAAATAAAAACACATGTGTTCCATAGCTCCAGTGATAAACTCATTTTTATATCTTGACTCGACAATTACATTTTCACCATCTTTAATCTTGATTGTGTTGGTGCAAAGGTAGAATAAATGATGAAAAGGAGAAATATTCTATTAAGAATGACGGCTACAAAACATGATAAAAGTTACAATGATTGTCACCCTATTTATAAGCTAAAATTAGGGTTATTAGAATAAAATAAAATACTAAAATACCCTCTAACAAACTTAGGGGCTAAAGAAAATAGTACAACTAAATATAAATTACTATTAATATTCTAATAGATTGAACCTGATTTTGGATAACAGCATAACCTTTCTCATTCCCTGCTTCATCTCCTGTTCCATATCTTTTGAGAATGGGATCTCCAAAAGGTTTGACAAAGATATTTTAAGAAAGTTATTTACGACTACATAAAATTATTTTAGATTACAACTATTTTTCTATGATGAAAATATTAGTTCGGTGGTTAATTAGTTATATGTTTTTATTGTTATCATTTGTTAAGCAATTTCATTAAAAGAAAGTTAAATCATATGAAGTACAACCAATGTTACTTCTTATACATGTTAATCGATAGACCAATAAGAAATTCCTTTGAATATACAATATTGTCTATCTCACATTTTTTTATGGTGTCACCTTTGATCAATTATCGTTACAAATAATATTTAATAAAATTTTATATTATTTTGTAATTTACATTACTGAGTTTTACTTTTATCATTTATAATAACATATTAAAATTTTCAAATAAATAAATTAAAAGTTGGAGAATATGGTTACTTTACAAAAATAAAAGTTTAACTAATGATATTATTATTTTTTAATTTAGTTTTTATTGTTTTTTTTAACAAAACAACAAATGAGAGTAAAAAAAATACTTAGCATAAAAAAATACCATAACGAGTATGTCTAAGAGAGGTTGTGGTTGAAATTGTGTACTTGTTAAAAAGTACATGAGAGTGTAGTATTCCTAAGCTAGTAGGGGTGACAAGAGGCCGTAAGATTTTTCTGGTGATCAGGGCTTGTCTGTGGTGGCGAGAGGCCATGTTTGGTAGTGTTTCTGATTATGGAGAGAGCAAGCTCATGTAACACCCCAAATTTAATTGGAATATTTTAATTAATTTATTTAATTGAGAATATTCGTATTTTGGTGGTTTTCGGTGGTTTTGTGGATTATTGGGAATTATATATTTTTGGATTATTTATTTAATTAATAGTATACAATATGGAAATATTAGTATTATTAGTTAAAATAAATATAAGTGAAATAAGGGTAATTTGGGCATTAAGAGGAGTAAGTAAGGGTGTTATGGGAAAAGTCCAATTGTGTGGCCCAAGACTAGGTTTGACAAAAAGGAATTCTGAAGGGAATTATGATTCATTTGGTTAACTGTGAAAAGTATTGAGGTCAGAGCTCTGAGGAGAAGATTGGAGGCAGAAGTTTCGAGAGATTCCCCATAAGATTGAGAAGGTTTTAATCGACAACTAAGGTATGTGGAGTATAACCTTTCATGATTTTCCATGTGTGATTTTCAGTGTATTTAAGGTTGATTTAAGGGTTTAAGAGTTTTGAGGTGAATAATAAGAAAAAGGGAATTTTGGCCTTCGTGGCCTAAATCGATTATTGAGAATTTTAACCGTAGGGATTTATTTGGGAAAAAGGGAAACTAGGCCTTCGTGGCCAAAAACTATGATTTGGTCTGACCCTGTAGGAAAATTTTGATAGTGAGGACCCTGATGATTGTGGTGTAGTGGTAAGTATTCCTCACTGTTTGAGCATAGATATGAGAAATAGTGATCTTTGGCCTTCGTGGCCTAAACCTCGAATTGTTGTATGTCTGACCCTAAAGAGATATGAATATTGAATAGTGAATAATCCTATTGAGTAGGGTGTAATTGAAGAAAAAATTATGAGTTAAGGTGTGAATATGTTCCGGGATTGGCCTAGGTTTTGTGCCTTTATCGCCGTAAGACCTTAGGGATGATTTAGGAATGTTTTGGGGGCATTGGGGAAGTGAATCGTGTGGACATTCGGGTGGATTTAAGTTCTGGTGCGTAGCAGAATTTGTTGCCATCGCACAGTTCGCCTAGCGAAGGATGCTTCGCCTAGCGAACAATGTCGTTCCCAGACTCGTCTAGCGAAGACTGCTTCGCCTAGCGAAGAAACTCGCCCCAGACTCGCCTAGCGAACATGCCAACAAACGTAGCAGAGTTTCGCGAATGTTGATCGTGTGCAGCGATGCCTTGATGTTTGATTCTGTGATTTCTGTGACGGATTAACATGAGTGGGACTATGAAGTTTATGTGATTAATAGGCGATAGTATGAGGATTACCGCGAGTATAATTATGAATTAATATGTGATAATATGTGATAATATGATGAATTAATATGAGTATGACTGTGAGCGCTATGTGATTTGTACATGATTATAGGATGATTTCTATGATGTATGATGAGGATTATTATGATTATATGATGACATGATGTATGATGATGATTATTATGATGAGCCTTGATGACATGATGTATGATGATTATTATGACGAGCTGCGATGACATGACGTATGATGATGATTATGATGATGAGCTATGACGTTTGATGATGATGAATATGATGAATGATGATGCGCCTATGATGTTGTTATGAGGATGATTTGTGACGTGTACATCATGCATTCATGTGCATCCGGACTTCAGTTCAGGACCTCGATTACTTTGACTTCAATCCCATTGTGTGGATGTGAAGTATGTTGATGTGCTCCGATTCTCAAGTAGAATCGATCCTATTGATGGGGATCTATGGAGGGTTGATGGGCCAGTATCCATCGAGTTGTGATGATTGGTACCACATGCATTGAGTCTTGTTGCATTTGATCTATGAGTCTTTTTGTATGAATTATGACGTTGTGGCCTTTGAGGCATATTGAAGGATATGAATGTGTTGAATATGATTATGATGTTATTTAATGTTGATTTCGTACATTGATTATTATGAATTGTGTTACTCACCCTGCCTATTTGAATGTTACCTCCACGTGGGTAACGTGCAGATGACCAGGTTTAGCTGTGGATGCCGTCGAGGATTATTTTTGAAGTCTTTGAGTCGTTAGCCTTTTTGGTTAACTTAGAGGGTCCTGCTCTGATATGTAACATAAGGTTGGGTTCTTTTGAGTTAAACTATATATCATTGAGTTATTTTGCTTACCTTCCCATATGAGGAAAACCTTGAGTTATGTTTTGAGTTCCGCTGCTTTGTGCAATTTGATGTATTTTGAGAAAATCCGTTGTATACGGAGCATTGACTTATTTTGAGACAATGAGAAATGTACGCCCTTTTTGGTGGCTTTTTGTGAAATTTAATAATTTACTCTGATATCTGTGTTATTTTGCCTTAATAATTGTGGGTAGAAAAGGGTGTTACAGCTCACATGATATAAAAATATTTGTGTTTATGCAATATTTTAAGCGTGTTGTGATCCCCCTCTCAAACCTAAGGTTGGGTTATTCATAGAGGTGTCTGGGCCTAGAATTAAGGAACCATTAAGAAGTGATAATCACCCTCATTTGATTGAGGGAGGTTGTGGCTACCTATTTCTTAGGGAGTCATAGTTTGACTTCCCACACGTATATAGAGAATAGATAAATAGTATTACCTACGTCTTCCCTTTAGGGTGAACGCATGTTCTATGTAAAGGATACACCTTAGACAACATCTCATAGAGAGGGAGTCCAACAAAGGACATAAATCGCCCTATTTAGGGGCCCTTAAAAATATATCACAACACAATCTTTAAAGCAAGACAGGTTGTAAAGGGAGAAGTGTTTTAAGTTATTTCTCTCATTCGGTTAGACTTTTTGGCAAAAGTCGAGTTCCTCAGTATCGCATGAGCCCCTTAGTTGGGGCGAGTTCCTCAGCCGAAGGCAGTTCCTTTGGTTTGGAGGAGAGTCCCTCAACTGAATGTGGCTCATTTATTTTGGGGGCAAGTCCCTTAGCTAAAGGTGGCTCTTTTATTTTTGGGGTGAGTCCCGAAACTTTGGGAGACACCTTCAGTTGAAGGCGGGTCCTTTAGTTTGGAGGAAAGTCTCTCATCATAGGGCAAGTCCCTTAGTTGAAGGTGGCTTCTTTATTTTGGTATGAGCTATCACCTTCTTTCCATATATCTCCCAACTAGCCAGGTGTTAGTGAGGAACATCAAACATCACTCAATGAGTCTAGAGATATCAAAATGTTAGTCACTTATGAAATCTTGAACATTTAGTGGTAAAGGAGCATGGCTGGAATTTAATTCAACTCATGATGATTTTCCTATGGAAAACCAATATACTCCTTTGCTGACATGTGCCCTTAATGCATGGAAACTTTTCCACTCCTTGCAACAGTCACTCCATCAAATTGGTAATTTGAGTGTGATGTTGGTATTCTATAAAAAAAATCTTGATATATTTTCCTGGTACTCTTTTCCCTTTTCTTCCCTTTTGAAACCTCCATTTTCTTTCATTAGGAAAAAATACACATGCTTTGGAAAGCTTCAGAGAGAAAAAAAGGTATTAAGAGGTTTTTCCTTATCCATATGGCACAAATGCTATAATATTTTCATAACTTTTCTCCTTTCCTTGGATGTTGATGACTTGGAAGAAAGAAAAATATGTTCATGTTCGATACATTGTGTGTTTATACTCAACTCTTGACATGATCAAGAGGTTTTATCATGATATTAAGTTTTCTAGTACAGGGCATGAAGATGACGTGGTCCAAGAACCCTGTTTAGAAATTGAGAGGGCCAATATGACCACCACAGACATGTCATCTACTCCTTGCTTTTACTTTTATCTCCCTGTTATCCACGAGTTAGTGGTTTTACAGTTTGACAGTTAACTGTGGTCATACCTCATTTTTTGGATGTGTTTTATTTTTTATATTTATGAACAGATATTGCACCATGGTCTAAACAATTATTTACTTCGGTTTCACATGGTTTGTTGTTGCTTGTTGTTGTTGACAAATTTTTTTCTATATTCTATCTTCTTTGTGTATGTTGTAGTTATGCTGATGTTATTGCTATGAATGTTGATAAATTCTTGTTGGACTACAATATCATGCTAGTTTATATTAGTTATGTTGATGTTATTGTTATGTATGTTGATATAGGTATATATGTTGTTCATAAACTCAGTTGTATGTTGTTTATGTTGTTGTTGATGTTGTTTTGTGTTGTTTGTTAGTAAATGGTTTTTCATGTGCAGTTAGCAAGCGGTTATGGTTTTTTACTTATCACTTATGCAACTGGTTGTGTGAACATGGATCTAAGAGAGTTTTGAACTTGTGTTTTATGTGGAAGTATTATATGACTCTTTCATATAATATTCTCATAGTGAACACATCTTTTTTACTCGCCCTTCTACTTTATCCTCTTCATAGCTTTCAGGAACATCTACGTTAATTAATTAATGTTTTTTTTTAAAATATTGTTAGTGAATTTGTTATATCATATGTAATTGTTTGTTTCACTAACCCCTCATTAAACTTGCATTTATTTAAATAGATTTTTGAGATAATAACTAGAAAAATTAAATTATTCTTGAAAATCAACTTACACGATCCAATATTTTTTGAATTGTATGCATCTTGTAATTCATGATTTCCTCTTTAGCCTATAGAATTTGATTCAATGCCACAAACTCTTTAAAAATATGATGATAAATGGATGTCATTATGAGTCTTTCACACAATCTAATGTCTGCAACAAAAAAACTGGAAAAAAAAAAGAGGAAATCAAATTTTGTGTGAAAAACTTAAAAGACATCCATTCATCATCATTACTTTGAAGAATTTTGGATTGAATCAAGTTATATAGGTTAATGAGGAAATTGTGAATTATAAAATGCATGCAATTCAAAAAATATTTGATAAGTTATTTTTCAAAAATAATTTAATTTTTTTAATTATTATCTCAAAAATCTATTTGAATGGTTGTACATGATTAATGAGAGGCGAGGAAAAACAAGTGATCCCATATTTTATAATAAACTCTTACACATATCACTACGGTTGAAACATATAACTGTGGAGAATCTTATTTTTTTATGCGCTTTAATTTGGTTGCAAGTTGGTATTGAATCCATGACCTTATATTTATGACAACGATTGTTTAAGTCAACTGTTGTGATAGGTATGGTGTTACATAGTTTATCACAGAACACCCCTGGTTGAAAAAATATGTACTTACAACCACACTCTACTTTACTACGGTTGGTCAAGCGTGTTGGTATCCCTTTTTCAACCGTGGTGAAAGGGGTTTTTCTGTAGTAGTGAATGTTGTTTCAAAGAGAGGACTTGATTGAATGCTTGATGATTCTATTATTTCTTTTGACTCTAGAAGCTAGGAGGGAGGACCAACTATTGTTATCCTGAAAGAAAATCCAACAAAGATGGAGGTTGGATGATGCATTGAAAGCTTTGATATATTTTAATCAAAACCCGCCCTCCTTAAAGACGTTTGCAACAAGTCTTCCAAGACACATTCACAATTTTCTTTTTATCCATGTTTCCACTCTATATGAAGTTTCTCATCCAAGTTTCTATGATTTTGATGATGCTAGCAGGCCAGTTGTACATAGAGATGCAATGCATCAACATGCTTTAGATCACATATTTGACAAGTTGCACTCTTCCATCTATATAAAGAAGGCTTACTTTTTAAGCTGCAAGTTTGATCTTGACTTTATCAGCAATGAACTGAAAATGAATAACCTTAGGTCTTCAAATGAAGATAGAAGCCATAGTGAAGCTAGCAATTTTTGTTTGTTTTAAGTCATGCCACCTGCATAAATAAGAGACTTAGTATTCCTTCTAATTTTGGCAGTAATAACATTATCATTGATGATAAAGGAAGAAATCATGTTAGTTTTCCTTCTAATTTTTTGTATGAGCGTGAAAAAGTTAGGGTTTCTATCCCCAGATAAATGCCAATTCAATCTAGATTTCTCTTTCGAAAACTCTTATTCCAAATGTAGGGCAACTTCAAGATCATTATAACCAATAGACTCAATTTCATATTGCAAGTTCTTAAGAACTTTTTAAGTTTCTATGACTTTGGTTTTAACATTATGAAAGTTAGTTTTATTCCAAACTTTTAAGTTAGCTTTGAGGATTCTTAATTTCTTGTCCGAGATGTAGAATTGGACAACCAGACACTTTGATCCTCCAAGATTTCTTGATAACCTCCGTGCATTACACATTGAGGAACCGCATATTGAGAAGCTTAAGTTGATACATAAACCTGAATTCATCAAAGTCACAGGTCAACAGAATGGGATAGTGGTCAGATTTCATTTTGTATTGCAAACCATAGTGGAGCAAGCATCAAGCAAATCAAAATTACAAACCACTTTATCTAATCTTTTTTAATTAATTATCTTTCCTTCCTACCATTATTCCAGGTATACTTGCTTCCCATAGCCGGTTTCTAGACTGTTTCCTTCTCCTTACCTTGAGATTGTTCCTTCCTTTTGTAGTTGATGAATGAGTTACCAATACAAGAACAAAAGCAGCAAAACTCAGGGACCTTTTCATCTTAATGTCAACAAAGAATGAAAACACAACAAGTTCTACTAGAATTTTATAGCTAAATTCCTTTGTTAAATTCAGGCCCACTAAATCTCGTCCAATTCGTTGTTCAAAAGAGGATTTGTTGGAAGCCGAATCAATGCAGATAGAAGTTCTTAAATTACTCGCAATAGCGAAGATAGTGCACGGTCTCCAATATTCTTGGGAAAGGTCGTGAATATGAATCCAAACTTTAGCCGAAGTGTGTTTAAGTGTATAAGGTACAAAGTCATTAGACCATGGGAACAGTTTGAGGACTCCTTGAGATAACACCTTATTGCTCTACAGATGGCGACAGTTCCATAAGCTTATTCTTCAAATTCACAACCATTAATGGCGCTAATCCTTTCGACCAAACCACTCTTCCATGTAAGTGTGCTTACAGACTTCGACCCCAGGATTGTATTCATCCTCTTGAATTTTAATGGCAAGTCTATCACCTTTAAGACAAGAGACTAGAAGTTGACTCAAAGCTATATCACAAATTGTTTGAAACAACAAAGCGAAAGATTTTCCACTTTATTGATTTGTTTTCTTCATATTTGAAATGGAAATAAGGTTAGAGCATGTTCCGAAATAGATGATGAGTGTCCATGATGAGAAAAGAAAATAAGTTAGAAGAAAAAGGTGCAGAAACCGTGAGACAAGTTTCCGATAAAAACTAGTAGTTATCGATAAAGCAATTATTATGTCACAACACTCTTTTTGAAAAGTCCACTGATGAAATGTTAGTTGATTCCTTTGATTCTACGTATTAATGTATATTTTTAGATTTGGTTGGGGATAAAAAATGGAAGGGAGGGGAGGAAAAAAAATATTTAATAGTTTGTGTTTGGTTTAAATTTTAAGAGAGGGAGAAATTTTGAGGGATTTAGAAGAAAGGGGAGGTATTTTAATTTAATTATAATTATATTTACATATTTATCTTTTTATTTATTTATTTAAATATCAATTTAATTTATTAAAATGTTAAAAGTACTATTTTAAACAAATTTTATCTTTTTTTAATATTTTTTGCATTTTTATATCTTCATCTTATTATTATATGTGTTTAAATTTTTTTACTTTATTTTTTATACTTTAATGTTACTTTTTAATTATCGTAATGTTTTTCTTTATAAAAAAATTTTGTTACATTTTATTGTATTTGATAATCTTTTTAAAATTATATGTTATAATCGTTACGTTTTTATAAAATTTATCATGATGTTCTCTGATTGAATACTTATATTTAGTTAATGAATTTGTATTTGAATTATAGATGGTAAATATCATGAGTTTAATGGTAAAATTACACCGATAAAAAAATAAGTTAGTTTTAAAATATCTCCCCTCCCCATGTGAACCAAACATATTTGTAAATAAAATTCTTCTTCTTCCTTCCCCTTTCATATTTCAAACCAAACATATATGTAATTAAAATCTCTCCCCTACCTTTCCCTCACTCCCTTCCCTTTGATAAAAATTTCTTTCTTCCCCTCTTCTTAATTGAACCAAACAGATCCTAAGATTTTTTATTTTATATATATATATATATATATATATATATATATATATATATATATATATATATATATATATATATATATATATATATATATATATATATATATATATATATTCAAGAAAACTATATGGATTGCTAAATCTAAAGCGAGAAGAGAAAAATCTTGAGCTCATAAGACTTCACGATCAAGGAGATATTCTAAAGATGTACTCCCTCCGATCACTATTATAAGCAAAAAAATGGCTTTAAATTTTGGTCACTATTATAAGCAAAAATCATTAACTTTCAAAGTAATTAATACTTGTATTACTATTATACCCCTAATTTAATTCAATAGCATTTAATTTTGGTAGTTGATTCATCAAATATAACTAAGAATATTATAGTAAATTTTACTCTAAGGGTGTGTTTGGTTTGGGGTAGATGGAGGGGAGGGGAATTTTTTAATTAAATATGTTTGATTCAAATCTTAGAAGGGGAGGGAAGGGGAGGGGAGCAAAATCCCTCAAAAACACACTTTTTGATTCCCTCTGAATTGGGGGGATTCGGAGGGGAGGGAATATGAGTTTTGATATTTAAAATTATTATATTTACTAAAATATCCTCAATTTAATTTCAGTATTTCAAAACTATTCGTTTTCTTTTGTGTTACTGTTTTTTCTCGATTGTTTCCATCAACTTATTATAATTGTTCTCCACCTTCAAATTATTTTATAATTTCTATACTTAATATAAATCATAATCATTGTCTTTTTTTTTTATAAAAAAATTATGTTTAGTTATATTCTTTTTTTTCTTTTAATTTTATTATGTATTCTATCATATTTTCTTTTATATCAAATTGTAAACCATTTTTTTTATTTATTTTTGTTTATTCGTTTTATTAAATATTTTGAACCACTAATATTTAATAATAAGTTATTTTATATATTTGTTTTGTTATATGATTCATCACAATTTAAACGATGTTATTGACATATAGTTTAATTTATGTTGAAAAGTTATAAGTCGAATCAATTGTACTCAATTTTTTAACTTTATGTGACAAATAAATATTTTTTTAATCACTCAATATTAGAAATTTTATTACCAACAAAAATACGCATGAATTTTTCACATTTTAATATCATATGACTTATATAAGATCATAAGGATAATAATGTAAATTATTAATAAAACCCCTCCCCTCCCCTTCTGAACCAAACACATTTTTAATTAAAATTCATCTCTTCCCCTCCCCTCCTCTCTTTTAAACCAAACACTTATTTGATTAAAAAAATCATTCACCTCCCCTTCCCTTCATTAAAATCCCTCCCCTCCCCTCCTCCTCATTTAAACCAAACAGAGCCTAATTGTATATGAAATCAAGAAAATTAATTATACTTAACTAGTTTTGTGAAAGTAGTTATTTTTGCTTATAATTGTGAGGGAGTACTCGTAACCTACACAAATGAAGGAATTATATGCTCGATAGTTACACCAAGAAAAAATCCACAATATAAGCACTTGACTCGAGTCACCTTGGGATTAGGCATTGCAAAGGGAAGAATCAAATTAGGATCGACCGAGAGTACTTAGAAGTTAGATGAGGAGTCATATAATCCAGGTTTTGATACTTCACCAAACTAAGTGTGAAATTTGTGTCGGGTCTAGGGCTGGAAATGAGTCGAGTCGAGTCGAACTCACCTCAGCTCGGCTCGACTCGTTAAGAATTGTTCGAATTCGAGTTCGAGTTCGAGTTCGACACGAACTTTTTTTTAAGCTCAAACTCGACTCGTTATAAGTTCACGAACAGTTCGGTTCGACTCGTTAGGTTCATCTCATTAGGTTCAGCTCACATGGTTCACGAACTTAAAAACTATTTTTTTAAATATATATATTTTTTAGTATATTTGACATTTTAAATAAATATATATTTTTTAAATAAAATATTAAAATAAAATAAAAGTTATCATATTGATATTTAACTTTATCTTCAAAATCTACTAATTCAAAACCTACACAACTTTCAAGAGATACATTTGAGAGTCTAATTCAAAAACTACTAAATTGAAGATTAAATTTGTCTAAGATTTGAAGTAAATATTTAAACCTAATCTTAAAGACAGTATAATTCTTTTCATATGTAATCGAGTTGACTCATGAACCTAACGAGTCGAACTATGTATAGTTCAAGTTCAGCTCATTTAGTTAACGAACTTAATTTTTCGCTCATACTCAACTCATTTGGTTCATGAACCTAGTTCAACGATTTAATTGTCGAGTTGAATTCCGAACTATCTTCGAGTTGGTTTGGTTCATTGCCAGCCCTAGTCGGGTCAATTAGATTTTTATCGAAAATATTAAGAAGTCGGTTGAATGGGCTGGATCAATTTGTGATGGTTCCAAGTTATAAGTGATGGATCAGGATTATCCTGATGATGGACTCTACCACAACATTGAATGAGTGAGCTTAAATTTTTTGGTTGGGAGAATGGTTTAGGAGGCACTATATCAATGACTCAAGAGTACGCCCGAATTTGTAAAGGGTGTGCCATGAAGTGCGAAAAGTGATCAGTTGTTAAGACGAAATCAAGTATAACTGAGTTACGAATCTAATTGAGTTTATCGATATGTAGATAAGGAACTCAAGAACCAGAAAAGTCTTTAGGCCATTTAAAATCAAAGTAGCATAATGGAAGAATAAGGGGTACCATGTGCTTAGAAATGATCAGGTCACGGGCTGAGAATCTGCAGTAGTCAACAATGGTTAAAAAAGGTGAATCTTCAAATGTGTAGAAGATTTACTTCAAGAGAAGATGTCCAAATAATATATGTGTTGAGCAACTATTGGTTAATGAGCATCATTAAAGATAGGGGAATGAGTCATACCCAATACTGCCATAAGAGGAATACATTTCGGGGTCACCATGAAGAGAATTTTGGCATTTGGGAACCCTATACACCAAGTGCGGAGGAAACTACCTGACAAGAATAATCGATGACTGAGTAAGTATGGTATGAAATCCATCAAGAAGAATCTATTAGGAAGAAATCTCAGGTAGAAATGTGTGTTATATTAATGGAAGCGAGTATTTTCTTATTTCAAGAGGTTTCAGCGTAGAATTTTAGGGATCTAAACCATGTTGAACCGTAGGTAATGAAATGGAAGAAGTATTGTAATACCCCAAATTTTACCCTTACATTTAGTCAGGCATTTCGCATATCATCTCCTATGAACATTTGCTAACCACTAACAAGTTGTGGAGGTGTTTGTTTTGCAGATTTGGTTGGTCCCAGGGGTATTTTGGTCATTTCACGCAAATTCTGCTAATTTCTTGAAAACGGGCTGTTATTACGTTCTGAGGCATTTATTTGCCATTTGGGTCAAGGTGCCAGTATGTTTTGTCAGAAATATGATTGGACTCGGGGCCGTGCTTTGTTTGATTCTGAAACGTTTCCAAACAGTTTTGTTTCCTTTTATAAAGTTGGGTTGAAAAGGAAGTGGATACTGTTAAGGTTATTTTGAGAAGAGATGTGATCAACGAGGTTTTAATTTGAATATGTTTGGATATAATCATATGGCGGGATATCATTTATAAAAAGCAAAGGAGAGGTTAAGTTTTAATATTTGTGAGCTTTTATTCATGAATGTTCATAAGCTACAAATCAAAGTTGAATTTAAATAAATAATGGATGATTATTCATGGATATTTAAATTCATAATTGAGAAAATAGAAATGAATATTTACTGGATTTTATTTCACACCATCTAGAATTACAAGTTGAAATGGAAGTAATTTTTGGATTTTATTCATGATGATCTTTCATTTACAAAAGGATTATACATTTACAATGAGTATCTATTCTAGGTCCTAAAGTCCTAAAAAGAGAAAAAACTACAAGTTTCTTCATTGGTCCTCTCTTGAGTTCTTCACGCAACTCTTGATCACCTGCACATCAAAGCAAAACAAACCACAGGAAAAGAGGTTAGAAGATTGTTTGACACTCTCAGAACATTATCATCATCGAGTGTCGGGAGGGCACGACTAAAGCCGCATCCTACTCCCGTTACCAATCTGAGCCATCGGCGTCAGATCAGGTAGTTATTGTTCTTATCATAAGGGACTGCCGAGAGAAAGAGAGAGTAAAAGAAGTGGGACTGATTTGATTTGCCATAATTGGATTCGGTTCAAAAACAAATTAAAAACACCATTCCATCAAGTAAATAATTTTTGGGACACTATTAAGTAAACCAAATTTCACAGCTGTATCAACTCTGAACCACACAAGCGAACCCGTGAAAATCAAACACCAAATCTGAACGGAAATAAGCCACGACAGAATTCGCATCAGCATAAACTCGGTTTCAGCATCAAATCACAATCAGCAGCAGTGTAATAAACCAAATGAGCAAGTCACATTGAAAATTCAAGTACAGAATCCAAGGCTCAGTGTGAACATCATAGCCTAAAAGTCGCAGCCACCTATTGGTTCCAAATCAGAGAGCAGAAAGATCAGTTAAACTCAGAGAATTGAGGAACCAAGCTTATGTTCAGAAAGATAGGAACCCATTCATTTCAGTTCAAAAATAAGCAAATCCACAAACCTCACAGCCACAAACAGTCGTTCGAAAGACGCGCGGGAAAAGAACCAAGCCAAGCAAATCTGTCACCCGAGGTTCAACAAACAAATCATAAGCTGTACAAAGTTGAAAGAAGTAATTTAATTCACAAACATTAGAATCAAAGCAATTCAATTCAAAAACGAACAAACCCAGAGAAGTTCGAAGAAAAAAGAGCCAACTGATATCAGAAAGAAAATGAATCCATACCATTAACAATTATATCAGTTTCACCATGACAGTTCATATCAGCTCGTAACAACAAGTGCATCACGACATCAGCAGTTCAGGTCAAAAAGCAAACTAGCACCTTACACATGTGTGTTAAACACGAAATACCAAAGCCAGGGCTCAGCTATCACACATCATAGCCCAGCATACTATCACAGTTCATCCTAAACAAAGAAACAATCAGTTCAAAATCCAAACCAGTTTCCCAAACTACCTCAAAACTGTTAGCCAAATCAGATGAGCAAGACAAGTTCACATAATCACACTTACATGTCAAGAGTAAGCTCAGTTCATTAAACTGTATCAGTCGTAGTGATCCCCAACCAAAGGTGAAATGTCACGTTGGAAAATCGAAGTGCAAGGCATAGGGCTCAGATATGAACATCATAGCCTAAGTCACAATCATAGGTCAGTTCAATGGAACAGTTTAACATCAGAGAACAGAAAGATCAGGTTCAACTCGGAGAGTCAAGGAACCAAGCTCATGTTCAGAAAATAAGAGCCAAGTTCAATTCATAAACATCGTAACCTAGTTTTAGTTCAAGAAAAAGTGTCACAAGTAATTGAATCGCCGCGAGTTCATCATAGAAAAGACCCAGGCGCACGTTCGAAGAAAGCATCAACACCTGCGTATCGATTCAGAAAGTGTAACAGGTTCACACAACCCTGTTAGAGGAAAATGAAACAAGGTCATTAAACTGCATCAGATGGAACCAGATATCCAAATCTATGATGGAGTTACCCGTATCCGAAACATCTGTGAAATCCAAACAAATCATATCAGATAAAACATTAAAATCTATATCTGATAAAAATCCAAATCAGGCACAACGATACCCAATTGAAATCTAAAAGACGAAATCTAGTCAAGGTAAATAAAATATGGAAAGGCTTCCAATCAAATCCGATTCAGTGAAAAAAAGATCAACAGATCCCAATCAAATCAAATTAACGTTGGTTCGCAAAAGCTCCACGAAATCAAAACCAAATCGCGACCCAATCTCAGAAAATAACGTAAATCCACTGGTATCAAAGGCCCAAAAGAGAATCAGAAGATTATAAAAGGAAGGACATCACCTCGTAAGAGACGGGACGAAAACGACGAAGAACGCAAAACCCTAGCGACCGCGAGAAAGAGGAGGAGAGTTTCGAGCACTCATCGAGAGGTTGGGGAAGGTCCACCAGCGCCGCCTCCATCCACGACGGGCAAACCCTCCACGGAGGCTCAGTCCACCATCATCGCCTCCATTCATCACTGATTGCGAACGAGAATGTAAGCCAGGAACATAATATCTTCACTTTTAACATTGTTCGGTTTGATTTCAGGGTTTTCAATATGATTGAAGAAAGAATCACAGAGAGAAAGGCGATGAGGAAGACGAAGGCTTAACGGCGCCGCGATATACAATGGGGTTTTGAAAACCTAGATCACTAACTGTGACATGCAACCGGTTTGGGTTGAGAATCCTACCGGCCCAATCCAAAATCTCCAATTCCAATTACCAAGTCCCAATTCCCTTTCCTTTATTTTTTTTTATTTTCTGTTTTTTTGTTAATATTAGGTTAGATATTAAAATTGTTTTTTAAATAAATAAATAAAAAACCTTTTTAAAATAAATAAGAAAAATCTTTTTTTAAAAAAAATATATATAAATTGAAACCTTTTTTTTTAGATTAAATTTAAAATTTTTAAAATTAACATTACTCTTTTTTTATAAATTCATTTAACATCTCTTTCAAAACAACAAAAACCTTCAACATTGCACTCTTGTATCATGACTCGTCCAATTGCCGTCTGACTTTGCCCGTTAACACGTGTGTTCATCCTGCAGCTTATTACATTATGTTTTATTTAAGTTTCATCATTATTGTAATTGCTTCTCGGTTGTAACCTCGCGAACCAACAATCGCGTTTACTTTTCCGCACTTTAATTTCTGCTGTTTGTATGGTTTAAATTCGCGCATTTGCATCGTTAATTTATCCCATTGCATTCCTCCGAAGGAATTAGGTCTAGCATTTGGCCGCCGCACCAATAGTCCATAAACCTTCAAAACCCTAAAAATTCAAAACTACAAACTACAAACCCTAATTTTCACAAATGCCTCGCCGCAGGCCAAAGTTACAATCTTACCCCTAGCATTAGGTCAAAGAGCCGCCGCGCTCATTTTAGGGTTTCCCGCCGTGGAATCCCTAACCTAATTTAACCCTAATTACAACTTAACATTTCAACGTAGAAATTTGGAGTTTCTACACTCCACGTAAGCGTGTCCTTAAGATGCGTTTATTCCCCGTGAGACCTTGGCCACAGTCAAGAAGTCTCTAACCTCCCTATTGAGGGGAACTACGATTACTCTGATTCCACTCCCGTAAGGATACGTAGGCACAAGATGCGATGTCTTGCCGAGTAAACTTAGAATTAACCCTTTAGGTCTCTTTTCTCACTTTTAATCCCTTTGTACATATACCTTAAGCAAATAAATAAAGCAAATAGTAAACATTTGAACAAAAGGTTCCTGTAGAGTACTACAGAAGTTTAGGGTGCTAATACCTTCCCTAAATTTAACCAACCCCCGAACCCTAGATCTTTCCCCGCATTGTGTTTACGATGCAAAATAGGTTTTCCCTCTTTTGACCTTTTCCTTCGGATAAATTAAAGAGCGGTTGTGAATTGAATTGCGATTCAAACTCATTAATAGTTTGTGATCCTATTTCCACTGCAACAGAACATGGCGACTTCACTGGGGAATCTAATTTTGAGGGTTATCCCTAACTTGTTCACATTTATTACTATCTGTGTTATTATTCATTTGCATGTATATATTTGTGCTTTGATTGTGGGACTGTTCCTTGTGCTGTGAGATGAGTCCTACACCCGGATCTAGTGTACCTTAGGTAAATGGCAATAGACCAAGGAAACTGTACGACGTATATCGATACGGTTGATCTGGTGGCCATAGTTAGTGCGACTTCTTGGTTGGTGCTTATATTCCTTAAGTCAAGTTGAGGATAATATTGAGGCTGCCATATGTTTTCAATGCACTAACTGACTTTTAGAACCCTAGTTAACTCATCTTGGCCTTTAGAAAGTAGTGAGGTAACCGGCTTTGGTGCAGACTGAAGTTGGTTGACACTCGATACTACGCTCATTGAGATCTTAAACTTGGAGGGTTTTGGTTGGCAAGTAAGTTGCCTTCTGAACAACCACCCTTGTGAAGGATCAATGATATTGAGATCCCTTAGAACCTGGTTACTTTTGTAGGACAGGATGAACCATCTAACTTCAGGGGAGGGTACTTGCCTTTGAACCTCATGCAAGCCTTTAACCTAGGACTTTGTGTGTTTTCATGCATTGCATCCATAAAGCATCTCATCGCATTGTATTTCATGGAGTTCAAACATCATTAATGGATATCGCGGGATACCATAAATAAAAAAAATATAAAATGAAAAAACAAGAAAAAGATTTCCTTGGTACCCCACGACATTAGTAAATGTTTTGAATTCCATGAAATCTTCATTTACATTCACATTTTAGCATCATACTTTTGCATTGCATGTGTCTCCCGATTTCTCATACTCGGTTCTCTCACCTTCCAGTTTTGTCACCCTGAGTTCTCGGCACCAATACAACACCAGAGCTCAAACTCGGAAAAGAATGGAGGATCAGGCAAAAGAGATTGATCGCCTTAGCAATGAACTTGAAGACCTTCGAGGGGGTATGGGGCGTATGATGGAATTGTTACATGTCATGAATGCTAAGATGGATACCCAGCCCACTGTTGTTTCTGAGATTACCGGCGTTACTGTGGACCCTCCACCAAGTGTGACCGTAGCAAGGGACCCACCTTATGGTCTTGCTCCCGGTTTTGTGCCTCCTCAAGCCACTGTTCCGATTAATCAACCTGTTCAGCAAGCCGTGCCTTTGTTTTCTGAAGTTTCTAGGGGGGCTCCTATCTTTGCACCACCTGTTGTACACACTCGTGCGCAACCGTACTCCAATGAGACAGTTTTTGATAATCTTGATGAGAATATTGAGGGTTATGAGAAACATGATAAGCTTCGTGAGGAAGTAAACACTATCGTCCAGAGATTGAAAAAGGTAGAGGGTGATCAAATTTTTGGGACTGCTGCAAGGGATGTTTGTTTGGTCTCGGGTTTAGTTATTCCCCCGAAGTTCAAAACTCCGAACTTCGATCGCTATGAAGGTGCCACCTGTCCTAAGAGTCATTTGATCATGTATTATCGCAAAATGGCTGCCCATGTTGAGAATGATAAACTGATGATTCATTGCTTCCAAGACAGTTTGAAGGGTGCTTCTTCCAAGTGGTATTTAACTTTGGACCAATCCCGCGTTAAGAGCTTTCAAGATTTATCTGACGCTTTCATCAAACACTACAAGTACAATATGGATCTGGCTCCTGACAGAAGACAGCTGCTGAGTATGTCACAAAAGAATTCTGAGTCATTCAAAGAGTATGCTCAAAGGTGGAGAGAGACTGCTTCGCAGGTAGAACCTCCTTTGACCGAGAAAGAGTTAGCTGATTGGTTTGTCGACACGGTCCGTCCAGAATTTTACGAGAGAATGGTGGGTAGCGTGACTTCAAATTTCTCCGACATCGTTGCTGTGGGTGTCAAGATTGAATTGGGTATGAAGAGTGGTAAAATGACAAATAATCATGGCGCTTCTAAGGATCAGCCGAAGAAACCTCCTTATAGCTCCCAGAAAAAGAAGGAGAGTGAGACTAATGCTATATCCTCTGGTAGACCAAGGGAACGCTTTTATCGGCATCCGCAAGGTTATGCTCAACCTCAAGGGTACCCAGTCCAATATGCTCAACAACCCTATGTGGCAGCTATTACACCTTCTTTCAATCAACAGGTTCCCATGTATCAACCTATGCAACAACCTCCTGTTTATCCGCCTCCTGTCAACTACCTACAGGCACCCAACGCTCCTGCTCCTCAACAGCCAAAGAGTCCGGCTCCTCGCCAGAATATGCCGAATAGAAGAACGTATAAGCCTTGTCCGCCGATTCCAATGACTTTTACCGAGTTGTATCCCTCTCTGGTCAAGCAGGGTCTCATCACTACTCGGGCTTTGGGTCCGCCTCCTAATCCTCTACCCGCCAATTACAACGCCGCCGCTCATTGTTTATTTCATGAGGGTGCGCCTGGTCATGATCTGGAGAATTGTTATGCTCTCAAAAATATTGTTAGAGATTTATTGGAAAAGAAGATTTTATCATTTGAGGATCCTCAACCAAATGTTAAGAAGAACCCTTTCCCTAACCATGAGAGTGTCAATGCCGTTAGTGTTGATTCGGGGGATGGTTATGCCCTTGACGTTGAACAGATTAAGACTCCTCTCAAAATGTTCCATTCGAAACTGTTTGAAGCTGGTTTAGTAGATACTTCCCACGTTGCATGTGTAAGTTGTGAAGCCAGTACTAAGGGTTGTGTGTTAGTTCAGAATGATGTTCAGAGGCTGATTAATGAGGGTGTTTTACAAGTGACAAGCCAAGCCAAGAAGGATGTAATCGCTGTGGTTGAGCCTGTTTTCCATCAGCCTGAATCAAAGGGTAAGGTACCAGTGTTTAATTTATCAGGGGCAGGCTCCGCCAACCTCGTGTTCGGTATACCGAGGTCGTATAGCCCTGAAGTGAATCAGCCTAAGCCTATAGTTATTCGAAGACCGAGTCCGTTTCCTTTCAGTGATCCTAAAGCTGTGCCTTGGAAATATGACGTGACTATGATTGACAAGGAGTCTGGGAAGGTTATTCCAAATGAAGAGGTTAAGGGCACGGTGACCAATATCGCAGAGGCAAGCAGGATGACTCGCAGTGGCCGTGTGTACACTCCCCATTCTAATGAGGATCTACCTAAGGAGACCACTAATATCCCTGTGCCTGCCAAAGACAAAGGTAAGGGAGCCATCACGAATGATGAAGATGCCGAATTTTTGAGGATCATCAAGAAAAGTGACTATAAAGTTATCGATCAACTTCATCAGACTCCTTCCAAGATCTCAATTCTATCTCTGTTAATGAATTCACCCGCTCATAGGATGGCCTTGCAGAAGGTTTTGACTCAAGCACATGTGGATCAAGATATTAGCACCAGTCGATTTAATAGTGTGATTGCCAATTTAACCGCTTGTAACACCCTTAGTTTCAGCAATGAAGAGTTACCAAAGGAGGGTCCGAACCATAATCGTGCTTTACATATATCGGTAAAATGTCAGGAGGACAATTTAGCGAGAGTGCTAGTAGACACCGGCTCTTCTCTGAATGTTCTACCCAAGAGGGTTCTTGATAAGTTGGCTTGTAAAGAGACTGTGTTGAAACCCACTCCTTTGGTCGTCAAGGCTTTCGATGGCTCTCGTCGGTCAGTAATGGGGGAGGTTGAGCTTCCTATCCTGATTGGTCCGCAAATTTTTAATATCACGTTTCAAGTCATGGACATTAATCCCAATTACAGTTGTTTACTTGGAAGGCCGTGGATCCATGCCGCTGGGGCAGTGACCTCAACGTTACATCAAAAGATGAAATTCGTGATCGATGGAAAGTTGGTTATTATACACGGTGAGGAAGATCTGATGGTCAGCAGCCTGTCTTCTTTCCGTTACATCGAGGCCGATGAGAATGCTTTAGACATTTCCTTTCAAGCACTTGAGATCGCCAATGCTGTTCTGCTGGAAGTCGAAGAGACAGTGGGTCAGGGTAATCCATCTTTTGCATCTCTGAAGAGTACCAAAGCAACAATTGACAGGGGCATTCCCGAAGGTTGGGGAGAGGTAATTGATGTCAAGACCAAGACTGATCGCTCTGGGTTGGGTTACAAACCAACTCAGAATGGAGCTGCCACAACTGTCGAAGGGCGTCCGAAGGTTATCCAAGAGGTATTTGTCAGCGGAGGCTTCCAAGTCAATGCCATCAGTGAATGTGAGAAAAATGAAGAGCTGAGCAACCTGGTGTTTAAGGGTGATGCAGTTTTGAACAACTGGGAGGCCGTAGAGATCCCTGTTATCTTTCCCTTGTCAAAATAATTGTTTTTTAAAAGTTTCATTTATATTTTCAAATAAAAATCTGTAGCTCTGCCCAAGGCTATAGGTTTGTTTGTCGGGCCACCTTTCATTTCTAAAAAGATATTAATAAAAGCATTTTGTTCAATTCCACTTTGGTTCATTTGCATTTTTCGTTTTCACCTTTAAAAATGAAATTGGCAACCTTTTTCAAAAAAAAAATAATAATAAAAAAAAACAGCATTTCATTCTTACATGTCTTCGAGCATTTTAATTAAGTAAGCCTTCCATCATGTAGAGATATCGTAAACCTTGTTGGATCCAATGACTTTACTGACACTCCTGACTGGGATGCACCCATCAATCAAGCTGAGGACGAGGGTGAAGAAGATTTTGAAGTACCCGCGGAACTGACAAGATTGATTGAGTACGAGTACACAGAGCTTCAACCGCATAAAGAGCAGGTGGACCTAATTAATCTCGGTACAGATGAGAGCAAGAAAGAGGTCAAGATTGGTGCAATGCTTGGGACGGAGATTAGGCCGAGGTTGATTGAGTTGTTAAAAGAGTATATTGATGTGTTTGCATGGTCGTATCAAGATATGCCGGGCCTAGACACGGATATTGTTGTTCACAAGTTGCCACTTAAGCCAGATTGTCCGCCTATCAAACAAAAGCTTCGAAGAACGAGACCCGACATGGCTTTGAAGATTCGAGATGAGGTTAAAAAGCAGTTGGATGCAGGTTTCTTGGCAGTCGCGAAATATCCAGATTGGGTTGCCAACATTGTGCCAGTGCCCAAGAAGGACGGTAAGGTTAGGATGTGTGTAGACTACAGGGATCTGAACAAAGCAAGTCCAAAGGACGACTTCCCACTGCCACATATTGATACACTTGTAGACAATACAGCCAGTTTTGCGTTGTTTTCATTTATGGATGGTTTCTCTGGCTATAATCAGATCAAGATGGATCCCGACGATCGAGAGAAGACTACTTTCATTACTCCTTGGGGAACCTTCTGCTACAAAGTCATGCCCTTTGGTTTAAAGAATGCAGGGGCAACTTACCAACGTGCTATGACCACTCTTTTTCATGATATGATGCACAAAGAAATTGAGGTGTATGTGGACGATATGATAGCCAAATCTCAGAGTGAAGAGGAGCATTTAGACCATTTGGTGAAGCTGTTTGAACGACTCAGGAAATATCAGTTGAAATTGAATCCTGCAAAATGTACCTTCGGTGTCAGATCCGGAAAATTGCTTGGTTTCATTGTTAGCCAGCGAGGGATTGAGGTGGATCCTGACAAAGTCCGAGCCATTCAAGATATGCCGGCTCCGCAAACCGATACGCAAGTTAGGGGTTTTCTGGGACGTCTGAATTACATTTCCAGGTTTATCTTTAATATGACCGCTACTTGTGAGCCGATATTCAAGTTGCTTTGCAAGGGGCAGACAGTTGAGTGGAACCCTGATTGTCAGAAAGCGTTCGAGAAGATTAAGGGTTATTTGCAAGATCCCCCTATTCTGATCCCGCCCGTACCTGGAAGACCGTTGTTTATGTACCTTACTGTTCTCGAGAAGTCTATGGGTTGTGTGCTTGGACAACATGATGAGACTGGGAAAAAGGAACATGCAATTTATTACCTGAGCAAGAAGTTTACCGATTGCGAAAACAGATACTCACCATTAGAGAAAACTTGTTGTGCATTGGCATGGGCCGCTAAGCGCCTTCGGCAGTATATGGTCTGTCATACCACGTTATTGATTTCTAAAATGGATCCGATCAAGTATATTTTTGAAAAACCTGCTCAAACCGGGAGGCTAGCCCGTTGGCACATGTTGTTATCCGAATATGACATCCAGTATGTATCCCAGAAGGCGATTAAGGGTAGTATCTTATCTGATTACCTTGCAGACCAGCCAGTTGAAGATTATGAACCTCTTAAGTTCGATTTTCCCGATGAGGATATCCTGTTGATTAAAAGAGATTGTGAAGAGCCAGATCCGAGCGAAGGTCCAGAACCAGGTCTTTGGTGGAAGATGATGTTTGATGGTTCCTCGAATTTCAATGGGCATGGTATAGGCGCCGTTTTGATGAACCCAAAGGGTGGATTCACTCCATTTACAGCAAGATTGGACTTTGAGTGCACTAACAACGTCGCAGAATATGAAGCATGTATTCTCGGCCTCGAAGCAGCAATTCACCTCCGAATCAAACTTCTTAAAGTAAGTGGTGACTCAGCCTTGGTTATTTACCAGGTACAAGGCAAATGGGAAACGAAGAATGAGAAGCTGATCCCTTATAAGGACTATATTATTGAGTTGATCAAGTATTTCGACGAGATAGAGTTCGAGCATGTTCCTAGATCCGAGAATCACGTAGCTGATGCATTAGCCATGTTGGCATCCATGTGGAAAGTTAAATTCGTTAATGAAGCACCTCTTATCCATATTGAGCGCAAGGTTGAGCCCGCTTATTGTCAGACGGTCGAAGAAGTTGAGGTGGATGAAAAGCCTTGGTTTCACGATATCAAGAACTATCTCGTCAAGCAGGAATATCCCGAGGGTGCTACTGGTCTGGACAAGAAAACATTGAGAAGACTGGCGTCCAAATTCTTTATCAGTAATGGTGTGCTATACAAGAGGAATCACGACATGGTTCTGCTCAGATGTGTTGATAAACGGGAAGCAGACATGTTACTACAGGAAATTCATGAGGGGACCTTCGGAACCCATGCCAATGGTTATGCTATGTCCAAGAAGATGTTAAGGGCTGGGTATTACTGGTTAACCATGGAAGCCGATTGCATCCGATACGCTAGGAAATGCCATAAGTGCCAAATTTATGCTGATAAAATGCACGTACCTCCGTCACCGTTGAATGTTTTGTCTTCACCATGGCCGTTCTCTATGTGGGGCATTGACATGATTGGGGCAATTGAGCCGAAAGCTTCTAATGGACATCGTTTTATCCTCGTTGCTATAGATTATTTCACCAAGTGGGTAGAGGCTGCCTCCTACGCCAACGTGACCAAGCAAGTGGTTGCCCGATTCATCAGGAAAGAGATCATCTGCCGCTATGGAGTCCCAAGCCGGATAATAACTGACAATGGCACCAATCTGAATAATAAGACTATGAAAGAGTTGTGTGATAGCTTCAGGATCACTCACCATAACTCTTCTCCGTACCGTCCTAAGATGAATGGGGCCGTTGAAGCTGCGAATAAGAATATCAAGAAGATCCTGCAAAAGATGGTTGTGACTTACAAAGATTGGCATGAGATGTTACCGTTTGCTTTGCATGGATATAGAACCTCGGTGAGAACTTCGACAGGGGCAACACCTTTCTCACTGGTATATGGAATGGACGCCGTACTCCCCATCGAAGTAGAGATACCTTCGCTAAGAGTGTTAATGGAGGCTGAACTTGAGGAAGCTGAGTGGGTTCAGGACAGATTGGATCAGTTGAATCTCATTGACGAGAAGCGCTTGAAAGCCATGTGCCATGGGCAATTATATCAGAAACGGATGAAAAGAGCGTTTGATAAGAAGATTCGTATCCGTGAGTTCCGTCAAGGAGAGCTCGTACTCAAAAAGATCTTACCAGTACATAAAGATATGCGTGGAAAGTGGATGCCCAATTATGAAGGCCCATTCGTTGTAAAGACTGTCTTCTCCGGAGGGTCTCTAATACTTACGACAATGGACGGTGAAGAACTAGCACATCCCGTGAATTCTGATGCAGTCCGAAAATATTATGCCTAAAAACCCGCTAAGTCGAAAACCTGCAAAAGGCGACTTAGGCAAAAGTAAGGGTTGAAAAAAAATAATAATAATAAAAAGCTCGCTAAGTTGAAAACCCGAAAGGGCGGCTTAGGCAAAAAAGAGCGTCCCGGTGGATTGAAAACCCGAAAGGGCGGTCCAGGCAAAAGTTAGGGACAAAGGCATTTCATTGCATCAGAAGACACTGATTATCTCAAACACACTTTCCGCATGAGGGCCATGTTTCAGTTCTTTCATCCTTGCCCAAAGCAGGATTCTGGATTAGTCTTAGTTATTAGTGTCAGTATGTGTCACTGGATTCAATATAACCTTTTTCCCATGTTGCCAATTTCAAAATGTAATCATCTGTGGAGCTATGCCTTCAGCAAGCAGCCACCCTTTAATAAAAGATACCATCTCGTTACTTACATTCCTTGGTGCATTGCTCTTTATTTTCTATTGTTATGCAAAATGCGTTTATTCTTAAAATTTGAAAATGAAAGGTGCATTGTAGATTTTTCAAAACTGTTTTTCAAAAAAACAAACAAATTTGAAATGTAATGAATTACTTTGACTAGTGGAAATTCCGACAGGATCTCTTCATTCCCCGGAAATATCATTATTGCAGAAACACTTTCAAACCATTGCCCAGTGATAGTCCCCAGAGAGACTATAAGCTGACAACTTTTTCTTGGGTAACTCAAAAGTGTCCCTCAGGTTTTCTTCTCCCCATGTGAAGATGTGATACTGTACCCCAAGCAGATTATCTTCTCCCCAGAGAATTCAGAACATTTAAAACCAGATTTGGTTCTACCATTGATCCTTCTCACCTATGATTGACGTATTGGTTGCAGAGAACGCAGGGTATTTCCGTTCGAGATGTTTATTTCATCTCTCGTCCCGTCTCTAGTCAGCTTCGTCAGCATACGTAAGGGCATAAGCATCACATGCCCATTTCATTACATATTCATTACATATTCATTACATATTCATTACATACTCATTACATACTCATTTCATAACATCTTGCATACATAGACATTAACATACATTCACAATAACATATGCATTAACATATGCATTAGCATTCACAGGTTCATTGTGTTTCACCATCATTTGGTTGTTACCGCCGAGTAACTGGGTTCGTCCATTCTCTCCAAATAGATTGTCAGCCCTAAGCATAAAGTACTTACTTGTTTCCAGTTTCCCCACGGAGCTCGATCCTCGTGGATGACGGTTACTTCAGCTATCTTTCCTCGCCAGGATTAGATATTTACCCTCCGAGATCATTCCCCCGATGGAGTCTTGATTACCAGTTTTCTTTCTAGCTCGATCCTAGATTGAACCTCAGTCATGTCGGTCGTCAATCCCAACCGGACGTGCATTTATTTTGCACTATCTTTCAAGAAAATCAACTACAGTCCTTTACAGATACACGCCAGTTCGCGCCGGAAAATCTATCAGTACAACACTTTACAATCCTACATGTTACAACATCGATATACAACATTTCTCACCTAAGAAGCCGACCCTATCTTCGTTATGACTCGCAGCAAATGGCCATCTCCATGGAGCAGTTGGGCTTCCATTTTCCCTGTCGTCTTGAAGTACGGGGAGGTTTGAGCGGAATCATATTCAGGAGAGCACGATTCTGAGTTATGAAGAAGTTCATTTATCCTTTAGTAAAAGAAGGAGCGGAATCATATTCAGGAGAGCACGATTCTGAGTTATGAGGAAGTTCATTTACCCTTTAGTAAAAGAGGGAGCCGAATCATAGTCAGGAGAGCACGATTCTGAATTATGAGGAAGTTCGATTACCCAGTTTCATATTCAGGAGATCACGATTCTGAAGTATGGAAAAATTCATTTACAACCAAATCATATTCAGGAGAGCACGATTCTGAAGTATGAGCATATTCAGTCATCCAGTTTCATATTCAGGAGATCACGATTCTGAAATATGAGTAAATTCAGTCATCCAGTTTCATATTCAGGAGAGCACGATTCTGAAGTATGAGTAAATCCAGTCAGCCAGTTTCATATTCAGAAGAGCACGATTCTGAAGTATGAAGATTTTCATTTACCCTTTATCCGAATCATATTCAGGAGAGCACGATTCTGAAGTATGATGAAATTCAGTTTACCCTTTTCATGTTCAGGAGAGCACGATCTTGAAGCATGAAGAAGTTTATTTATCCTTCAGTAAGAGAAAAATCAGAATCGTATTCCAGGCGCCGACCTTAAATGCGAGAAGATTTATTTATCAGATAAGCAGCAGCCTTTTTATTTGAGTGCTTATCCATTTTGGCACATAAGTCCCTTCCAACGATGAGTGACAGTTCTCTCGAGAAGTTTATCAGGGCATTTCCCATTAAAGTCCACTTATTTTGGCATACAGCCAGTCTCTACCCTGTATATTTGATACGGATTTCCGAAAAGTCCGTCCGATCCTGTCACGAGGGATAGTTACAGAAGCTTGGATGTTATTCTTTGCTCAATGCTCCGGCATTCTGTAATCAATCTTACAATCGTACGTGATCCCGTTTTATTTTTAGATTCCCCAGTGGGGGACGTTTCATAGGTACCATCTCCATTTGAGGATCTCGCCCCTTTTCTAAAAGTGACAATTGGACATTCGTACCAGTTGACTATCATTTTTAGATTTCCCCAGTGTTGTACTGTTGTCTCAGCACGTCATTGTCCCCAGTGAGTTCTTCTCGTGGCGTCTGTCCCGGTGTCGTCATGTTCGTCAGCATTTTCGCATTCATACGCATCATATCATATTCATGGCATCATTTGCATTAAGCTGTTCCCGTTTTGTCCACAGCATTGCATATCGTCGCATATAAGGGCAAAATTTTCGGTTATCTATATTTAAATCTCTCCACCACGATTCCTCGAGTCTCTGTCACTCAAATCGTCCGGTGTAGCTATTTAAATAGGGGCAACTGTAATACCCCAAATTTTACCCTTACATTTAGTCAGGCATTTCGCATATCATCTCCTATGAACATTTGCTAACCACTAACAAGTTGTGGAGGTGTTTGTTTTGCAGATTTGGTTGGTCCCAGGGGTATTTTGGTCATTTCACGCAAATTCTGCTAATTTCTTGAAAACGGGCTGTTATTACGTTCTGAGGCATTTATTTGCCATTTGGGTCAAGGTGCCAGTATGTTTTGTCAGAAATATGATTGGACTCGGGGCCGTGCTTTGTTTGATTCTGAAACGTTTCCAAACAGTTTTGTTTCCTTTTATAAAGTTGGGTTGAAAAGGAAGTGGATACTGTTAAGGTTATTTTGAGAAGAGATGTGATCAATGAGGTTTTAATTTGAATATGTTTGGATATAATCATATGGCGGGATATCATTTATAAAAAGCAAAGGAGAGGTTAAGTTTTAATATTTGTGAGCTTTTATTCATGAATGTTCATAAGCTACAAATCAAAGTTGAATTTAAATAAATAATGGATGATTATTCATGGATATTTAAATTCATAATTGAGAAAATAGAAATGAATATTTACTGGATTTTATTTCACACCATCTAGAATTACAAGTTGAAATGGAAGTAATTTTTGGATTTTATTCATGATGATCTTTCATTTACAAAAGGATTATACATTTACAATGAGTATCTATTCTAGGTCCTAAAGTCCTAAAAAGAGAAAAAACTACAAGTTTCTTCATTGGTCCTCTCTTGAGTTCTTCACGCAACTCTTGATCACCTGCACATCAAAGCAAAACAAACCACAGGAAAAGAGGTTAGAAGATTGTTTGACACTCTCAGAACATTATCATCATCGAGTGTCGGGAGGGCACGACTAAAGCCGCATCCTACTCCCGTTACCAATCTGAGCCATCGGCGTCAGATCAGGTAGTTATTGTTCTTATCATAAGGGACTGCCGAGAGAAAGAGAGAGTAAAAGAAGTGGGACTGATTTGATTTGCCATAATTGGATTCGGTTCAAAAACAAATTAAAAACACCATTCCATCAAGTAAATAATTTTTGGGACACTATTAAGTAAACCAAATTTCACAGCTGTATCAACTCTGAACCACACAAGCGAACCCGTGAAAATCAAACACCAAATCTGAACGGAAATAAGCCACGACAGAATTCGCATCAGCATAAACTCGGTTTCAGCATCAAATCACAATCAGCAGCAGTGTAATAAACCAAATGAGCAAGTCACATTGAAAATTCAAGTACAGAATCCAAGGCTCAGTGTGAACATCATAGCCTAAAAGTCGCAGCCACCTATTGGTTCCAAATCAGAGAGCAGAAAGATCAGTTAAACTCAGAGAATTGAGGAACCAAGCTTATGTTCAGAAAGATAGGAACCCATTCATTTCAGTTCAAAAATAAGCAAATCCACAAACCTCACAGCCACAAACAGTCGTTCGAAAGACGCGCGGGAAAAGAACCAAGCCAAGCAAATCTGTCACCCGAGGTTCAACAAACAAATCATAAGCTGTACAAAGTTGAAAGAAGTAATTTAATTCACAAACATTAGAATCAAAGCAATTCAATTCAAAAACGAACAAACCCAGAGAAGTTCGAAGAAAAAAGAGCCAACTGATATCAGAAAGAAAATGAATCCATACCATTAACAATTATATCAGTTTCACCATGACAGTTCATATCAGCTCGTAACAACAAGTGCATCACGACATCAGCAGTTCAGGTCAAAAAGCAAACTAGCACCTTACACATGTGTGTTAAACACGAAATACCAAAGCCAGGGCTCAGCTATCACACATCATAGCCCAGCATACTATCACAGTTCATCCTAAACAAAGAAACAATCAGTTCAAAATCCAAACCAGTTTCCCAAACTACCTCAAAACTGTTAGCCAAATCAGATGAGCAAGACAAGTTCACATAATCACACTTACATGTCAAGAGTAAGCTCAGTTCATTAAACTGTATCAGTCGTAGTGATCCCCAACCAAAGGTGAAATGTCACGTTGGAAAATCGAAGTGCAAGGCATAGGGCTCAGATATGAACATCATAGCCTAAGTCACAATCATAGGTCAGTTCAATGGAACAGTTTAACATCAGAGAACAGAAAGATCAGGTTCAACTCGGAGAGTCAAGGAACCAAGCTCATGTTCAGAAAATAAGAGCCAAGTTCAATTCATAAACATCGTAACCTAGTTTTAGTTCAAGAAAAAGTGTCACAAGTAATTGAATCGCCGCGAGTTCATCATAGAAAAGACCCAGGCGCACGTTCGAAGAAAGCATCAACACCTGCGTATCGATTCAGAAAGTGTAACAGGTTCACACAACCCTGTTAGAGGAAAATGAAACAAGGTCATTAAACTGCATCAGATGGAACCAGATATCCAAATCTATGATGGAGTTACCCGTATCCGAAACATCTGTGAAATCCAAACAAATCATATCAGATAAAACATTAAAATCTATATCTGATAAAAATCCAAATCAGGCACAACGATACCCAATTGAAATCTAAAAGACGAAATCTAGTCAAGGTAAATAAAATATGGAAAGGCTTCCAATCAAATCCGATTCAGTGAAAAAAAGATCAACAGATCCCAATCAAATCAAATTAACGTTGGTTCGCAAAAGCTCCACGAAATCAAAACCAAATCGCGACCCAATCTCAGAAAATAACGTAAATCCACTGGTATCAAAGGCCCAAAAGAGAATCAGAAGATTATAAAAGGAAGGACATCACCTCGTAAGAGACGGGACGAAAACGACGAAGAACGCAAAACCCTAGCGACCGCGAGAAAGAGGAGGAGAGTTTCGAGCACTCATCGAGAGGTTGGGGAAGGTCCACCAGCGCCGCCTCCATCCACGACGGGCAAACCCTCCACGGAGGCTCAGTCCACCATCATCGCCTCCATTCATCACTGATTGCGAACGAGAATGTAAGCCAGGAACATAATATCTTCACTTTTAACATTGTTCGGTTTGATTTCAGGGTTTTCAATATGATTGAAGAAAGAATCACAGAGAGAAAGGCGATGAGGAAGACGAAGGCTTAACGGCGCCGCGATATACAATGGGGTTTTGAAAACCTAGATCACTAACTGTGACATGCAACCGGTTTGGGTTGAGAATCCTACCGGCCCAATCCAAAATCTCCAATTCCAATTACCAAGTCCCAATTCCCTTTCCTTTATTTTTTTTTATTTTCTGTTTTTTTGTTAATATTAGGTTAGATATTAAAATTGTTTTTTAAATAAATAAATAAATAACCTTTTTAAAATAAATAAGAAAAATCTTTTTTTAAAAAAAATATATATAAATTGAAACCTTTTTTTTTAGATTAAATTTAAAATTTTTAAAATTAACATTACTCTTTTTTTATAAATTCATTTAACATCTCTTTCAAAACAACAAAAACCTTCAACATTGCACTCTTGTATCATGACTCGTCCAATTGCCGTCTGACTTTGCCCGTTAACACGTGTGTTCATCCTGCAGCTTATTACATTATGTTTTATTTAAGTTTCATCATTATTGTAATTGCTTCTCGGTTGTAACCTCGCGAACCAACAATCGCGTTTACTTTTCCGCACTTTAATTTCTGCTGTTTGTATGGTTTAAATTCGCGCATTTGCATCGTTAATTTATCCCATTGCATTCCTCCGAAGGAATTAGGTCTAGCATTTGGCCGCCGCACCAATAGTCCATAAACCTTCAAAACCCTAAAAATTCAAAACTACAAACTACAAACCCTAATTTTCACAAATGTCTCGCCGCAGGCCAAAGTTACAATCTTACCCCTAGCATTAGGTCAAAGAGCCGCCGCGCTCATTTTAGGGTTTCCCGCCGTGGAATCCCTAACCTAATTTAACCCTAATTACAACTTAACATTTCAACGTAGAAATTTGGAGTTTCTACACTCCACGTAAGCGTGTCCTTAAGATGCGTTTATTCCCCGTGAGACCTTGGCCACAGTCAAGAAGTCTCTAACCTCCCTATTGAGGGGAACTACGATTACTCTGATTCCACTCCCGTAAGGATACGTAGGCACAAGATGCGATGTCTTGCCGAGTAAACTTAGAATTAACCCTTTAGGTCTCTTTTCTCACTTTTAATCCCTTTGTACATATACCTTAAGCAAATAAATAAAGCAAATAGTAAACATTTGAACAAAAGGTTCCTGTAGAGTACTACAGAAGTTTAGGGTGCTAATACCTTCCCTAAATTTAACCAACCCCCGAACCCTAGATCTTTCCCCGCATTGTGTTTACGATGCAAAATAGGTTTTCCCTCTTTTGACCTTTTCCTTCGGATAAATCAAAGAGCGGTTGTGAATTGAATTGCGATTCAAACTCATTAATAGTTTGTGATCCTATTTCCACCGCAACAAGTATTTTAAGGAAGAGAGGTGATAAATGTTATACTTTTCTCCTAGAGACCTTGGGAAAGGTATTCTCATCAAAATCTTTTGAAGAGAAGGTAACTGTAGATTTGGGAATCGATTTGAGAAGGCCAAAAAATTGAGCAAGTTAGCTTAAGAGCATCAATGGGTTGGGCAGGAGATACCAATGAATTGTGAATTTTGAGGACAAAATTATTTTAAGGGATAGAGATTGCAATAATTTGGCCTAAAATGGCGATTTAAAAATCCTTTCTTTCCCAAATTTAGGGAATTTGGAAGTCAAGGATAAAATTCCCCAATCCCAATTTTAACCTCTATAATCATCTTCCCCTTCTTTGTCACATGGAGATGATATTTTAGGGAGATGTAACCTTGGTTTCAAGGTTAATGAGAATCAAGTGGAGCTCAAAGAGAGGGTGAATATGGCTAAGAGAAAAAGAAGATTCAGCATCATCTTCAATTTCATGAAAATGGTGGATTTTCTCTCCCCTTAAGTCATGATTTTCATTTGTATGAACCCTAAATTATAAATGATCAATGCATGTTATATTTCTTACATTTTGGTTGTTTCATTGATATAAAAAACACTAATTGATGGGGTAATGAAGTTATGAGTGTGCCTAGTATGGTAGACTATTTTTTGTGAGGAATGAAAGTTGGTTTTGTCTGGTGAAGAACCTTGTTACGCAAATTGTGAATGTTTCTTGACCTGCTACAACCATGGTGTATACTATGACTTGCCCGTAATATTCCCTAGTTTTTCTACGAGGATAAGAACAAAGATGATTTTAGGGTGATCTTGGTTTCCTACTGTCATAATGCATAGTATGTCCAGGTCGTAACACCCTTTGATTTCAGTACTAGGGATAAAGTTAGCACTAAGGAGAAAGTCAGTGTAGGTAAGACACCTGTGGCCATTACTGTCGTAGTGGACCTTACAGACAGGTTGTAATCCCTCTAGAAAGGGTGTGTAATCCTTATTTCAATGTTTTAAACCCTAAATCATGATAATATTTTATCCCTTAAATCATTAGGGTAACCTTATGCATGGATATCATATGGATTGGTTTGGAAACCCAAGGAAATAATTAAATGGAAAATAGTGACCAATTTTAGGAGCAAGCAAAGACTGTTAGGTTTCAGGTGGGCACCATGTACTTAGGTTAGGTTAGTAGAATGGAACTTATTGTGTAAGACATGACAATTACTTAGGTTATTCTTAAATTGAGATGTCAAAGTAATAACGAGAATAGGTCATAATTGTTAGGGGAGAATTTTCACTAGGGAGCATTGAACATTGTGAGACTTTCCTTTTATTAGAGCAACACCTTTGTGAAAGACACACCACATATTCACCCAAAACCTTAAGGTGATAGGTGTGTAGGTTGTTCCACTTATAAATGCTCAAGTCACCACATTCCTATTCAATGTGGGACTATTATCCATAATACTCACACTTGTTATACTTAACACTCCTCCTCAAGTGTGAGTCTATCCACAATGCTTCGATTATTATCCACAATACTCACACTTGTTATACTTAATACTCCCCCTCAAGTGTGAGTTTATCCATAATGCTTCCATAATTCCCCCCCTTAAGCGGAAGCTTCAATTGTGCAACTGCATTTTCTGTTGTGTGTTTCTTGCTCACTACCCCTTGTATCTTCGCTGATACTCTTCAATGGGGCACCTTCTAACCACCACCTGTGGGAAGTACTTTCGATACAATTGATCCAGTCCTTAATTCGAACGAAAGGCTCATGATACCACTGCTAGGGAAGATTTTTCAACTAGGGAGTATTAAACATTGTGGGACTTTCCTTTCTAGAGAAACACCTTTGTAAGAGACACACCACATACTCACACAAAATCTTAAGGTGATAGGTGTGTGGGCTATCCCACTTATAAATGCTCAAGTTACCACATTCCTATCCAATGTGGGACTATTATCCACACTACTCACACTTGTTATACTTAACACTCCCTCTCAAGTGTCAGTCTATCCACAATGTTCCCCCTTAAGCGGAAGCTTCATCCACATACACTTGTACCGCCGTTGACACCTCTTCCTGGGAATTTCGATACACATCATCCTGGACATTTTGATTTCAATAGGACACCACTTCCTGGGATTTTCGATACATATAAGTTGGTCCTTTTACTCGAACCAAAGGCTCATGATACCACTGTTAGGGAATATTTTTTAACTAGGAAGCATTGAACATTGTGGGACTTTCCTTTCTAGATCAACGCCTTTGTGAGAGAAATACCACATATCCACCTAAAACTTTAAGGTGATAGGTGTGTAGGTTCTCCCACTTCGTGATATAGGATTGTGATTAACATTTGATAAGGATTTATGAATAACATCATATGGGATGGAACACCCTATTTGGCTAGTATCACATATAGTAACATAATCGAGGAAAATATGGTTACTTGATGTTATAAGTATCACATGGAAAACCTGGATTAGTTATATCAAGTGTAGGAAAATCCTAGATACTTGAGATTACTATGAAGGTTAAATCCATAATGAGTGTTGGTGACTAGAAAGCTCGAAGGTGACGGCTCATGGGAACCTTTGAGGGAACTGGAAGGTATACATATAAAGGATGGATGGAAAACAACACATAATGTTGGTTGTATGCTCGACTGCAGGACTAGAGTCTCATTGAGTGATAGTGGGATGTTGATGATCCAATAAACAACGCTCGATTGTGGCGAGTCGTTGTGGTCATGACCTGTGAGTTATAGATGAGTTATGTAGTTTCCACGACATATCTATATGGCATGGGATATGTGATTATCTGGTATACAAGTTAGGAGATATGTGTTAGTCTTTGTATTCTTGTTATAATATACAACTCTGGCGTAAGCTTGGACATGCTCGGGATCGATGTCTCATGAATTTATAGTGGATAGTCAATGATATGTATGACACTCTAGATATTTGAGTGCTAACATGTATACTTTATGGACACCTAGAGGATGGTTGTACTCTCGGTACTATACTAAAGTTTAAGGATGTATACATGGTTCAGATCTTGTGAGTGGCAGTAGGGTATACTAGATCATGATTCTATGTTCATGAGAGGGACCCCATAGGAACGTGATCCAGGTGAGTTACTCAAGAGTTGTATGGTTGATGACGCCTTATTATGCTCGGGGCTTGTTAGTGTCCTAATTGTCGAGTTGAGATACCTTGATGGAATATGTATTATTCCGGTAAATGAATTAGATTTATAAGAATAAATAGGTGATCCTTTGTGAGATAATCGTGGAATATTTAATCGGTAGTTATATCATAACGAGTGGATGTTAGTTACCCTAATGAACTATTCAATTATACCTTGACCCGGATAGAAAGTTAGTGAGAGATTCAATGGTTTAGAATGGAAATTCGCTTAAATTATTATCTCATTCTACGTTGTTTTATTCTTTTCAAGTGAGCATGTATTTGGATTGAGTTCGTATTTGAGAACTTGACATTAAAGACCCGATGGAATATACTTTTGTAAGGCTAAAGAATTTTATTTGATAGATGATGTATCATTTAGCTTTATTGTATTGTGAAATTTTTATCGGGTTCATCCAATGCCAAAATTTTGAATGTTAGAAAGAAAATTCATTTACATTATTATCTTGTCCCATTGTTTTATTATTTTAAAGTAAGTGTTTGGATTGGGTTTGGAGTTGAGAACTTGACATTAAAGATTTATTGTATTGTGAGAATTTTATTTGGTCTTCCAAAAATTTTAATGCCATAAACTAGTAAGGCAAAATAAATTTGTAAATATATATATATATATATCTAATTTTGATAAATATATGTGTATAAGAGTTAAATGAAAGAGAATGCAATTAAGAAGAAAGAAATATAAATTAACAACACAAAAATTGAATATGAAACAACTAATTTAACTTAATAAAATGGTAATGTTGTCAACAAAGGAGTAAAGTAATAATAAATAGTAAAAGAGAAGCACTACAACAAAATGTCATCTAACCCATGTTGCAAAATAATGTGTCTGTTGGAGTTGGTATCACAATGTTCAGCTGTAAAAAAAAGAAATAGAGAATAATTTGATCATTTATTGTAATGGAAAGCTTAACGACAGAGAAGAGTATCAATGTTATACCTACTAAATATTGTGGAAAACTTCTTTGAATACAACGTTAGTGGTAGTAGCAGTGGTATTGTTATTTTCATCATGAATCAAAATTTTAAGACCTTGTTTTGTCTTAACTCGGGACATTGCGACATACAAATGACCATGACTAAATACATCCTTTGACAGGTATAAACCAACTACATCTAACGATTGGCCTTGTGATTTGTTAATTTTCATAGTGAAAGAAACAATTATGGGAAATTGTCTTCTCACTAACTTAAACGGCCATGGTGATTGAGAGGGGGACAAAGACATTCTTGGAATATAAATGATGTTACCTATATTCTTTCCTGAAATGATCCTAGCTTCAATAACATGATTAGCCAACCTTGTAACCGTGAGGCTTGTACCATTGCATAAACCTTCCAATTGATCTAAGTTTCTCATCAACATAATAGTGGCACCAATTTTCAACTTTATAGAATGATTAGGCAATCCAGAAGTTTTAAGAGCATTTAGAAATTCAGCAGTTAAGTGCTCAAATGCATCAAAGTCGTTTGTTCTTGATCTATCAATAGAATCACTACTAAAGTATTCCTTTTCTTCTCCTAAAAGAAAAAAAAAACAGACAAATGATAAAACAATTAAAATATGAAGTCAAATATGAAATTAGCATGAAAATAGCATGAAAACAACTTCACAACATGTATAGTACCTGGAAGAAGATATGTGATATATTGATTAATCTCATCGACAACTTCAATTGTTGAAGCCAAGATAGCACGACTTTGTAAAAAATTGGGGTCATGGTAGTTATGAATGAGATCGGGATAGGTACTATCAACAATAGCCTTAATAGGATGTGAAAATTTTGAAATTAAAAACTCTTCAGGAATATTAATTTCAACATAACCATCATTAGCCTCACCCATGGTACCATCTCCAATTGCTAAAATCCACTCATAAAATATACGAACTTCTTCAATGTGTTGTGAAGTTGTCCCACTTTGTAGGCGCATATTTTTTGTAAGCATGAGGACTTTTCACTGATCCCAAATATAAGAAGCATTGATAGTTGAATGAATAATATCAGATCTACTACCTCCTGGAACAACGAGAAGGATTTGTCTAAAATCACCACCAAAAATAACTACTTTGCCTCCAAATAATCTATTTGCAGCCTGTGGAAATTCACTCATAATGTCTCTCAAGGTTTTATCAAGATCCTCAAAGCAAAATCTATTAGTCATCAGAGTCACATCCCATATAATAAGATCTATTAACTTTAAAAGCTTAGCAAGATCATCTTTTTTGTCAATGTTGCAAATTGAAGAATGCAAAGTAGGGACATGTATCTTAAACCTAGAATGTGTTGTTCTTCCACCTAGTAACGACAGACTTGCAATCCCACTTGATGCCACAGGCAATACAATTTTATGTTTAGCATGAATAGCAGCAGTGATAGTGTTCCACATAAATATTTTACCTGTTCCACCATAGCCATATAAAAAAAATACACCACCATTTTGTCTGTCTACGACATCCATGACATCAAAGTAAATGTGTTTTTTTCTCATCTGTAAAAATATGTCATGTTAGTTCTTGATTGAAAGGCATTTTGGTAAAACTAGGTGTAATCACAAGATGTCCTACAGGATATCGTGACATCTGTCTGTCAGGATCAGCAGGTTATTTTAGACTCTTTAACAGGACTTATCTCATGATGTCCTGACACTCATGGACAAAACATTTTGTATGAATGAGTTTGTATCATTTCTGTCTGTGCAAGCTGGTTGCACTATTCTGGTATAGATTCTATGTTTGTTTAGTGGCTTACTAAAGGTGTGTTTGATACACTTATTGTGGATCAGATTGGACTTGATTTGGAGTTATTTTCAGAAGATTATTTGAAGATTGGGAGAATGATTTGATTGGATCTGATTGATCAAATCAAATCTGGTTTTTTGTTGCTATTTATGAAGATTGAAATCTTCTCAAACATACTGTTACTTTTGCCACATCCCAAGCCTATTCAACTTGCTATTTAAAAAGGCGAAACCCTAGCTTGAAGATTAGAGAAGCAAGGATTAAAAGTGTGTGCATCTTAAGCCTTTGTGTGTGTTAGTTTTGTGAGTCATTCACTCATTGTTTAATGTATGAATTGGACTAGGTTGTTAATTGTTAATTGTTCACTCAAAGCTTGTAAGCATGAGTGTATTGTACTTGATTGAAGTTTTTAAGCAAGATCAAGTTGTGACTTTGAAGAGTGTCTTCTAAAGTCTTCCTATTTTGTTGAATTATTATCATTGATGTGATTGAGGGGGAGTGAGAGGTGTCTCTTGTCTAGGTGTGTTCTAGGCAGAAGTTGCATGGGTAGAAATTAAGTGAGGAGTTGTAAACTGGGAGTTTAGCTCTTAATTAATTCTACTGTTAGTGAATTTCCTCCCTGGCTTGGTAGCCCCCAGATGTAGGTGTGTTTTCACCGAACTGGGTTAACAATTATTGTGTCTCCTTTATATTGTTATTTGTTTGTCTTTGTTCTTATTGTTGTTAAACAGATATTTATGTCGTAAACATCTCATTCGACATCTAATATCTGATACCGGAATATTAATTGGTATCAGAGCAGGCATCCTGCTCTGGCTCTGGGTGAGATCTAGGGACGATACTTTCTGGTACCATGGACAAAGAAGGAGGATTTGTGAATAGAACTCCTGTTCCGGATGGGAATAATTATGACTATTGGAAGCCTAGGATGGTTGCTTTCTTAAAATCTTTGGACAACAAAGCATGGAAAGCTGTCATAAAGGGATGGGAACATCCTATAATTATTGATAAATATGGAAAGGCTACATCTGAATTAAAACCTCAGGAAGAATGGACAAAAGAAGAAGATGATCTAGCTCTGGGAAACTCCAAGGCCTTGAATTCCTTGTTCAATGGAATTGATAGGAACATATTCAAGTTGGTTAACAATTGTGAAATTGCTAAGGAAGCATGAGAGATTCTAAAGACTACTCATGAAGGCACATCCAAGGTAAAAATGTATAGACTTCAACTCCTTACAACTAAGTTTGAAAACCTAAGAATGAAAGATGATGAAAGCATACATGACTTTCATATGAATATTATGGAGATTGCCAATGCTTCAAGTGGTCTTGGTGAAAAGATGTCTGAAGAAAAGCTGGTAAGAAAAATTCTCAGATCCCTTCCTAAGAGATTTGACATGAAATTTACTGCCATAGAGGAAGCACAAGACATCTGTAAGATGAGAGTTAATGAACTCATTGGCTCTCTGTTAACCTTTGAAGTTGGAATAGGTGACAAAGCTGACAAGAAAAAGAGCATAACCTTTGTGTCAAATACTGAAAGAAGAGATAATGATCCTGATGAGGATACAAATGAAAGCCTATCACAGGCCATGGTTCTGCTGGGAAGACAATTCAACAAGGTAATAAAAATAATGGATATAAAGACAAGACCTAATGTCAAGAACATCTCACCTGACATCAGTAAGTCAACTGATGCAGGAAGAAGAACTAGGACTGAAGAAAAATCCTTAAATAGCAAAGGGATACAGTGTTATGAGTGTGAAGGTTTTGGTCATATCAGATCTGAATGCCCTGCCTATCTTAAGAAAGAAAAGAAAGGTCTAGCTGTTTCATGGACTGATGAAGACTCTGACAGTGAGATTGAAGAAGAATCTGACAAACATGTAACTTCCTTGATTGGAAGATACTATTCGGATGAAGACTCCAGTGAAGATGAATTGACCTTTGAAGAACTAGCAGCTTCCTACAAAGAATTGTGCCTTATAAGTGAATAAGTTTACCAGCAAGGTGAAAAACAGAAGAAACACATCCTCAAGTTAAAGATTGAAAAGGAGGAACACCTAACAATTATCAATGGTTTGAATGATGAGGTGGCTAAACAGACTGAAACTATTGCTAAATTAACAGATGAAGTTGCTCAACTGACTTCCCAACTTAACCAAATGGGAAAGTCTGTTAGAATGATGAATAGTGGTACCAAAACCTTAGAAGAGATTCTTAAATCTGGAAAAAGAACTGGAGACAGGACAGGGTTAGGATTCCATGAAGACAATAACTCTGCCTATCCCCACAAATCTTGTGGATCAAGGCAGATGATGTTCCAGCAGATGTCTCAACATCACTGCAGAAAACAGACCAGTCAACCTAGAAAATTCCAAAGATGGAAATGTCATCACTATGATCTCTTTAGTCACATAAAGTATTTTTGTTTCAAACTGCATGGATATCCAAACTCTACTACTCAGACAAGACCTAGACACAACACTCACCACTTCAAGAAGCAATGGGTTTCCAAGACTCCTGTTACTAAACAATGGGTACCCAAAACTACTAGTACTTGCTCCATAGCTCATATGTCCCTAAAAGCCTCTACTAGGGAAAATTGGTACTTTGACGGTGGGTGCTCAAAACACATGACAGGGATTAGATATATGCTAATGGACATCAAACCTCACACAACCAGCTATGTGACCTTTGGAGATGGGGCCAAAGGGGAAATCAAGGGAGTTGGCAAACTAAACTGCTCAGGAACACCTGATCTTGACAATGTGTTGTTGGTCAAAGGATTAACCATAAATCTGATTAGCATTAGTCAACTGTGTGATCAAGGTATAAGTGTCAACTTCACTGAACTTGAATGTCTGGTTACAAATGAAAAGGGAGAACTAATCATGAAGGGAGTCAGATCCAAGGACAATTGTTACTTATGGGCTTCTCAGGACTCTGAGTGTGCTTTTGCCAAAGAAGATGAAGTAATACTATGGCATCAGAAACTTGGAAATGTACATCTAAGAGGAATAAAGAAGATCATATCTATGGAAGCTGACATGTAATTCTCAACAAAAATCTGAAGAAGAAAAAATTTGTGGTGAATGCCAAATAGAAAAGAAAACAAGGATGTCACATCATAAGTTCCAACATCTCACTTATTTTAAAGAGCTGGAACTTCTTCACATAGACTCAGTGAGACCTATGCAGGTGGAAATTTTTGCTGGAAAGAAGTATGCTTATATAAATTCCATGTAAAAATAGGTGGGCAAATTCAAGAAAACTTTGAAGTATATCAATAGGACAAGTGAGTATGGGAGGTTATATAATCATGAGTTTGAGTGTGTGATGTCTGGATATTGTGATTGGGCTGAAAGTGCTGATAACAGGAAGAGCACATCTGGAGGCTGCTTCCTTTTGAGAAACAATCTCATCTCGTGGTTTAGCAAGAAAAAAAACCTGTGTACCCCTGTCTACTGCAGAAGCATAATACATAGCTGATAGGAGTAGGTACTCTTAACTTGTTTGGATGAAGCAGATGCTCACAGAGTATAATGTCACAGAAGATGTTCTGACATTATACTGTGGTAATCTGAGTACTATGAATAGTCCCAAGAATCCTATTCAAACCATATATTAATACAAGACATCATTTTATTAGGAAGCTTGTTGAGCATGTCACTAACAAAAATCAATTGATCAATAGTTTTACCAAAGCTTTGAATGCAGTTCAGTTTGAGACCATGAAAAGAAAATTGGGGATTTGTACTTATAAGGATTTATAGCAAATACTGCTAAGAGGGATTTCTGCTTTTAAAAGACGTTTCTTTCTTAAAATAGAGATGTTCCAACATCCCTCTTTATTACACAAGACGCCTTTGCCTACTCAAATGATCAATCCCACTCAGATTTTCCCCTCCAACTTCCCTTTCAACTCCCACGCCTCCACCAGTTCTCAGACAACCTCCCACTCTCTGCGCATTTTCTATTTTGCAACCTACCTTCATACTCCTCAAAACCTCTCTCTCAAAAATACCAAGATGTCTCTTAAACGTGATGTTGCCTCTTCAAAGACTTCCCACTCTGATGCTCAACCCATGAACATCTCCTTCGAAGATGTTCTTGATGTGACCCTTATTTCCATGGTTCCTAGTCAGACAAATGAAGCTTTCAAGACCACACCTTCACATGCAAACGAGTCCCAACAACCCTCCAAAGGTAAAACCTTTGATTCCTCTACTGACAACATTGCTAGAATGAAGAACAAGGAAGGCTCTGTTTATGTGGACAGATCCATTAGGGAACTTGTTACCAAGATTCTCTATGGAGGTCATAATGTGCATGGTATTTCCACCCCTCTGTCTCGTGTTGATCCACCCCCCAGCTCTAATAAGAACCTAAAAAAATTGCTGAAATTCCCTCCACTGTTAACAATCCTAACACTGAGAACCTGGAAAAACTTGCAAGTTATGTGGTGCATGAAAAGGCTAATGATGTAGGCCTAAATGATGATAAAGCTAAAGATACTGGTCAGAAGGATGATATGAATAATGCTCCTGACAATATTATAGATGTTGAAGATGTTCCATCAGATGATGAGCTCGTCAAAAATGTTGCCCCAGGTATTGCCAAGAGACTGGTGACTAGGAAAGGAAAGGCAATGCTTGAGGAATCCCCTTCCAAAAGCCAAAAGAAGAGAACTCCTATTGGACCCTTCAAGGCATGGAGCAAGGCCTCTCTTGCCTTCAAGAAGAGAAAGCTAATTGTTGAGAACACTGACTCTGATGAAGATGTTATAAAATATGTTTCTGACATAGCCCATGTTAATAAATCCACTGCCAAGAAAACTCCTAGACCAGTGCTTGCTGCTCCTCTATACAATATTTCTTTTCACTCCATTAGCAGTGTGACCAAGTGGAGATATGTGTATAAAAGGAGGATTTCTCTAGAAAGGGAGCTGGGAAGAGATGCTCTAGAAATCAAGGAAGTGAATGACCTAATCAATGAGGCTAGATTGTTCAAAACCTTCACTGGCTTCTCCAAGTGTTATGAAGGGCTGGTGAAAGAATTCATTGTGAACATTCCTAATTCCATTACTGATAGGAATAGCAAAGAATATATGAAGGTTTTTGTTAGAGGGAAGTGTGTGAAGTTTTCTTTAGCTGTAATCAACAGATTTCTGGGACGATCTAATGATGGTGAGGAAGAAATGTCTGCTTCAGATAACCAAGTGTGCAAGGTCATCACATCAAATCAAGTCAAAGCATGGCCTTCTAAGGGTAAGTTGCCAGTTATACAACTCAGTGTGAAATATGCCATCCTTCACAGGATTGGGGCTGCAAACTGGGTTCCCACCAACCACACCTCTACCATTGTTGTTGGACTAGGCATGTTCATTTATGTTGTAGGTACTAAGGTTAATTTTGATTTTGGATTATACATTTTTGATCAAATTGTTAAGCATTCTACTTCAAGTGCCATCAAGCTACCTATTGTCTTCCCTTCCCTCATCTGTGAAATTATTTTGAATCAACACCCTGGGATCCTAAATTCTAATGATGTTGCTAGAAAAAGGGAATATGTGTTGTCCCTTTGTCGCTACTCGAAAAATGCATCGCGCAACGACGGGGAGGCGAAAAAGATAGACAGAAGAGTCGCCACCGAACTTTATTTATCCCATGAGGGGAAAGGAAAATATCGAGAAAACCTTAGGAAAGAAATGGATAAGATGGTCTCGCGACCAAGAACGGGTTCGGAAGCCGGTTATGCGAGGGGAAGGTATTAGCACCCCTCGCATCCATCATACTCGATGGGAACCTTTTGTTTGTCGATGTGTGAATTTATTTGCTAAAATATTATGCTATAAAAGTGTGTTCCAAAAGATAGAGAGAATGGTTTAGAAACGGTGAAAGAGAAGTAACGAGGGGAAGAAGGGAGAGAACGGACTCGGTAGGACTTCGCGGTCCTAGGCCTACGTATTCTCAACAGATATGAGAAAATCAGAGTCGACGTAGTTCGGGAAACTACAGATAGGGGGGATTGTGCTCGCCAAGACATCGCCGTCTCGTGCCTACGTATTCTCATCTGGTATGAGAAATCAGAGCAGCCGTAGTTCGGCCAACTACGGGTGAAAGGTGAAAAAGGGAGCTCGCCAAGACATCGCCGTCTTGTGCCTACGTATTCTCATCTGGCATGAGAAATCAGAGCAAACGTAGTTCGTGCTGACAGTGTGTTGATGTTTTTACGGATGATGCTATCGTGCGCATTCTAGCAGTTAGGTGTTTTGCAGCTCGCTCGTTGGAGACTTAGGCATTACCTGTTTGCGGTAGAACGGACGTAACATATCCTTTTGAAAGATTGATTAGTTTTCGCCACGCGGGGCAAGAAGTCACGTTTGATTGATTGGATTGTTTTTAGGGGGAGAGACATGTCCTCGGATAGTAACCCCTACGGGTAGTACCCAATTCTTTGTCTCAAAGTTTTTGTTTATGAAAAGGTATGGCGAACGAGGCGTCTTCATATTGAAAGACGGGCGTTGAAACCACCCTCACTACAGTGGGCATCCCAACGCTCGGAGAAGAAGAGGTGTACGCCCAATCCGCTCTCTTTAATTCAACATAAAGAGCTTCGTTTCCTTATTAAAGGTATTTTTGGCTTTGAATGGTAAGTGTTTTGCGACAGAGAACCCTACGGTAAACGTCAACACTCGGGATAGGAGAAGGCCTACGCCTAACCACACCACGACCATTCAAGTTTTATTATGAAAATGATTTGAGAATGCACTCGGTGCGGGACCGAGGTTTTTAGGTGACAAGGGTTGCGGGATGAAGTTGTGAAAGTGAGATGGTGGATAAAGGCGTGTCTTCGTATCGAAAGACGAGTATCGAGACCACCCTCACTACAGTGGGCATCCCAACACTCGGAGAGGAAGAAAGTCTACACTTAATCCCCTCTTTTAATTCGATACAAAGAGAAATCAAATTATTATGGTTTGAAAAAGGACTCGGTACGAGACCGAGGTTTTAGGAAGGAAGGTTTGAAAAGTCACTCGGTGCGGGACCGAGGTTTTAGGAGGAAAATGGGTGGAAAAGTCTTCGTATTGAAAGACGAGTGTCTAAACCACCCACACTACAGTGAGCATCTCGACACTCGGAGAGGAAGAAAGTCTACACTTAATCCCCTCGTTTAATTCAATACAAAGAATATGATTTAAAAGATGGTTTGACAATGTTTTTGAATCGAGTCGGGACAGGTAATGAAGAGAGAAAAGGGGTGGTCGCAGATCCAACATTACTCATCAATAATTTGACTGGTAATGAATTACGGAGGTCTCGTCATCGACCAAAAAAGGCAAAAAATGGAACAAAATGCCCAATAACAAAAGAGAAAGAATTCAACTTCAAAAATAAAATAAAATAAAATATTCTAAAAGAAAATACATAAAATCTAAAAAGAGAATAATATACAATATATTTACATATAAACTTTAAAAGAATATATATAATAAAAATAATATACATAATAAAATATTCTAAAAGAAAAATAATAATAATAATAATAAAACTATAATATAAAATATTAAAGCTAATATAATATCTTTACATAATATATAATATATACACATAATAAATATAATATATTTACAAAAACAAAAAGATAATATTTACATATTTTTTATAAAAAACAAATAGAGGGAGTTAAAGCAAAAACGGGGGTGGATTTTAAATCAGAAAGGGGGTATGAAGGAACATCTATGGGCTTTACAGCCCAATAAGTCTATAAGAAAAACAAAAGAAAAAGAAAATATAAAAAAACAAATAAAAATGAAAAAAACAGTAAATAAAAACGGTGGAATCAATCTTTTCCCAAATCAGCTCTCTCACTCTCACGTTTCACCCTTTCTCCGCTCACGCTTTATCACAAACAAACTCATCATTTTTTTCTCACTCTCGCTTCATCGTTCTCACTCTCACCGATCTCTCTCATTCGGTTCTCTATTTTTGTGTTTCTGTTTTCAAATCTCTCTCTCTCTCTCTATTTCACTGTTTCGGTTGGTTGTGGAGGTAGAAGGGAGTTGTGAAAAGGGTCCGTTAATGGTGGGATTGGGGTTTATATTATGGGGTTTTTTCAGAAATTGAAGATCTAGGCTTGAAGGTTTGAGCGTGAAACAGATTCGTATGGCGGTAGAGTTCATGGTGAATGTTTGGAGATCTGAGTTGTTTGAAGGTGGGGGTAGGTAGCTGATGTTGTTCAATAATGAGTTTGAAGGTTTTTGTTGATTCAGAGGAGGAAGAGATTCGAGATTGATTTGGTTGAAGATGGATGTTAATGAAAGTGGAGAGAGGTTCGAAATGGCGAGGAAATCTGGGTTCGTTGGGGTTTACCGGTGGTCGGTGATAATGGTGAAATGGAGGTTTTCACGCGGATCTTTTTGAGGTAGAGGTGAAGATTAGGAGTTGTTGTTTGAAGTTGTTTGGAGGTCTGAAAGTGAGTTTTGAGTTTTGTTTTTGGAGAGATGAAGTGGACGAACAAGGTGAAGGACGAAGGTTGAAGGTGGATGGAGGAAAGGGTGCATGAACAGTAACGGCTGCAGATTAGGATTCTCTTAGGGTTTAGGGTTGGTGGCTGCTGAAATTAGGGTTTTCTGAAAACTGGGGTTGAGAGTCTCTCACTGGGAGACAGTGAATAGTGTCTGCCTTTATAGGCATTTGACACGTGGCAGGGGATTAATGACTAGTGGTTAAAGGAAAATAGAACTAATGTATATGATGAACTCTAATATTAAAATATAATATAAAAAATATATATGCAAAAAAAAAAAAAAAATATATATATATATATATATATATATATATATATATATATATATATATATATATATATATATATATATATATATATATATATATATATATATATATATATATATATATATATATATATATATATATATATATATATATATATATATATATATATATATATATATATATATATATATATATATATATATATATATATATATATATATATATATATATATATATATATATATATATATATATATATATATATATATATATATATATATATATATACAGAATGTTTATAATAATAATAATATAAATAAAAGAAACCTATTTAAAAAAAAATATACAAAACTCATAATTAAACTAAAATCTATAATAATAAAAATAATAATAAAAACTGGAAAAAAAAAACACAAAAGTGTTAAAGGTGGGATTCAAACACACATCCTTCAAACATACAACAAACAAATTCAACCACTCGAACACATTTACATTCATTAATAAAAACGCACAAACAAATACATGTACACAATATAATAAAACGGAAAAAAAACAAAACGTTAGGGGCTAGGGTTCGAACCCCCGTACTTTCGGTATAACACAACCAAACCAGACCGCTGGGACAAATTAACTTTCATTAACAATTTTGTACAAACAAATATATATTACATGAACATTAAAAAATTAAAATTAATTAATAAAAACTATCTTAAACTAATTAATAAATGAGCAATAATAAAAACTAATAAGTATTCTATGCTAAAACCAATTCTAATATAATAAAATGAGAATAACTTTAAAAAGAAAATTCTAACAAAAACTATTAAATAAAATTAATTACGAGTAAATCCTAATATTAAAAAAAAACCTATTTAATATATAACTCTAAACAACTTATAAACAAAAATATTTAAAAAAACTAATAAAATAAAATAAAATAATTTCTATATGAAAATAAAAATCTATTTAAACTATTTAATATTCTAAAACCTATTTTCTAAACAAAAAAACTATATTCTAAAAATAAACTATTTCTAAAAATTAAAATTGTTAAAACTCTAGAATAAAAAATCTAAATCTAAAAAATATTTAAATCCTAAAATATCTCTAACAATACTAATTTAATTCTAAAATCCTAAAATGTCTCTAAAATTAAATCAAATCCAATTAATTCTAAAACTAAAATGACTCTAAAAACAAATTAATTCTATACTATAAAAATAATCTATTTCTATTCTAAATAAGAAAAAACTATTTCTAATAAAAATTCAAATAAATTAAACTTCTATATAAAAACTATAAAAATAAAATCTATTCTAAAGAAAGAAATAAATAACTATTCTAAATGATTAAATAAAGCAAAAAATAATAAATAAATGCAAAATGCCATGGGAAAACGGGCGAGCACCGAAATGTGCCGATATTATCAACATGGATTGAATTATCAAGAGGAGAGCGACTTTCGCTCGATTTTGACACTGAGCTTTTCGTTTGAATTAATTTGATTCGCCTGAAACGCGAGCAAAGCGGCTAAAATCCTGACAAATTCAATCCGGCTGATAATACGGGCAAAATGCGAAAATGATATGCAGATGAAAAACGAAGCAAAAGCCAGTCAAAGTCGGAAAACCGGTGGGCAAATTTTGGGGTGCAACAGCTGCCCCTATTCAATTGACTTGGACCAGAAGGGATGAAAAGCGACCGCTTTCAGACATTCAAGGTAGAAGGTGATTGAATATAAAAAAACCTGGAAATTTGCCAACCGTAAAAAGAAACCTCTGACATCGTCGTCAGACATCTATATCAGGTTTGTAAAACATCTGACCTCGCTGTCAGAACTCTACATAAAATTCCTTTGACATTGTCGTCAGAAATTCAAAACAATCAATTGGTAAATCACACCTGACATCGCCGCCAGTCATTCACAAAAATAAAGCGTCTGACATCGTCGTCGGACTACCAAAACACCCAACATCGCCGCTGGAAAACTAAATCACCTGACATCGCCGCCAGAAACAAACATCCAACATCGCCGCTGGAGAACCAAATTACCTGACATTGCCGCCAGAAAAACATCCAACCTCGCCGCTGGGAAACCAAATTACCTGACATCACCGCCATCCAACCTCGCTGCTGGGAAAACAAAATTACTTGACATCGCCGCCAGCTAACTATAACTCTGAGAAACACCCGACATCTCCGTCAAGTACCTGTGGGGATACAGAACTCTGGCATCGCCGCCAGACAACCATGGTGCTAATAAACCTCTGACATCGCCGCCAGACAAACATAAATCTGATAAGCACCTGACATCGCCGTCAACTCTCAACATCGTCCAATGATGGACGGAGAGAAACATTATATCCAAAACTCACATCGTCAAAATCACATCGTCTAATGGTAGACAGGAAGAATATGCCATATCCAAAACACTCACATCGTCCAATGATGGACGGAGAGGAAAACCATAACCAAATCTCGCATCGTCTAATGATAGACGAGAGGAAAATCTGAACCAAATCTCGCATCGTCTAATGATAGACGAGAGGAAAATTTGAACCAAATCTCGCATCGTCTAATGATAGACGAGAGGAACATCATGTCCAAATCTCACATCGTCTAATGATAGACGAGAGGAAAATATATCCAAATCTCGCATCGTCTAATGATAGACGAGAGGAAAATCATATCCAAATCTCGCATCGTCTAATGATAGACGAGAGGAATCACCACGCTCACATCATCTGAGGGTGAACAGGAACAAATCCAATACTCACATTGTCTAATGATAGACGGAAAGACACCATCCCGAAGGTTCACATTGTCTAAGGATAGACAGAAAGAAAAAAAAATACCCACGTCAATGAACTTCAAAACCACCCATTAAATTTCAGAATCCTTTCGTTCATAGGAGTTGATGGAAAGATATCTTCAAAGGGGCCACATTATTAATAAGAACTGACAGGAAGAAAACCACCTTCTAAGAGCCATGTCGTCAATAAGAATCGACTAGGAAAACCGAACATTCTTCAAAGAGCCTCGACGTCAATAAGAATCGACAGTCGGGAAAAACCCCTCTTGAAATGTCACCTCAACCAATAAACAGAAAGAAAGCCAATATCTGAAAGATCGCCTTGAAACCTCGCATCGTCTAAAGATAGACGGAGAGAAAACCATATCCAAACTCACGACATCTAAAGATAGACGGAGAAGACCATACCGAAGGCCAGATCAACATGCACTTGATCTTATCACATTGTCTAAAGATAGACAGGAAGAAACGTGTCCGAACCTCACATCGTCTAAAGATAGACGGAAAGAAAACCAAACTCACGACGTCTAATGATAGACGGAGAAAAACCTTGTTGGGGAAACACATCGTCAATAGGAGCTGACGGGAAGAAAATCTGTTTGGGAGTATCATCATCAGAAGATTGATGGACAAAATCATAACCGTCATATGATCTGAAATCCGAGTAAGCCGACAAGCTGTCTGAACAAAGCTGCTGGATAAATGCCCCTGAACTGATTACAGAGTGATTCACACTGCCACAGAAGGCTAGCAAAAACTGGCTTATGCTTCGCATGCATATGTTTGAAATGTTCTATGGCGTAATGCTCCATACGAAATGGAAATGCTACGCATTCGAGGATGAGATGCAAAAGATGATGCAAATATGATAACTATATGCAAAAATGTAGATGCAGGCTCGGGTTGCCGGGGGAAAGCTGGATGTGAAAGAACCAATCCAACCAAAATAAATGTTGAAGAAGTGAAGCCAATTCCGCTGGGAATAACCGGGTGTGCCAAGTATGATTGGACTCTCCTGGGGATGGCTTACACATGCCAATGATGATTGGGCTTTTGCTGGGGAAGACAGGTGAAGGGTTACGACTTCCCGACATTCATCTTGAACCTGAAGATTGACTGCACCTGCTTGAATAGCTCTGAGTAGCTCTGAAGATATGAAGAGGAAAAGTTCCTTTATTTCCAAACCTGCCCCAGCCTGTGGGATATCTGTATAAGTCATCCTCGAAAGGAACCTGAAGTTCTGTACCCTGCTGGTTTGATATGAACTGCCTCAGCGTCATGAACCTCAGAGAGGTGCTTCAAATTAATTGCCTTCTGGATAAGGATAGCTTATGCGCTCTTGAGGTGACTTGCCCCAGCCTTGAAGTGATTTGCCCCTGATTGGATGATTTGCAGAGAAGTGCCCCTGGCTGACTTCGAGAGATTTACCGAATCTCGACCTGATTGCCCCAGATCAACTGATCTTCGGATGGCTGACTCCTTTGATGATCATTTAATATGCCTTGCCCCTGCTCAACGGAGTACTCAGGCGTTCTGCATCTTATCTCGATCGAACTTTCCACTGTAGGAACTCTCCTGATGTCAAGTGCTTATTCACAATTAAAACAAATTGCTTTGCCAAGATAATATTAATGCAATGTATATGATAGTTTTGAAATCCCAGTCTGTTCACTAGAAAAAGTTGTGATGTATAGTGAATGAATCACTTATCGGAATGTCAATATCAATACCCATAGGGTAAGAAAATTCTTTTAGGAGTCAGTTTCGACGCGATCTTTACCGAAGTATGCTTCCGAAACAAATATGCTTCAATTAGGACTTTTGAAGGTTGTAACGTGGTCAGGTTCACGGTTTAAAAGAAAAGATATAAGGCTCAAAGTTTTGTTTAACCCACCCACTCTCCTTGATGTTCTCCAATCCTACGTTCAGCTAATTCGACACTCGCTCGCCTCTCAGAGGTTGAATGACAGGAGTGATGGTTCAGGAAACCACAAGTTTTCGGAGTGACAGTCACTCGCTTTTCGTCTTTGGTGCCTGGAGTCACACGACTTGTTTTTCATCATCATTCACTCCCTATTTTTCCTGGACTGACTCTTTTGAGTTTATCTTCTGATCTCAAAGTCCAGCGGGATGCCCTAATTTTTGCCTAAGCCACTTGTTTTCAAGTTATCGACTTAGCGGGCTTCTGTTTTTTTTCTTTTCTTTTTTCGGAACAAATCAATGTGACATCAGCTGGTCTGACTTGTTGAAGGGATTGTAACTGTCTCACTTCTCGGCTTTTTAGGTACGACCTCTACGGGTGTGATTGATCCTCGAACCGGGAACACTCCTTCTGCAATCTGGATGCTCGGTCAAATTAACTGACATCTACCCTGCCCTAGGTTAAGATTGAGGGTTTTTCATTTTCAGAAAGAAACTCCTACTACTAGGCTCAAAGGGGTTGACAAGGGATTAACATCCTTATATCTCCGGTGTTTGGGAATTTGAAACAATGCCTGTACATCATCAACAGAGATTTTATTCAAAAGCATACATTCGGAAGCTTGCGTCTTTAAACTTCGTCATCCTCCCTCAAGGAATTCCGCTTAAACAAGCGTTTGACATTAATGAAAAAGCAATATTGAGTGAACACGAATGGATTTAATCAAAACATGCATATTCATTTCATTATCATTATCAATCGAAAACAAACACGTCTTACAAATGAAATTTGCAAATAAGTTCACACTTAAACAGAAAAGAAACTACAAATGCAAAGGAAAAACATGATTGAGAGATTGCCAGCTTCGGGGAACTGGGCTTTCATTCTTGACTTGCTGCCGAACCAGCCATCTTTAGAATTGCTCATCGAAATCCGTCTGATACTCCTCTGAACATATGCTCTCGGTGAATCCCTCCATGACATTAGCTGCTGTCAAACCCGCACGACTGGATGAAGGAGAAACGTTGATCTGAATACCCTGAGGTGTAATTGAGAACATGTTGGAGTCAAGCAGCGTCTGAACCTGGCTTCTAAGCACCTTACAGTCTTCAGTTGAATGCCCCTGTGCCCCAACATGGTACTCACAGCGAGCGTTGACATCAGAATCTGAAGGATGTGGAGAAGTCTCTGGATCAATATTTTTCGGCACTATCAAACCACCTCTGATCAAGTCTGGCAATATCTGACTGTACGACAATGGCAACTGAGTGAAATGTCTCTCTGGCTTCCTCGGTCTTCGTCGGGCGTGCTGACACGGCTGATGATGGTATGAATGTTGACTCTGAAGGGGAGCAAATATCTGATACACAGACCTAACAGATTGCTGACTCTGAACACTCGAAACGTCTGAAAACTGAACCTGAGGTTTTTGGGGGTTCTGGGATAGTATCATTTTCTCTCTCCCATTCCTCTTTAGAGCTGACAACTGATTCACTTTCATAAACCGAGGTATCTGAGATGTCTCGGATCTTTCCACTCTTGATTCCGCTCTCGATACGTTCTTCTGCTATCACTAAGTCAGCAAAGTTCAACGTTCCGCCACTAATCAATATATCATAGTAATGGCCCTTCAAAGTACCCAAGAAGATGTCAACCAGTTCTCTATCCTGAAGCGGTGGTTGAACACGAGCAGCAAATTCTCTCCATCGCTGCACATACGCTCTGAAGGATTCATTGTCCGCCTGAGATAATTCTTGCAACTGCATGCGGCTGGGATTCATGTCGAGATTGTAGTTGTACTGCTTCACAAAGGCATGGGCTAAATCTGACCATGATTTGATGCAACTACTTTCCAACTGCATGTACCAACTCAGAGATGCCCCACTCAGACTGTCTTGGAAACAGTGAATCATAAGCTTGTCATTGTGGACATACGAAGTCATTCTTCTGCAAAACATCACCAAATGCTGCTTCGGACAACTATCCCCTTTGAACTTCTCAAAATGTTGCGTCTTAAACTTCGGAGGCATTACAAGACCTGGCACCAAACACATGCTCGAAGCATTCAAATTAAGAGTGTTTTGACTCATCAAGGCATCAAGCTTTTCATCCAACAGACGATATCTTCTCATAAACTCAACAGTCTGTGGGTCCTTAGGGGTGATCTTCGGAACAACCCTTTGGGAATCTGGCACAGAGAAGGTGAAGTTCTGATAGTCCGAGTCATGGAGAGAAGATGAATCTCTATCTCTGACAATAGTATGCTCTTGATCTTCGACAGGAATCTGCACATGCTGAGCTTGAGCAACATTGTTCACTGGAGTCCTCTGAACATTGGTCTCTCCTCTTGTCATAGCTGACATGGCCTCCATGAGTTGATCCAACTGATTCTTCATCATCTCAAACTCTGCCCTTGTAATAACCAAATTTTGCTCCTCTGAGTCCATGATCCTTCCAGAAGCTAACTCAAATCCAATGTGAATGTCGGGAAATCAACTGCGGGTTGGACAAAAGACTGGTAAGCTCTCTGCTCCGGTTGAGGATGGATATGCAAAAATGAGATGCAAATGAAATGCAATGCAAAATGCTAATGCAACACACAAAGGATCAAAGTCACAAATCCTACAACACAACACAACGAGATATCTCTCACCTCGGGTGGGCAATCTATTGGTTTATAAGAGGGTATTCCAAAGGCTTTTAAACAAAGTCCCATGCACTAACCCTCAAAAGTTTTCCATCAGAACGACTACTCGTAAGACGGTAATCCCTTCAAAGGATGAACACAGAGTTATGTTTTAGGAACCTTCGGAATAAGGTTCTACAAAAGGTCCTCAGAGTCAAGGACTCCCAATTGGAAATAAAGGCGCCGTTACGACTACACGTAAGACATCATTGCTCCAACGGGGTCTCATCTGAGCGGTGGAATTCAAACCAATTCAACGAGTCCTACGTCTCGCAAATCAGAAAGAAACCACCTCTTAATCTTAGTGTATACTCGAAAAGCTCGGGTAGAAAGCTTTTGTTCTTACAAACCAACCAATAAACCCAACAGGTTAGAAAGAAACACAACCACAAAATAAATAGCAAAAACAAAAATAGCACAAATGCGACAAACAAAATAGGCGTGGCTTGCTAGATTGTTCCCAGCAGAGTCGCCAGCTGTCGCTACTCGAAAAATGCATCGCGCAACGACGGGGAGGCGAAAAAGATAGACAGAAGAGTCGCCACCGAACTTTATTTATCCCATGAGGGGAAAGGAAAATATCGAGAAAACCTTAGGAAAGAAATGGATAAGATGGTCTCGCGACCAAGAACGGGTTCGGAAGCCGGTTATGCGAGGGGAAGGTATTAGCACCCCTCGCATCCATCATACTCGATGGGAACCTTTTGTTTGTCGATGTGTGAATTTATTTGCTAAAATATTATGCTATAAAAGTGTGTTCCAAAAGATAGAGAGAATGGTTTAGAAACGGTGAAAGAGAAGTAACGAGGGGAAGAAGGGAGAGAACGGACTCGGTAGGACTTCGCGGTCTTAGGCCTACGTATTCTCAACAGATATGAGAAAATCAGAGTCGACGTAGTTCGGGAAACTACAGATAGGGGGGATTGTGCTCGCCAAGACATCGCCGTCTCGTGCCTACGTATTCTCATCTGGTATGAGAAATCAGAGCAGCCGTAGTTCGGCCAACTACGGGTAAAAGGTGAAAAAGGGAGCTCGCCAAGACATCGCCGTCTTGTGCCTACGTATTCTCATCTGGCATGAGAAATCAGAGCAAACGTAGTTCGTGCTGACAGTGTGTTGATGTTTTTACGGATGATGCTATCGTGCGCATTCTAGCAGTTAGGTGTTTTGCAGCTCGCTCGTTGGAGACTTAGGCATTACCTGTTTGCGGTAGAACGGACGTAACATATCCTTTTGAAAGATTGATTAGTTTTCGCCACGCGGGGCAAGAAGTCACGTTTGATTGATTGGATTGTTTTTAGGGGGAGAGACATGTCCTCGGATAGTAACCCCTACGGGTAGTACCCAATTCTTTGTCTCAAAGTTTTTGTTTATGAAAAGGTATGGCGAACGAGGCGTCTTCATATTGAAAGACGGGCGTTGAAACCACCCTCACTACAGTGGGCATCCCAACGCTCGGAGAAGAAGAGGTGTACGCCCAATCCGCTCTCTTTAATTCAACATAAAGAGCTTCGTTTCCTTATTAAAGGTATTTTTGGCTTTGAATGGTAAGTGTTTTGCGACAGAGAACCCTACGGTAAACGTCAACACTCGGGATAGGAGAAGGCCTACGCCTAACCACACCACGACCATTCAAGTTTTATTATGAAAATGATTTGAGAATGCACTCGGTGCGGGACCGAGGTTTTTAGGTGACAAGGGTTGCGGGATGAAGTTGTGAAAGTGAGATGGTGGATAAAGGCGTGTCTTCGTATCGAAAGACGAGTATCGAGACCACCCTCACTACAGTGGGCATCCCAACACTCGGAGAGGAAGAAAGTCTACACTTAATCCCCTCTTTTAATTCGATACAAAGAGAAATCAAATTATTATGGTTTGAAAAAGGACTCGGTACGAGACCGAGGTTTTAGGAAGGAAGGTTTGAAAAGTCACTCGGTGCGGGACCGAGGTTTTAGGAGGAAAATGGGTGGAAAAGTCTTCGTATTGAAAGACGAGTGTCTAAACCACCCACACTACAGTGAGCATCTCGACACTCGGAGAGGAAGAAAGTCTACACTTAATCCCCTCGTTTAATTCAATACAAAGAATATGATTTAAAAGATGGTTTGACAATGTTTTTGAATCGAGTCGGGACAGGTAATGAAGAGAGAAAAGGGGTGGTCTCAGATCCAACATTACTCATCAATAATTTGACTGGTAATGAATTACGGAGGTCTCGTCATCGACCAAAAAAGGCAAAAAATGGAACAAAATGCCCAATAACAAAAGAGAAAGAATTCAACTTCAAAAATAAAATAAAATAAAATATTCTAAAAGAAAATACATAAAATCTAAAAAGAGAATAATATACAATATATTTACATATAAACTTTAAAAGAATATATATAATAAAAATAATATACATAATAAAATATTCTAAAAGAAAAATAATAATAATAATAAAACTATAATATAAAATATTAAAGCTAATATAATATCTTTACATAATATATAATATATACACATAATAAATATAATATATTTACAAAAACAAAAAGATAATATTTACATATTTTTTATAAAAAACAAATAGAGGGAGTTAAAGCAAAAACGGGGGTGGATTTTAAATCAGAAAGGGGGTATGAAGGAACATCTATGGGCTTTACAGCCCAATAAGTCTATAAGAAAAACAAAAGAAAAAGAAAATATAAAAAAACAAATAAAAATGAAAAAAACAGTAAATAAAAACGGTGGAATCAATCTTTTCCCAAATCAGCTCTCTCACTCTCACGTTTCACCCTTTCTCCGCTCACGCTTTATCACAAACAAACTCATCATTTTTTTCTCACTCTCGCTTCATCGTTCTCACTCTCACCGATCTCTCTCATTCGGTTCTCTATTTTTGTGTTTCTGTTTTCAAATCTCTCTCTCTCTATTTCACTGTTTCGGTTGGTTGTGGAGGTAGAAGGGAGTTGTGAAAAGGGTCCGTTAATGGTGGGATTGGGGTTTATATTATGGGGTTTTTTTTTCAGAAATTGAAGATCTAGGCTTGAAGGTTTGAGCGTGAAACAGATTCGTATGGCGGTAGAGTTCATGGTGAATGTTTGGAGATCTGAGTTGTTTGAAGGTGGGGGTAGGTAGCTGATGTTGTTCAATAATGAGTTTGAAGGTTTTTGTTGATTCAGAGGAGGAAGAGATTCGAGATTGATTTGGTTGAAGATGGATGTTAATGAAAGTGGAGAGAGGTTCGAAATGGCGAGGAAATCTGGGTTCGTTGGGGTTTACCGGTGGTCGGTGATAATGGTGAAATGGAGGTTTTCACGCGGATCTTTTTGAGGTAGAGGTGAAGATTAGGAGTTGTTGTTTGAAGTTGTTTGGAGGTCTGAAAGTGAGTTTTGAGTTTTGTTTTTGGAGAGATGAAGTGGACGAACAAGGTGAAGGACGAAGGTTGAAGGTGGATGGAGGAAAGGGTGCATGAACAGTAACGGCTGCAGATTAGGATTCCCTTAGGGTTTAGGATTGGTGGCTGCTGAAATTAGGGTTTTCTGAAAACTGGGGTTGAGAGTCTCTCACTGGGAGACAGTGAATAGTGTCTGCCTTTATAGGCATTTGACACGTGGCAGGGGATTAATGACTAGTGGTTAAAGGAAAATAGAACTAATGTCTATGATGAACTCTAATATTAAAATATAATATAAAAAATATATATGCAAAAAAAAAATATATATATATATATATATACAGAATGTTTATAATAATAATAATATAAATAAAAGAAACCTATTTAAAAAAAATATACAAAACTCATAATTAAACTAAAATCTATAATAATAAAAATAATAATAAAAACTGGAAAAAAAAAACACAAAAGTGTTAAAGGTGGGATTCAAACACACATCCTTCAAACATACAACAAACAAATTCAACCACTCGAACACATTTACATTCATTAATAAAAACGCACAAACAAATACATGTACACAATATAATAAAACGGAAAAAAAACAAAACGTTAGGGGCTAGGGTTCGAACCCCCGTACTTTCGGTATAACACAACCAAACCAGACCGCTGGGACAAATTAACTTTCATTAACAATTTTGTACAAACAAATATATATTACATGAACATTAAAAAATTAAAATTAATTAATAAAAACTATCTTAAACTAATTAATAAATGAGCAATAATAAAAACTAATAAGTATTCTATGCTAAAACCAATTCTAATATAATAAAATGAGAATAACTTTAAAAAGAAAATTCTAACAAAAACTATTAAATAAAATTAATTACGAGTAAATCCTAATATTAAAAAAAAACCTATTTAATATATAACTCTAAACAACTTATAAACAAAAATATTTAAAAAAACTAATAAAATAAAATAAAATAATTTCTATATGAAAATAAAAATCTATTTATACTATTTAATATTCTAAAACCTATTTTCTAAACAAAAAAACTATATTCTAAAAATAAACTATTTCTAAAAATTAAAATTGTTAAAACTCTAGAATAAAAAATCTAAATCTAAAAAATATTTAAATCCTAAAATATCTCTAACAATACTAATTTAATTCTAAAATCCTAAAATGTCTCTAAAATTAAATCAAATCCAATTAATTCTAAAACTAAAATGACTCTAAAAACAAATTAATTCTATACTATAAAAATAATCTATTTCTATTCTAAATAAGAAAAAACTATTTCTAATAAAAATTCAAATAAATTAAACTTCTATATAAAAACTATAAAAATAAAATCTATTCTAAAGAAAGAAATAAATAACTATTCTAAATGATTAAATAAAGCAAAAAATAATAAATAAATGCAAAATGCCATGGGAAAACGGGCGAGCACCGAAATGTGCCGATATTATCAACATGGATTGAATTATCAAGAGGAGAGCGACTTTCGCTCGATTTTGACACTGAGCTTTTCGTTTGAATTAATTTGATTCGCCTGAAACGCGAGCAAAGCGGCTAAAATCCTGACAAATTCAATCCGGCTGATAATACGGGCAAAATGCGAAAATGATATGCAGATGAAAAACGAAGCAAAAGCCAGTCAAAGTCGGAAAACTGGTGGGCAAATTTTGGGGTGCAACACCCTTCACTACAAACTTTTTGCTGGAAGACATGTTCCAGATATTGTTTTGATATCTGCTGAGAAGGCCACTGCTTCAAAGGCAAGTATCATTGCTGAGTTAAAAGAGACTTGTAGGGAATTAGGGGAAACAATTAATGATGCTACGACAAGAAAGATTAAGTTGGAATCATTAATTCAATGCCTTGAAGATGATGCTGCAAATATTGATGATGTTAGTGATGCTGGGTCTGGGGGGGAGTTTGAAGATGGTAATGAAGATGTCCCAACTGATGTTGAAGATGTTGGCTCTAGTTCTGCTTCTGAAGATGAAGATTAAACTTTTTGCTTTATTATTGGGCTGTGATTTTTTTATTTGTGTTGTCTGCCTTGGAAGAATAGACTGAATTTGTTGCACTTCATGTGCTTTTGGGTTGTAATATTTTTGGGGTCTCCATGCCCTTAACTTGTTTGTTTCCAACTGTTTGATCTATGCTATCTATTAGTTTATGATCTAAAATTTGTGGCTAAAAAGGAGGAGAAGATTGGTTGTAAATTATATACAGCTTAGTATATGTCTAGCAGGTAGCTGATTGAAAGATTGTGAAGATGGTGTCTGCTGCTCTGATTGTTTTGACAGGATGTTGATTCTGGTGGTTGAGTGTTTGTTGCTTTTTAGGGCTATTGTGTTGTGCAGCTTGTTGAATGATGTATAAGCATTGTTAGTTGTTTGCCTGTGTGTTTGGATTTACAGGTTGATGAAGGCTATGAAGTTTGTGGGTTGCTCTGTGAAGTTGTTTGGGCTGTTGTGGTGTTTGTTGCATAAGTTGAGAGGGAGTTTTGCTTTTCCTTTACTTACTGTGTAGACTGTTGTTTTTATGATGTGTTGTACTCTTTACTGGTTTTTTTCTTGTGATTCATTTTAGCCAAAATTTTCCAAAGGGGGAGTTTGTTAGTTTTTTATTGGCAGGCATTTTGGTAAAACTAGGTGTAATCATAAGATGTCCTACAGGATGTCATGACATCTGTCTGTCAGGATCAGTAGGTTATTTTAGACTCTTTAATAGGACTTATCTCACGATGTCAAACATGATGTCCTGACACTCATGGACAAAACATTCTATATGAATGTGTTTGTATCCTTTCTGTCTGTGCAAGCTGGCTGCACTATTCTGGTATAGATTCTACGTTTGTTTAGTGGCTTACTAAAGGTGTGTTTAATACACTTATTGTGGATCAGATTGGATTTGATTTGGAGTTATTTTCAGAAGATTGTTTGAAGATTGGGAGAATGATTTGATTGGATCTGATTGATCAAATCAAATCTGGTTTTTTGTTGCTATTTATGAAGATTGAAATCTTCTCAAACCTGCTGTTACTTTTGCCACAGCCCAAGCCCATTCAGCTTTCTATTTAAGGAGGTGAAACCCTAGCTTGAAGATTAGAGAAGCAAGGATTAAATGTGTGTGCATCTTAAGCCTTCGTGTGTGTTAGTTTTGTGAGCCATTCACTCATTGTTTAATGTGTGAATTGGACTAGGTTATTAATTGCTAATTGTTCACTCAAAGCTTGTAAGAAAGAGTGTATTGTACTTAATTGAAGCTTTTAAGCAAGATCAAGTTGTGACTTTGAAAAGTGTCTTCTAAAGTCTTCCTATTTTGTTGAATTATTATCACTGCTGTGATTGAGGGAGAGTGAGAGGTGTCTCTTGTCTAGGTGTGTTCTAGGCAGAAGTTGCATGGGTAGAGACTAAGTAAGGAGTTGTACACTAGGAGTTTAGCTCTGAATTAATTCTACTGTTAGTGAATTTTCTTCCTGGCTTGGTAGCCCCCATATGTAGGTGTGTTTTCATTGAACTGGGTTAACAATTATTGTGTCTCCTTTCTATTGTTATTTGTTTGTCTTTGTTCTTATTGTTGTTAAATAGATATTTGTGTCGTAAACATCTCATTCGACATCTAATATCTGATACCAGAATTTCACGTCATGTGACAATATATTTAAAAATGAGAATTTAAAGTATTATTAGGCATTGACTACAATAAATGGCATTGAGGGAATCAACTATAAATAATATAAGTTATAAACAATAAGTATTGTATTTATCAATATAATAGTTATAAACATGAAATTAGTTATAAAAATATATAGTTTAGGAATGTCATTTTACCTGTAAGAGATGAGAACAAAGTATCAAAAATATTTTTTGAGCATTTGAATCATATTGCCTTTCTTCATAAATCAGACGGTTTCCAAGAAAAGAAAGTATAAAGTCATTTGAATATGGCATTGACTTGAAATCATTCAGACTTCTATTGTTCTTTTGTAACTGAGTTTCTATTTCAATCAGAGTAAGTTGTTTTAATTCTTCATCGATAAGTGTTAATCCTAACATCGATAAAACAAAATTGTGTCAATATAACAATTAACTTGTGAATAAAAGTAAGAAATTGAAATGCATATAGGGTGTACCTGGATTTCTTGTTATAACACGTTTATTGTAAAGAATACCAGCAGCTAAGTAGTGCCATGTTTGACTCCAAACATGCTCAGGTCTATTCATTGATGATGATATCAACATAGTAATAAATAAATTTCTTAGAAATAAACCAGAACCCCACTGATGTGCCTCCTTTAGAGCCTCAATAAATTTTCTATCATCTTGTAGAAATCCCATTGCAAAACATACTTCTCTAAAAGAGTTATGTTGTGAACCATCGACCTTTTTGATGTCTTCATAACTCGTTGGTCCTTTCTTAATAGTAAGCATCATTTGTAAATAAAATAATTCACCTGTGCTTTGAGGAATCCAAATGAGACGACCAATTGTATACCCTCTTTTTCTAGGCTTCCAATTCCTAATTTTATTTTGGTAAACAATTTTTGTCACAAAGTCACTATATGTCAACAACTTAACTTCATCATATTTTTTGTTCACTTCAAACCATGCAGTAAACATAGATTCTGTAACACTTGGTTTGAGTAGAACATTCCCAATTTGATCAAAGTCTTTGTAGTAAACAAAATTCTCACCTTCCATGTGAAAAAATAGTCTTTCCACAGCTGGTTTCCTACCATGTATAGAATAAGAGAAAATCCTCCAACATGCCTCACTAGGGGAAATGTATCTATAATCAAGATATTGCTTGATCTCATCAACATTCTTCTTCTTACCATCAGACATATCACCAGAAGAATGAATAACAACAGAAATTCTATCTGAACCCTTGTTAATATACTCGAATAAGTATTTAATCAAAGTACTTTGGTTGCACCATTCTATGTTGATGTGCGCCTCGTACTTCAACAATAAACTTGGGTTGTGAGAAACTACATGTCCACTATGAAGAATGATTCCATTTTTATCGATTGGGTGTCCATTGTCTCTTCTCCTATAAAGTGGATAGCCATCTTGATCAACTATGGTTGTTGACTGAAACGTTTTTGGGTAATACTTTGAACATTTCCCATCTTTCATGCAAGGTGAAATTTGATTTGCCAATCCACAAGCTCCATGAACCATATGAGTTTTAACCAAGTTGTATAGCTTTGGTTCCTTCATAGGATCAGAGACTTCAGCATTCATAATCCTGTCAATATCTTCGGGTCTTGGATATTTGTTAGAAGGATGCAAGAATATCAAAATATGTGCATGTGGCAACCCTATCTTTTGAAACTCAGTGGTGTACATATCTACAAAAAAATAAGTAAGTAAAAAGTAAATTCTAATAATGTGTAACAACTTGAAAATTTACGGTGAGAAAAGAAAACATATATGCAAGCACCTTGCCTAACACTCCCCTCTTTGTCAAATCTGATAGAAGCTGATCAAACTTGATTTTAAAGATCCTCAAAATCACATCAGGACGATCTTGTGGTTTTAATCCAAGAGGTCTAAGTAATCTTTGTATTTCAGGCCAATTTGGATTGCAAGTGAATGTTACAAACAAATCAGGAAACCCCACCTTGTTACAAATAGCCATTCCATCATAGTACAATTGATCCATAAACCTCCTTCCACCAACATAAGTAGAAGGAAAAACCACTTCTTTTCCTGTTGAAGAACCATGTGTTTCACTTTGGTCACCCACTTCAGTAAGACTGTTGTATTTCGATACCCTAAATTTAGGTTGATTTTCACAAATCCATTGAAGTCTTTCAGACTCTAACATTGTGTAACCATCAACTAAGAATTATTGAAAAAGCCTTCTTGAAGCCAACAAAGCTTTAGCCTGACATGATCTATTCTGAATGCAAAATGCTAGCCACTCTCTAATTGTAAGTCTATTTCTCTTGTTGTCTTAGAATATGTCTAAGTCTCGATGAGCTATGTTTGGTCTATAACCATCTTCTCCGTAAGGGAAAATTAAAGGATATTGATATGCCAAGTAACTTGCATGGAGCTCGTTAATTTTTTGTAACTCTTCACCTTTAGTTTGCATGATGATATCCCTCATTTCTGTTGTATCAAGATCACCAACTATCAAAGCAGCAACCTCATAAACAATTGGTTGATTATATACTCTTCCATCTGTGGATCTATTAGAAATGAGTCTTAATTTCAGGTTTTGTGTATCTAAATTCAATAACCAATGTTTTGCCATCTTAAAACTTTTGGCATGAGGGTTATGCTCGTAGAGCATACCTGAAAACTGTTGTACAATTACCGGATCAATGTTTTTTGTGTTCCGGTAAATGTAAATGTTTTATTATGTCAAATATAATATAAAGTAGTATGAAAGGAATAAATTGAAACATATGAAGTGTATAATTTATGGTAAGAAAGTAATGTATGTCAAATAGTTATACCTCAAACACTGCATTCTGTTATGGACCTCATTGTCCATGTCAAAAATATATAGTTGTGCAAATTTAGGTGGTTAACTTTCTAGTGGAAGCAAACTTCCAATACGATGACATGATTGACCTTGAATTCGTAAAGTGGGTGGTCCACCTCCATTGTTAAAACAGTTATCCAACTTTGCACTTGGTGATATGAAGGCAAACATCATGTTGTAAATGTGAATTTGTTGTTGAAACTTTCTGCTAACTATATCTTCATCAAAAAGGAGATGTGCTAGTAAAGGAGGGGGTTGTTTGAGTAATGTTAGTTCGACCTTTCCGTTGCCACAACCCAATGAAAATATGGGATTGGTTGAATGAGAAATTTTGTTCATTCTCTCTTGATACCACATCATGGCTTTACAATAACGACACTCAATTAATGGATCACCAATGTCGTAATATTCTACAAAAAAATATAACGTGTTATAGAAGAAAAATAATGCCAATATATAAGTATACAGTTAGAATAAGAACAACCTTCAGACGATTTTTGAGAATTCCCATTAATAGAAAAAAGGTGCATGGTATTCCTCAAAATTAGAATTGGAGTCATCGTCAGATTGATGATCTAAAAGAAAGTGGAAAAAAGTCATTAAAATTAGAAAGTAATGAAAAAGTTGAAGATAATTGAAAATAGTAGCCATTACCATTGGATTTGTATTAAGAAAGATTAAAATGACATGAATGAAGTATTGTGGAGTTGCTGTAGGAAATTTGAAATCAGAACTAAGAAATACCGATTCATCTTTAGCATGAAGGGCATTTAAAGTACCGGTTGAACATTAATTTTATATAACTTACTTGCGAAAGGATCTAAGTCAGAGTCACATTCCGTATCACCATTGAAATCTTCATTTGCACATGGTGTAAAAGTAGAACACAATTGTTGGGATTTTGGTATAGAATTGTCGAATTGCAAGGCAGAATGTTGGTCCATGTCAAGAAATCCGTTTGAGCCTTCTATATACCTTTGGCTATTTGGTTAAGACAGTATTACATATGCATTGAAGATGTTGTTGTAATTAATTGTTAAAATTTGAAAAGCTACAAAAAATTTCAATGTACCTATAATACGATGAGGATCCAGGTTGCATGACAGATGTATCACGAACCATATCATAATGGACTTCGACAACACGTCTTGTTAGATTCATTGCTAGATGTGGAACTCCCAAAGATTTTCTTGGATGACCTCGATGGGTTTTAACAATTATATCATTGTTGGAAGTGTATCTAATATGAAACGCAGACCATGAATATTTGTTAAACATATATCAATAGAATGTAGGCCGCCATGATATCATCAATGGCAGCAAAAATAGGTTTCTTCTAATATCTCAGTTTTCATATCAGAAAGATAAGTAACATAACATAATTTGTTGATTGACATTGCGTTCTGACTATGTATGTATCATGTGTTTGAAGCAGACCACATGGTAACTACATATAGTTGCTAAAATGAAGTTATAAGTTGCATACGTCATTGGGATATGCAAGGCTGGTTCAATGAGATGTGAAGGTGTAGTTGGTTCTTGGAAATGATGAATTTGCAAAGCCAAATTGGGTTGAGAATGATGTTGTTGTGTGTTGAATTTGTGCGGTCTTCCACGAGGTCGTTTGGTTGATTGTGATGAGCTATGACAAACAAACAAAAAGTAACAACATGAGTGTTATAAGTCATCTTCCCTGGCATGGTCAATTAATAGCAGCATAATAACCAAAAGCGAGTTTCTAACCTCGTTCCTATTTGTTTCGGTTTGTATGAAACATTTAGGTCATCCAACATTATTCCACGACTAATTGAGCATGCATGTGGAGTAGTTCTGATCATAATTAAAATATATTACAAACATTAGGCAGTGTCAAGCATAAAACAATTTTAACAATGCTGATAGTGCATCCAATATAAATGCAGACCATGAATATATGTTAAAACCGGATTCTTCAAACATCTTAGTTTACAACTCACAAAGACAACTGTTAGTACCATGTTTCTATGGTTCTAGGATTGGCTAAATTTTGGTAAAACATGATTCTGCACCAATGTTAAAAAGAATGTCATTACCAAAGTCATGATATCACTGGATGGTGCAGCAGGAGCTGAAGAAAGAACTGTTGTCATGGATGTCATCACCAAAGTCATGACATCACTGGATGGTGCAGCAGGTGCTGCTATCACTTAACAAAAGTGGGTTGGGTTGATGAGATCCTGTTGGATATACCTCATTAGTATGTACAACACCAAAGGTTTAGTAGGAACAAAGTGCAGATTTAATTGGTGTTCATAAAAAGGATCCTTGAGATTTTTTAGGAAACTATAAGATGCTTGTTTCTACTGTTGTGAAGAAGATTCTGCAGGAGTGTTCAGCAGTGTTAATTTGGTCAGCTAGCACAAAGAGAATTGAATGTCATGACTGAATGTTATGACATTGATCGTATGGCATCAGATAGCTGACAGGCATGTTGGTTTTCTGTTATATAGCAGGAGTTATCTCATGCTAGATTTCAGGAGACTTATTAGGGTTCCCTAGTTATCTCAGGAGAGATTCTAGGCAGTGCTAACCATATCATGAATCGTCATGACCTAATTCAAAGCACCTTGAATTGTGGAAATTATTTTTACTTTGCTAAAACTAATGTTTGTTACTTTGGACCAGCCCAAGCCCAGTCTGCATTGCTATAAAAGGAGGAGCAGAAACAGAGGAAAAGCAAGCACTCACATCAAGAAGAACTTGAGTGTAAAATATAGGTCTAGGGTTTGAGAGTCCCCTGTGTGTAAGTCACCCTTTGTATCTTTTGATACATTGTGGTAGACATATTTGTGAGTGAAGAAGGCTAGTCTTCACGTGTAAAGTCTGTTTAGGAATACTTGTAATCCAAGCAATTGTATGGTGTATGATTGCATTGGTTAGGTAGATTCTAGGTTGTGTCTCACTCAAAGCTGTTAAGCAAGAATGTGTGTTCCTTGATCAAAGCTGTGAAGCAACATCAAGGTATATTTTGAAGTGTGTCTTCAAAGTTATTCTATAATTGTAACTGATATCATTGTTGTGTGATTGAGGGGGAGTGAGTGGGTATACTCAGGTCTAGAGTGTCTCTAGGTTGAAGTGCCATTGGGTAGGGATTAAGTGAGGAGTGTAAACTGGAGGTTTAACTCTGAATTGATTCTACTAATAGTGAATTTCCTCCCTGGCTTGGTAGCCCCCAGATGTAGGTGTTGTTGTCACTGAACTGGGTAAACAATCACCTGTGTTATTTATCTTTCTGCATTTACAATTCTGCACAATTTAAATGGTTAGATAAATAGTTCTGTCAGTCAGAAGATGTTACAACAGAGGTAATAACATTGATCATGACATCGGCACAACTTAAAGAAATTTAAATTGGTCATGGTCTGTCCTTGTTCTGTTCTAGCAGAGATCAATGTTCTTGGGACATCTGAAATCTGCATACCAGAATTTCAATTGGTATCAGAGCAGGCATCCTGTCTGTTCTGGATGAGATCTTGGGAGATACTTTCTGGTGTTTTGAACAAGGAGAAGTTGTAGCTGACTTGTTGATCTTTCTGAATGATTGAGCTACTGCTTATGGAGCTAAGAAGAAGCTTGTTTCTGCTGTTGTGCCCTCTGTTATAGGAGTTCCTATAACCTGTTGAAGGCCCTGACATCTTGTTTAGGGCAGTTGAAGATGTTCTTTTAGTGTTTCCGCTGCATATTTTTCTGATGAAAGAACTCTAGTAGCCCTGGGAGAAGATTGTCTTATGGCTGTGGCAGATTGCTGAAGACTGTTTTAGAGAAGATAGTGGGAGGTAATTTATTTTCACCACTCATGACTTGCAAAGGATCTATCAGCAGAGGAAGATATAGACAGGTTGAGTCAAGGGTGTAAGACTTGATGTTTCAACAATAAAGATACTATTACTAAAGAGTACCTTTGGTATTAGTGAAGTATCTATCAGATGGTCTTCTCAACAAGTGGATGATCCAAGCTTGGCTTCTGAAAGAAGATCTCCTAATAAGGATTTAAGATTCATTGCTATGTGAGATATTCTCAAATATTTAATGAATTATCCCTAGTTGATGATCAAGTTGTCTCATCAGTAGTTGCACAAGTATCAGGCCCTGATATGTTTGGTTTACTTCAAAGATATGATGTTCAACCAGATGTTGAGACATTCAATCAACAGAGATTGTATAGAATTTTGTTGATTCAAGGAGTAAATCCATAGATCAAAGGAGATATAGTTGGATCTGTACTCATTCTAGTAAGGTTCTTGGCAAGAAACTAAGGCTAGAATGGAGTGCTGATGGGAGTGAAGATGAAGACAATCTGCTCTATAAGAGTTTTGGAGTGCAGCAGTTGTGTTCTAGTTTCTACTAGAAGCACCTGATCTATTAGCTAGAAAGTTTTCTGGCAAGAAACTTGTCTAGAAGATGGTGTTGGTGATAGCACTGCTTGGGTCAGTTTATTTCTGATCTAAGTGCATAGGAGCATATGACCTTGGTCATATTGGAGGTCAAGGATAAGTGGCAGTTATCTCTGACTTTCTAAAGAAGTCTCTACTTAAGGAAAGCGAGAATCCTTGTGTAAAGATTTCTTTTGTGATCCTTCCTCATTGAAGAATCAAGCCTTGGCACGTTTGGTTTCTCTTAAGAGGAGTTCATAAAGCAAATGCACTTCAAGGTAATTGTTGTGGTACAACAAATCAGGATTGAGGTTGTCTACTCCAACTGGATATCAAGCCTATGTACTCTGGGTCTGATTAAGTGAAGAGAATCTTCAAAGTGGCAAAATGAAAGCCTGAGCTCTCCAGCTGGATGTCTTAACCAAAGTTGTGACATCAAGCAGAAACTTCAAGGCCTCAAGTGATGTTGGGGCACATCATTTGAAGATAAGTTGATCTTCTCAGGTTTAAATGGAATTAATGCTTCATCTCATGCAGTTTACGAGAGCTGTGTGAAGGAGTAGATGCCTTGCTTTGGAGCAAGAAGAATTTGAGACTTGAAGATCAAAGTGGCCTGGTGGATTAGCAGATTCTCTAGAGCTCTGAAAGAAGCTGAGTAACCAAACAGTGGCATTTGGTTATTTAAGCAGTGTGCCTTTAAAAAACTACTCTTGTGCAGAAGGATAGTTATTTGAAGACCAAAGTAGGTTCTGGGTCTGTTAATGCTTGGAAATAATTACTCTTGTGCATAAGGGTAGTTGGTTGAGGACCAAAGGAGGTTCTGGTTCTAGTCATACATTGGAGCTTATGGTAGAAGCCTTAAAGTGTGTATGAAAGATCATCTTCTTTTGGAGATGTTTTGACCAAGCTGGTGGAGCTATGAAGATCTTCAGTTGGATTACTAGGCAGTAGTAAATCCAGTTATGGGCATATAAAAGACCAGTGGATGCTGTGAGATGTATCAGCTGGTTTAAGGAGTTGAAGATCTGGTGTGGAACTAGTGATTCACATCTTGACTAAGAAGTACTCTATCTTGTCATACGGGAGAATGATGAGGTAAAAAGAACTGTCTTAGAGTATGATATGAAGGTATTATAGTGGATCATGGATTGAGTGCATTCTGATGTGATAAAGTCCCTAGTTGACTCAAGAGTGTTCTAACTTATCATATGGGAGAATGATGAGGAAAGAATGTCTTGGATTATGTGGTGTCTATCTTGTACTCATCCTAAGGCCAGAATACTTGTGGGGAAGTGGTCTCTTCTGCTACAAGTAACTCTAGGAAGAGGTGGATCAGTTTGGTGCCTTCTCTCTGTATGAGCATGGAGTTGGTCATAAGTTTTTGTAGGGAACAACAATAGATATTAATTGTTATGTGTGGCATATGATTCATATTAGAGTTGGCCCATAGTTAAGGAAACATATATATGTATAAATGAGCCACCTAACAAACAGTGGACATTAATATAGACAGAGCAATTGCCATAATTGCGCTAGAAATTTTGTTGGTGAGAATAAATATAGGTCGATACAAATTGTGTGTATAAATACCAACTGAAACTCCCACAGACGTCATGGCACTAAGGGATTGTGGGAGTAACAATTTTCTCAATTTAAAAAGTAGTAACAGCAATGAGATTGGGTTATTATGTCCAAGGTTTCACAAAGTGTCTCAAGAATTCAGAATGTAGTGTAAGGTAAGCCAAATTAAGCATTAGTTTTGTCATTTCTAACCATGTATATCCATTGAAATCAGTTTGTGATTGGTTGTATCATGTGAAACTGAATGCTAAAATGTGTCATGATTTTGTCATCAATTAAGAAACTAACTAAAAATAAGAAAGAATATAAACATGGAAAAAACAATTTAAGAGTTGATAGTCACCTTATTGAAAGAGTAGTGCAGTTGTTGATAGGAAAAATTTGTCAACCTCCATGCCTGTCACCAAGAGCATCAAATAAAAAAACATAAAATACATGTAAGAGTTTCATGGCCACTGTTAATATGCTTCATAGTGGGAATCATGTGTGTGATTTACATTTGGTAAGAGGGATTAAATGTGACATAGTTTTTTGGTTTAATAATAAAGAACTCACTGTATTTGATCACCTAATTAGAAGTACATTAGGAAATGAAATATTTTGAAGCATAAACATGTTATAGTTAACTGTCTATTCATTTAGTTGTTTTAGTTGTAGTGTAATGAATATGTAAGTGAAGTATTTGGTTGATAACTATAATTTACATGTCTAGCACCCTGTGAATGTAAGGTATAGAGAAAATGTTAAAATAAAATCTCGAATATGATGCTGAGAAAGTATTATAAAATAAAGTGAGTATTATGTTTATTGTGCAGTAGCAGCAACATCGTTTGTTGCTATGTCATTGTGAGTCCACTTAAACCTTACATTAATATCATTAACAAAATAGAGTTCTACCATAATGTAGCCATGCTGGAGGCTAATGATGTCAGAAAAGAAAACATGGCAACATCGGTATTGATGGATGCTGGTGTGCATAAAGGTGTCATACCAAGTTTCGTGCAACATGACTTTGCAGAAAGTTAAAGTTGCAGGAGTCTATGCAGTAGCAATTAAATTCTGAGTTGACCAGTTGATGAAGGTATTTCCAAAAATAAGGAAGTTTGCTAGCTGTCTTTATTTATCATAAAGTGAACAGGTTGTAAAACAATGTTAATACTATGCACAAGGACCAAGCAAAAAGTACAGCAGGATTTCTAAAAAAGTTTGATTTGATTGAGTGTCATCAAGGAAAAACTAAAGGACATGAGTCCATCCAAATAGTATGTAATGTAACTTGGTTTGTTTTCCAAAACATTTAGTGTAGGAAATGAGAAGAAAAGTAACTATTCAAAGATTACAAAAGTATGGCCAAAGAAGTTATCAAAAACATAAGTTGATGGGGGTTGACATTTCAATTATAATGCATTCAAGGCAATGATGTTGCCATGTTGTTGATGCAGGATGCATAAACAAATTCTGATGCAGGTAGGAAAAAAAATTTCATGCAAAGTATTGTGAAGTATACAATGTTAAGCCATAGTAATTGTTGATGTTTCATAAAATAAAGAACTTGTGTTGGCAGACTCTTTAGAACCGGATATAATTAATATATGACAAATCACAGTTGAAAATAAAAGGATTAAGGAAAGTCATATTAAGATGAATTCTTATAAGTTCCACAAGTTCAAATTGGTAATGATATAGAAAGACATTTGTTTTGTTGGTGATTAAAATCATGTAGAAACATTGTAATTATCAAGACCTAAAATTCATAAGTCTAAGTAAGATGAGGATCAGTTATTTGGTTTGTCTCCAAAGAAACAAAAACAATTTGTATTGTGTTTCAAATGAACTTGTTCATATGGTCAAGGCATCAGTGTAAGTTTCATACCAAAAATGGAAAGACCAAATTCAGCATATCATTGATTGCAAAACAAACGTGTCTGAGGCATATTGTCGCTACTGCGAAAAAAGAAGGCCGGCAATGACAGAAGAGTCGTCATCGTTCGTTATTTATCCCAAAGAGAGGGAAAAGAAACTATCAGAGAAAACCTAACAAAAAGGGAATAAGACAGGTCATCGCAACCAAATCTCGGGTTCGGGAGTCGGTTACGCAATGGGAAGGTATTAGCACCCCTCACGTCTGACGTACTCGACGGGATTCAAACTTGTTGTCTATCTAAAAGAGTGTAAAACTATCTAAGCTACAGGCTTACGGGGACGAAGGAAAAGAAAAGAGACTCGATAGAGCATCGCCGCTTTATGCCTACATATTCCCTCATGCAATGGGAAAGTCAGAGTCAACGTAGTTCGGAAAACTAAGGTGAAAGTAGGGGACATTGCTCAACAAGACATCGTCGTCTTGTGCCTACGTATCCTCGTCTGGTACGATAAATCAGAGCAAACGTAGTTCTGGCTAACGAGAATACCGGTTGGTTCAAAATGTTTTACCCGAGTAGGGTTTAAACTTAGTTCTAGCAGTTAGGTGTATGCAGCTCGACCATTGGAGACTTAGGCGTTACCAGTTTGCGGTAGAACCAAGAGTTAACAAAACTCTCCTTATGAAAAAGGTTTTCCAAATTAAGATCCTGAAGGATAAAAAGGTTTGAATTTGTTTTTGTGTTTTTTATAGAAAGAAGTGGATTGAGCTATGGTTTGAAACTCATGTCGCACTAAAGACTATGACTTGAGAGCGAATGCATCGCATATCTCCCAAAGTGCATACACTAAACACTCTAGACAGTTGAGAGGAGGCCCCCCAACCATCACTTCTCAAGTACTTAAGGCTCGTAACATACGACATAAATTATCCTTTATTAGATGTTTTGAATTGTTTAGGAGATGAGAAGAGAAAGACTCAAACTAAGGGGAAACTGGACCCTAATGTTATTACAATGTTAGAGCAATGCACAATGGCAACAGCCACATCTCAATCCAAAATTCTATATAGTCATGCACTCAATACATATCATTACCACAGCTAGAAAATGCAGCCTTACATGCCAACAGAGAAAAACACATTAAGTGCAATATAGATACTAGTGGACAACCGTAGTAAGGGCTCAGCACCAACCTCACTAAAACTCAAACAAACAAAGAACCCTACTAAGTCCTACCATCCTAACTCTCTAATCTAGCCTACCTAGAACAACTCTTGCTAATGCCTAAACAGACTTGAAGCACACCACAATTCTATCTCATACAAAAGGCTGATTGTCCTAACCAGTCAAAACCCTCATGACAACACCAAATTTGATCATCACAATACCAATCTCACACAAAAATTCCAAAAACCAATTTAGATGAAAGCTCCCAAACTTGTTAAAACAATCACAACCAATTTTAGCATGAACAACAAATTAAGCAGCCAGGTGAGCATAGCAGATTGGAGCAACAACAGATATGGCAGTGGTGCTCCTCTGATAAACATAGAAGAGGGAGTGCACAAGCTCTTATAGATCATCCGGAGAAAAACCAATCTTATCCAATAGAACATGATAATATGTTGGCCTGCTGGTTCCTATCATTCCAGCATGAGCACACATATAGAAATCATAATTCCTAGGATGACAAAATCTGTTGTCCACAACAGTCCCAGCTGGCACATTGCCTGGAGCTCCAGGTTGGAAGAATTTTGTGTGATGATTCTTCTGAGCCACTATAAGAGTAAACTTGGGGTTCCAAGTATCATCAAGAAATTTATAGGCCTCAATGATTTAGCCAAGTTCAACTATCACACAAATCCCAACAGCAGCCCTTAAACAAAGGACTTAAATGACGGTCACCACTTCATCCATCCACCTAAACCTCTCAATTGCCTAACAGACTTACCAACCAAAGAGGGGTTCTCTCAAAGCCATGAGTTATCAAACTTATCCTCACCATATTAGAATAGCTGAGAAGTTCACTAAAAACCAAACTCAACTAGCCTATGCCAGCACAGACATCACTAGCTAGCAGCATGAGTTCAACATAATCCAAACTTAAACTCATGTAACAGTCAAATAGGAACAAACTTCCTCCAAGAACCTAAACAAAACTGAGGCACAAAATAACAAAGCCCTTGTGACATCCCTATTGTTATACAACTCTGTTCCAAATACTCTTAGAGAACAACCACGGGGAAACCCTACACACCTAACAAGGGAAACAACTTGATAGCCACCAAACCTGAGTTGTCAAACTCAATTTCAAGAACTAAACTAACAAGGCCAGCTATGGGAGCATTGTTTGGCAGCAACATACCAACAGCAGTCCTACAGGTCTACTTCAAGGATCACATCAGTAGAGAAAACTTACTAACCTCAACTCCAACTTAAATCAATGACAGCCCCCCTGATGTTTTAATAGCAACCAAATGAGCCTTACCTAAATCACACTAAAACCAACTAACATCTACTCTAAAGAGAACTGCCTTTAAGGATTACATCATTATTGAGGTCAATACAGTCTTAACCCTCATGACAGTCATCAAATCAACTATCCACTTAAACCTCTCAAACAGCTTGGACAGCTCCAACACAACTTCCAACAGCAAGTCTTAGATCCACAAGACTCAGAAAACACTCTTACTGCAAATATACTAAACTGGATAGATTAAAAGTTAATTCCACAAATGAAAGGTACCACACATGGCAAAGTTCAAGATGCAAGCCTATATCCTAGTTGACCAGCCTATTCATTAATGGTTAAAACAACCAAAAGGCTTCCACAAAAACTAACTAACTTACCTAGACAATCAAACCAAAGAAAAAACTACTCTCTTGAATCCAACAGTCCATGAACACTCATGACAGTACCAACTTGCTAGCAACTAACCCTGAGCTGATAAACTCTATTCTCAAGCATACGCACATTTGACAGCAAAACATAAACACCAAGCATAGTTCACATGGACAGAGGAAAATTTGTCATGATAATGTCAAGCCAACAACGAACTCAGTATACACTTCTCATGGAAACAGCTTGCAAAAATCAACACAACCATGTTACACACCCAATACCAGCAAGCTCACAAGTCATGTTTATGCTTCAACTGAACATTGACAAACATCATGGTAGCAAACACAACCAAGCCTTAACATGAGAGATAAGTTTCAACATGATTAACCATAAGTTGACAAAACTCAAACTTCACAAACAAAAAATAGTTTTTGACAACAACAGTTGTAAGTTTGAGCATGACAATGTTAACATCCATTTAGCAAAACAACAAAGCATAAACATATGATGCATAATGATGAAGAGGTTAAAAACCACATACCTCTTGCAGTCTTCCTTGAGCAAGCTAGCAGCAAGAGCAATATCCTCCCTCCTTTAAGCTAGCTTTGAAATTCTTTCCTTTTGGAACAATAAGTGATCTTTAGAGCAGTTTGAGAAAAGTGTCAACAGCTCCTCTTTTTTTGCAAACAGTTTGAAGGTTGTGTTATGGAAAGTATGGAATGGAAAGAAACTTGGGAAATGGTTCAATATTGAGAGAGATTCGCAGGCTTGAATCAAAGGATGCAAAAACTCAACTTCTAATTTTTGCACAAAGTGGTGGCTAGGGTTTGCTCAACTGCTCTTCAGCTTAAATATGTTGTGAAAATGAGATTTTGGGGAGTTTTACTGTGGTGAAAGATCAATGGACAGATTTTCATTTTCATGGTAATTTTTGAATCAATGGTTGATCATGAAGATGGTACATGAGCAGACCTGCATTTTCTTGCCTTCTTGTTGGTTTTATTTTAGTGGAAAAAGCATGTTAGTTGGGACTGCAAAGGTCAGAATGAAGGCAGCTTGTCCCTTACTTGTTTTGTCTAAAAAATTTGAAAATGGAGCAACAAGGTACATTGTGTGTTGGTCTTGTATGACAATGTTTGGTAGGCTCCAAATTGCAAGTCATGCGCATGATTTTGTAGGTGCGTAACAGGCTGCATGCTGAAATGCACCTCATGCCCAAATGTCACATAACTCAAGTCTTGCAAACATATTCAAACCACCCACTTTAATCAATGATAACTTGATGCACAAAGATCAAATTGCCTTAAATTTGAGCTCTAAGTAAAGAGGGCATGGCAAGGAATAATTTTCATGTTGAAGTCATCTTGATTTGAGGATTGGAAGACCATGAAAAATGATGTTGAAAATCATATCATGCAAGCTGTCCAGAAATAACAGAAAAAATTCTAAGTTATGGATTTTGGCTTATTTTTCCTGAACTTTGCATATCCATAACTTGAGCTTCACAAATCATATGGAGAAATTCTAGGACTTTTTGGAAAGCTTGGAACAAACTCTACAACTTTCATTTGGGAAAAAGTCTCATTTGACATCAAGAGCTTGATGTAATTTGGCTTGCAAAGTGGTGCAAAAAATCTGTCCAAACTTGACAGTTTTGAAATCATTGAAATCCCCAACTTTGATTGATCATAACTTGAGCTCCAAGTATCATATGATTATGAATTGGTACTCAAAAGAAAGATTGAAATACATGGAAAAACTTTTATGTTTGATCCAAGTCCATTTGAAACCTTGATCATGAACAAAAATGGCCTTGAAGATGGCTGCTTCAACCATGAAACTTTCCATAAATGAAAAGTTTCTAAAACCCTAATTCCCCAAAATGGCAACTTTCAACAACTCTTGATTTTTCATAATTCCTTTGACTTTTCTTGATTAAATTCCATCCATTGGTCATATTGAACTTGAGGAAGATGATATTGACCTCAAAAAGTCAAGAGTTGACTTTTTCACTGCACAATTGACTTTTCCCCCAAATCTCCTGATTTTCAATTAACTGATCAATTGAAGCTCTTCTGATTAAAATTGATGATCAATATCCCATCCCCAAACACCTTAGGACATATGGAAGACCATGGAAACAGTTTTTGCCCCAACAAACACATTTATCCTGATTAAAAGTGAAACCCTAATTTCACCCTTTTTGCTTGGGCATTGTGCAAATGAATTGAGTGACCACTCCACTCCACTATAACCTCTGAGGTACTCAACAAGCTTCTACCTCATGCTCACACCAATGATAAAACCTTATGGACCCTTTGACAACCCTTTGATGGTTCTTTGACAATGAGTTGGGGCACACCTCTCCCCTTTAGGAGCTTTGATAACTTCATGATAATAACACCCACTTGATGGCTTGTACCAATGATTTTTCTTGAGCTTGAAGCCAATAAAGACTCTCCTCTTGGATTATACACAAAAAAACACTTGATCCCCTATAAGAACTATGCTATACAGATGCGAGATGCTAAAATGCAATGAAACATAAGCCAAAGATTAAGAAAAGGGGTTGGTCAAATTTTGGGGTACAACACATATTACATAATACATAGGTTTGTGCATAAGGGAGTACATAAGATTGAATTCAAAAAAAGTAGTTAACATAGTTATGTAGAAGTTTGGATGAATCCTTATAGAAATTATCTTAACAAAATATTTGAATCTAACACAAAATGAGGTACTCACTAAAGAGTCACTCCTTCTTGAGGTGCTTCACATTTGTTGCTGAATTCTTTGGAGTCAGGACACCATCTTGAAAAAAATCATCAGGAAAAGTAAGAATGGCGGCCCTCTTAGTCGGGGTGTTGCTAGAGCAAGTGGATGGACTGCAAGTTTGGGTGGCAGAGATTTCTGGATGTGTGTTGTAGTGTTGGTCAGAAGATTGGGTTGGCTAGACAAATAACTGGTTAATATCTTATGCCTCTAGTACAAAATAGTATATTGGAAGTTTTGCAACATGTTAAGAAAGAAGACATACAATTGGTTCAAGTTCAATATCCATAGCATGCTCTGTATCAGTTTTCAAAAAGGCATCCTTAGAGGTATGCTGCCAAAACATAAGACCACAAATTGAAAGCAATCAGCTATGTTCAAAACATGATAAATTTTAAAGTTTATGCATTATGAGTTCATTTCCACAACCAAATTGTACCTCGTCCGGTTTAAGGGCTTCATATAATGTTTTGTAAACACCAGGATCGTTAAGGGTAGTAACAATTGAGAATTGATCGAAAAAAGATTGATATTTGATTCTAAATGCAAATTGTTGATCCAAAAGTTTGTCAAGGTGTATGGGATAAATTTTTGGGTTATCCTCTCCAGCCTTGATGAATAATCACATCAGAAATTTAAAGTAGGCGAGTAAAACCATGAATAAGAGAAACATAGTAATCAAATGAATAATGTATTTACCTCCTTCATTACTTGTCTCAATTCCTTAGCAGTCATAGTAACATATGTAATAACATCTTTATCCCAAAACACAAAGCATCCAACATGATTATCAAACTCAACTTCTACCTCGATTTTGTATCTATGTCATGAAAACAAAAGCGGTTCAAGTATGTAAAACAGGTTGCAAAGTTATAATTGAATGTATAAAAGTGATATAGAAATATTACTTTGTCACAGGTTCAACATCTTTGACTCCACAAACACATATGAATTTGGGGCCAGTGGACTTGTTTGATGTCTTGCAACTGGGGCAAGCCTCGAAATACCAGCCATGCTTTGACGCCTTAAGTCTCTTGGTAGTGCCAATGGTTGTGGCAAAACAATCCTAGTTTGACATCACAAAGAGTTGGTAGATATTTCAAGAAATAATTAAGGTTGTAATGACAATTTAAGAGTAGACCGTGCCGATTTCACAAATGTGGCGGATACTCTTGACCTCATTAGAGTTTGTCCAACTTTTGTTGCCAGGTTGCACAAATGATTCAGAAGTCTAGGTTATAGAATGAGTTGGTGCAACAGCTAAATGTGTGGATCCTAGCCTGGAAATTTTTTGTAGAAACAAAGATAACGAATCAAATCAAAGTAAACCAAGTTCAGCAAAACTATAGACAAGTAACTAATTCTTTCATGTAGGAACATACTTGGCTTTAAAATCGAGAACTTAGGGATGCTCCAAGTTGATGTGGAGTCTTGGTCCATTCCATGCATTGGATAGGCTAGGCAATCCAGATGCTGCTTGACAAAATTCAGACTTTAAGTTATTTAATTGATAAAATAACATGCATATTACATAATGATGTTGTTTGTAAAAAGTTGAGACAAAATATTACTACTAACCGAACATGCTGCTACAAAAATGGACATGCTGCTACAAATGTTACTACTAACTGAAATTGTATTACATGGGATCATTTTGAAAGGACGGGTTGCATTATAAATTGAGACAAGTTCATTGTCACTTTGTTTTCTAGTTATGTCCTATTAGTACATCTAAGCTTGCAAAAGTCATCAATTTCAAAAGAACACACTGCAATGGATACCAACAAAATGCAGCAGGTAGATGTTTCAAGAACACAAAAAACCATTTTTTTTAGAAAACATGCGGTTCACATTTATACAAAACTCTTTCTCTTCAAAATTGGTATTTGTGATTATGTGTCTTTTCGACTGATTATGTGTCTTTCGATTTTACTCCTAGTCTTTTATCTCACAATTAATTTAGTTGCTTTATATGTTACATGTTTTTCAACTATAAACTATAATGTATTTGAAGTGGAATTTTTTAATAAACTTTTTTAATTAAAATATCTTATGTTATACACAATTTGCAAGTGTTAAAAAATATACATAAAAAAATAATATATATTTTGCTATTCGTTTGTAAAAAATGTATTTTTTTTTTCATTTAAAAAAGGTTAAATTAATAAAATATTTTTTATACAAGAACTAATTATATTAGTTTGAATAAAAGAATTTGTGACATAAAGGTATTATGAAGTACTTTAAAAACAAGTTAAACTTCTATCTTCTCTATTGTTTCTCTCTTTTTATTAAATGACGGTCATTTAAAATTTAAATTTTTTGTTTTAAAATATCTGTTATTCTCATTTTTCAATATAGTAATATTTACTATTTTTTCAATTATGTCATATAATTGTTACTCTGTACACTATTTTCAACACATTAATAAGACTAATTTAATAAAAGTGCAATATTTTATAATAATAATCAAAATCATTTAAATCTATTATATTTATCATCATCTTCTCTCTTACTCTCTCTTATCTATTTCAACAACTTTTGTTACAAACCAAACATAGCATAATAACTACGGAGTGTTATATAGGGGCGTCTCCACGTGCTGATGTTGTGTTAGAAAATGGCATAAAAATGGTGACGAGAGCATTCTGCGAATATTTATGAGTCTTCAACCGTTCGTGTTGCAGCTTCTTTCTTCCTATCTCAAAAAACCAATCTTTTAGAAATTTGGGGTTTGTGAATGTTAAAGGCTTAAACAATAATTTTGAGACAAATTCAGATTCTAGATGTTAAAAGATAAATCAATAAATTAAAATAACATAAAACCATGTCAGATTAAAATAAAGCCACTTAAATTGCAAAAAAGTATAATTAATCCTATAAATTTATATTTATTATCACTACACAAATGTACGCATTAATTACCTCAAATAGCAAACTAAATGTGGACGGATGTCCCATTGCATCAATAACAGAATCAAATAGCCCGAATAACTCATGACACATGAAGATTTTGGATCTCAACTTGTAGTGTGGACGCATTAATAAATAAATTTATATTTATTATCACTACACAAATGTACGCATTAATTACCTCAAATAGCAAACTAAATGTGGACGGATGTCCCATTGCATCAATAACAGAATCAAATAGCCCGAATAACTCATGACACATGAAGATTTTGGATCTCAACTTGTAGTGTTCTAAGTTTCTTTTCAATATTTGATATTTCTTCTTGAATCTCAGCTAGCTTGTTTAGTCTATTCTGCGCTTGATCTTGGTAAGGTTTGCCAATGACTCTCACAAAAGTGTCCAAATTTTCTACGGTTTCAGCCAAATCTCTCTTCATGGCTTCTTCAAGTTCATATGCCAATGCATCTGCTTTCTTTTTCACTTTATCTATCACACTCTGCCTTCGAGTTGGGAAATTCGAAATAGCTATGTACCTGACATAAAATCAAAACAAATGTCGACCCAGATATTAGCAGCAAGTGAATAGCTCAATTATACAGTGAATTAGAGTTGTTTTTAAACCATTCTAGATCATTTTATCTAGTATCAATGATAAAACCAAAAGGGCATGACCATAGAAAGGTGTGACAATGCTAAGGATCTTCTAATTATTCTTTCAACAAAAACAGTAATTTGATAAAATAATTTGTAGTAAACTTATACATTATCCTTCGGTGAGATGTCGTGCTTAATACTACATTTGTCCTAATTTGTAAGCTCCCTTGACACTTTTCATTTATATTAGGAGGAAAAGCTGATAGTGAAATTAATGTGTACATTTTTATGTATAGTTATGTGTACATTTTTATGTATAACTAATCAATTGTCTTTGGTGTAGAGATTTTTAATTTCATATATTAATAGTATGAATAAGAGATATATATTTGAAAAGAAAAAAAGTAAATGTATCTAGTAATTTACAACAAGGCTTATAAGTTATATTGAAGAACTTTTTTTTTCAAAGAGACCTTACAATAGGGAAAGAGGTAATAACAATTATATAGGTGCAAATAATTTTTACGTGGGTTAAGAAAATGATAACGAAACAGGTTCTACAAGAGTTGGGAGATATTTAGAGGTGAATAATGGGCATGCATGTAACCATGTTCATGTTATTGTTCGTAGTTGTGCACATTTCATAGATACATCAACTCTTAACATTTTATCATGTCTTATAGGATAGTGCAACTGAAAAATTTATAATAAAGTTCAAGATCAAAAGTCTCATCAACTATTATACACGCATGCATTTTCAAATGTAACCTGGGCAATCATAAAGGAGCTCTAATTGAATGTAATACATTACCCGCCAACAGAACAAATTCCAAGAGCAAGAAGATCTTCCAATGTGGTTTGCAGTACAGATGTTAATAGTGAAGCAGAAAATCCAGCCACTCCTAGCTGACCAAGAGTCCCTAAAATCTACACAAAAGGAAGACATATTATATCAGATTTGTTTAGAAGCAGAAGTTGTCTTGGTGGTGGTGGTGGTAGTATGCTAAAACTTAGTTATAAAAGAAAAACAAAAAATACTATATTGACCAGAGGAAGATTCTGACAACATTCATTGGTGTATGGCGAACCAAAGTTCAACAAAGATTAAATAGGGCAATTTTGTAGATATCAACATTTATTGTTAATGAGAAAAATACATCATTTACTTATTATTTAGCTCAAAGCAGTGCCACAAAATATTCCAAGGACCACATGAAGGCAACATTCAGTAGCAAAGCAAATTTATAATAAAATTGTAAGACAAAGCAGTGACCTAAATAAATCACACTGGACAATAATTATTTCTCAACTTTTAAACAACCCTATTAATCATTCATCTAACTTTGAGGCTTTTACAGCGCTTCTCTTGCACCATAATTAACCATAAACCATTATGACTGTTAACCTTAAGGCAGTAGCCTAGACATCTTTTAAACTTGTTCGCAGCTTAGTTAGCTATTTTGCTATTTTATATTTCGGGATATTTCATGAATTGCAATTTGCAAAACTTCAAATCAAAATGTCTGCGAAGTTTGTTGCACATAGACCCTAGTTTCATACAGTTTTGGCCTCCTGTTTATAATTTACTTCCCATCCCATGTACAATGTAGTTTTCAAATTGATGCAATAATATCCTTCCGTCAGTTAGTTGTTCAACTGAAGTGACTTAGCCTTGCTGATATGGCACAAATCCATGTCAGCGAATTTTCTCTTTTGATTTCAAATCATGAGAGAAAATGCAATTGAACTAAAGAGACGGAAAACAATAATTGTTTAAAACAGGGAACCAAAAGAGAAATTAAGGCCAAAATGAAAAGAGTTTCAAATCATTTTAGACGGAATTCTAAACTTACCATCTCACGAACTTCTTGCTCAAATGACTTTGAAACTGCACTGCTGCTGAAATTTTCAATCACCTTGTAGCCTGCTTGATCCCCGTTCTTTAGCAATTCATACGTTTCAAAAGACATCTGACTATTTTCATGAATCAACGAGGACCAACGTTTCTCAAAAGATTCCTTGCATAGTCTCCCTTGTTCGGTATTTTTGGAGCATAACCAATTATCATATTCTGCAAGTATTTTCTGTGTCCAATCAACCGAAAACATATTAGCAAACTATACCCAGCTAATGTCACACATATTACATTATTTTAAATCTTGCATTAGTATTTTGATGTTTTAGCCATCATGGAGACATCCAACGCAAAAGCATAGTCCGGTTTATGGTTGAATCTGGTCCCAATTATAAGAGACAAAACCATGAGCTCATTTTTTTTTACCTATTTGAATGTTTTGACATATATACGCTCTTAGGCTTTGTTTGGAGGTTTGGAGAGGAAGGGAAGGGAGGGCTTGAAAAAAGGGAATGATTGAGTGAAAAGAATAGAGGGATTTGGGGGATTTACTTTTATTCAAGCAACCAAAATCTCTCAAATTTGAGGGAACTAAAAAATTGTACTAGGAGGAGGGCTTTGGAAGGCTTAGACAAATTGTTCAAATATAATCTATGTTGTTCTAGTGTTCCGAAAACTAAAAATATATTAATGATAAACATTCTTTTGTTATTATATACAAAATCATTCATTCGAAAAAATGTTACAGATTTCTCTATATATTTTTAAAAATTATTTTTCCAAAAAACCCTCTCTACAAACTCCCAAACAAAGCCTAAGGCTCTTGGAGGAAGGGTAGTAGAAGGGAAAACAGAGAAATTTCAATTTCCCATTTACTGCGAGAGTGCTTTTGTAGAAAATAATAAATAAATGTTTATCATTAATACATTAATAATTTTAAGAATATTATAACATAGATTGAATTTGAAGAATTTATCTATAAACCCTCCTAATTTCCCCTAAAATGAAGGAACTCAAAAATTGTATTGGAAGAAGACATTGGAGGGTTTTGGAGGGCTTTGATAAATTATCTAAATTCAATTCATGTTGTAATTCTCTAAATACTAAAAATATATTAATTACATGCATTCATTTATCATGCTATACAAAAACATTTTTTTCAAAAAAGTTAAAAGATTTATCTATTTTTTCTTCTACTCCTCTCCCTCCAAAGCTCTCTTTTCCCCTCCTCTTCAAACTCCCAAACAAAACCTTAACGAAAATTGTGAGACATTAAATATATCCACTATAATAAAAAGACAAACATATCAAATGAGGTTAAAAATTAAGTTATACAATAAATTCATCTAAAAGTTGTAACATTTTCTTAGAAATAAGACCCAAAAACTCTCTCTTAAATAAATCCAGAGGGACTAGTAAGTAAACATGAGTGCATACAATGAATTCACTAGTTTACAGCCAAAAACTAACCTGAACAGATGACACAGAAGGATCAATTATGTCATTCTGAATTCTTGAGGTGGCAGGCATTGCACGTTTTTCTCCTTTGAAAACATATGATACAATGGTATCAAGATTTGACAATTGCATTGTAGATTCTACAAGCTCCACAACGCGTGATTTAGTGGATTCGATCTGACAATGTCATTGTGATTTAAGAGCATACCAATTAAGATGAAAATAAATTGTCCTGAAATTAAAAAATTATGAACTTTTTGTAACATACCATAGATAGAGTTTGTCTCCTCCAAGAAAGGCTCTCAGTTTCCATATTCAATGCAAAATCATTTACACTATTGACAACACCATTTATTGCAATCAAATCCTGCTTGGCACATCGATAGTCTTGTGTCACAAGAGTTTCACATGCAGAAATTAGTCTATCTGCAATTCCAACAGGTGTTTCAAGTTTAAGCCTCATTCTATCCATTCCTGCAATTGTTGACCCATCTAAAAAGCTGTATAAAAATTTCTCAAGCTCGTGAAAGCTGCTGGGACCATATTGAGAACCAGATACTGACAATTCTTCATTAAGTTTCACAAAACTAGAGGTAGCCATAAGTTTTGCTTCAAGAGCAGATCGAGCAGATACAGGATATAATATCACATTTTCTGTATTCAGCAACCTCTTTATGTTGTCCTTGATGAAGGACATTGCTTCCTCAAGCTGCATTGATTTGTGAATATATAATGTGAGCCTAATTTCGCAAATGCCTATATCAATACAAAAGAACTAAAGGTAATACAATTATGGTAATAACCAACATGAACTGTGAAACATTAATATACCTCATGATTATTCTGATATATGTCAGCTTTATTCAAAACAAAGACCACCTTTTTCTTCCATTGCTGTGAATATCGAAGAAAAGCAACCTGGAAAATAACATAAAACAACACATCATACCCCTATCTGGGTAGTTATACTAGAGTATGCCCTAACCACAAATAATGACTAAGCATACCTCACTTCCGGTTAAAGGGCGATCAGCTGAAATAACAAAAAGAAGCAAGTCTGCACGAGGCACAAATTCCTCTGTAAGACGCTGCTGTCTCTGAAGAATTACATTAGTTCCAGGTGTATCAACAATTGTCATCTGTTTTCAGAAGGACAGAGAAAACCGTTGAGGGGCCAGTAGTAGCAAACAGAAATTGTGACCAGAAGAGAGAACCAAAACAAGAAGAGAAAACTAAAAAATAATTGACTTACTTCTCTGAGAATTGGAGCAGGAAGGTAGCAAATATATTGACCATCTGGAAACCTTTCACAGCGTTGTTTTTCAATATCTAGGTCGTTAAACCGTAAAAATGTGATCTCATTTGTTGTTGGAACAACCCCTTCTTTGAGATATCTTTCTCCAAGAAGCGCATTAATCACAGTAGATTTACCAGAGTTGAATTCCCCCTGGTAATAGTGTCAAATAACATCAGCTCTTTGTACCATATTTCTATGAATTTTATTTAAAACCAGTTTTTGATTGCATCTCACACAATTCCAGTTTGATTAAGAAAACTTATAATAAATGGTAATGGGAAGCTAGTGAATCAAACAACTACTCATCCTAAGGTGAACATAAAATAACGTGTGACCTTTGATGAGTATTGACAGCTATGGCTGCCATCAAACCCATCCATAACATAACAATCTAGGAATAACATGTGACCCAACACATTGCATTGTTAAGAGTAGAATAACAAGAACAAAGTACAATAACCATGACCATGAACTATATGGGGAAAAAAACTCCTAAAAGCAATATAGCTTCTAAAATTTGTAAAGACTGCTCACTGTAAGTAAACAATTAACCAACACTCAAGTAAATGCTTATGCATGAAAATAGTCAATTAAAAGCAGAAGAGTAAACAACAAAGACAAGAAAAGTCAACAACAAATAGCACTTATTTGTTAACTAGTTCTAAACTACGCGTAGTAACAAAATATTTTCTTTTTGAAATTTAGAGCTAATACCAATGTATATCCAGGAACCAGAATTTGTTGAGATTCAGCACACAATTACCACTATAACCAATAAGAACGGCTCATCAATCTGAGAAACTGCATCAACGAGAAGCGAAACTTCCTCCATCTGTCATTTTAAACCAATCCCAGTTCAACACAAAGTAAACAATATAATGGTCAAAATACATAATAATGAAAGAAACAAAAAAATCAATTCAAATACCAACTGTTTTAATTAAAAGATCACCAGAGGTGCAGCTTTCTTTATAACTTCAATAGCTTCATTCAACACCGACCTCTCCATCTCAATTAACTGTTTTTCCCTATCCTCCAGTTTAACAAATCCACCGACAACCTCCCTTTTGCTCTGCAAACCATTACCTTTATCAACTAATTTACCATCATCAATTTTACCGCCCCGATCATCCAGCATTCTCTCATCATTTGCAATTCCACCATCCAACAGTTTGCGAAGGAAATCATCATCAAACAACCCAAAACTTTCCAAACTAGTAACAAAACCACTAGCACCAGAAGCAAGCAAACTCGAAGCCTCGGCATACGACAAGTTTTCCCCCACAAACGATGCAAAGATAGGTATCTTCACATTCTCTACTACATTACCAATTTCCTGATTTAAACCTTTCAGATCACCACCACCATATATAAGAAAATCAGCACCTTCAGACTTAGAAGCATTTACAGCAGCATCTACAGTTTGAACAAATCTAGCCACCAACGGAAGAACCACCAAGTCACTATTGGAACCTAACATTGTATTTCTAGCAACAACAGTAGGAAGACCTGAAACAGATACAAAGGAATTAATTTCAATTATTACAAAATAAAATGTAGCACAGGTGTTTGAAGAAATGCTCAAAAGAGAAAAACGAGAAAAATGAAACGATTTAAAGGAAACCTTTGTCGGAGAGTAAAACACCACTGGTGGCAGCAGCGGCAGCGATATCTACACGTTCGGCGACTAACAAATACGCGCGGTCACGAACGATTGATTTCAACATGCAAGCGGCGTCGTAGAGCTTGCCGCCGGTTTGTTCGTTACTGGCGAGAATTACGATTCCAACCGATTTTGAAACTGCTTTGTCGATCAAGTCTAGGGCGGCGTCGCCACGTATCAGAATCTCGTCTGGGTTGAGCTGGAGAATTAGAGTGGGGACTTTGACTTCGGGTCTCTTGTAACCGCCAGGGAAGAGTGTTCGGGGTTGGGCTTGGGCTTGGGCCTGAGGAAAGAGGTGCTGGTTGAAATGGCGAGAGGCATTGGAAAAGATGGAGATGGAGTTGGTGGGAGAGGAATGGGAAGAGCGGCGGAGGGGGAGGGGAGCGGAGCTGGAGAAGGAGGTGTAGCGATGGCGAGGAATGGTTGAATTTGAAGGAGCGAGAAAAAAGGAAGAAGAAGAAGGGGTTAGTGTGGAACAGAGTACCATGGATTTGAATTGAAGGAAGTAGAAAGAAAGGAGAGGAAAGAAGAGAGAGATAGCGTTATCGGGGGAGAGATGTGCTTCCGTCACTGAAATCTCAGTTGTTATCTATCTTTCGGCTCGAACTTCCAAGGACCGCATGTGCTTCCAATTAAAATGTACAGTCAACTTTAAGTATAATTAATGTAATAATAATATCCATCACTGCTTTTTCTTTTAAAAATCCTCACTGAGAATACGAATTTCAACTATTAGTTTACACTCTAGTTGGGTCAAGCACGGATGGTTAGTTCATAATTTAAGTGTAAATCTCATATTTACCCATTCTTTAAGCTGAATAACATTAATGAAAACATAACGGGATAAGGTGGAATATAATATAATATAATGTATTTCATCTCATTTTATCTTCTTTTTTTCATTTTCTCTGCATTTTGTTTAGGCAAAATAATTTTTTTTTTCTTTCATTTTATCATAAAATAATAAATTAGAATAACATATTTATCTCTCTCTTCCACACCAATTTATTTTGTTTTATTTTGTCTAATTTGGATAAAAATATTATTATCAATTTTATTAAAATATGCAAACGTAAAGATTTGATATATGGTTGTGAAGTTTTTCAGATTCAATAGTTCTAAGATATAGTAAAGTTTTTCAAAATGTGATATGTTGTCTTGTAGGAGTGGTATCTGTAAGCACTATGATATTTAAGTAAGTTTTTGTCAGATGCAAGAGGTGTTTCAATGTATAAAATGGTTGTCCCTTAATTTGATGTTTATTGCTTCTTTTATATGAGACTTTTAGGGGTCTAAAATTTTCTAGTGTAGGACTATTGTTCAAAAAAACAAATGTTAAAGTATAGTTCATTATGCTATATGACGGTCATTATCCTATATCATGTGTTTTTCCAAGCCACGTACATGTTTGGTCCCAAGGTCCTAAAACCTCCATTTGGTCTATAGTTGGTGGTATGGGATGTTTGCCTCATTTCACTTGTCTGACGTCATGGTGGTCTCTTAATTAAGTAATTTATTGAATTTGTTGATTTGTTAATGGGTCATGTGGTCGTAGGGCAAATATACTATAGGGTCATTAGATATTGTCTTGGTCTAGGTGGAAACGATCCCCCTAAGCCTAATCCAACTAGAGAGGGTGTGAGTTGCGATTTTGGTTTGTCTTTGTTTACAGCCGTGTGGTCTTTGTTGAACAAGTGAGTTCAGACACAAAAGAGGGATGAGTAATGGTATTCATAATTCGTGATTAATTTAAAATTAATTACTAAAAGCAACAATTTATGTTAGTGTAGTTAAAAATGGAGATATCAGCGAAAAATGAAAGGAATGAAATGTAAAAGAAAGCAACTTACTTAAAGTAAAATAAAGTAAGGGTTTAGAGAGATTGCACCAGGATTTGCAGAGGTTCGACCGATCTCTTGACCTAATTCTCTCCCCAATAAAAAAAAATTCATGAAAGTTCGACTTATATTAAAATTATACTCTACTCCCTTGAGAGTATACTTCTCCCCCATTTGTATTATCAAAATGGTGGGAAAAAAGATGTGTTAAAAAGGTGCAAGCATGTAGATCACACAATTGATGTAATATCTCATATTTCCTTATATGCTCAATTGGTCAATTGGTGTCAGATGACAAATTATCAGGTGGAGATATATTTATACCAATATGTAATATTATATATATATATATATATATATATATATATATATATATATATATATATATATATATATATATATATATATATATATATATATATATTGTTACATATTTTTGAAAAAGGAAATAAGAAAGATAGAAAGAAGAAAAGAGATAAGGAAGGGAATAAGAGAAGAGAAAGGGGAAAGAGAATAGGAATTTACAATCATTATCATGGTCATGGTTCTATCTTCAATTCATCCAATTTTCTTCAGCAAGGCGAGTTTCATTAGATAGTATAGCTTTGGGGGGGGGGGAGGGAATATGAGAAATTGGGAAGTTAGGTTTTGTGAGAAAAACATGTTTAAGTGTTATTTGCATGTTGATACTTGATGATCTTGATGAATTATATGTTATACTATGTTAACCCATGATTAATTGGGTGTTTTGACGATGCTTGATCGTGTGGGTATGAGTTTTGGGCCATGGTGACCTCCTTTTTTGCATTTTGCAGAACTTGTGTTCTACTTGGGTCGCACAGCGAGCCTCCGGCAAGGTGAAGGCGAGACCTCACCTAGAGGTCGCACAACGACCACTGAGACTTTTTGCTACTGCCTCCAAAATCCTATGTCTCGCCCAGAGCTCAAACAACGAACTCAATGCGAGGCGACCTCGCCCAGAGCTTGCACAACGAGCCTGGCAGTTTTGTTCTCTTTTGTTTGTTTACTTGTTTGATTGCTTTTTGTGCATGACTTATGATGTTATATATTGTTTCACATGATTATTGAGGATTGTTATGCATGTTTACCATGAATAATTGGTTGATATATATAATGATAAAATATGGGAAAGATAATCCAAAGGGGATATTAAATGGTGAGAAGAGACCATGAGCCCACCAAGGATGCTTGGTAGAGGATAGTAAGGATTCATAAGCCATAACGTTGTATGTGAAATGCTTATTTTGATTATGTGTGACTTACTCATGCATAACTAATTGAATATGCCTAAGATTTATTGTGACATGCTAATGTGTATGCTATATGTTAATTGGATGTTTGATTGATAAATGACATGATTAAACGAATATAAGATGAGTGAGGAAACCTAGGCTTATGACTAAGAAAATGGATTAGAAAGATAACTAGGCTATAAGTATGATTTGGATAATACTAGAAGATGACATTCATGCCATATGATACCCAGGTGTGTGTCATGTATTAATAGTTACCATGGATATGAGTGAGATGTATTGTATGGAAGATGTGATGTTATTATGTGATTAAGGTGAATGTGGTCACCTTTTAATTGTCGAATACAATCACGATTGTGTTATTTCATCACATAGTAAGAAATAACTCTTGCTTGTGTCGTCTTAAGTCATGATACCTATATAGAGTAAGATTGGGATGAAGCACAAATACTTCACGTCAACCAAGTGAGTTTAATTCCCATATATTCAACCGAATGGGTTAGAGTCCCATAGTGCAACCGAATGGGTTAAAGTCTCATATGTTCAACCAAATGGGTTAGAATCCCATATGTGCAACCAAGTATGATACAAGGATCCATGACCCGTGCCAAAAGTCCTAGACGTATGAGAGGACGAGAAAAGAGGATGCCTTGGTATAGTTTTTGAGCTAGTGATTGAGTGAGTTCGTGAACTCATGAGGCATGTTTCTGTACATTGCGAGTTGTGTGGACTCAAGTCTTATCTCTTTCCCTTTCGACTTAAGTTAGGATTGGATTAGAACCTTGTAGACTCGAGTGGACCCATAAGATAGGGGAACTCACTGAGATTATCATCTCACTATTGTTGTTGTTTTTCAGGTATTGTTTGCAGATTTGGTTTACAAGTGGAGTTATGCATGGATGTTTCAAAGGAAGCTTAAATTAGTAGTATTTTGTTGAGTTCTGTGTATAGTGTACAATGACAGATATTGTACTTAGATCTTAGATTTCATTGTTTTGGAATTTTCCATATTTTGTACCATAGTTTGTTTCTTTGTTTTAGAAATGGTCAAGTATGTAAATGTTACCAATAAGCACTTATGATGGGGTCAGTACCAAATAATAACACTTGTATGATATTTGTAACACCCCGTTTCCCAAAATAGAATAAAACAATTAAAATAAGCACATATCAGAATTTCTCCCACAACGGGATGTCACATTCCTCAATAAAATTCCACAAATCATTTAAAAACTGATTTCCAATAAAATTTCAGCGGAAAAAGAAGTTGTCATAACACATAACAACATATATACATTATCCATGACATCAACATCGTGATATACAACAATTGGCCATCTGCCCCATAATATACATAATGTCATCACATGTCTCACAAAAGTCAGATACGCCACAGGAGCACACATATCAACAGTAAAACAATAAGACTCCCAAAAAGCCCCGGTGTTACGTATCAGAGCAGTCCTACGACAACGCTACAATCCAAGCTAGCTAAACACCTGGATTGCCTGTACTTCCGAAGAAGCACAGACCACAACAACAACGAAGGGGGTGAGAATCACGATCAAATAATAATGGTATAATGGTACATGAAATGAAAGGCAGAAACAATAACTCATTATTTCGCATACAACATATCTGGACCCACTGTCCCATGCCAACACACTATGCATACCACGAATGCAACACATTCGGACCTACTGTCCCCTCATTCACAATTACAACACACACAACCACAATGCAACACATGCACTCGACTCAACAATTATGTGGTACCGACTCAACTCAGGATAGATCGCATACACTCCATCTGAGCAACGGCCTATCTCTACCACCCTCCCCCTGAGCCCATATAACCAAATCATCAACGTCCCCCACTTGGGACACGGGTGGTCGCATACACTCCATCCGAGCAACGATCCAAATCCCGTCCACGCTCCCCCCTTGGAACATGCAAGTAAATCATACACCGCGTCCATGCTCCCCACTTGGAGCACGTGAGTAAATCATACCTCACGCCCATGCTCCCCACTTGGAGCATATGTGTGAATCGCATACTCTCTACCGAGCCATGATTTACAACGTCCACATGTTATGTAAGACACTATGCATAACCACACGGCACTCACGGTGCCCACGATCCTACTGATCCATCACATCATATAATACATATACACACAAGCACACAAGGTGCATCGATCCTACTGATTCAATCCAACTAACAACATACAAACACAACGCACTTAAGGCGTATCGATCCTACGGATCCACTTATCACAACAGCATATAACACAACACATATAAAGCGTATCGATCCTACGGATCCACTCATCACAACCTATCACCACAACATACTCAATGCGTAACAATCCTACTGATCCACATATCTCACACCTAGCACATAGTGCATACATATTACATACACATCCATACATATTTATACTTAACACATAATCCACCGATTACGTCAAATGCGATAAACGCCAGCCACACGGCCCTTATAACCCTCAACATACTCTCAACACTCAGCTATAATCACAACACGTCAATATGATCGCACTCAGCATCATCAGCTGCACACAGCCCTCAAAAACCAAAATCTGCTACACTCGTTACGCGAGCTCCTAGCGAGTGTTCGCTACATGTTCGCCTAGCGAACCTCCTCACGAACCACACTTTTGAGCTACTGGAAGTGCTCTCTACTACCTCGCTCCGCGAACTTGCTAGCGAGTACAAGAAAACAGCCACTGCCATGACTCGCTACACGTTCGCTACGCAATCTGCTTGCGAATGCTCGCCAGGCATTCGCCTAGCGAAGGGCTAGCGAATGTCTGCGATTCTGGAAAAATAAAACTGCTGCTCAGAAATCAGCAGCTCTCCCACTCTCCAATTTTCATCGAGACAACACTAAAATCATTGGCTTAAGGTTCTACAACCTAGCCCCAACATCCAAACTCAATTTTACCCGATAAACCTCATTATCTGCTCAATTATCCAACTTCCGACAATAAACCTCAAACTACCCGGAACCCCAATTTCACATAAACTATTGTCCCACAGCACATGGGATGAACTTTCAACATAACAATCACAATCATAATAGAATTAATACATGTATCATCATCATTCATCATCATCCATGGGAATTAGGGGATTTCCCTCTACCAATTTATTCATGCAAATACCCATTCAACCGATCAATCCCCCCCTTACCTCGAATTCAATGCTGATGTTGATGAAGCTTCCCAATCCACACGAATTGATAATCTTGATGATCCTCTGGCCAAGCTTCAACTTTTGCTTCAGCCTTCCTCAATCGTGTTCTTCGCTTGCTTCCCCGTGCATGTGTTTCTCTAATTTCCCCAAAATGCCAATGTTACCCCTCATCCCAAATAATTCTCTTTTAATCCCAATAAATCATATTCTCATAATTCTTTTTGTTGGAAATAATAATTTTTTTCCATTAAAGTTGTTCCAAAATGACAAAGTGGGTGTTATAGTTAATTGACAATAAATGCTTAGTCCCACATTGGAAGTGGAGTAAAATTAAATAGCATTTATAAGGCACTTGGAACAATGTAATTTCCAAAGGAGCCAAAGAGGATAAAGTGCCACATAGTCATATGTGGTGGTTCCAAAACTTATGTCACTTGTCTCATACAAAACACCCCTCGCCGGTGTCGCCACCGGCGACACCGGCTCCGGCTCCGGCTCCGGAACCGGATCCGAGGGCGTGGGCGTAGAGGCGCTAGTGGCGGCTTGTAGACGGCACTTGAGCACTTAGGCACGACGCATCGGAGCAATCGGGCTATTCGCGGCGTTAATGAGGCGGCGCCGGTGGCGCTCCGGCCGCCTCCGGCGGGCGGACCGGCCTTCGGCCGGTATACTGCGAATTTATTTTAATTATCGCTCCAGATTTCATTCGTTGCCTAGAGTTTGATTTTTGAATTTGAATTCGAAATATATGACACTTCATGAAGTGGTGCATGACATTTTATTTGAACCATTGCAAATGCTCATTAGATAGTGTGTTTATGAAGAATTGCAAACTTCTGAAAAGACACATTCGTGGCTATAAATATATGCTTGATAATTCGAAATTAAACACTCCAAAAATCGGATATCCTCTTCTATATAATTCCAAACGTTTTTCCTTGCATTCGAAACTTCACCAGTCTTGTGCAGTTTCGAGAAAAAGGCTGACTTATCCTGGGTATTCAGGCCGTTCCAACTCTAAGACAATTTGAGAGTGTGCTTGAAATACTTTTAAGGAAAGTGATTTCGTTCACGATTCAGTCTGGATCCATTCGACATTGAAGGATTATCTAACAATCTTAAAAGTATTTGTATCATGGATTCTGACGCTGCTGTTTCAAGTATCAAGGTTATGAATCAGGATCTTGTCAAATTGGATCGCTTCGATGGAAACAACTTTACCAGATGGCAAGACAAGATGACATTCCTGCTTACTGCACTCAAGGTTCACTACGTCTTGAATCCTGATCTGACACCAATTCCAGAACCAACTGAAGATGATTCTAACGAACTCAAGAAGAAGCGCATGCTACGAAGGGAGGACGAATTGCTATGTCGTGGACATATTCTGAACACGCTGTCTGACCGCCTATACAACCTATACACGGACAATCCGTCCGCTAGAGACATATGGAATTCACTGGAGTTTAAATTCAAAGCCGAAGAAGAAGGTACGAAAAAGTTCTTAATTTCTAAATACTTTGATTTTAAATTTATAGATTCCAAGCCCATACTTCCCCAAGTGCATGAATTGCAAGTCCTGGTAAACAAAATCAAAGCGGTGAAAATAGACATTCCTGAAACCTTTCAAGTCGGTGCAATCATTGCGAAGTTACCAAGTTCGTGGAAAGGCTATAAAAAGAAACTATTGCACAATTCTGATGACTTTTCCTTGGAGAGAATCCAGAAACATCTTCGAATCGAGGGGGAATCGAAGGAGAGGGAAAAATCAGAATCTGCGGGTCTTTCCAAAGCCAATGTTGTGACCAGAAAGGAAAAGAAAAAATATGATGTCAAGAAAAGTCACATCGCACCAAAAAGGGAACATACCAAGTTCAAGAACTTTGGTGGTCCGAAGGGTCCGAAAAATGGATGTTTTGTATGTGGAAAACCTGGACATTATGCTCGAGATTGCAGGCAAAATAAATCAAAAAAGGAGATCAATGCAGTGAATGCTAATGATGATATAATTGCTATTGTAAGCGAAATTATGGCAATCAAAGGCAAAGTCCAAGGCTGGTGGTATGATACATGTGCCACGGTCCATGTCTCATATGACAGGGCTGCATTCAAAACATATTCTGAGACAAATGATGGGCAAGAAGTACAAATGGGAAATGAAGTACGATCCAAAGTTGTTGGAACCGGAACGGTCGAACTTAACTTCACTTCTGGAAAGAAAGTTACTCTTGTTAATGTGCTTCATGTCCCAGACATGAATAGGAATCTTGTTAGTGGGGATTTATTGGGAAAACCGGGTATTAAATCTGTGTATGAATCGAGCAAACTTATTTTGACCCGTAATGGTGTGTTTGTTGGAAAAGGATATTCCGCTGAAGGAATGATCAAACTATGTATTACTGATAACATGATTAATGAAATTTCTAATTCTGCTTACATGCTTGATTCAGTTACTTTATGGCACAATAGACTAGCACATATTGGTATTAGTTCAATGAAGAGACTAATTAAACTTGGCTTGATATCATGTAATATCAATGATTTCAATAAATGTGAATTATGTGTTAAATCAAAAATGATTAAGAAACCTTTCAAAAGTGTTGAAAGAAATACAAATCTGCTTGATCTTGTACATTCAGATTTGTGCGAATTTAATGGCATGTTGACCCGTGGGGGAAATAGATATTTCATTACATTTATTGATGATTGTTCTAGATACACTTATGTATATCTCTTAAAGCATAAAGATGAGGCTTTTAATTCCTTTAAGAGTTACAAAGCAGAAGTGGAAAATCAATTAAGTAGAAGTATAAAAGTCCTTAGGAGCGATAGGGGCGGTGAATACTTTTCTACTGAATTTGATGCATTTTGTGAAGAACACGGTATAATACATGAATGTTTGGCACCTAGAACACCGCAACAAAATGGCATAGCAGAAAGAAAGAATCAAACATATCAAGAAATGATGAATGCCATGTTATTGCATTCCGAACTACCTTTCAATTTGTGGGGCGAAGCCTTATTATCCGCTTGTCACATAATAAATAGAATTCCCTTAAAGAAAAGTGGAATTTCTCCATATGAGGTATGGAAGGGCATGACACCAAATATTGGCTATTTTAAGGTGTGGGGGTGTGTGGCTTATTACAAAAACATGGATCCTAAGAGAACCAAGTTGGGTCCTCGAGGGATAAGATGTGCCTTTGTAGGATATGCACAAAATAGCAAAGCATATAGACTTTTAAATTTAGAGTCTAATATTACTGTTGAATCCCGGGATGTAGAATTCTTTGAAAAACTTATAACTAAGGATAAAGAATCAGAGTCGGCCATAAATAAAGAATCTTGTGAAAAAGACTCTTCTCGGATTGTAGAAATACAACCTGAAGGCACATCTCGAATCAATGAACCACGACCCGAACCTAGGATAAGCAAAAGAGTCCGGAAAATAAAGAACCTAGGACCAGACGAAATTGATTCTCAATCCATTTCATTTTATCTGGTTGAAGGAAATAGTACAAATTTTATTAAAAGCATTCCGGTAATTCTTCAAGTAGGGGAAGATCCTAAAACTTATAAGGAAGCAATAGCTTCAAGAGACTCCTCTTTTTGGAAAGATGCTATCCGATATGAAATGGAGTCAATTATGTCCAACCACACTTGGGAACTTGTTGATTTACCAAAGGGATCAAGACCCATTGGATGCAAGTGGGTGTTTAAAAAGAAATATCATAGTGCTGATACATTAAACACTTATAAAGCAAGATTAGTGGCAAAAGGATTTAGACAAAAAGAAGGTATAGATTATTTTGACACTTATGCACCTGTAGCAAGAACAACCACTATAAGGTTGTTATTTGCTTTAGCATCTTTAAATGATCTGATTGTTCATCAAATGGATGTTAAAACAGCATTCCTAAACGGAGACCTTGATGAGGAAATCTACATGGAACAACCAGAAGGATACGTCCTTCCTGGAAATGAACAGAAGGTGTGCAAACTTGTCAAATCTCTATATGGGTTAAAACAAGCACCAAAACAATGGCATCAAAAGTTTGACTCTACGATAATGTCAAATGGATTTATTCCTAATTCTTGTGACAAGTGTTTATATGCAAAAGTGTATAATAACACTGTAATATTTTTGTGTCTTTATGTTGATGACATGCTAATAATTAGCAATAAACTTAATGGAATTTTAGAAACAAAAAGGTTTCTAACTTCCACTTTCAAGATGAAAGATCTTGGGCTTGTTGACACAATTTTAGGAATAAAAGTTAAGCAAAATAGTGGGGGTTATGAACTTAATCAAACACATTATATTGAGAAAATGCTTGATAAGTTCAAACACCTGAAATTCAAGGAAGTAACTACTCCATTTGATCATGTAATCAAACTTGAAAAGAATGATGGAAGAGCAGTGGCTCAATTAGAATATGCAAGTGCGATCGGATGTCTTATGTACTTAATGCAATGTACTAGACCCGATATATCATTTGCAGTTAGTAAAATGAGTAGATTTACTAGTAATCCAAGTAATGAACATTGGAAGGCAATCACGAGGATATTTGGTTATTTGTTGAAAACCAAAGATCTTGGCCTTCATTATGGTAGGTTTCCTGCTATATTAGAAGGATATACCGATGCCAGTTGGATCTCTAACGTGGGAGATCACAAATCTACAACTGGGTGGATATTTACACTAGCTGGAGGAGCAATTTCTTGGAAGAGCAAGAAACAAACATGCATTACTCTTTCGACTATGGAATCAGAGTTCGTGGCTCTCGCTTCCGCTAGTCAAGAGGCAGAGTGGTTGAGGGATCTTCTTTTGGAAGTTCCATTGGCTAAAGACAATGTTTCAAAGGTAATGATACACTGCGATAGTCAGGCCACTTTGGCAAGAGCATTTAGCGAAGTGTATAATGGAAAGTCCAGGCATATAGGACTTAGACATTCGTTCGTGAGAAAACTGATTAAGGATGGAATCATTTCACTTACGTATATACGAACAAGCTATAATTTGGCTGATCCGTTTACTAAGCCACTGGCCAGAGACTTAGTAAGAACAACCTCGAGAGGTATGGGGTTGAAACTCCTTGAGTAAGAGTTCCGACAACGGCGGCAACCCAATCTTAAGTTTATAGAACATTAACGTTAAGATTTTCAATGGGTAATAATAAGTCGTTGATTTGGATAATTGTCTAACATTTCATAATTATGTTGACATTAGAAATGAGGGTTGAGTTTTATTTTGAACTCTTAATGAAGTTCAATACCGAGGGTACGTATCTATTGGAAACAGATACTATATGAACTTCACCTATGTGAATTATGAGATGGTGCAGTCTCAAAGTGAGAGTTGGAGTTTCTCTCATGAAAAAATTCATGAAACAGGATAGCACATGGCCATAAATAAGTGCTAAGCGAGTTATGCAGATGAAGAATCTTTAAGGAGTGTGTGTAAGGTAACACCGGTCTATTCATATGGATTCATGGTTTAAAAGCATTGCTACCTAATATTTCGATTAAACCTTGTGTTATCCTTACTAAGGTTAAGTTTAAAATCGAAAGATACTTAACTGTATTAATACTTCTTATGTCCCATTTCTGGAATTATTATTTTGTCATTATTAGAACAAGTGGGGGATTGTTAGAAATAATAATTTATTTCCATTAAAATTGTTCCAAAATGACAAAGTGGGTGTTATAGTTAATTGACAATAAATGCTTAGTCCCACATTGGAAGTGGAGTAAAATTAAATAGCATTTATAAGGCACTTGGAACAATGTAATTTCCAAAGGAGCCAAAGAGGATAAAGTGCCACATAGTCATATGTGGTGGTGCCAAAACTTATGTCACTTGTCTCATACAAAACACCCCTCGCCGGTGTCGCCACCGGCGACACCGGCTCCGGCTCCGGAATCGGATCCGAGGGTGTGGGCGTAGAGGCGCTAGTGGCGGCTTGTAGACGGCACTCGAGCACTTAGGCGCTACTGCGAATTTATTTTAATTATCGCTCCAGATTTCATTCGTTGCCTAGAGTTTGATTTTTGAATTTGAATTCGAAATATATGACACTTCATGAAGTGGTGCATGACATTTTATTTGAACCATTGCAAATGCTCATTAGAGAGTGTGTTTATGAAGAATTGCAAACTTCTGAAAAGACACATGCATGGCTATAAATATATGCTTGATAATTCGAAATTAAACACTCCAAAAATCTGATATCCTCTTCTATATAATTCCAAACGTTTTTCCTTGCATTCGAAACTTCACCAGTCTTGTGCAGTTTCGAGAAAAAGGCTGACTTATCCTGGGTATTCAGGCCGTTCCAACTCTAAGACAATTTGAGAGTGTGCTTGAAATACTTTTAAGGAAAGTGATTTCGTTCACGATTCAGTCTGGATCCATTCGACATTGAAGGATTATCTAACACTTTTAATCCAAAAATCCAAATAATAATAATCCTCTTATTTTCCTTTAATCCCAAACCAATGCCAATAATATTTAAATATAACAATAATAACAATAATATTAATAATAACAGTATCGACACTATTAATCATCATATTATTATTATTATTAATCATATTTTCTAATATTTTGGAACTTAATTCTCCAACCAATTTCCACACATAACGCACCGAAAAACAAATAATACAAGAAAGCTAAATAATTAAAAAATGGGCGTTACAACTCTCTCCCACTTTAATTATTTTCGTCCTCGAAAATACCTGATGGAAACAGCTCTGGATACGCTTCCCGCATCCTGCTTTCCAATTTCCGGGTCACACTGCCTCCTGCAGCACCTCCCCAAGCCACTCTCACCAAAGGTATCTCTTTCCCTCTGAGTCGCTTCATCTTGCGATCCTCGATCCTTAATGGCAACGTCTCCACAGTTAGATTCTCTCTAACTTGGACTTCATCCCTCTGAATCACATGAGACGGGTCAAGTACATACTTCTGAAGTTGCGATACATGGAACACGTCATGCAAATTTGAAAGCTCCGGCGACAACTGTAACACCCCGTTTCCCAAAATAAAATAAAACAATTAAATAAGCACACATCAGAGTATCTCCCACAACGGGATGTCACAATTCACACTAAAATTCCACAAAACATTTTGCCAAATTAATTTCTCAATAAAACTGCAGCGGAAAATATATACATAGTCTGTCATAAATCACAAAACATCATAGATATATATATATATCCATATCCATCATCCTCATCATATATACAATAACGACCATCTGCCTCAAAATACATAACATCCTCACCGATCAACATCAGACATCTCACAAAATATCAGATACACCACGGGGGCACACATATCAAAAATACACAATAATACTCCCAAAAATGCCCCACCGTTACGTATTAGAGCAATCCTACGGAGACACCACAATCCAACTAGCTAACACCTGGATTGTCTGTACTTCCGAAGAAGCACAGACCACAACAACAGCAAAGGGGTAAGAATCACGATAAAATAATAATGGTATATAATAGTACATGAAATGAGAGGCAGAAATCAATAATAATACTATTTCATATACACATCATCCGGACTCACGGTCCCACCATCAACCACAATATAGAATCACGCAACAAATGCACTCACGCAACTCTTAACATACGGCACCGACTCACAATCACGATGGGCAACTGGCCATCAACCCTCCACATAAGAGCACATATCAATGATGGGCAACTGGCCATCAACCCTCCCCAATGGGAGCACTACAACAATACTGATGGACACCTGACCATCACCCTCCACAACGGGAACACATCTCTGATGGACACCTGGCCATCACCCTCCACAACGGGAGCACCTCATCAACATCGATGGACACATAGCCATCACCCTCCTCTACGGGAGCACACCAACAATACCGATGGTCACTGGGCCATCACCCTCCTCACGGGGAGCACGACAAATAATATCGATGGACAACAGGCCATCACCCTCCCCACAGAGAGCACGGCGAATAATATCGATGGACAATAGGCCATCACCCTCCCCACAGGGAGCACACCAACAATATTCATATACATCACACATCTAGCACATCAAGTGCAAACCGATCTTATTGATCCACCCTTCACACAATATAAATACACGACGCACAAGGCGTACCGATCCCACGGATCCTTCACATCATAAAATACATACGTAACAAGCACACAAAGTGCATCGATCCCACTGATCCGCTCACCACACAACTTATCACATACAATGCACACAAGGCACATCGGTCCTTCTGACCCAATTACATCACACAACCGCACATAAGTGCAACGTATAATAAGCGTACCGATCCTCACGGATTCACTCACCACAATGCACTCAAGGCGTAATGATCATACTGATCCTCGTATATCGCACACAACACATTAATACCATGTAAACTAGGCGTAACGATCCTACTGATCCAGTCCTCATACTACAGTATGTAAACGCAACGCACATAAAGCGTATCGATCCTACGGATCCACATCCATCTCACAACATACAAACACAATGCATAACAAGCGTATCGATCCTACGGATCCACTCATCACCATACATCACCACACATAGCACATAGTGCATACATATCACATACACATCATTACACATCCATACACATCCATACTTATCTAGAATTAACACATAATCCATCGATTATGTCAAATGCGATAAACGCCGGCCACACAGCCCTACAACCCTCAACACACTCTCAGCACCCAACTATCATCACAACACATCAATCCGATCGCACTCAGCACCCTTATATTACCACATACATGTATCTTAACATACACTGACGCAATCTCTCGAATTAAGTGAATATCAAGGAGTTCACATCCTGCACTACACAACATACAGGTGTCATAACATATCCTAATCCACATATCATGATCTCACGAGTACCACAGTCGTCATGTCCCGACGCCACACATACACTCACCTTAGCTCTTCAGCAAGCTCCTCATCATACAGGACCAACAGGGGTCCAAAACCATAAGGAAACAACACAAAACAACAGCAAAAACACAAGCTGCTGTCGGGCTCGCTGGCGCGTTCGCCCGGCGAAGCCCCGCAACGAAGGCTCGCTGCCATTCGACTGGCGAAACCTCTGGCGAAGCCAGACAGAAGCTTCTGCCAGCACTCGATGGCTAGTTCACCCAGCGAAGCCTGGCGAAGGCTCGCCCCTCATTCGCCCAGCGAAATACCTGCGTACTCAGAAAAATTCTGAGTTACAGCGTCTCCTCCCACACCGATTTCGCCCGATTAAATCGAAACCCACAACCAACCACATGCTGCAAATTAGTTACGGGGTCTATTCCCGATTCTATCCGACAATTCATCAACTCTGCTCTCAAAACCAACTTCCGACTCAACTTCGAAATTACCTGGAAGCTCCCAATTCACTCAACCATCATTCTACAGCACATGCATATGAAATTAACATAATCTAACACAATAATCTCAGCAACAACAACATGCAATAGCATCAATTCATCATCAATCATCATCAACATGCAATATATTCATACATGGGGTTAGGGATTCCCCTTCTACCATCATTCATGTAAATACCGATTAACCGATATATTCCCCCTACCTTGAATTCGTTGCTGATGATGAAGGAGCTTCACAAATTCGCAGCTTTGAGGCACTCCTACTTGCCCTTGATCGTTCACTTTGATCGTTCCTCCAACTTGATTCCACTGTGCGTGTGTTCTTTTCTCTAGTTTTCCCAACAATGTCAAAGTTACCCCTCATCCCAAATAAATCTCTTTTAATCCCAATAAATCATATTCTCATAATTCTTTTAATCCAAAAATCTAAATAATAATAATAATCCTCTTATTTCTTTTAATTCACAAAATCCACAAAATTCCAAAATTCCATTTAATTATATTTTTCTCATATATTAATATTAGTAATAATAATGATAATAATTAATAATAATATTACATTACTATCAACTATCACATTTTTATCACCGTATACCAATATCATGAGTTCTTGATCCTCCAAATAATTTCTCAAAACACATCCGCGAATAAAATAACTCTGAAACCAAAAATAATTAAAATGGGTGTTACAACTCTCCCCCACTTTAATTATTTTCGTCCTCGAAAATACCTGATGGAAACAGCTCGGGATACGCTTCCTGCATCCTTCTTTCCAACTCCCAGGCCACATTGCCTCTTGCAGCACCTCTCCAAGCCACTCCCACCAAAGGTTTCTCTTTCCCCCTGGAGTTGTTTCTCGTTCGGCGATCCGAACTAGCAATGCCTCAACCATCAAATTATTTCTCACTTGCACATCATTCATCTGATTCAAGATACTCCCTCCATGAAAACACATGAAATACATCATGTCAACTCATAAGCGACAACGGCAAAACAGTCTAACCTGCTGCTTTTCCCACGCTCCACTGCGCTACTCTGACACCGACAAACCAAACACAGAGCGTGCTTCCGAGACTCCAAGGCTCGGCCAACACCAGCTACCATCATAACTCCCAAAACACATCTTTTCTTGGATCCTCTTAATTTCCTCATCCGTCTCATGCACAATCCTCAGATCTGAGCATAACACTTCCGTTCAATTCTTTCCAACTCAAGTGAGTGCTACACTTCCTATCTCACAAGGCCCCATACATCGCCATTCTGATACTAGAATGGTAATTGATACTGTAGGCGACTCAACCGGCGGTAATTAACCATTCCATGATCCACCTTGATCCAACACATAAGTTCTCTCCAAATTCTTAATATAAACCTCCAATTTCCATCCGACACAATATTCGACAGTACCTCATATAACTTCACCACTTCCTCGATATGCATCTCGTAAATCCTCAACATAACATAGTCAATCCACCCACAATAATCCAAATTAAAATTATACCTTTCCAATTCTTTGTAAATCTCAACACCCAAATTCACGAAAATACCACCCAATTTCCTCTCCAGAATATTCAACAGCCGCGTCAACTCAACGGTCTCTGACGTTCAATCTTTGACTCTCGACAATCCTATCCAGTATATTCAACCTCCACCACACCTCTCTTCACCTATGGTTACCAAAACAATTTACTCAATTTCGGTTACTTCATAGCACTGGGATGGATACTCCATCTACCTCAACGTATTTCTTCGAGAGTACTCCTACTCCACTCATAATCTGAAACACAAACTCTACCATAACACATCATGGTTCTATCTCCACAAATCCGAAAATCAACTCTTCGACTCTGGTTCATCAAATTCAACTAATCCACCTACTCAATCCAGATTTCTGACTTTCTCGATTCTCTTCAAGGATACAACCAGTCCGTTCTAACAATAAAAGCTTGACTCCATAAGAAGTCTCTTCACCCACCAAACTCATTTTACAAAATTGCTCAATCAGCTCTATCTCCTTTCACCATCAATATTGGTATACGCAAATATTTCCAATTTACCACATTAGCTACCACGTTCATTTTACCTGAATGGTAATTCAACTCAAAGCCGTAATTCTTCATAGATCCCAATTATTTCCTCTTCCTCATATTCAACCTTTCTAACTTAAACAAACACCATAAGCTCTTAGGATCACCAAATATTTCAAATCTCAACCCAAACGATTGAAGCCCCCAACTCTGGCACAATCACAACCGCAACCAATTCTAAATCACTGGTCAGATGACTCCTCTCATATATTCCAAGATACCTTTAACATATCTCCCAATCATATCAACAAGCATCACAAAACACAACAAGTAGTCTCGTCGGGCTCGACAAAAATCATCACACGAGCTGCTGACAGCTCTCCCAAAACTCTTTGAACTTTCCTCAAGGGGCATATAGCTGCTTATTCTCCAACAATGATAACTTAAATTCTCGATCTTTAACATGATCCTCTATATTATTTGAATGTACTAAAACATCACCAGTTAACACATCCATTGCTTCACTCAAATAAGTAAGGAAAATCCCATGCCAAACGAACAAACAAGTTGTGAGTCATGGCGAAAACACGAACCGTACATTCTGCACTCACTATAATATCCATCCATGTCTCATCAATAAAACTCAACTCCATGTCATTACTTCACCATCACATAAAGAATTGCAATAGCTTTCCAATGCTTTGAACCGTGCGTTATTCTGAGTTACGGTTCTCCTGTTACGACCAAAATACCAGAACAACATTTTCTGCCCAGGCCCCCTTCGCTAGGCGAACACCGTAGAGAGCGTGGAGTCATTCGCTAGCATGCTCGCTAGGCGAAGGACCTGGCGAACATGACAGTCCAAAATCCTATTTTCGACCGTTTCCTGACTTCCAAGTGTCCGATTTCAATTCCGTAAAAAGCTGCGATCTCGCAATTCAACGTACAACAACAATTTCATACCTAGGAGGCCAACCAACACACTTTCAATCTTTAAATATTTTGAAACCCAATTACTCCCAATCTCAAAAGCAGACCTTAAAGTCTCCCAAAGAGATACAACTTCGATCTTCGACATATAAACCACAATAACTTTACTTGAGATCACGTGACCACAAAACTCACATCCTTCAACCAATTGGTCTATCAAATTATCAACTCTTGGAAGCGAACATTTATCCTTGATAGTCACCTTGACCCCTTATCCATAGTTCACCCAAAATTTCACAAAACCTCATATCTTTCTAACCGACAAAATTGGTGCACCCTACGGTAACACACTCAAACAAAAGGACCTCTCTTTCAGCAGGTCTTCAAGTTGATTCTTCAATTTCTCCAATCCCAACGCAGACACACAATATGGAGTCACTAATATCAGACTAGTCCCAAGAACGAAGTTATTATGCAAGCTTCACTTCACATTCTGGTGGTAAATCACTTACCTCTTCAGGAAATCTCTGGACAATCACCATTAATTGACAAACCCCAATTTACTCACTTTCCTTAACATTCAAAATTTCCGTTAACATAAACACCTCAACACGTCTTACGTAGACTCCTTAAAATAATCCATTAAGCACTTAGCTTAACTCAAGACAATTCCCAGCTCACGCCACCTAAGCTTGCAGGACACGCCCATTCCATCCAACACAATCCCAACTGCTATCAACAAGAGATTAAGGGTGATCAGTTCCTTAATTTGCCGATAGATAGCCGAGAATCATGATGGGGTATGAACCATCTTTACCAAACTATAAGAACGTTCAACTATACACCGAGCTACAATTCCACACGTGCAGCACCCGGGATAAGAACAAGGTCCTCCCCCACTCAAATCATTCCACTTCTACCAACAAAGCTAGATAACAACATGTACCGACAGTGTTTCTCACACATGCCGCATACAGGGGATTAAACTACAACACAAGACAACCTGGCCGGATGGACCGACCTGCTCTGATACCAACTTGTAACACCCTGTTTCCCAAAATAAAATAAAACAATTAAATAAGCACACATCAGAGTATCTCCCACAACAGGATGTCACAAGTCACACTAAAATTCCACAAAACATTTTTCCAAATTAATTTCTCAATAAAACTGCAGCGGAAAATATATACATAGTCTGTCATAAATCACAAAACATCATATATATATATATATATATATATATATATATATATATATATATATATATATATATATATATATATATATATATATATATATATATATATATATATATATATATATATATATATATATATATATATATATATATATATATATATATATATATATATATATATATATATATATATATATATATATATATATATATATATATATATATATATATATATATATATATATATATATATATATATATATATATATATATATATATATATATATATATATATATATATATATATATATATATATATATTTATATATATATATATATATATATATATATATATATATATATATATTTATATATATATATATATATATATATATATATATATATATATATATATATATATATATATATATATATATATATATATATATATATATATATATATATATATATATATATATATATATATATATATATATATATATATATATATATCCATATCCATCATCCTCGTCATATATACAATAATGACCATCTGCCTCAAAATACATATCTTCACCGATCAACATCTGACATCTCACAAAATATCAGATACGCCATGGGGGCACACATATAAAAAATACACAATAATACTCCCAAAAATGCCCCGGTGTTACGTATCAGAGCAATCCTACGGAGACACCACAATCCAACTAGCTAACACCTGGATTGTCTGTACTTCCGAAGAAGTACAGACCACAACAACAACAAAGGGGTGAGAATCACGATCAAATAATAATGGTATAATAGTACATGAAATGAGAGGCAGAAATCAATAATAATACTATTTCATATTTATATCATCCGGACTCACGATCCCACCATCAACCACAATACACAATCACGCAACAAAAGCACTCACACAACTCTTAACATACGGTACCGACTCACAATCACGATGGGCAACTAGCCATCAACCCTCCACACAAGTGCACATATCAACAATGGGCAACTGGCGATTAACCCTCCCCAATGGGAGCACCACAACAATACTGATGGACACCTGGCCATCACCCTCCATAACGGGAGCACATCTCCGATGGACACCTGGCCATCACCCTCCACAACGGGAGCACCTCATCAACATCGATGGACACATAGTCATCACCCTCCACTACGGGAGCACACCAACAATACCGATGGTCACTGGGCCATCACCCTCCTCACGGGGAGCACGACAAATAATATCGATGGACAACAGGCCATCACCCTCCCCACAGGGAGCACGACAAATAATATCGATGGACAACAGGCCATCACCTTCCCCACAGGGAGCACACCAATAATATTCACATACATCACACATCTAGCACACCAAGTGCAAACCGATCTTATTGATCCACCCTTCACACAATATAAATACACAACGCACAAGGCGTACCGATCCCACGGATCCTTCACATCATAAAATACATACATAACAATCACACAAAGTGCATCGATCCCACTGATCCGCTCACCATACAACTTATCACATACAATGCACAAAAGGCACGTCGGTCCTTCTGACCCAATTACATCACACAACGACACATAAGTGCAACGCATAATAAGCGTACCGATCCTCACGGATCCACTCACCACAACACACCAACACAATGCACTCAAGGCGTAACGATTATACTGATCCTCGTATCTCGCACACAACACGTTAATACCACACGCACTAGGCGTAACGATCCTACTGATCCAGTCCTCATACTACAGTATGTAAATGCAACACACAAAAATCGTATCGATCCTACGGATCCACATCCATCTTACAACATACAAACACAACGCATAACAATCGTATCGATCCTACGGATCCACTCATCACCACACATCACCGCACATAGCACATAATGCATACATATCACATACACATCCTTACACATCCATACACATCCATACTTATCTAGAATTAACACATAACCTACCGATTATGTCAAATGCGATAAACGCCAGCCACACAGCCCTACAACCCTCAACACACTCTCAGCACCCAGCTATCATCACAGCACATCAATTTGATCGCACTCAGCACCCTTATATTACCACATACATGTATCTTAACATACACTGACGCAATCTCTCGAATTAAGTGAATATCAAGGAGTTCACATCCTGCACTACACAACATACAGGTGTCATAACATATCCTAATCCACATATCATGATCTCATGAGTACCACAGTCGTCACGTCCCGACGCCACACATACACTCACCTTAGCTCTTCAGCAAGCTCCTCATCATACATGACCAACAGGGGTCCAAAACCACAAGGAAACAACACAAAACAGCAGCAAAAACACAAGCTGCTGTCGGGCTCGCTGGCGCGTTCGTCCGACGAAGCCCCGTAGCGAAGGCTCGCTGCCATTCGCCTGGCGAAACCTCTGGCGAAGCCAGACAGAAGCTTCTGCCAGCACTCGCTGGCTAGTTCACCCGACGAAGCCTGGCGAAGGCTCGCCCCTCATTCGCCCAGCGAAATACCTGCGTACTCAGGAAAATTCTGAGCTGCAGCGTCTCCTCCCACACCGATTTCGCCTGATTAAATCGAAACCCACAACCAACCACATGCTGCAACTTAGTTAAGGGGTCTATTCCCGATTCTATCCGACAATTCATCAACTCTGCTCTCAAAACCAACTTCCGACTCAACTTCGAAATTACCCGGAAGCTCCCAATTCACTCAACCATCATTCTACAGCACATGCATACGAAATTAACATAATCTAACACAATAATCTCAGCAACAACAACATGCAATAGCATCAATTCATTATCAATCATCATCAACATGCAATATATTCATACATGGGGTTAGGGATTCCCCTTCTACCATCATTCATGTAAATACCAATTAACCGATATATCCCCCCCCTTACCTCGAATTCGTTGCTGATGATGAAGGAGCTTCAAAAATTCGCAGCTTTGAGGCATTCCTACTTGCCCTTGATCATTCACTTTGATCGTTCCTCCAACTTGATTCCACTGTGCGTGTGTTATTTTCTCTAGTTTTCCCAACAATGCCAAAGTTACCCCTCATCCCAAATAAATCTCTTTTAATCCCAATAAATCATATTCTCATAATTCTTTTAATCCAAAAATCCAAATAATAATAATAATCCTCTTATTTCTTTTAATTCACAAAATCCACTAAATTCCAAAATTCCATTTAATTATATTTTTCTCATATATTAATATTAGTAATAATAATGATAATAATTAATAATAATATTACATTATTATCAACTTTCACATTTTTATCACCGTATACCAATATCATGAGTTCTTGATCCTCCAAATAATTTCTCAAAACACATCCGCGAATAAAATAACTCTGAAACCAAAAATAATTAAAATGGGTGTTACAACAACGCCACCATATACGCCACAACACCAATCCTCTGCAAAATCTGATACGGTCCGATAAACTTCGGATCCAACTTCTTGGACTTCAATGCACGTCCAACACCAATCACTGGGTTAACCCTCAAAAATACATGGTCACCCTCACTTAATTGCAACTCTTTCCTGCGGTTATCATAATAACTCTTTTGCCGATCCCGAGATGCTCTCATCTTCTCACGGATCATCTGAATTACCTCAGTAGTCTGCTGCACCAACTCTGGTCCCAACACAACACTCTCACCTGACTCATACCAACACAGAGGAGTTCTACACCTCCTACCATAAAGAGCTTCAAACGGTGTCATCCCGATACTGGAATGGTAACTGTTGTTGTACGTGAACTCTACCAAAGGCAAATGAGTATCCCACGTTCTACCTTTTTCCAACACACAAGCCCGCAACAAATCCTCTAAAGTCTGAATAGTCCTCTCCGACTGTCCATCCGTCTGCGGATGATAAGCTGAACTCAGCTTCAACTCGATACCCAAAGCCTCTTGCAAACTCTTCCAAAATACAGAAGTGAACCTCGAATCTCTATCTGACACAATACTCAATGGCACACCATGCAACTTTATAATAACCCAATATAGATCTCTGCAAGCTTCTCCAACGGAAAACTGATACTAATCGATACAAAGTGCGCAGACTTAGTAAGTCGATCCACGATCACCCAAATCGCGTCAAGTCCTCTCGCCGTATTCGACAATCCCGTAACAAAATCCATGGCGATACAATCCCACTTCCAAACTGGAATCTCTAACGGTTGCATCATCCCAGAAGGTCTCTGATGCTCCACCTTCGATTTCTGACATACCAAACAAGCATAAACATAACGAGCAATATCCTTCTTCATACCCGACCACCAAAATAACTTTTTCAAATCCTGATACATCTTTGTAGCTCCTGGATGAACACTCAGGCTACTACGATGTCCTTCATCCAAGATCGATTTCCTCATATCGTCATTATCCGGAACACAAATTCTGTCCTAAAACCTCAACACACCAGCATTATCCAACCCGAAATCACTACCGGAGTCACTTCCGGCCCCACGCATCAAATCCATAAGTTTCACATCCAACTTCTGGTGTTCTCTTATCATATCCAAGAAATCATTCTTTACTTGCAATTTACCCAACATCACACCATCATCTGTAAATTCACAAACCATGCTCAAATCTCGAAACTGCTCAATAAGCTCCATCTCTTTTACCATCAAGGTTGACATATGAATGGTCTTCCTGCTCAACGCATCTGCAACAACATTCGCTTTTCCTGGGTGATAACTCAAACTGAAATCATAATCTTTCAGGAATTCTAACCATCTTCTCTGCCGCATATTCAACTCTTTCTGATCAAACAGGTACTTCAAACTCTTGTGATCATTGAATACCTCAAACCTCGAACCATACAAATAATGTCTCCAAATCTTCAACACAAAAACCACCGCAGCCAACTAAAGGTCATGAGTAGGATAGTTCCGCTCATGCACCCTCAATTGTCGCGAAGCATAAGCTACCACTTTTCCATTTTGCATTAGAACTCCTCATAATCCCATCTTAGATGCATCACAATATACCACAAAAGGCTCACTCGGATTCGGTAACACCAACACCGGCGCTGAAGTCAATCTCTTTTTCAGCTCCTCAAAACTTTCTTCACAAGCAGCATCCCACACAAATACTTGATCTTTCCTTGTCAACTGAGTCAACGACAAAGCCAATCTAGAAAAGCCTTCAATAAATCCTCGATAATAACCAGCCAAACCCAAGAAGCTTCTAACCTCTGTTACCGTCTTTGGTGGTTCCCACTGTAACATCGCACTTACCTTAGATGGATCTACCGAAACACCATCACCAGAAATAACATGCCCCAGGAAACTCATTGTCTTCAACCAGAACTCACACTTTGATAACTTAGCAAACAACTTGTTATCCTTCAACACTTGCAAAGCAATCCTCAGATGCTCCGCATGCTCTTCCTCAGACTTAGAATAAATCAGTATATCATCAATGAACACGACAATAGACTGATCCAAATAAGAACGGAAGATACGATTCATATACTCCATGAACACGCTCGGCGCATTAGACACTCCGAAAGGCATTACTGCATACTCATAATGTCTATATTGAGTCCTAAACGCCGTTTTTTGAATATCACCTTCCTTCACTCTTATCTGATGATAACCCGACCTCAAATTAATCTTACTGAACACATGAGCTCCCACCAACTGATCCATCAAATCATCAATCCTGGGAAGAGGATATTTGTTCTTGATGGTCACTTTGTTCAACTGACGGTAATCGATGCACAACCGCATGCTACCGTCCTTATTGTTTACTAACAACACTGGAGTTCCCCACGGCGACACACTTGGTCTGATAAACTTTTTATCCAGCAACTCTCTAATCTGAGTCTTCAACTCGGCCAACTCCACTGCCGACATCCTGTACGGCGCCATAGAAATAGGCCTCGTACCAGGAACAAGGTCAATGCTAAACTCAACTTCTCTCTTCGGAGGCAACTCCGTAATATCATCCGGGAACACCTCCGGAAACTCATTCACAATAGCTAACTCATCCAACAATGCCTTGTTGTCAACAAACAGTGATGCAAATAAAGCAAACACCTGAGCTTCATCTTCCAACAAGGTTCTCAATTCCTTACTAGAAAAAGAATCCGCCAAAGCTTCCTCTTCTGGAGTAAAAAACAATAACACTTTCCGGAAACAATCGATGTACACTCGGTTGAACTCCAACCAGTTCATACCAAGTATAACATCCAAACCACCAAGTGGCAAACAAATCAAATCCACACCGACGTCTCTGCCAAATATAGTCAGTGGACACTTCAAACACACTAACGAAGTAGTCACTGAACCAGTCGAGGGAGTTTCAATAGTCATCCGCCGTTCAAGAGTAGTCGGCACCAAATCTAACCTCTTCACACAATCAACAGAGATAAACGAGTGGGTTGCGCCCGTATCAATCATAGCAGTCAAAGGAATGTTATTGATAAAACAAGCACCTTTGATCGAACGCTCCTCGTCCGCCGACTGAGTTCCCACCATAGCAAACACTTTCCCGCCAGCCTGAGGCGCTTGAGCCCTCCTCGGCTTCTCACAATGAGTACTAATATGGCCTTTCTCACCGCAGTTATAGCAAGTAGGCATATTAGTCCTACAATCCGCCATCACATGGCCCGACTTCCCACACTTGAAGCATTTCTTCGTCTCTTGAGGACAATCACTAGCACGATGCCCCGCGACACCGCACCGATAACATTTTAAGTCCGCCGATGCCTTCCTCTCTCGGAACCTCTTATCGACCATAGCCTTCTGCTTTCCCTTATTGGTCGGCACACTATAAGGTGTACCACCGAACCTCTGCTTACCCTTGCGGTCATTCACCGCCTTGTAATGTGCAATCCTCGCACGGTTATCATTGTCATAAATCCGACTTCTACTCACCAACTCAGGATAGCTCCTGATTTTCTGACACGCGATCCCCATCTTGATCTCCGGCCTCAGCCCATTCTCAAATTTCAGACACTTAGAAGTCATAGCCTCCTCAGTATTGTAATGGGGACAATGCTAAGCCAATTCCTCAAACTTAGCCGCGTACTCGGCCACCGACATACTGCCCTGCTTCAACTCTAAAAATTCCACCTCTTTAGCACTTCTGATATCTTCTATAAAATACTTCTCCAGAAAACCAGATCGAACCACCTCCCAAGTAATCGGAGTCCCCGAAGCCTCCATCCTCTGACGACAGTTGTCCCACCAAGCCTCGGCCTCTCCCTCAAGCACGTGAGTACCAAATCTCACTTTCTGCTCATCGTTGCACCCCATGGTCCTGAAGATCTTCTCTATTACCTTCAACCATTTCTGTGTAGCTACCGGATCCAGAATCCCACCTTCAAACTTTGGTGGCTTGTTGCTCTGGAACTGCATCAAGTCTCTGAACTGAGCACCCGCAGCCAGATTCTGATTGCCCACCACTTGAGCCATAGCCTGCATAGCCGTAGCCAACGCCTCATCATTCCTCTCAGCCATACTGCTCAACAACAAGAATCCAGGTTAACAGAAAACAACCAACTCTATCCGACATACAGACTCAAAACACTACACTGGCCGGACGGATCGACCTGCTCTGATACCAACTTGTAACACCCCGTTTCCCAAAATAGAATAAAACAATTAAAATAAGCACATATCAGAGTTTCTCCCACAACGGGATGTCACATTCCTCAACAAAATTCCACAAATCATTTAAAAACTGATTTCCAATAAAATTTCAGCGGAAAAAGAAGTCTGTCATAACACATAACAACATATATACATTATCCATGACATCAACATCGTGATATACAACAATCGACCATCTGCCCCAAAATATACATAATGTCATCACATGTCTCACAAAAGTCAGATACGCCACAGGAGCACACATATCAACAGTAAAACAATAAGACTCCCAAAAAGCCCCGGTGTTACGTATCATAGCAGTCCTACGACGACGCCACAATCCAAGCTAGCTAAACACCTGGATTGTCTGTATTTCCGAAGAAGCACAGACCATAACAACAACAAAGGGGGTGAGAATCACGATTAAATAATAATGGTATAATGGTACATGAAATGAAAGGCAGAAACAATAACTCATTATTTCACATACAACATATTTGGACCCACTGTCCCATGCCAACACACTATACATACCATGAATGCAACACATCCGGACCTACTGTCCCCTCATTCACAATCACAACACACACAACCACAATGCAACACATGCACTCGACTCAACAATTATGCGGTACCGACTCAACTCAGGATAAATCACATACACTCCATCTAAGCAACGACCTATCCCTACCATGCTCCTCTTGAGCCCATATAATCAAATCATCAACGTCCCCCACTTGGGACACGGGTGGTCACATACACTCCATCTGAGCAACAGTCCAAATCCCGTCCACGCTCCCCACTTGGAGCACATGTGTGAATCGCATACTCTCCACCGAGCCATGATTCACCACGTCCACACTTCTGAGCTACTGGAAGTGCTCGCTGTCGCTACTGCGAAAATCGGCGCCGGCTGAACAGGAGAGTCGCCACCGTGCGTTATTTATCCCAACGGAGGGAAAGGAAACGCTCAGAGTAAACCTACCGCAAAGACGGGAAAGGAATGGTCATCGCAACCAAATCCTGGATTCGGGAGTCGGTTACGCAAGGGGAAGGTATTAGCACCCCTCACGTCCGTCGTACTCGACGGGATCCACGCTTGTTTTCTAGTACGGATTATTATTCTATCTATTCTACAGGTCTGGGGTTAAAAGAAAATAAAATGACTCGGCAAAGTATCGCACTTTATGCCTACGTATTCCCGTCTAGAACGAGAAATCAGAGTCAACGTAGTTCGCCTACCTACGGGAAAGGAGGGGAAGGTTGCTCGCTAGGATATCACATCCTATGCCTACGTACTTTCATACAGCATGAAAGATCAGAGCAAACGTAGTTCGGGCTACGTACGACACAAGTCTGTCTTGATTGTTTTTATCCTTCTGAAAAAGGTTTTCTCCTGATTATGGGTCCAAGCGGACAAAAATGACTCTTTGATTGGTTTACAGTCTTTTATGCAAGAACTGTCTTTTATTGATGTTTATCCTTTTATTGTATTTTTCTGATTGTTTTGAGAAAGAAGAGAAACAACAACTCTAAAACCTATGGTTGAAAAGGGAATCAAAATCTATCCTAATGTTGGCATGCATGGGTGAGAACCTAGTGTCTGTCATATTTCTCTCTTGCACAGAGAGAAACAGAGATCCTAAGGGAATAAACGGAAAAGAAACAACATATATACAGTAAAGCGGTAAAATGCATGAATGCAGCAGTACAAGCGAGGCAAGGGAGTCCCACTCGACCTCGAACCTAGAAAACAATGGGCAAAGTGAAACAACTTCACTTCAACCTTATGGGAAAATTAACAAGCAATACAGTCAAGAAACTCAAACAATACATCAACAGCTCTAAACAACACCAACAGCTCTAAACAGCCAAAATCTGATAGAAACAGCAACAAGTCACCAACACCTTCAAGCAAGGTCTTCATCCATCTACAAGCTTCAAATAAGCATCCAATCTTCAAGAAAAACAACAAGATACAACAAGAAGAAACTCTAAACAGTAGACAACATCAAACAGCTAAGCAGCAGTAAGTCATACTTCAAACAGTTGCACAGCTCTGACAGCACCAGCTCCTTCTTCTAACAGTCTTCAAGGCAATGTACTTCATCCTCAATCTTCAAGGGATTCTTTAAAGCAGACTCTCCAACAGAGAAATGATTATAAGAGGATTTTGAATGTTAAACAGTCTGTTGAACACCAAAGGTGGCCTACAGAAAGTTAACATAATACAGACTGTTTCTCTCAAAGTTCTATCTCCTAGATACAGTCACTAATCCTTCCAAAGGAGGGATGTGAGTATTAAGGAGAGACTTTTAATCATCGAGAAGAATGGAGGCAAAAGAAACCATCCATGTTTATGAAGAAAACTTCTATTCTAAGGCTCTACCTATACCCTATGTCCTATGGTCTTCAAACAACTCCAAGCAAGCCAAGCAATCTTCATCAAGCTTTGATTTTGATCTCCAATCTTCATTTTTAATCCTTGCCAAGCTCCACAAGCTCTAACTAAGCCCACACCCCAAGAAAAAGCCCAAAAGCCCACACAACAAAATTAAACCCCAAAAATGGGCAAACCAAACAATCACACAATTGTAAAATATACTAAAAATAGTAATATAATATTTACAAATCTAATATTAATTCTAAGGGAAATACTATATCTACCCTATATACCCCATAGGTCCCATACTCTAATTCAATCTAAAAACCCAAAATAAAATGTTCAAGTGCACCTATGTTGATTTTAAACCCTAATCTAACCATCTTAATATCATCTAATCAAAACTACCTAAAAATAATCCTAAAAATTATGGAATAAAATCCAGGGGCACCTAATGTTTGTATCTAATCACCCTAAAAAGAAAGGCCTAAAAAATTAAGGGGAACTATCTAAACAAAAATATACAAAATTATGTACAAACTAAATTCAATGAAAAAAACAACTAAATGTAAAATATTCACAAAAAAACAGAAAATACCTAAAATAATATTTTTATTTATTCACAATTTTCTTGAAACCATTATTAAAGTGTTGCAAAAATTCTCAGGTCAAAAAGATCATTTTCCAATTTTATATGATTTTCTAAAGTTGTAAAATAAAATGAACAAAATGAATTAAAAATAACAAAAAGTTGGTGCAGATAGCAATTATTTACAACATGTGAATTAGCTGGGCCCAACTGGGGGGTGCGCGTATCAAAGCGCCTTAGGCCCATTATCACTTCAGAAAATCAAAGAAAATAGAAAAAAAGTTGGTGCAGGAAGCAAGTAAATCAAGTGCAATCTAGTGGGCTTCTCTACTGGGGGTGTCAACATCAATTTCACTAAGCCCATAACACTATAAAAAAAAAAACAACTAAAATATAGTAAAATAAACAGATCCACGGTGTAAACAGCAAATGAAAGCAGTGTAAATTTCAAACAGGCCCGTGAGTGAGGTGTGGTTAGGAAACTTAAGCTTAAGCCCATAACATCTATTAAATGAAACGACCGTGTTTCAATATTCAGCAGATCCTTCACAAACTGAAGTGAAATGATGGCCGCACGATTGGCATTTTGGTCCAAGTCAAACCCTGATCTAATGGCCAATAACTCGTCTTCTCCATTTGAAATGTTTTTGGAGCCAACTCCATTGATGAACACACTTATGAACTCAATCTGATCCTTACACGAACTTCATCAATTCTTGATCAAAATTTGCAAATCAAAGCCCAAAACTACTTTATTTTCTTCCCTGATTCTATCTATGATATTGAAATTAATTGATATGGCTTAAAACTCCAAACACGCATCTCATCTCCAAGACTTGGTCCACCCTCAATTGTCATCATTTACCAAATTAAGATGTTTAATCTCTTCTTTGTTCCACACAGATCACAACTAACTATAGAACTCACTCTAACTCTCACTATCCAGCATGTAATCCATTGAAACAGAAATCACGTCCTCATGTCAACTATCACCAAATTGCTTCAAATTCTCCAGAAAGATTCACCTAGCCACATACTAATCAACTAACTTAATGATTCATGTTAACTACACCTAAATCGAGCCATAGTTCGAAATTTACTAACCTGTGAAGATGAGTGAAACAGATGGTGAGAACCTCCAAATCAATGCTTGTAAATCTCCAGATTCCTTCAGTATGATCTTTTCTTGCTTCTGTATGCACCAAATCCTCTTCAAACTACTTGGATCATGGAAACCGAAATTCAGTTGCAGGTGTGAAAGTGAAGAATCAAGAACACGATTTCAGCATGGATTCCCTCTGATTTTGATTTGTACACACACAGTAATAGCAATAGAATTGGATAGAATCAAAAAATTGGATTGATTATGAAGAAAATGAAGAACTCGAGTATGAATTGCAATGGAGGAATTTGAAACTCAATCTTTCTTCTCTGCACCAAATGACACCCAACCCTTATCCTGATCAGTTCTAATGGCTTTATAGAGGATGTTAGAAACTTCTAGAGATTGCTGGAATGATCCAAGGAGAAATTGGATATCTCATGCTATGGTAAATTGAAATGGTGAGATCAACATATAAGTTGTAGCTTGCCTTGTTACAACATTTTAATGAGGCTTGAAAATCTCTCCAAATGAGAAATAGAAGGTGTGGGAATGGCTTGCTAGCTTGTGCCTTGATCCATTGTTCATTTGGCAAGTGTAACTTCATTTACAAGCAACTAATGACAAGTCCAATTTCTTGACCTCAAATGAAAAATCTAATGATGTAAATGATCTCAAAATTTGTTTTCCCTTCAATTTGGTATATCACATGATGCATTTTGGCCTTGGATCAAAAATCCCCAATTTTGGTCACTTGAAAATGTACTTAACCCTTCCATATTTGGTCAATTTTATCATTTTTTGTTCCATGCACTTCCAAACTATCATGACCTCTTACTTAGACTCAAAACATCATTTTGAGCAAGTTTGATGTTGAACATTTTTCCATTTGAAGTTTGCAAGTAGGAGTTTTAGGCATATGCTTGAAATGACCTATAATCTTACTTTCCCAAAATACCCCTGGCTTGTCAAGATCATAAGTAGAGTTCCACATATCAGAATGAGGCATACCATACCTTTTCAGAAAGCTAAGATCATGAGGAACAACTTTCATGTTTACCAAAAATTCATTTGAAAACTCCTTGTGGGGAAAAAGTTGCTTAGAAGTCAAGTAACTTTCACAGATAAATTTTAGTGTCCTCAGATGACCTGTAACTTGCAAGAACCATAACTTGAGTTCTATAAATCTCCTTGGTGCCTTCCACCACTCAAATTAAAGGTCTTGAGATGATCTACAAGTTTCATAATGGCCAAATATCCATTTGAGACTTGTATTTTGAATTATTTTGCTTGGAAGTTTGACCTAAATCAGGGGATTTTACACAGAAACCCTAATTTAGAAACTTCTCTTCTTCTTGATTTCTTTTGATTTCTCCTTGGCACAACACCATATCCATATCCACATATCAAATGATGAATCCCCCATCCTTCAAATAGGCCTTGATACCCTTCAATCAAGCATTAGACTTAGGGTTGACCTAGGATTGACCCAGATGAAACCCTAGTTGACTGTCTTCAACTGTAGCTTTTGTAACCACACCAATAACTTGTCTTACTTTCAAAATGACCCTCCAGGTCTTCCATGATGGCTACACACATTCCATGCCTCAGTTCATAGCTCATAACCTCTTTGATGATCTTCAAATACTCCCCAGATAGGATATAGATTTACTGCTGGATCTATTAACTTCTCAAAGCTTCACCTTCTTTCTTGGTGACTTGAATGAAAACCTTTTGGATATGCTTCTTGAAATGAAAATGGCACCTGATCCCTTGTTGGATGGCTTGCCCATGCTATGCTATGCAAATGAATGAACTATGTACATGATCTACTATGCAAATGATAAAGCTATGAAAACACAAATCAGGTAAAACGAGTTGGTCAAATTTTAGGGTGCAACAGCTGCCCTTATTCAAACGGCTTGGACCCGACTGGGTGAAACGCTTGGAGTCTTCAGACAATCGAGGTACGAGACGGTTGAATACCAATAAACCCGGAAATTTGCCAACTGCAAAAAATAAATTGCGAAATAAACTGCACCACTACTTGGGGAACACTATCTACAAATCTGATTTCAACACTATCTTGTCAATATCGGAATAAACTTATTGACTTCACTGGGAGAAGTACTTTTGTCGAATATAAGAACGTAATTCTGTCTTGTCATGGGACACATACTATGTTCCTTACGGGGAAATCATCCGTCTAGATACTGAGGAGTTCATCCGCCTATCTCTCACGGGAAACATGCATCGATTTAGTAACACTTCATCCGCCTATCCAATACGGGAACCCTATTCTGTTTACATCAAAAGAAAACTTCATCCACCTATCCTATACGGGAACACACTTCTGTCTATATCACAGGAGCTCTTCATCCGCCTATCCAATACGGGAACTCGCTTCTGCTCATCTCACAGGAAAATCTTCTTCTGCCCATCACACAGGAAAATACACTTCTGCCCATCACGCAGGAAAATACACTTCTGCCCATCACACAGGAAAATCTTCTTCTGCCCATCACACAGGAAAACACACTTCTGCCCATCACGCAGGAAAATACACTTCTGCCCATCACACAGGAAAATCTTCTTCTGCCCATCACACAGGAAAATACACTTCTGCCCATCACGCAGGAAAATTACACTTCTGCCCATCACGCAGGAAAATACACTTCTGCCCATCACGCAGGAAAATACCCTTCTGCCTATTACGCAGGAAAATTTTCTCGGACATAGCTTCTTTGCCTATTCTTTGCATTAACTAACTCCACTGGGGATATTCCGAAAATAACTGTCAAACACTCGTCTTGATAACAAGTGGCTACTTCTGAACTTTGATTTTATGGAAATCTGAAACGCTGCCGCAGCAACAAATCTTAAAGAAAACATTCCGCTGGCCGGATACAATACCGCCTCAATTGGCAACTCTGTGAGATAATAATAAACTGAACTATGTCGTCACACGTCTCCCGGCGAGACCTCAATTGTCTGGTACTATCTGAGCTTTTAGAGAACCACACCTGAAAGCAAAAGGTCAACCAACCTGATCTAGGTTTCAAAATGCGTATGTTTGATAATGGCGTAATGCTCCATACAACATGGAAATGCTACGCGTTTTTTATTTGGTAGATGCAAATATGACACTATATGCCGATGCAAATGCAGGCTCGAACTGCCGGGATAGCTCTAACAAGATTGCTTCATCAATCTTGGCAGTCAAGGACAAATATCACCCTGCTGGGGAGTGAACGGGTATCACAAAGTATTCCGGCAAAATAAATGCCAGGACACACAACCAACTCTGTTGGGGAGAGTTTTAACCTTCGATTTCCACTGGGAAGAAAGAAAACACTTTGCTGAAAAGAGAGAACTCCGTTGGGGATGAAACGACTCTCTTGGGGAAAATAAACTGACTCCGTTGGGGAGAATAAATGGCCCTACTGGGAAGGGAATCTCTGCTGGGGAGAGTAGACTGTCTGAGTACAGCTCACAAGTTTGGAAATATTAGTCTTTTGAGGCTAAACCACTCTGCTCGGGATGGGGAATCCTTCTGGGGGACACCACACTGTCTGAACACAGCCTACGATCTTGGAATCACCACTCTGCTAACGGTAAACGACCCTGCTGGAGAATGTCCTTCGGATAAGCGGCGACTAGCTGGGGAGTTTGATCCTTCTTCAGTAAGGAACATTGTCATCTCATCTTCAGGGGACGAAGTGCGACCTGCATGGGGATTCAATTCACATAACGATCAAGTCTTTTTGTTATGAGCCTCTGGTTTGGACTGCAATCTTCTGATCGTCCACTTCGTATGGTCAAGAACCCTGCAACACCACAAACGAGACAAGACGAGTCTATACAACCAAATCTATTCAGGTTAGCGTTAGTGACATCATTTTCAGTCAATTCGAAGTTTTAGCAATTATTGGCAAGGGCCAGCAACGTTATGCACTTGCTAGTTTTATTAAACATTGGCGCTTCTCACATACAAAACAATAAAGAACAAGCATCAAATACTGAATAACATGTTTTATTACTGGGGCCCCTGAATGGGCAGAGTTTTGTACACTGGATGTAACTCCTGGAAAGAGGAAGTTACGCACAACAAATATACAAGTATGCACAGGAAGCATAAATACAGTGACAACTCAAATTTACACATATGTCGGCAACGTGATGCAGACGAACATCATGAGCTGATCCTCCTATGACTCGCCTGACCCTGGCGCTTTCCTGGTATTCAAACTTCTGAAGAGATTGTATCTGATAATCGAACTCTCAGGTATATTCTCCCGCACCAATGTGCACCATAGTATCAAATTCGGACCGCAGTCATTCGCTTTTTTAAATCCCTAACTTTTGCGTGAACCGCCCTTTGCGGGTTTTCAGTTCACCAGGATACCCTTTTTTGCCGAAGCCGCCCAATGTAGGTTTTCAACTTCGCGGGTGTACATTTTTTCAATTTTATCCCCAATTTTTGCCCGAACCTTTTATTCTGTTTTTGGTTCGCCAGGATGCCCCATTTTTGCCTGGACTCTCTTTTTTCTGTCCAGCGGGTCGATTTCAAGCAAAGTATTTTTTAACTGCGTCTAAATTCACAGGCGACGTAAAGTCTTCACCGTCTATGGTGGACAACAATAAAGCTCCTCCTGAAAAGACTTTTCTGACAACGTATGGCCCTTCGTAGTTGGGGGTCCATTTGCCCCTGTGATCAACCTGTGGCGGGAGAATCCTTTTCAGCACAAGGTCGCCCATCTGAAAGCTCTGAGGATGTATCTTCTTATCATACGCTTTCTTCATTCGGATCTGGTACAAACGACCGTATGCTAGAGAAGCTAGCCTCTTCTCATCCATTAAACTCAGCTGGTTCAACCTGTCTTTCACCCATTCTGCCTCGTCGAGTTGGACATCTTGTAATACCCTCAGGGAAGGAATCTCAACTTCTAGTGGTAACACTGCTTCCATTCTGTATACCAACGAGAACGGGGTTTCCCCGGTTGATGTGCGTACTGTCGTACGATAACCGTGCAAAGCGAAAGGTAGCATCTCATGCCAGTCCTTATAGGTCACCACCATCTTCTGAACAATCTTCTTTATGTTCTTATTGGCCGCTTCAACAGCGTCATTCATCTTGGGTCGATAAGGAGAAGAGTTGTGATGTTCGATCTTAAACCTCTGACACAGCTCCTTCATCATCTTGTTATTTAAGTTCGAACCGTTGTCGGTAATAATCCGCTCGGGGATTCCATATCTGCAAATGATATCTCGTTTGATGAACCTGGCTACCACCTACTTGGTCACATTTGCATATGATGCTGCTTCCACCCACTTGGTAAAATAATCAATTGCTACCAAAATGAAACGGTGTCCGTTAGATGCCGTCGGCTCAATCTTTCCAATCATATCAATTCCCCACATCGAGAATGGTCACGGTGACAACATCACGTTCAGCGGACTCGGAGGCACATGGATCTTATCCGCATAGATCTGGCACTTATGACACCTCTTCACAAACTTGAAACAGTCAGTTTCCATAGTTAGCCAATAATAACCTGCCCGCAGCAGCTTCCTCGTCATAGCATGCCCACCAGCATGTGTATCGAATGTACCCTCATGTATTTCCTCCATAAGCAACTTCGTCTCTTTCTCGTCTACACAACGTAGCAACACCAAGTCGTGGTTTCTCTTGTACAGGACACCGTCCGGATTCAGATAGAAATTACCAGCCAATCTCCTGAGAGTCTTCTGATCGCGACTGGATGCCCCAGCCGGATACTCCTGGTTCTTCAGGAAATTCTAGATGTCAAAATACCAGGGTTTATCATCAGATGCTTCGTCGATGGCAAATACGAAGGCGGGTCTGTCAAGCCGAGAGATAATAATTCTGGGAGCCTCATTCCAGAAGTTGACTTTATACATGGAAGACAATGTGGCCAGGGCGTCCGCCGTCTGATTTTCTGCTCGCGGCACATGATGCAATTCAACCTTGTCGAAGAAAGGCAACAATCTCCTAGCGTAATTCATGTACGGAATCAAGTTGGGCTGACGTGTCTCCCATTCTCCTTTTATTTGATTCACCACCAGAGCTGAGTCTCCGTATACATCCAGATTTTGATTCGCAAATCAATAGGTTCTTCAAGCCCCATGATGCAAGCTTCGTATTCGGCTTCATTATTGGTAACTGGAAAGGTCAATCGAGCAGTAAATGGGATGTGCGACCCATGTGGAGTAGTGATGATTGCCCCTATTCCGCTACCATAGGAGTTTACAGCTCCGTCAAAGATCAACTGCCATTTGGAACCCAATTCTGGTCCTTCGTCCGGCAACGGATCTTCACAATCTTTCATCTTTAGGTACATGATATCCTCATCAGGAAAATCAAACCTCATCGATTGGTAGTCCTCAATAGGCTGCTCAGCAAGATACTCTGATAACACGCTCCCCTTTATAGCCTTCTGTGAGAAATACTGGATGTCGTATTCGGTCAAAACCATCTGCCAACGGGCAATTCTCCCCGATAGTGCCTGCTTTTCAAATACGTATTTGATAGGATCCATCTTCGAGATGAGCATGGTTGTATGATTCAGCATGTACTGCCTCAAACGCTTGGCGGCCCAGGCTAGCGCACAACAAGTTTTTTCGAGCATTGAGTATCGAGATTCACAGTCAGTAAACTTCTTACTCAGGTAGTATATCGCATGCTCTTTACGCCCTGTCTCTTCATGTTCACCGAGAACACAACCCATACTCCCCTCAAGAACCGTCAAATACATAATTAAGGGTCTCCCTGCCACTGGAGGTATCAAAATAGGAGGCTCCTGCAAATACTGTTTTATTTTATCGAACGCCTTTTGACAATTTTCATTCCATGTCACAACCTGGTCTTTTTTCAACAACTTGAATAACGGCTCACACGTTGCTGTTAGGTGAGATATGAACCGAGCGATGTAGTTCAACCTCCCTAAAAACCCGCGCACCTCTTTTTCTGTTTTAGGCGTCGACATCTCTTGTATGGCTTTTATTTTTGCAGGATCAACCTCTATTCCTTTTTCACTCACGATAAACCCCAGCAGTTTACCCGATCTCACCCCGAAGGTGCATTTGTTAGGGTTCAGTCTCAACCTGAACTTCCTAAGCCTTTTGAATAATTTCAGCAGATTCACCAAATGTTCCTCCTCCGTCTGGGATTTGGCAATCATATCATCGACATAAACCTCGACCTCTTTATGCATCATGTCATGAAAGAGAGTCGTCATTGCACGCTGATACGTTGCCCCAACATTCTTTAATCCGAAGGGCATTACTTTGTAGCAAAATGTTCCCCAAGGCGTAATGAAGGTAGTCTTCTCCATGTCTTCTGGCGCCATTTTAATCTGATTGTAGCCCGAGAAGCCATCCATGAAGGAGAATACGGAGAATTGAGCGGTATTATCAACCAGCACATCGATGTGAGGAAGTGGAAAGTCATCTTTCGGGCTCGCCTTATTCAGATCACGATAATCTACGCACATTCTCACTTTACCGTCCTTTTTTGGCACTGGCACAATATTAGCGACCCATGAGGGATATTTCGTAACAGCTAGGAAACCAGCATCCCACTACTTTTAAACATCCTCCTTAATCTTCACAGCCATGTCCGGTCTAGTTCTTCGAAGCTTCTGCTTAACCGGCGGGCATTCTTCTTTTAGCGGCAGACGGTGCACAACCATATCTGTATCCAATCCAGGCATGTCTTCGTACGACCAAGCGAATACATCACTATACTCTCTGAGCATTTCAACCAATCTTCGCTTGACGTTGCTCTGCAGCGCGACCCCTATACGGATGTTCCTTTCAACCCCTTCCGACCCCAGATTGACGATCTCAATGACCTCCTCATGAGGCAGAATGATTCGTTCTTCTTGTTTTAACAACCAGGTTAATTCTTCTGGAACCTCGCCATCTTCAACAATCTCTTCTTCGGCCTGAAATACCGGGTGCTCAAAGTCGAAGTGAGTCATAGGCGGTTCAATGATGTCATCTGAAAATGTTATCCTGCAAAAGGAATGGTTAAATGCTTCAAAATGTGTATAAAGCGAATAACCACATTTCCATTTTATTGTAAAATATAAAAAATAAAAATAGTAAAAATAGAGATCACAATATTTGTACATGAAAAACGCCTTTTGATTTAACGATTAAACAGTGCAATGTACATAACAGAACGGCCCTAAGCAAAATCACGATGCCCCGGGTAGGCCACCGGATTGTTCAACAATTAAGAAAACAAAGTATTACTGTTTAGTGGTCACAGGAACAGTCTCCTGAATAGACCAGTTGCAAAGCCCTTGTCCTAGCACGCTCGGCTGAATCCAGGCGTCCATGTCGCAGTCGCTGTCTCCTTCTTCGGAATCTGAAACAGCGTTGATGGTCTCGTGATATACTCCACTAGCTGTGATTGTTATTGGTCCTTTGAAACGGGGTGCCCCTGCAGCAGGCGTTGATGATGAAGGTTGATATCCTAGCCCAAATTTGTCCATCTTTACGGGGATATCCAGAACCTTGCCCCAGCCCTTGGTCTCACCAGTCTTCACTAGAGCCTGAGCCTCTTTGTATGATGATACTGCCACCTCTGATGCCTTACTCAGCCCTGGAACTTTGTCTTTAATGCGCAACCCTTCAAAGGCTTGACAGGGTGTCTCATGAATCTCGCCGTCGACTTCTACGTACTTGAATGCCGACAAATGGCTGACCAATATATCCTCCTCCCCACAAACTGTAACCACACTGTCCCCCACCATGTACTTTAGCTTTTGGTGCAAGGTAGATGTGACTGCCCCAGCACCATGGATCCATGGTCGTCCAAGAAGACAGCTATATGCCAGCTGGATGTCCATAATGTAAAATTCAGTTTCGAAAATCTTCGGCCCCACCTGCAGAGGTAACGTTATAGATCCAAAGACTGACCTTCGTGTACCATCAAATGCCCTGACCACCAAGTCACTAGGCGTACAAATGATCCCCCTGATGTCCAATTTCATCATTGCTTTCTTTGGCAGCACGTTCAAGGAGGACCCGGTATCTACCAGCACGTGGGACATGACTGTGCCCCTGCATCCAACTGAGACGTGCAACGCTATGTTATGCTCTCTTCCCCTCGGGGTCAAATCAAAATCTGTAAACCCCAAACTATGGCTTGTATTCACGTGCGCCATCACCCCCTCCAACTGATTCACAGAAACATCTTGGGGTACAAACGACGTGTCCAGAATTTTCAATAATGCATTCCTATGGGCTTCGGAACACAATAGCAGTGAAAATATGGATATCTTCGACGGCGTTTGTTGAAGGTGCTCAACAATCTTATAGTCACTCTTACGGATAAGGCGCATAAACTCTTCTACATCTTTCAGTGACGTTTCTTTTTCATTCCTCTGCACCGGAACATCCTCATTCATTTTTCCTTTACCTTTTTCCAATCGTTCAGCCTCTACCTCAGGCGATATAAAAATTCTCCCACTCGTTGTCATCCCTCCGGTCCCGACGACATTGTCTACAACCTCATCTGGCTGTTTACTGATATCGATTTTCAAGCCATCACAATACGCTTCCAACCCATACGTCCAGGGTACTGCCTTAGTGCTCTCATAAGGTGTTGGCCCTGCCTTGGTGATAGTGATCGTCGGCCGTCTGGCTGGCGCCGTTATAGTTATCGTTTTTCGGGGAATTGTCACCGTAGCTACATCACTTTGCTCATCAGCTAATACTTCTGCAGGTTTCTCAACTGCCGTTCTGTCGAATTGCAACGTGCCTTCATCTATCAAGGTCTGAATACCCTTCTTCAATTCAGCACAACCCCCATCTTGGGTCCAACACTCTAGACAAAACTCATCGCAGCCCGGATACACACCTTCTTTCAATAACCTGCTCTTTATTTCACACAACGGTGTTTTTAGTTCATCAACATTCATGATCAGGTTCAAACCCTCCTCAGTCAAAATAGCATTTGCCCCATGGTTGGGCATGGGCTGTTGTACTATGTTCGGACCTGCTTGTCCAAAATTTATGGCCTTGCTATCCAACAGATCTTGCACCACATGCTTGAACGCGTGGCAAGTCTCTATGTCATAGCCAGGAGCCCCAGAGTGGAACTCGCAGTGCTTATTCGTATCAAAACCAAACGGAGGAGTGCCCGTCATTGGCGTCATAGTCCTCTTTTCCACCAAATTCAAACCCAGTAATGTTTGGAGTAACTCTACATACATATAAGGAGGTACATCAAATACTCTTTTCGGCCTCGTGTTAGGAAATCTCCTTTGTCCCTGATTTGGCCTCTGCTGCTGTTGTTGTTGCTGCTGTGGTGGTATCTGCTGTAGTGGTATTGGTTGTTGATGAAATGGAATTGTGACGCTTGCCACCTGTTGCGGATGATTGTACTGATTCAGTTCTCTGCCCCGGCCTCGGCCTCGGCCCCCGAATACTGCACTTGTGTCACCCTGACGGCGACCACCAAAAGCTCTTCTGTTACTGCCAACTGAAGTAGATTCCCCAGCTTGGAATCTCCCTATTTTAATATTACTTTCAACCTTCTCGCCCATCAAGATTAGATCCGAGAAACTGCCCAAAGAAGCGGGAAACAGCTTATCATAAAACATACCGGTGAAAGTTCCTATGAACATATCATTCATCTCCTTCTCAACCAAAGGAGGATGAACCCTTGCAGCCATGTCGCGCCACCTTTGCGCATACTCTTTGAAACTCTCATCTTTCCTCTGCGACAACCCCTGTAGCTGGACCCTATTCGGTGCCAGGTCACTATTGTACTTATAATGAGCCACAAACGCTTTAGCCAGTTGCTTCCATGTCTTTATCTGAGTAGGCTCCAACCCCATGTACCATTCAAGGGAAGGACCAGACAAGCTGTCTTGAAAGAAATGCATCAGCATTCTTTCATCGTTCGAATAAGCCGACATCCTTCTATAGTATGACCGCACATGCACCTTCGGACAGGTATCTCCCTTATATTTGTCAAATGTGGGAGCTTTAAACTTCAGCGGTACCCTCAGGTCAAGCACCAAACCCATTGTGGTCATATCTAAACCAACAACACTTTGATTCACGACACCTTTCATCTGCTCCTCGAGCATCTTGATTCGCTGAGTGTTGTCTACAGGACCTTCAAAACTTCTACCAGAGAAAGCATCTTCTTGTTGGTCTTCTATCCAATTACCATTCTCATTTCCGTACCCGTCATACCCATTGTTATGACCAAATCTAGTCTGATTCATCACAAGGCCCCGTCCCCTGTTACCATACCCTTGAGCGACCCCGGCAGGTCCAAAAGGCATCATTCCAGCACCATTTCCGTTACCGAATCCACCATAGCCCTGATTGGCATTACCAAATCCATCATGTCCGAAGCCCTGAGCGTTGAAGCCGAACTTCCCATCCTGGTTAGCATAATCAAACCCCTGGTCGTTATAGCCAAATCCGTTGTTACCGAAGCCATTACCTCCAATATTATCACCGCCCAGATTGGCATCTCCGAATCCAACGTTGTTAATGACAGTCTCATTACCGATTCCTGTATTACTGTTCCCGGCGCCAGCGCCATTGTTCATATTCACAGCAGGTATATTCGCCACAGGTGGAGCTACCGGTGTAGGAGTACCATCCCCATGAATGGTGTCAACACGTACAGAATTGTGGTCTTCGTGTCCATTCCCGACATTTCTCGCTAGCAATGGTTGCACCAGAGTTTGCAAGTTTTCCTGCCCTTTCACAATTGTCTCCATCGTCTGCATGAACAGTGCCAGCTTCTCACGCATTTCCTGCATATCGCTCTGCATCTGGTCCATAACTCTTTTGCAGTTGGTACGAGTAGAGTATCGGTGAGGACGTTGACTTTCAATCCTGGAAAAACCTGGAGAATGCAGGAAATGAGATACAGTTCGATAATCGCCTGTAATGCAATATGAATGTGTATGCAAATGCAACATGTGTCTGTGCATTAGGGAATGTCACTCCCCAATTCTAGTGCTAATGTGTCAGTGTGGTGACAGTGACAGCAATAAGAAGTTCGGAACCCAATCATAGAAAAACATCTCATACATTGCAGAGAATCCCATCAAGTCAGGAATACAATATTAATGAGCGTACAATAAGAAGGCATGACCTCAACCAACAATCCTGGTGATGGCCAGCACAATGCAAATAAAGCATACACATCAATACATGAAACAGTCAAGTGCAACCATACGCCTGGTACTCCTCTAATAACCTCTTAGTCTCGGGATGATTTGGTTGAGTAAGCAAACCCTTGACAAGTAGATCTCTTCGCCTGAGAACACGTCATAAATCACCAGCAGATTCCTCCCGTGCCCCTTCTCCGAAGCGATCCTCTAACTTCCGTTTCTGAGACACAACCTCCTTCTTGCACCCGATGGCTTTGTTTAATGAGTTCTGAAGACTATATCTTGCCATAACCTCCTCTTCATACTTTCTCTTGCTAGCCTTCAACTGATCTTCGAGTTCAGAAATTTGCTGCTTCAATTTGTCTTCCCTCTTTTTGTTGTTGGTTAGCGTAGCATTCCATGTTTTGTTGCACGAAGAGATTTCCCGGTAGGCGGTGTAATACCCCAAATTTTACCCTTTCTTTTTTATTTTTATTCTAAATTCTTATTAACTTAATAAATTAACCTTTTTTTTTAAATCTTATTTTTTTAACTAATAATAATTTAATTAACCTTTTTTATAACTTTACTAATGTTTTTTATTAACTTTTTTTTTTCTATTTAGTTTATTTATTTAAGTCATTTTAAGCTCTTCTTACTAACTTTTAGGATTTAGATTAAAATTTAACTTTTTTTTCTTTTCTTTAAAGAGTAAATTTTTTATAACCTTTTTTAAATTAATTTCTAACACTTTTTTTTTAATCAAATTCAAATACTTTTTTTTAAATAAAAATCTAATACTTTTTTTTAAATTAAATCTTTTTTTTCTAACCTTTTAAAGCTAAATCTTTTTTTCTAACTTTTTTTAAAACTAAATCTTTTTTTTCTAACTTTTTTAAAGTTAAATATTTTTTCTAACTTTTTTTAAAACTAAATCTTTTTTTTCTAACTTTTTTAAAGTTAAATATTTTTTTCTAACTTTTTTTAAAACTAAATCTTTTTTTTCTAACTTTTATAAAGTTAAATCTTTTTTTCTAACTTTTTTAAAAAAAATCTTTTTTTCTAACTTTTATAAAATTAAATCTTTTTTTTCTCTAATTTCTTTTTAAAATTAAATCTTTTTTTCTAACTATTTTAAAAATTAAATCTAACCTTTTTTTATAAATTAAATCTATCCTTTTTTTTTTTTAAAATTAAATCTAAATCTTTTTTTGACACCTTTATTTTTCAAATTAAAATTCTAAATTCTTTTTAAAATTAAATTTAACGCCCTTTTCTTTTTCTTTTTTTTTAAATTTTAAATTCCTTTTAAAATTAAATTCTAACAGTTTTTAAAATAATTCTAACATTTTTTAAAACCAACATTCAAATATTTTTTCTTTATTCTAACTCATTTTTTTTTTAAAAAAACTCTAATTTTTATTTAACTTGAAACTCTAATCTTCTTTGCTAACTTTTTAAATTTAAATCTCAACACTTTTTTAATCTAATCCAATCTTAATGAATTCCAGATAGAGTTAAATCAAATCAATCAGATCAATCATCATCATAAGAAAATCAGATCTAAATATCAACATCACCATCATTGAATCAAATCTGAAATCATCATAAAAATTCACTCAAATCAAATCCGAGATTGAAAAAGATTGAGATATTCAAATTAAATCTGAGATTAAAAAAGATTTAAAAATCAAGTATAAAAGGGACGAAAATCATAGCAAGAGGGGGAGAACTTTTTTTCGTAAAATCCAAGCAAACTCCGTCAAAAATCCTCTAGCCTCAGGACAAAGCATCATCGGCCATCATCATTCCGTAAGGATCAAAAAAATATAATTACAATTTTTGTGTTGCTTTTCATGTTTTTCAGGAAAAAGAGATGAAGAAGACAAATTGGCGGTCATGCAAAAGAAGAAGAAGATAACATCCGTGAGAGGCAAACAAGAAGGAGAGGAACACACGCAAACTCAGAGAGCAGAGAGAAGAAGAGTGATGACCGGCCCAACCCTCTTTTTTATTATTTATTGTTTTTCCATTTGTTATTTTATTTTGTTTATCTTTTTTTAAAAAAAATCAAGAAGACCCTTTCTTTTTTATAATCAAAAACCTTTTTCAAATTAATTAAAACTCTTTTTAAATAAAATAATCAAATGTTTTTTTCAAATAATAAAACTTTTTTATAACTTTAAAGTAAAACGTGTTTTTAACTAACATTAAGATTTTTTAAATTAAACCAGTTGTTTTTTTTAATGATTAAATCTTTTTTTCAAAATATTATCACTAAAACTCCTTTTTTAGAATAATTAACCAAACTTTCACTTTTTTATTAATAATTTTTTTTAAAAACTCAAAACTCTTTTAATTAAAATTAATCTCTCTTTTCACAAATTTAAATCCTTGGTTAAAAAGACCATAAAAGTCCTCCAAAATTCATACGGTTTGTTTCTCGTTCAATTTTGATTTCGTTTTCGTCTAACTCCACATACTGACATTTTTGTTTGTTTTGTTTCTTGCAGCTATTATGTTCAATTTGAAACTTATTTTCGGTTTTATATTTAGCTATTATAATTGTAACTGCTTATGGGATGTAATTGTGCGAGACAATTGTCGCATTTATCTTTCCGCACTTTATTTTCTGCCGTTGTATGTATATTCAATTTCATCGCATCTTTATAATTAATTTCACTCCTCCGAAGGAATTAGGTCTAGCCGTTTGACCGCCGTGTCAGTAGTCCTCAACTTCAAACCCTTGCAACTACAAACCCTAATTTTCACAAATGTCTTGCCGCAGGCAAAATTACAATTTTACCCCTAGCATTAGGTCAAAGAGCCGCCGCGCTCATTTTAGGGTTTCCCGCCGCGGAATCCCTAACCTAACCTAATTTAACCCTAATTACAACTTAACAATTCAACGTAGAGATTTGGAGTTTCTACACTCCACGTAAGCGTGTCCTTAAGATGCGTTTATTCCCCTTGAGACCTTGACCACAGTCAAGAAGTTTCTAACCTCCCTATTGAGGGGAACTACGATTACTCTGATTCCACTCCCGTAAGGATACGTAGGCACAAGATGCGATGTCTTGCCGAGTAAACTTAGAATTAACCCCTTAGGTCTTCTTTCTCACTTTTGATTCTTTGTACATATACATTAAGCAAATGAATAAAGCAAATAGTAAACATTTGAACAAAAGGTTCCTGTAGAGTACTACAGAAGTTTAGGGTGCTAATACCTTCCCTAAATTTAACCAACCCCCGAACCCTAGATCTTTCCCCGCATTGTGTTTACGATGCAAAATAGGTTTTCCCTCTTTTGACCTTTTCCTTCGGATAAATCAAAGAGCGGTTGTGAATTGAATTGCGATTCAAACTCATTAATAGTTTGTGATCCTATTTCCACCGCAACAGAAAATGGCGACTTCACTGGGGACTCCTTTAACTTTTGAGGGTTATCCCTAACTTGTTCATTTTTATTACTATCTGTGACATTATTCATTTGCATGTATATATTTGTGCTTTGATTGTGGGACTGTTCCTTGTGCTGTGAGATGAGTCCTACACCCGGATCTAGTGTACCTTAGGTAAATGGCAATAGACCAAGGAAACTGTACGACGTATATCGATACGGTTGATCTGGTGGCCATGGTTAGTGCGACTTCTTGGTTGGTGCTTATATTCCTTAAGTCAAGTTGAGGATAATATTGAGGCTGCCATATGTTGTCAACGCACTAACTGACTTTTAGAACCCTAGTTAACTCATCTTGGCCTTTAGAAAGTAGTGAGGTAACCGGCTTTGGTGCAGACTGAAGTTGGTCGACACTCGATACTACGCTCATTGAGATCTTAAACTTGGAGGGTTTTGGTTGGCAAGTAAGTTGCCTTCTGAACAACCACCCTGGTGAAGGATCAATGATATTGAGATCCCTTAGAACCTGGTTACTTTTGTAGGACAGGATGAACCATCTAACTTCAGGGGAGGGTACTTGCCTTTGAACCTCATGCAAGCCTTTAACCTAGGACTTTGTGTGTTTTCATGCATTGCATCCATAAAGCATCTCATTGCATTGTATTTCATGGAGTTCAAATATCATTCATGGATATCGCGGGATACCATAAATAAAAAAAAATAAAATGAAAAAACAAGAAAAAGATTTCTTCGGTACCCCACGACATTCGTGAATGTTTTGAATTCCATGAAATCTTCATTTACATTCACATTTTAGCATCATACTCTTGCATTGCATGTGTCTCCCGATTTCTCACACTCGGTTCTCTCACCTTCCAGTTTCGTCACCCTGAGTTCTCGGCACCAATACAACACCAGAGCTCAAACTCGGAAAAGAATGGAGGATCAGGCAAAAGAGATTGATCGCCTTAGCAATGAACTTGAAGACCTTCGAGGGGGTATGGGGCGAATGATGGAATTGTTACATGTCATGAATGCTAAGATGGATACCCAGCCCACTGTTGTTTCTGAGATTACCGGCGTTACTGTGGACCCTCCACCAAGTGTGACCGTAGCAGGGGACCCACCTTATGGTCTTGCTCCGGGTTTTGTGCCTCCTCAAGCCACTGTTCCGATTAATCAACCTGTTCAGCAAGCCGTGCCTTTGTTTTCTGAAGTTTCTAGGGGGGCTCCTATCTTTGCACCACCTGTTGTACACACTCGTGCGCAACCGTACTCCAATGAGACAGTTTTTGATAATCTTGATGAGAATGTTGAGGGTTATGAGAAACATGATAAGCTTCGTGAGGAAGTAAACACCATCGTCCAGAGATTGAAAAAGGTAGAGGGTGATCAAATTTTTGGGACCGCTGCAAGGGATGTTTGTTTGGTTTCGGGTTTGGTTATTCCCCCGAAGTTCAAAACTCCGGGCTTCGATCGCTATGAAGGTGCCACCTGTCCTAAGAGCCATTTGATCATGTATTATCGCAAAATGGCTGCCCATGTTGAGAATGATAAACTGATGATTCATTGCTTCCAAGACAGTTTGAAGGGTGCTTCCTCCAAGTGGTATTTAACTCTGGACCAGTCTCGCGTTAAGAGTTTCCAGGATTTATCTGACGCTTTCATCAAACACTACAAGTACAATATGGATCTGGCTCCTGACAGAAGACAGTTGCTGAGTATGTCACAAAAGAATTCTGAGTCATTCAAAGAGTATGCTCAAAGGTGGAGAGAAACTGCTTCGCAGGTAGAACCTCCTTTGACCGAGAAAGAGTTAGCTGATTGGTTTGTCGACACAGTCCGTCCAGAATTTTACGAGAGAATGGTGGGTAGTGTGACTTCAAATTTCTCCGACATCGTTGCTGTGGGTGTCAAGATTGAATTGGGTATGAAGAGTGGTAAAATGACTAATAATCATGGTGCTTCTAAGGATCAGCCGAGGAAACCTCCTTATAGCTCCCAGAAAAAGAAGGAGAGTGAGACTAATACTATATCCTCTGGTAGACCAAGGGAACGCTTTTATCGACATCCGCAAGGTTATGCTCAACCTCAAGGGTACCCAGTCCAATATGCTCAACAACCCTATGTGGCAGCTATTACACCTTCTTTCAATCAACAGGTTCCCATGTATCAACCTATGCAGCAACCTCCTGTTTAGTCGCCTCCTGTCAACTACCTACAGGCACCCAATACTCCTGCTCCTCAACAGCCAAAGAGTCCGGCTCCTCGCCAGAATATGCCAAACAGAAGAACGTATAAACCTTGTCCGCCGATCCCGATGACTTTTACCGAGTTGTGTCCCTCTTTGGTCAAGCAAGGTCTCATCACTACTCGGGCTTTGGGTCCGCCTCCTAATCCTCCACCTAATCCATTACCTGCAAGTTACAACGCTACCGCTCATTGTTTATTTCATGAGGGTGCGCCCGGCCATGATCTAGAGAATTGCTATGCTCTTAAGAAAGTTGTCAGAAATTTGCTAGAAACGAAGAAGTTGTCTTTTGGCGATGCTCAGCTGAAGATCGAGACTCCTTTCGGGGTTCCTCACTCGTCAAGTGCAAATTCTGCAAAGCATGCTACGCCTATCAGCCGAATCCAGTCATTATTCAAAGGCCTAACCCGCTTCATTTCAGTAACCCTCAAGGTGATATGACCGGGATCAACAAAGGATCTGGGAAATTTATTTTGAAGCAACGACTGAAAACTGTTGAAGATGTGACCAGCATAACTGGGGTAAGCCATGCCGACTCACAGTGATCATGAACCAGACGTCCTTTCCATTGAGGCTCCGCCAAAGGAAACTGTTACTCTTGAATGCAAGATTTCATAAACATTTAGAAGGATTTTTCCGACAGTTCATTTGTTTATTTATATGCATTTCTCTTTGATTAAGCATATTTAGCATGCACGAACTTGTTTATCTTTGATGCAACACATATGTTTGTCTTGAATAAATCCATTCGCTTCACTCATTCAAAAACGTTTTCATAAATTATAATGCCAACTTTACCCGATCTCTTGTTCTGATGGAGAATTGGGGGGAGGATGACGAACCCAAAACGTCAGATTTCTTGTCGTATGCTTTCGATTGAAACCCGCTGATGATGTAAGGCATTGTTTCAAATCCCAAACACTGGAGATATAAGGATGTTAATCCCTAGTCAACCCTTTGAGCCTTGAAGTAGGAGTTTTTCTTTCTTTTTAAGAACCTTCATCCTAACCTGGGGCAGGGTAGGTTTCAGTTAAACCGATCGAGCGCTTAGACTCTTAAAAAGGAAGAGCAAACCTTCGAGAATTTATCCTTAGCATCTTAAGAAGTCCAATACAATGACTATCCTTCGGTTACCTAAGGAGTGGGGCAGTCACGAGCCTTTCAAAAGATTTACACGACTTGTGCATAAAAGAATATTCAAAAAATAAGAGCCCGCTAAGTCAAAAACCTATGAAGGAGACTTAGGCAAAACTGGGGCATCCCGTTGGACTCCAAAGTCAGATCAAAAGACGTTGTCCAGGCAAAAGTTAGGGAATAAAAGCAAAACAAGAGGGTACAATAAATAGTCCCTAGTAAAGAACAAGATCGTGTAATAGGTGAGCGACTGCCATGTCCAAAGCCTTGATAAGTTCTCGACCATAGCAAATCCGCTTGAGATATGAGCGTTCGTATCCGGTTAACTGAATTAGGATTGGAGAACATCACGAAGAATGGGTGGGTACAAATATAACTTTGAGCCTTTATCCTTTTGTTTCTTAAACCGTGAACTGAGCCACGATACAACCTTTAAAAGACCTAATTGAAGTAGGACTTCGGTTGAAAGCATACTTGACAAGATCACGTTTCCTGACTCCTACGAGCTATGCTCAGAAAAAATTCATGATGGCATTATAATTAAAACTTATATCCTGACTAGTGATTTCGGTCACAAGTTGTTGCGATATCTTTTTTTCAAAACAAAAATTCAAGACAAATATATGTGTACATTGACAAGCTCAGGATAGGCATTTCAGGCATGACGACTTTGCTTGATATCTTAGAGATTTACATATGGACATAACCCGTGGAACTTGATGATCCTGCTAAACAGGGGCAGGCAGTTTCCCAGTTCGCTTACCAACGCGAGTCTGACATTCTTAAAGAGCTATTTCCCAAAGATTTCGTCGTAACACGATTAATTTGTGCCAGTTACGTCGAGACCTGACAAATCTCTCAAAGAGTTTGAGAACAATGGGGCAACCGGACTCGGTGTTCTCTATAAAATCCTCTTGAGATGACCCTACCTCGCAATGCAAGTATCCTGGGGCACCATGTTTTTAAAGGAAACAAATGGCGACTACTATAAGGTCCTTCAAGATTAAAACCATGTGGTTCCACAACTTTCTTCATGCACCCGATGGATTTTACTCACGGCGGCCTTCATTCCCCAATAAATCTCAGTGTTGCAACAGGCTCTTAAACTATTGCCTCATCATAGTCCCCAGCGAGACTTTAAGCTGACAATACTTTGGATGGAGCCGGTGGTCCCTAAGACATCAAAGATTTCACCGACATGCTCCCAGTGACAGTCCCCAGAGAGACTATAAGCTGACAACTTTTTCTTGGGTAACTCAAAAGTGTCCCTCAAGTTTTCTTCTCCCCATGTGAAGACACGATACTGTGCACTCAAGCAGATTACTTTCTCCCTAGAGAATTCAGAACTTTAAAACCAGATTTGGTTCTACCATTGATCTTTCTTACCCATGATTGACGTATTGGTTGCAGAGAACGCAGGGTATTTCCGTCGAGATGTTTATTTCATCTCTCGTCCCGTCTCTAGTCAGTTTCGTCAGCATACACAGGGGCATAAGCATCACATGCCTATTTTATTACACATTCATTACATATTCATTACATATTACATATTCATTATATATTCATTACATATTCATTACATACTCATTTCATAAACATTAACATACATAAACATTAACATACATAAACATTAACATACATAGACATTAACATATGCATTAGCATTCACAGGTTCACTGCGTTTCACCGTCATTGGTTGTTATCGCCGAGTAATTGGGTTTGTCCATTCTCTTCAAATAGATTGTCAGCCCTAAGCATAAAATGCTTACTTGTTTCCAGTTTCCCCACAGAGCTCGATCCTCGTGGATGACGGTTACTTCAGCTATCTTTCCTCGCCAGGATTAGATATTTACCCTTCGAGATCATTCCCTCGATGGAGTCTTGATTACCAGTCTTCTTTCTAGCTCGATCCTAGATTGAATCTCAGTCTTGTCGGTCGTCAAGCCCAACCAGACGTGCATTTATTTTGCACCATCTAAAGATTTTCACCATACCATGACAGATGTTCGACTGTTCTCGCCCGAGAAGTTTATCACTGTACCCGGACGTGCATTTATTTTGCACTATCTTTCAACCGCAATCAACTACAGATACATGCCAGTTCACGCCTGGAAAATCTATCAGTAAAACACTTTACAATCCTACATGTTACAACCCTTTACACTTTACATCTTACAGCATCAACACACGACATTTCTCACCTAAGAAGTCGATCATATCCTCGTTATGACTCGCAGCAAATGGCCATCTCCATGGAGCAGTTGGGCTTCCATTTATCTGCCGTCTTGAGGTACGAACCAATTCGTATTCAGGAGAGCACGATCTTGAGTTACGAGAAGGTTTGAGCGAAATCATATTCAGAAGAGCACGATTCTGAGTTATGAAGAAGTTCATTTATCCTTTAGTAAAAGAAGGAACGGAATCATATTCAGGAGAGCACGATTCTGAGTTATGAGGAAGTTCAGTTGGCCGTTTTTCAGGAGAGCACGATTCTGAAGAATGAAGAAATTTCAGGAACCGAATCATATTCAGGAGAGCACGATTCTGAGTTATGAGGAAGTTCGATTACCCAGTTTCATATTCAGGAGAGCACGATTCTGAAATATGAGTATATTCAGTCATCCAGTTTCATATTCAGGAGAGCACGATTCTGAAATATGAAGAAATTCAGTCATCCAGTTTCATATTCAGGAGAGCACGATTCTGAAATATGAGTATATTCAGTCATCCAGTTTCATATTCAGGAGAGCACGATCCTGAAGTATGAGGAAGTTCAGTTTACCCTTTTCATGTTCAGGAGAGCACGATTCTGAAGCATGAAGAAGTTTATTTATCCTTCAGTAAGAGAAGAATCAGAATCGTATTCCAGGCGCCGACCTTAAATGCGAGAAGATTTATTTATCAGATAAGCAGCAGCCTCTTTATTTGAGTGCTTATCCATTTTGGCACATAAGTCCCTTCCAACGATAAGTGACAGTTCTCCCTCGAGAAGCTTATCAGGGCAATTCCCATCAAAGTCCATTTATTTTGGCATACAGTCGGTCTTTACCCTGTATATTTGCTACGGAGTTCCGAAAAGTCCGTTTGATCCTGTCACGAGGGGTAGTTTACAGAAGCTTGGATGTTATTCCTTGCTCAATGCTCCAGCATTCTGTAATCGATCTTACAATCGTACGTGATCCAGTTTTATTTTTAGATTCCCCAGTGGAGGCCGTCTCACAGGTGTCATCTCCATTTGAGAATCTCATTCCCAAAATAACAATTGGTCGTGTTCGCACCAGTTGACCATCATTTTTAGAATTCCCCAGTGTTGTACTGTGTCTCAGCGCGTCGTTTTCCCTAGTGTGTTCTTCTCGTAGCATCTGTGTCGTCGTATTCGTCAGCATTTTCGCATTCATCATTCCAGCATACGCATCACATCATATTCACGGCATCATCTGCATTAATCTGTTCTCGCTTTGTCCATAGCATTGCATATCGCCGCATATAAGGGCAAAATTTTCGGTTATCTATATTTAAATCCCTCCACCATGATTCCTTGAGTCTCCGTCACTCAAATCATCTGGTGTAGCTATTTAAATAGGGGCAACTGTAATACCCCAAATTTTACCCTTTCTTTTTTATTTTTATTCTAAATTCTTATTAACTTAATAAATTAACCTTTTTTTTTAAATCTTATTTTTTTAACTAATAATAATTTAATTAACCTTTTTTATAACTTTACTAATGTTTTTTATTAACTTTTTTTTTTCTATTTAGTTTATTTATTTAAGTCATTTTAAGCTCTTCTTACTAACTTTTAGGATTTAGATTAAAATTTAACTTTTTTTTCTTTTCTTTAAAGAGTAAATTTTTTATAACCTTTTTTAAATTAATTTCTAACACTTTTTTTTTAATCAAATTCAAATACTTTTTTTTAAATAAAAATCTAATACTTTTTTTTAAATTAAATCTTTTTTTTCTAACCTTTTAAAGCTAAATCTTTTTTTCTAACTTTTTTTAAAACTAAATCTTTTTTTTCTAACTTTTTTAAAGTTAAATATTTTTTCTAACTTTTTTTAAAACTAAATCTTTTTTTTCTAACTTTTTTAAAGTTAAATATTTTTTTCTAACTTTTTTTAAAACTAAATCTTTTTTTTCTAACTTTTATAAAGTTAAATCTTTTTTTCTAACTTTTTTAAAAAAAATCTTTTTTTCTAACTTTTATAAAATTAAATCTTTTTTTTCTCTAATTTCTTTTTAAAATTAAATCTTTTTTTCTAACTATTTTAAAAATTAAATCTAACCTTTTTTTATAAATTAAATCTATCCTTTTTTTTTTTTTAAAATTAAATCTAAATCTTTTTTTGACACCTTTATTTTTCAAATTAAAATTCTAAATTCTTTTTAAAATTAAATTCTAACGCCCTTTTCTTTTTCTTTTTTTTTAAATTTTAAATTCCTTTTAAAATTAAATTCTAACAGTTTTTAAAATAATTCTAACATTTTTTAAAACCAACATTCAAATATTTTTTCTTTATTCTAACTCATTTTTTTTTAAAAAAAACTCTAATTTTTATTTAACTTGAAACTCTAATCTTCTTTGCTAACTTTTTAAATTTAAATCTCAACACTTTTTTAATCTAATCCAATCTTAATGAATTCCAGATAGAGTTAAATCAAATCAATCAGATCAATCATCATCATAAGAAAATCAGATCTAAATATCAACATCACCATCATTGAATCAAATCTGAAATCATCATAAAAATTCACTCAAATCAAATCCGAGATTGAAAAAGATTGAGATATTCAAATTAAATCTGAGATTAAAAAAGATTTAAAAATCAAGTATAAAAGGGACGAAAATCATAGCAAGAGGGGGAGAACTTTTTTTCGTAAAATCCAAGCAAACTCCGTCAAAAATCCTCTAGCCTCAGGACAAAGCATCATCGGCCATCATCATTCCGTAAGGATCAAAAAAATATAATTACAATTTTTGTGTTGCTTTTCATGTTTTTCAGGAAAAAGAGATGAAGAAGACAAATTGGCGGTCATGCAAAAGAAGAAGAAGATAACATCCGTGAGAGGCAAACAAGAAGGAGAGGAACACACGCAAACTTAGAGAGCAGAGAGAAGAAGAGTGATGACCGGCCCAACCCTCTTTTTTATTATTTATTGTTTTTCCATTTGTTATTTTATTTTGTTTATCTTTTTTTAAAAAAAATCAAGAAGACCCTTTCTTTTTTATAATCAAAAACCTTTTTCAAATTAATTAAAACTCTTTTTAAATAAAATAATCAAATGTTTTTTTCAAATAATAAAACTTTTTTATAACTTTAAAGTAAAACGTGTTTTTAACTAACATTAAGATTTTTTAAATTAAACCAGTTGTTTTTTTTAATGATTAAATCTTTTTTTCAAAATATTATCACTAAAACTCCTTTTTTAGAATAATTAACCAAACTTTCACTTTTTTATTAATAATTTTTTTTAAAAACTCAAAACTCTTTTAATTAAAATTAATCTCTCTTTTCACAAATTTAAATCCTTGGTTAAAAAGACCATAAAAGTCCTCCAAAATTCATACGGTTTGTTTCTCGTTCAATTTTGATTTCGTTTTCGTCTAACTCCACATACTGACATTTTTGTTTGTTTTGTTTCTTGCAGCTATTATGTTCAATTTGAAACTTATTTTCGGTTTTATATTTAGCTATTATAATTGTAACTGCTTATGGGATGTAATTGTGCGAGACAATTGTCGCATTTATCTTTCCGCACTTTATTTTCTGCCGTTGTATGTATATTCAATTTCATCGCATCTTTATAATTAATTTCACTCCTCCGAAGGAATTAGGTCTAGCCGTTTGACCGCCGTGTCAGTAGTCCTCAACTTCAAACCCTTGCAACTACAAACCCTAATTTTCACAAATGTCTTGCCGCAGGCAAAATTACAATTTTACCCCTAGCATTAGGTCAAAGAGCCGCCGCGCTCATTTTAGGGTTTCCCGCCGCGGAATCCCTAACCTAACCTAATTTAACCCTAATTACAACTTAACAATTCAACGTAGAGATTTGGAGTTTCTACACTCCACGTAAGCGTGTCCTTAAGATGCGTTTATTCCCTTTGAGACCTTGACCACAGTCAAGAAGTTTCTAACCTCCCTATTGAGGGGAACTACGATTACTCTGATTCCACTCCCGTAAGGATACGTAGGCACAAGATGCGATGTCTTGCCGAGTAAACTTAGAATTAACCCCTTAGGTCTTCTTTCTCACTTTTGATTCTTTGTACATATACCTTAAGCAAATGAATAAAGCAAATAGTAAACATTTGAACAAAAGGTTCCTGTAGAGTACTACAGAAGTTTAGGGTGCTAATACCTTCCCTAAATTTAACCAACCCCCGAACCCTAGATCTTTCCCCGCATTGTGTTTACGATGCAAAATAGGTTTTCCCTCTTTTGACCTTTTCCTTCGGATAAATCAAAGAGCGGTTGTGAATTGAATTGCGATTCAAACTCATTAATAGTTTGTGATCCTATTTCCACCGCAACAGGCGGCATCGAGTGACTTCTTCTTGGACTCTAGCATATCATGAGAGCTTCTGAATTCTTTTCCTAGGCGTTCACGCCTCTTTTTCTCTTCTGTCAGTTCAGCACCTAGCCTGTTTACTAACTCAGTCTGCTGTTGGAAGGAATACACAGCTTTGTTTTTCTCACTCCGCATCTGAGCCAATTCCTTCTCTAACTCCTCATTGATCTTTATCAAGTCTTCTTTTTCTTTCACAACCCGCTCATAGACCTCAACAGCTACAGCAGTTGGTTCCTCCACTGGAATGGGAACAGGACGTGATACTGCTGGAAAAGGCATTTGTACTTGTCTTACCCTCTCCTAAATCCACACCTTGTATGGCACATAGGCTTGATAATCATTCTTGCCTAGTAATGCTTTTCCTCTTCTGCAGATATGATTCCAAGCATGCTGAAGCTTGGCCAATAATTCCCCACTCAGGTCACCAGTGAAATACAAAGATTCCTGTATTTCTTCCTCCTTTGGCGGGCTTTTCAAAGCATAACCGAATTGCCTGATCAATAATGATGGATTGTAGTTAATGCACCCTTTCCTCCCAATCAGAGGAACATTAGGATATCTGGCGCAGCTGTAGATAATCTCAGATCCCAATAAAGCTCTGTCAAACCAGACAACATCTTCTGAAGAAAGTCCCATCAGATGCTCAGACCAATCCACCGTATCTGCAGACTCAACAAAAATACCCTTCTTGGACAGGTGACTCTCAAACCATGTATACAACAAAGGCACACAACAAGAGACATTCTTGCCCCTCCTATTCTCATTCTTATAATGCAGTGAGTGATAGAAATCTCCAATCAGGGTGGGCACAGGATTGCTTGAAGCAAAGATATGGAATGCATCCAAATCAACGAAGTCAGGCATATTAGGGAACATTACAATGCCATAGATACACAAAGCAATGATAGCATTAAACACAACCCAACAACCACTCTTGGCGTACTCTTGTGCTTTCCCAACTAAGAACTTGAGAGAAAAACCAGAAACTCCATTCCACGAAGTTAACAGCAGTTCTGAGGAGTCTAAGTGCAAAGCAACAGCCAAATCCTCCAGCTTGGGCTCAGCACCCATATGAATGAAGGGCACCTTGTTCTGAATAGTCAACTCCAAGATCTCAGCATATTCCTCCATGGTCGGAGCCAGAATGAAGTCAGGGAAAGTAAAACACCTCAGCGGGGGATCATAGAACTGCATCAGTGCGTACAATCCGTTACGCTCATACATGGATGGTTTATAAACCCGCCTGAGCAGTTTCCCATAACTCTTCCTGAAGCTTCTCTTCACCTCATCATCAGCTAGAGATATCAAACCAAGTAGAGAAGAAACATCGGGATTAGGCAACTTGTACGCAACAGTCTTCCTTAAAGTACTCATAATAACAGATGGAAGTCCGGAGCACTAGAATCGGGAAGTATGAAAATGCACCTGCAGCACAGACACACGTTAATGATATGCACATGATGATGCAAACAATTCAATATGCAAGCAATGCAACAAGGGATCACGTGCCCCTGGCTGAGAAATTCAATCCACAACACTGACCTCAAATAGACCCACAAACTGCTCAAGACCATCCACAATGCTCCAACCTGGTCTCTGACAGACCTAATAACACTGTCCTCAAATACCACTGAATCTCAATCAAGAAAACCGGTAATCTGGAGGTCAAGTTACCTGCATGTCCCAACCCCTCTCACAGGTAGGTGTCCTAATAACTGACACAAGGTATGGCATCCTATGCGGTCGTTGGTGTCACAGACTTTCAAGACTGATGATACGATACCCAGAAGGTGTGGCATCATCATGTCCTGAAGAGGCCTCACTTAGCCAACTTCCAAATGATCGGTCCCCGGAGTCGACAATCCAACTAACCAACAACCCCCTCAACCCGAAGGGTTGAAAAAGAAGTCAACCAGAAGAACCTCGTCCGAGCGTGGATTTCATGAGACACTAGTACATGCAAAGCATGCACGCGCCCACTAATTTTCACTCTAATTCTAGGTGCACTCAAGCCCAGGTCCGACTTATCTCTCAATCATAGAACCCCCTCATACCCACAGCAATAATAACAATAATATAATGCTGAATGTAAAATACAGAAAACGTAAATCCATACAAAATCCACGACGGGAAAACAAGCGCTAGGATTGACTCTCTTAAGGGACGTTGGATCCCAAATGCATAAGGAACCATCGCAGTCCCCAGCAGAGTCGCCAGCTGTCGCTACTGCGAAAATCGGCGCCGGCTGAACAGGAGAGTCGCCACCATGCGTTATTTTTCCCAACGGAGGGAAAGGAAACACTCAGAGTAAACCTACTGCAAAGACGGGAAAGGAATGGTCATCGCAACCAAATCCTGGATTCGAGAGTCGGTTACGCAAGGGAAAGGTATTAGCACCCCTCACTTCCGTCGTACTCGACGGGATCCACGCTTGTTTTCTAGTACGAATTGTTATTCTATCTATTCTACAGGTCTGGGGTTAAAAGAAAATAAAATGACTCGGCAAAGTATCGCACTTTATGCCTACGTATTCCCGTCTGGAACGAGAAATCAGAGTCAACGTAGTTCGCCTACCTACGGGAAAGGAGGGGAAGGTTGCTCGCTAGGATATCGCATCCTATGCCTACGTACTTTCATACAGCATGAAAGATCAGAGCAAACGTAGTTCGGGCTACGTACGACACAAGTCTGTCTTGATTGTTTTTATCCTTCTGAAAAAGGTTTTCTCCTGATTATGGGTCCAAGCGGACAAAAATGACTCATTGATTGGTTTACAGTCTTTTACGCAAGAACTGTCTTTTATTGATGTTTATCCTTTTATTGTATTTTTCTGATTGTTTTGAGAAAGAAGAGAAACAGCAACTCTAAAACCTATGGTTGAAAAGGGAATCAAAATCTATCCTAATGTTGGCATGCATGGGTGAGAACCTAGTGTCTGTCATATTTCTCTCTTACACAGAGAGAAACAGAGATCCTAAGGGAATAAACGGAAAAGAAACAGCATATATACAGTAAAGCGGTAAAATGCATGAATGCGGCAGTACAAGCGAGGCAAGGGAGTCCCACTCGACCTCGAACCTAGAAAACAATGGGCAAAGTGAAACAAATTCACTTCAACCTTATGGGAAAATTAACAAACAATACAGTCAAGAAACTCAAACAATACATCAACAACTCTAAACAGCACCAACAGCTCTAAACAGCCAAAATCTGATAGAAACAGCAACAAGTCACCAACACCTTCAAGCAAGGTCTTCATCCATCTACAAGCTTCAAATAAGCATCCAATCTTCAAGAAAAACAGCAAGATACAACAAGCATAAACTCTAAACAGTAGACAACATCAAACAGCTAAGCAGCAGTAAGTCCTACTTCAAACAGTTGCACAACTCTGACAGCACCAGCTCCTTCTTCTAACAGTCTTCAAGGCAATGTACTTCATCCTCAATCTTCAAGGGATTCTTCAAAGCAGACTCTCCAACAGAGAAATGATTATAAGAGGATTTTGAATGTTAAACAGTCTGTTGAACACCAAAGGTGGCCTACAGAAAGTTAACATGATACAGACTGTTTCTCTCAAAGTTCTATCTCCTAGATACAGTCACTAATCCTTCCAAAGGAGGGATATGAGTATTAAGGAGAGACTTTTAATCATCGAGAAGAATGGAGGCAAAAGAAACCATCCATTTTTATGAAGAAAATTTCTATTCTAAGGCTCTACCTATACCCTATGTCCTATGGTCTTCAAACAACTCCAAGCAAGCCAAGCAATCTTCATCAAGCTTTGATTTTGATCTCCAATCTTCATTTTTAATCCTTGCCAAGCTCCACAAGCTCTAACTAAGCCCACACCCCAAGCAAAAGCCCAAAAGCCCACACAACAAAATTAAACCCCAAAAATGGGCAAACCAAACAATCACACAATTGTAAAATATACTAAAAATAGTAATATAATATTTAAAAATCTAATATTAATTCTAAGGGAAATACTATATCTACCCTATATACCCCATAGGTCCCATACTCTAATTCAATCTAAAAACCCAAAATAAAATGTTCAAGTGCACCTATATTGATTTTAAACCCTAATCTAACCATCTTAATATCATCTAATCAAAACTACCTAAAAATAATCCTAAAAATTATGGAATAAAATCCAGGGGTACCTAATGTTTGTATATAATCAACCTAAAAAGAAAGGCCTAAAAAATTAAGGGGAACTATCTAAACAAAAATATACAAAATTATGTACAAACTAAATTCAATGAAAAAAACAACTAAATGTAAAATATTCACAAAAAAACAGAAAATACCTAAAATAATATTTTTATTTATTCACAATTTTCTTGAAACCATTATTAAAGTGTTGCAAAAATTCTCAGGTCAAAAAGATCATTTTCCAATTTTATATGATTTTCTAAAGTTGTAAAATAAAATGAACAAAATGAATTAAAAATAACAAAAAGCTGGTGCAGATAGCAACTATTTACAACATGTGAATTAGCTGAGCCCAACTGGGGGGTGCGTGTATCAAAGCGCCTTAGGCCCATTATCACTTCAGAAAATCAAAGAAAATAGAAAAAAAGTTGGTGCAGGAAGCAAGTAAATCAAGTGCAATCTAGTGGGCTTCTCTACTGGGGGTGTCAACATCAATTTCACCAAGCCCATAACACTATAAAAAAAAACAACTAAAATATAGTAAAATAAACAGATCCACGGTGTAAACAGCAAATGAAAGCAGTGTAAATTTCAAACAGGCCCGTGAGTGAGGTGTGGTTAGGAAACTCAAGCTTAAGCCCATAGCATATATTAAATGAAACGACCGTGTTTCAATATTCAGCAGATCCTTCACAAACTGAAGTGAAATGATGGCCGCACGATTGGCATTTTGGTCCAAGTCAAACCCTGATCTAATGGCCAATAACTCGTCTTCTCCATTTGAAATGTTTTTGGAACCAACTCCATTGATGAACACACTTATGAACTCAATCTGATCCTCACACGAACTTCATCAATTCTTGATCAAAATTTGCAAATCAAAGCCCAAAACTACTCTATTTTCTTCCCTGATTCTATCTATGACATTGAAATCCATTGATATGGCTTAAAACTCCAAACACGCATCTCATCTCCAAGACTTGGTCCACCCTCAATTGTCATCATTTACCAAATTAAGATGTTTAATCTCTTCTTTGTTCCACACAGATCACAACTAACTATATAACTCACTCTAACTCTCACTATCCAGCATGTAATCCATTGAAACAGAAATCACGTCCTCATGTCAACTATCACCAAATTGCTTCAAATTCTCCAGAAAGATTCACCTAGCCACATACTAATCAACTAACTTAATGATTCATGTTAACTACACCTAAATCGAGCCATAGTTCGAAATTTACTAACCTGTGAAGATGAGTGAAACAGATGGTGAGAACCTCCAAATCAATGCTTGTAAATCTCCAGATTCCTTCAGTATGATCTTTTCTTGCTTCTGTATGCACCAAATCCTCTTCAAACTACTTGGATCATGGAAACCGAAATTCAGTTGCAGGTGTGAAAGTGAAGAATCAAGAACACGATTTCAGCATGGATTCCCTCTGATTTTGATTTGTACACACTCAGTAATAGCAATAGAATTGGATAGAATCAAAAAATTGGATTGATTATGAAGAAAATGAAGAACTCGAGTATGAATTGCAATGGAGGAATTTGAAACTCAATCTTTCTTCTCTGCACCAAATGACACCCAACCCTTATCCTGATCAGTTCTAATGGCTTTATAGAGGATGTTAGAAACTTCTAGAGATTGCTGGAATGATCCAAGGAGAAATTGGATATCTCATGCTATGGTAAATTGAAATGGTGAGATCAACATATCAGTTGCAGCTTGCCTTGTTACAGCATTTGAATGAGGCTTGAAAATCTATCCAAATGAGAAATAGAAGGTGTGGGAATGGCTTGCTAGCTTGTGCCTTGATCCATTGTTCATTTGGCAAGTGTAACTTCATTTACAAGCAACTAATGACAAGTCCAATTTCTTGACCTCAAATGAAAAATCTAATGATTTCAATGATCTCAAAATGTGTTTTCCCTTCAATTTGGTATATCACATGATGCATTTTGGCCTTGGATCAAAAATCCCCAATTTTGGTCACTTGAAAATGTACTTAACCCTTCCATATTTGGTCAATTTTATCATTTTGTGTTCCATGCACTTCCAAACTATCATGACCTTTTACTTAGACTCAAAACATCATTTTGAGCAAGTTTGATGTTGAACATTTTTCCATTTGAAGTTTGCAAGTAGGAGTTTTAGGCATATGCTTGAAATGACCTATAATCTTACTTTCCCAAAATACCCCTGGCTTGTCAAGATCATAAGTAGAGTTCCACAAATCAGAATGAGGCATACCATACCTTTTCAGAAAGCTAAGATCATGAGGAACAACTTTCATGTTTACCAAAAATTCATTTGAAAATTCCTTGTGGGGAAAAAGTTGCTTGGAAGTCAAGTAACTTTCACAGATAAATTTTAGTGTCCTCAGATGACCTGTAACTTGCAAGAACCATAACTTGAGTTTTATAAATCTCCTTTGTGCCTTCCACCACTCAAATTAAAGGTCTTGAGATGCTATACAAGTTTCATGTTGGCCAAAGATCCATTTGAGACTTGTATTTTGAATTATTTTGCTTGGAAGTTTGATCTAAATCAGGGGATTTTACACAGAAACCCTAATTTAGAAACTTCTCTTCTTCTTGATTTCTTTTGATTTCTCCTTGGCACAACACCATATCCATATCCACATATCAAATTATGAGTCCCCCATCCTTCAAATAGGCCTTGATACCCTTCAATCAAGCATTAGACCTAGGGTTGACCTAGGATTGACCCAGATGAAACCCTAGTTGACTGTCTTCAACTGTAGCTTTTGTAACCACACCAATAACTTGTCTTACTTTCAAAATGACCCTCCAGGTCTTCCATGATGGCTACACACATTCCATGCCTCAGTTCATTGCTCACAACCTCTTTGATGATCTTCAAATACTCCCTAGATAGGATATAGATCTACTGCTGGATCTATTAACTTCTCAAAGCTTCACCTTCTTTCTTGGTGACTTGAATGAAAACCTTTTGGATATGCTTCTTGAAATGAAAATGGCACCTGATCCCTTGTTGGATGGCTTGCCCATGCTATGCTATGCAAATGAATGAACTATGTACATGATCTACTATGCAAATGATAAAGCTATGAAAACACAAATTAGGTAAAAACGAGTTGGTCAAATTTTAGGGTGCAACACTCGCTACTACCTCACTCCGTAAACTTGCTAGCGAGTACAAGAAAACAGCCACTGCCATGACTCGCTACACGTTAGCTACGCAAGCTGCTCACGAATGCTCGCCAGGAATTCGCCTAGCGATGGGCTAGCGAATATCTGCGATTCTGGAAAAATAAAACTGCTGCTCAGAAATCAGCAGCTCTCCCACTCTCCAATTTTCATCGAGACAACACTAAAATCATCGGGTTAAGGTTCTACAACCTAGCCCCAACATCCAAACTCAATTTTACCCGATAAACCTCATTATCTGCTCAATTATCCAACTTCCGACAATAAACCTCAAACTACTCGGAACCCCAATTTCACATAAACCATTGCCCCACAGCACATGCAATGAACTTTCAACATAACAATCACAATCATAACAGAATTAATACATGTATCATCATCATTCATCATCATCCATGGGAATTAGGGGATTTCCCTCTACCAATTTATTCATGCAAATACCCATTCGACCGATCAATCCCCCTTACCTCGAATTCGATGCTGATGTTGATGAAGCTTCCCAATCCACACGAATTGATAATCTTGATGATCCTCTGGCCAAACTTCAACTCTTGCTTCAGCCTTCCTCAATTGTGTTCTTCGCTTGCTTCCCTGTGCATGTGTTTCTCTAATTTCCCTAAAATGCCAATGTTACCCCTCATCCCAAATAATTATCTTTTAATCCCAATAAATCATATTCTCATAATTCTTTTAATCCAAAAATCCAAATAATAATAATCCTCTTATTTTCCTTTAATCCCAAACCAATATCAATAATATTTAAATATAACAATAATAACAATAATATTAATAATAATAGTATCGACACTATTAATCATCATATTATTATTATTATTAATCATATTTTCTAATATTTTGGAACTTAATTCTCCAACTAATTTCTATACATAACGCACCGAAAAACAAATACTACAAGAAAACCAAATAATTAAAAAAATGGGCGTTACAATATTATTCTAGATACATATTATACAAGGCATTATATTTGGTACCAGAGTAGGTTGTATCCTTGACCTAGCTGTTGCGGTGGAAATAGGATCACAAACTATTAACGAGTTTGAATCGCAATTCGATTCACAACCGCTCTTTGATTTATCCGAAGGAAAATGTCAAAAAGGGAAAACCTATTTTGCATCGTAAACACAATGCGGGGAAAGATCTAGGGTTCGGGGGTTGGTTAAATTTAGGGAAGGTATTAGCACCCTAAACTTCTGTAGTACTCTACAGGAACCTTTTGTTCAAATGTTTACTATTTTGCTTTATTATTCTGCTTAAGGTATATGTACAAAGGGCTAAAAGTGAGAAAAGAGACCTAAGGGGTTAATTCTAAGTTTACTCGACAAGACATCGCATCTTGTGCCTACGTATCCTTACGGGAGTGGAATCAGAGTAATCGTAGTTCCCCTCAAAAGGGAGGTTAGAGACTTCTTGACTGTGGTCAAGGTCTCAAGGGGAATAAACGCATCTTAAGGACACGCTTACGTGGAGTGTAGAAACTCCAAATTTCTACGTTGAAATGTTAAGTTGTAATTAGGGATTCCACGGCGGGAAACCCTAAAATGAGCGCAGCGGCTCTTTAACCTAATGCTAGGGGTAAAATTGTAATTTAGCCTGCGGCGAGGCATTTGTGAAAATTAGGGTTTGTAAGGGTGTAATTTTGAAGTTGAGGACTATTGGCGCGGCGACCAAACGGCTAGACCTAACCTTCGGACGTGTGCAAGGTGACAAAAATATTGATGGAAGTGCGGTAAACGCGTGAGATAATGGAATCATGCAAACAGAGAGATAATGTCCTAATTTAAACCATGCAAGCAGAAATTTAAAGGCAGAAACTAAAGAGCGATTGTTAAGTTCGCGAGGTTACAAATGAGAGGAGCAGTTACAATATGATATTAAAATTTAAATTGAACGATGATAAAATAAATAACAGTAAACGCAATAAACTGCAAAACGAACAAACAACGTCAGCGGGCAGAATTAAATGAATTATCAGATGGTGAAGAAGTGAAAATTATGCATCTTTTTGTGGTTTTATTTTATGATATGAACTTTAAATTAAAATGGAATTTTTAATATTAATTTAACTCAAACCCTAAAAACTATTTTAACCTAATTATTATTTTTTTTAAAAAGTGGATTTTAATATTATTTATATAAAAAAGATTTTGTGTTTATTGTTAAAAGGTTTTTAATTTTTATTTATTTTAAAACAATTTTAATATTTAGTTAAAAAAAAATTTAATAAAATTTAAACTAACTAATTATAAAAAATAAAAAAAAGAAAAGTAAAAGGGGTTGGGCCGGTCATCACTCCCGGACCCAACCCGGTTGGTGTACAATGCAAAAAGGGGAGAACTAGGGTTTCAAAACCCTATTCTCTTCGCGGCGCCGTTTCTTCAATTCCTCTTCGTCTTGCTCGCTGCTTCTCTCTTCGATCATGTTGAAACCCTGAAATCAAACCAAACGACATTAAAAGTGACAGTATTATGTGTTCCTTGCTTACGTTTTCGTTCACAATCGGTAATGAACGTATTGAGGAGGCGATGATGGTGAACTGAGCCTCCGGGGAAGGTTTGCCCGTCGTGGATGGAGGCGGCGTCGGTGGACCTTCCTCAATCTCTCGGTTTGCGCTCTGATGATTACCTTTGACGAAACTCTTCTCCTCTTTCTCTCTCGCGGTCGCTAGGGTTTCACGATTCGTCTTCTTCGCAGCTTTTTGGTGTTCTCCGCCGTTTCGTCTAGGGTTTATCAGGTTGTATCTGTTCCCTTTTATATCTTTTCTTTGACTCTCTTTTGGGCCTTTGATTGTTGGATTGTGATTTATGATTTGATTTTTGTGGATTTGTGAACCTGATAATATTTCGATTTGATTGAGATTCTTTCCATTTTCGAACTCTGATCTCATCTGGATTTCGTTGGGTTTGCTTTGATTTGGATAACCTGCATTGACTTGGATTTCTGGATTTGGACCTCTGTTTTGAACCCAATTAAACTTTTCTCTTTTTCTTTCAGAAAGGTGTCAACGCTTGGTCGGACCAAATATCGCCGAGGAAGGTCACCGGTAGTGATGATCCTTTGTCTGAACCTTTGAGGGATGCTATTGCCATTTAGTTTTGATTCTGATATTGGCTGATGTTATCAGATGCTGATACATTTTGGATCCCTTTCAGAACAAATATCTGCTTTTTCTGATGAGATTACTGACTTTCCTTTTTCTTCTTTCAGAAAGGAACTGGTGGTGCCGGTACTGCCGGGTCGATGCCGCCGAGAGAGGTCACGCAGTGATGATGACATCTTGTCTGAACTGATATTGTGTGTGGTTTTCGATTATGTTTGACGACTTCGTCTGAACCTGTGTTGTTTCTATGCTGACACTAGTTGTCTGATGCAGTTTGGTTCGTACTTCACGAGTTGTGCTTGTGATAGTCTGATTCTTTTCGGATCTATTCGAACTTGATTCTTCTGGTAAGAGTTGTTGTGGTAATAAGGGCGTTGTTTCGCTGCCGTGGATGTTATTTCGACCCTTCTGGTTTTCGAACCACCTGTTTACTGATGCTATCAACTTTTTAACATTCGACTTTCTTGTGTAGTCGAGCGGGATTACGGCACGTGTTGCCCAGATATGCTTTCCATTGATACTCATTTTCGGCGCGTGGGTAATGCTCACCTGACTGAACCAGAACCTGCGTGTTGGGCCATGATGTTTCGACTGAGCCCTTCATGTGGCTTTGTTTTCGATGTGCTTTGGATATTTGAGGATTTCGATCTGAATTGATTTGCTTATTCTGGTGTAATACGTGATCCTTTTGTCCTTTGAGGTATAACCCATTGCTTCTCGTACCCTGATCTCTTCCTTTCCTGAATTTGCAAGGGGCCGTGATGTATGATAGCTGAGCCCCGGCTTTGGTGTTTTGTGGCAACCACGTCTGCATAATTGCTGGTTTGCTTTGGACCTAAACTGTTGATACTGATTTGGTTCTAATATTTGCGGATTAAATTGCTTCTTCCAACTTTATGCAGCTTGTGATTTATATGATGTGCCTTTTGTGGCAGATTTGTTTGACTTGGTTCTTTCTTGTTGAACTAGTTTCACTGTTATGAGTTTGATCTAGAGTTGATGCAGGTGTGAAATTTGGTTCTTGGTCATTGATGGTTTTCTTTGAAAACTCTGATACTGTTTTGATGCTTGCATTTCAGGTGTTGACAAACTTTGAACACCAAGTGGCTCATACCCGTCGGCATCCGGGTTTATGACCAAATTGATTGTGCTGCTTTACCCTTTGTATCAGTCTTGGAAACCAAATGGGATTTACTCGATGATGGCATAGACCCTTTTCAGTTAATCATTTATCGGCCCGAACTTCTTTTACTTCTTCATCTTTCTCGGTTGTCCTGTACGATAAGAACGATAACCACCTGATCTGACGCCAATGGCACAGATCGGTAACGGGGGTAGGATGCGGCTTCGGTCGTGCCACTCTCGGCACTCAATGATGATGATGTTCTGAGAGTGTCGAACATAAATCATAATCTTTCCTATTCTGTTTGTTTTGTCTTTGTTTTTCAGGTAATTGAGATGTAGAAGAACTCAAAGGGAATAACATGAAGACTAAACCAAGGAGTTTTTAGGACTTAGGATTTTTAGGATAGAAGTAATATTTGTAAATGTAATCTTGCAGCAATTCAAATGTGAAATGATTCACTTCCTTTTGTAAAATGGTATTCTTATGAAATAAAAATTCCAAAAAACTTCATTTATATATCCATGACCGTTCAGCTTTGAATTTATTTATATTTATTTCTAGTTATAAATTATAAACATTTGTGAATAAATCCACAAATATTTAAATTCATTATTCTAGTCATAAACCATAAATATTCATGAATGATATTCTCGTTTGTAGTCCTAATCTCATCACCTGACTAAATTCACTTGCACTCCAACTTGGATGCGTTTCTGGCGCTTCTCAATGATAAACATCAACCCAATCTGATATTCTCAAGATAAACAAATTTATATGACGAACAATCGCCTCTCGTACCATGGCCTGAATGTCCTGAGGCTTTAAAGCTCTAATTTTGCTAAAATAGTGTGAAAAGACCAAAACGCCCTTGAACTGGATTCCTGCAAAACAAATCAACACTCCATGACTGATTAGCGGTTAGTGAATGCACAAATGAGATGCTATGCGAAATGACTGACTAAATGTAAGGGTAAAATTTGGGGTATTACAGTTGCCCATATTTAAACAGCTACACCGGATGACTTGAGTGACGGAGACTCGAGGAATCATGGTGGAGGGATTTAAATATAGATAACCGAAAATTTTGCCCTTATATGTGGCGATATGCAATGCTATGGACCAAACGAGAGCAGACTAATGCAGACGATGCCACGAATATGATATGATGTGTATGCTGGAATGATGAATGCGAAAATGTTGACGAATATGACGACACAGGGACAGACGCTACGAGAAGAACACACTGGGAAAACGATGCGCTGGGACACAGTACCACACTGGGGAATTCTAAAATGATGGTCAACCGGTGCGAACACGACCAATTGTCATTTTTAGAACTGGAACGGGATTCTCAAATGGAGATGGCACCTATGAGACAGCCTCCACTGGGGAATCTAAAAGTAAAACTGGATCATGTACGACTGCAAGATCGATTACATAATGCTGGAGCATTGAGCAAAGAATAACATCCAAGCTTCTGTAAACTATCTCTCGTGACAGGATCAAACGGACTTTTCGGGAATCCGTAGCAAATATACAGGGTAAACAAAACCGGCTGTATGCCAAAATAAATGGACTTAAAGAATAAGATCCTTAAATGGAGATGGCACCTATGAGATGACTTCCACTTGGGAATGTCTAATAATAAAACTGGATCTACACGATTGCAAGATTGATTACAGAATGCTGGAGCATTGAGCAAAGAATAACATCCAAGCTTCTATAAACTATCCTTCGTGATGGGATCAGACGGACTTTTCGGAAATCCGTACCAAATATACAGGGTAAAGACCGGCTGCATGCCAAAATAAATGGACTTTGATGGGAAATGCCCTGATAAGCTTCTCGAGGGAGAACTGTCACTTATCGTTGGAAGGGACTTACATGCCAAAATGGATAAGCACTCAAATAAAGAGGCTGCTGCTTATCTGATATATAAATCTTCTCATATTTAAGGTCGTCGCCTGGAATACGATTCTGATGAACTTCTTCATACTTCAAGATCCGTGCTCTCCTGAATATGATTCCGCTCCTTCTTTTACTAAAGGGTAAATGAACTTCTTCATACTTCAAGATCTATGCTCTCCTGAATATGATTCCGCTCCTTCTTTTACTAAAGGGTAAATGAACTTCTTCATACTTCAAGATCTGTGTTCTCTTGAATATGATTCTGCTCCTTCTTTTACTAAAGGGTAAATGAACTTCTTCATACTTCAAGATCTGTGCTCTCCTGAATATGATTCCGCTCCTTCTTTTACTAAAGGGTAAATGAACTTCTTCATACTTCAAGATTTGTGCTCTCCTGAATATGATTCCGCTCCTTCTTTTACTAAAGGGTAAATGAACTTCTTCATACTTCAAGATCTGTGCTCTCTTGAATATGATTCCGCTCCTTCTTTTACTAAAGGGTAAATGAACTTCTTCATACTTCAAGATCTGTGCTCTCCTGAATATGATTCCGCTCCTTCTTTTACTAAAGGGTAAATGAACTTCTTCATACTTCAAGATCTGTGCTCTCCTGAATATGATTCGGTTCAAACCTCCCCGTACTTCAAGACGACAAGGAAAATGGAAGCCCAACTACTCGATGGAGATGGCCATTTGCTGCGAGTCATACCGAAGATAGGATCAGCTTCTCAGGCGAGAAATGTCGCTTATTTGCAAGAGTGGCAGTAATAAGCTTCTCAAGTAAGAACTGCTTGTAGAGGTGATGACAGATAATGATGATAAGCTTCTCGGCGGAGAACTGTTGCATACCGTTGCTGAAGAACGTTACGATAAGCTTCTTAACCGAGAACTGTTGCTGATCGATTGTGATAAGCTTCTCTTGTGAGAACTGTTGCATATCCTGTTGTGTAAGGTTGTGATAAGCTTCTCTGGTGAGAAATGTTGTTGATCGATGATAGGCTTCTCAGGTGAGAACAGTCGCATACCGATGCTGTAAGATGTAGGATTGTTATATCGATAGGCTTCTCAGGCGAGAACAGTTGCATACCGATGCTGTAGGATGTAAGATTGTTATATCGATAGGCTTCTCAGGCGAGAACAGTTGCATACCGATGCTGTAGGATGTAGGATTGTAATATCGATAGGCTTCTCAGGCGAGAACAGTTGCATACCGATGCTGTAAGATGTACTGATAGATTTTCCAGGCGTGAACTGGCGTGTATCTGTAAAGGATTGTGATTGATTTTCTTGAAAGATAGTGCAAAATAAATGCACGTCCGGGTACAGTGATAAGCTTCTCAGGCGAGAACAGTCGCGTATCTGCCAAGGTAGGGTGAAACTTTTTAGACGGTGCAAAATAAATGCACGTCCGGTTGGGCTCAGCGACCGACAAGACCGAGATTCAATCTAAGATCGAGCTAGAAAGAAAAACTGGCAATCCAGACTCCATCGAGGGAATGAACTCGAAGGGTAAATATCTTATCCTGGTGAGGAAAGATAGCTGAAGTAACCGTCATCCACGAGGATCGAGCTCTGTGGGGAAACTGGAAACACATATGTATTTTATGCTTAGGGCTGACAATCTATTTGGAGAGAATGGACGAACCCAGTTACTCGGCGGTAACAACCAATGATGGTGAAACATAATGAACCTGTGAATGCTAATGCATGTGTTACTGCATATGTTAATATGAATGTATGTTAATGTCTATGTAGTTAAATATGCAGGATGTAATGGAATGAGTATGTAATGAGTATGTGTAATGAATATATGAAATAGGCATGTGATGCTTATGCCCTTGCGTATGCTGACGAAATTGACTATAGACAGGACGAGAGATGAAATAAACATCTCGACGGAGATACCCTGCGTTCTCGGCAATCAATACGTCAATCATGGGTAAGAAAAAAACAATGGTAGAACCAAATCTGGTTTCAAAGTTCTGAATTCTCTGGGGGAGAAAGTAATCTGCTTGGGTGCACAGTATCATGTCTTCACATGGGGAGAAGAAAACTTGAGGGACATTTTCGAGTTACCCAAGAAAAAGTTGTCAGCTTATAGTCTCACTGGGGACTGTGTCAGAGCAATGGTTTAAAAGTGTTTCTGCAACAATGAGATTTTTTCGAGGAATGAAGAGATCCTTCCGAAATTTCCACTAGTCAAAGTAATTTCTTATATTTTTCGATTGCGTTTTCGAAGAACAGTTTTAAAAAGTTTTCAAAGCACCTTTCATTTTCAAAATTTAAGAATAAATGACATTTTGCATAACAATAGAAACAAGAGTAATGCACCAAGGAATTTAAGTAACAAAATGGTATCTTTTATTAAAGGATGGCAGCTTGCTGAGGGCATAGCTCCACAGATGATTATGCTTTGAAATTGGCAACATAAGAAAAGGTTACATTGAATCCAACGACACCTACTGACACTAATAACTAAGACTAATCCAGAATCTTGCTTTGGACGAGGATGAACGAACTGGAAAATGGATCTCATGTGGAAAGTGTGTCCGCGATGATCGGTGTTTTCTGATGCAATGAAATGCCTTCGTCCCTAACTTTTGCCTGGACCGCCCTTTCGGGTTTTCAATCCACCGGGACGCTCTTTTTTGCCTAAGTCGCCCTTTCGGGTTTTCAACTTAGCGAGCTTTTTATTATTATTACTTTTTCTAACCCTTACTTTTGCCTAAGTCGCCTTTTTCAGGTTTTCAACTTAGCGGGTTTTTAGGCATAGTATTTTCGGACTGCATCAGAATTCACGGGATGTGCAAGCTCTTCTCCATCCATTGTTGTAAGTATCAGAGACCCTCCGGAGAAAACGGTCTTCACAACAAATGGGCCTTCATAATTGGGCATCCACTTTCCACGCATATCTTTATGCACTGGCAAGATCTTTTTGAGTACGAGCTCTCCTTGACGGAACTCACGGATACGAATCTTCTTATCAAATGCTCTTTTCATCCGTTTCTGATATAATTGCCCATGGCACATAGCTGTCATGCGTTTCTCGTCAATGAGATTCAACTGATCCAGTCTGTCTTGAACCCATTCAGCTTCCTCAAGTTCAGCTTCCATCAACACCCTTAAAGAAGGTATCTCTACTTCGATGGGGAGTACGGCGTCCATTCCATACACCAATGAGAAAGGTGTTGCCCCTGTCGAAGTTCGTACTGAGGTCTTGTATCCATGCAAAGCAAACGGTAACATCTCATGCCAATCTTTGTAAGTCACGACCATCTTTTGTAGGATTTTCTTGATATTCTTATTCGCAGCTTCAACGGCCTCATTCATCTTAGGACGGTATGGAGAGGAATTGTGATGCGTGATCTTGAAACTGTCACACAACTCCTTCATAGTCTTGTTATTCAGATTGGTGCCATTGTCAGTTATTATCCGACTTGGAATTCCATAACGGCAGATAATTTCTTTCCTGATGAAGCGGGCAACCACTTGCTTAGTCACGTTGGTGTAGGAAACAACCTCTACCCACTTGGTGAAATAATCAATAGCAACAAGGATAAAACGATGACCATTAGAAGCCTTCGGCTCGATTGCCCCAATCATGTCAATGCCCCACATTGAGAACGACCATGGTGAAGACAAGACATTCAACGGTGATGGAGGCACATGCATTTTATCAGCGTAAATTTGGCACTTATGGCATTTTCTGGCGTATTGGATGCAGTCAGCTTCCATAGTTAACCAATAATATCCGGCCCTTAACATCTTCTTAGACATAGCATAACCATTGGCATGAGTTCCGAAGGTCCCCTCGTGAATTTCTTGCAGTAACATGTCCACTTCCCGTTTATCAACACATCTGAGCAACACCATGTCGTGATTTCTTTTGTATAACACACCATTACTGATAAAGAATTTTGAAGCCAGTCTTCTCAACGTTTTCTTGTCCAGACCGGTAGCACCATCGGGATACTCTTGCTTGACTAGATATTTCTTGATGTCATGAAACCAAGGCTTTTCATCCACCTCATCCTCTTCAACTACTTGACAATAAGCGGGCTCAACTTTGCGTTCAATATGAATAAGAGGTGCTTCATTAACGAACTTAACTTTCCACATGGACGCTAACATGGCTAAAGCATCAGCAACGTAATTCTCAGATCTAGGAACATGCTCGAACTCTATCTCGTCAAAATACTTAATCAGCTCGACAATGTAGTCCTTGTAAGGGATTAACTTCTCATTCTTCGTTTCCCATTTGCCTTGTACCTGGTAAATAACCAAGGCTGAGTCACCACTTACTTTGAGAAGTTTGATTCGGAGGTAAATTGCTGCTTCGAGGCCTAGAATACATGCTTCATACTCTGCGACGTTATTAGTACACTCAAAGTCTAACCTTGCTGTAAACGGAGTGAACCCCCCTTTTGGGTTCATCAAAACGGCGCCTATACCATGCCCATTGAAATTCGAGGAACCATCAAACATCATCCTCCACCAAAGACCTGGTTCTGGACCTTCGCTCGGATCTGGTTCTTCACAATCTCTCTTAATCAACAAAATATCCTCATCAGGAAAATCAAACTTAAGAGGTTCATAATCTTCAACTGGCTGATCTGCAAGATAATCCGATAAGATACTACCTTTAATTGCCTTCTGGGGTACATACTGGATGTCATATTCGGATAACAACATGTGCCAACGGGCTAGCCTCCCAGTTTGAGCAGGTTTTTCAAGAATATACTTGATCGGATCCATTTTAGAAATCAACAATGTGGTATGACAGACCATATATTGCCGAAGGCGCCTAGCGGCCCATGCCAACGCACAACAAGTCTTCTCCAATAGTGAATATCTGTTTTCACAGTCGGTAAACTTCTTGCTCAGATAGTAAATCGCATGTTCCTTTCTTCCAGTCTCATCATGTTGCCCAAGCACACAACCCATAGACTTCTCAAGAACAGTAAGGTACATAAACAACGGTCTTCCGGGTACGGGAGGAATCAGAATAGGGGGGTCTTGCAAATAATTCTTAATTTTCTCAAACGCTTTCTGACAATCAGGGTTCCACTCAACCATCTTCCCTTTACAGAGCAATTTGAATATCGACTCACAGGTAGCGGTCATGTTAAAGATAAACCTGGAAATATAATTCAAACGCCCCAGAAAACCTCTAACTTGTGTCTCAGTTTGCGGAGCTGGCATATCTTGAATGGCTCGGACTTTGTTAGGATCTACCTCAATCCCTCGTTGACTAACAATAAAACCAAGCAATTTTCCAGATCTGACACCGAAGGTACATTTAGCAGGATTCAACTTCAACTGATATTTCCTGAGTCGTTCAAACAACTTCACCAAATGGTCTAGATGTTCCTCTTCACTCTGAGATTTGGCTATCATATCGTCCACATACACCTCGATCTCTTTGTGCATCATATCATGGAAAAGAGTTGTCATAGCGCGTTGGTAAGTTGCCCCTGCGTTCTTCAAAACGAAGGGCATGACTTTGTAGCAAAAGGTTCCCCAAGGAGTAATGAAGGTAGTCTTCTCTCGATCATCGGGATCCATTTTGATCTGATTATAGCCAGAGAAACCATCCATAAATGAGAACAACGCAAAACTGGCTGTATTGTCTACAAGCGTATCAATATGTGGCAGAGGGAAGTCATCTTTCGGACTTGCTTTGTTCAGATCCCTGTAATCCACACACATCCTAACTTTACCATCTTTCTTGGGCACTGGCACAATGTTGGCAACCCAATCTGGATATTTTGCAACTGCCAAGAAACCTGCATCTAACTGTTTTTTAACCTCATCTCGAATTTTCAAAGCCATGTTGGGTCTCGTTCTTCGAAGCTTTTGTTTGATAGGTGGACAATCTGGCTTAAGTGGCAACTTGTGAACAACAATATATGTGTCTAGACCAGACATATCTTGATACGACCACGCAAACACATCGATATATTCTTTTAACAACTCAATCAGCCCCTGCTTAACCTCTGTCCCAAGCATTGCACCAATCTTGACCTCTTTCTTGTTTTCATCTGTACTAAGATTAATCAAGTCCACCTGCTCTTTATGCGGTTGAAGCTCTGTATACTCGTACTCAATCAATTTTGTCAGTTCAGCGGGTACTTCAAAATCTTCTTCACCCTCGTCTTCAGCTTGATTGATGGGTGCATCCCAGTTAGGAGTGTCAATAAAGTCATTGGATCCCACAAGGTTTGCGATGTCTCTGCATGATGGAAGGCTTACTTAATTAAAATGCTCGAAGATATGTAAGATAAGAAATGAAATGCTATTTTTGGTTGTTTTATTCTTTTTTGAAAAAGATTGCCAACTTCATTTTTTAAAGGTGAAAACGAAAAACGCAAATGAACCAAAGTGGAATTGAACAAAATGCCTTTATTAATATCCTTTTAAAAGTGAAAGGTGGCCCAACAAAAGCGACCCTATAGCCTTGGGCAGAGCTACGGATTTTTTTTATTTGAAAACATAAGTGAAAATGCTAAAAATTACTTTGACAATGGAAAAATAACAGGGATCTCTACGGCCTCCCAGTTGTTCAAAGCTGCATCACCCTTAAACACCAGGTTGCTCAGATCTTCATCTTCCTCACAGTCACTGACGACATTGACTTGGAAGCCTCCGCTGACAAATACCTCTTGGATAACCTTCGAACGCCCTTCGACAGTTGTGGCAGCTCCATTCTGAGTTGGTTTGTAACCCAACCCAAAGCGATCAGCCTTGGTCTTGACATCAATTACCTCTCCCCAACCTTCCGGGATGCCCCTGTCAATTGTTGATTTGGTACTCTTCAGAGATGCAAAAGATGGATTACCCTGGCCTACTGTCTCTTCGACTTCTAATAGAACAACATTGGCGATCTCGAGTGCTTGAAAGGAGATTTCCAAAGCATTCTCATCGGCCTCGATGTAACGGAAAGAAGACAGGTTACTGACCATCAGATCCTCCTCACCGTGTATAATAACTAACTTTTCATCGATCACGAACTTCATCTTTTGATGTAACGTTGAGGTTACTGCCCCAGCGGCATGAATCCACGGCCTTCCAAGTAAGCAGCTGTAATTGGGATTAATGTCCATGACTTGAAACGCGATATTAAAAACTTGCGGCCCAATCAGGATGGGAAGTTCAACCTCCCCCATTACCGACCGGCGAGAACCATCGAAAGCCTTGACGATCAAGGGAGTAGGTTTCAACACAGTCTCTTTGAAAACCAACTTATCAAGAACCCTCTTGGGTAGAACATTCAAAGAAGAGTCGGTGTCCACTAACACTCTCGCTAAATTGTCCTCCTGACATTTCACTGATATATGTAAAGCACGATTATGATTCGGACCCTCCTTTGGTAACTCTTCGTTGCTGAAACTAAGAGTGTTGCATGCGGTCAGGTTGGCAATCACACTATCAAACCGACTGGTGCTAATATCTTGATCCACATGTGCTTGAGTCAAAACCTTCTGCAAGGCCGTCCTATGAGCGGGCGAACTCAACAACAGAGATAAGATCGAAATCTTGGAAGGAGTTTGATGAAGTTGATCGATAACTTTATAGTCACTTTTCTTGATGATCCTCAAAAACTCAGCGTCTTCATCATTCGTAACGGCTCCCTTACCTTTGTCTTTGACAGGCACTGGGATATTAGTTGTTTCCTTAGGTGGAACCTCATTGAAACCGGGAGTATACACACGGCCACTGCGAGTCATCCTGCTTGCCTCTGCGATATTGGTCACAGTGTCCTTAACCTCGTCATTTGGAATAACCTTCCCAGACTCCTTGTCGATCATCGTCACGTCATATTTCCAAGGTACAGCTTTAGGATCACTGAAAGGAAACGGACTTGGTTTTCGAATAATTATAGGCTTAGGCTGATTCGTCTCAGGGATAAACGACTTTGGTATATCGAACACGGGGTTGGCAGAACTTGCCCCTGACAGATTAAACACTGGTACCTTACCCTTTGATTCAGGCTGATGGAAGACAGGCTCAACCACAGCGACCTCATCCTTCTTGGTTTGGCTTGTCACTTGTAAAATACCCTCATTAATCAACCTCTGAACATCGTTATGAACCAACACACAACCCTTAATACTGGCATCACAACTTGCGCATGCGACGTGGGAAGTATCTACTAGACCGGCTTCAAACAGTTTCGAATGGAATATCTTAAGAGGAGTCTTAATCTGAACAACATCAAGGACATAACCTTCCTCAGAATCAGCACTAATGGCATTAACACTCTCATGGTTAGGAAAAGGGTTCTTCTTAACATTCGGTTGAGGATCTTCAAATGACAAAATCTTCTTTTCCGACAGATCCCTGACAAGACTTTTGAGAGCATAACAGTTCTCTAGATCATGACCAGGCGCACCCTCATGAAATAAACAATGAGCAGCGGCGTTGTAATTGGCGGGCAGCGGATTAGGAGGCGGACCCAAAGCTCGAGTAGTAATTAGACCTTGCTTGACTAATGAGGGATACAACTCGGTGAAAGTCATTGGAATCGGCGGACAAGGTTTATACTGTCTCTTGTTTGGAACATTCTGGCGAGGAGCTGGATTCTTTGGCTGTTGAGGGGCAGGAGCGTTGGGCGCCTGTTGATAGTTAGGAGGCGGATAAACAGGAGATTGTTGCATAGGTTGATACATAGGAACCTGTTGATTGAAAGAAGGTGCAACAACTGCCACATAGGGTTGTTGAGCATATTGAATCGGATACCTTGAGGTTGAGCATAACCTTGCGGATATTGATAAAATTGGTCTCTTCGTCTACTGGAGGATATAGCGTTAGTTTCACCTTCTTTCTTCTTCTGAGAGCTGAACGAAGGTTTCTTCGGCTGATCCTTTGAAACACCATGAGTACTTGTCATTTTACCGCTTTTCATACCCAATTCAATCTTGACACCCACAGCAACGATGTCAGAGAAATTTGAAGTCACACTACCCACCATCCTTTCGTAAAATTCTGGACGAACCGTGTCGACAAACCAATCAGCTAACTCTTTCTCGGTCAAAGGAGGTTCTACTTGCGAAGCAATCTCTCTCCACCTTTGAGCGTACTCTTTGAATGACTCAGAATTCTTTTGTGACATACTCAACAACTGTCTTCTGTCAGGAGCCAGATCCATATTGTACTTGTAGTGTTTGATGAAAGCGTCAGATAAATCCTGGAAGTTCTTAATGCGAGATTGGTCCAAAGTTAAGTACCACTTGGAAGAAGCACCCTTCAAACTGTCTTGGAAGCAATGAATCATCAATTTATCATTCTCAACATGGGCAGCCATTTTGCGATAGTACATGATCATATGACTCTTAGGACAAGTGGCACCTTCATAGCGATCGAAGTTCGGAGTTTTGAACTTCGGGGGAATAACCAAACCTGAGACCAAACAAACGTCCCTTGCAGCAGTCCCAAAAATTTGATCACCTTCTACCTTTCTCAATCTTTGGGCGATAGTGTCTACTTCCTCACGAAGCTTGTCATGTTTCTCATAACCTTCAACATTCTCCTCAAGATTATCAAAGACGGTCTCATTGAAATACGGTTGCACACAGGTGTGCACAACGGGTGGTGCAAAGATAGGAGCCCCTCTAGAAACTTCGGAAAATAAAGGAACGGCTTGTTGAACAGGCTGATTAATCGGAACAGTGGCTTGAGGAGGCACAAAACCTAGAGCAAGACCATAAGGTGGGTCCCTTGCTACGGTCACATTTGGTGGAGGGTCCACAGTAACGCCGGTAATCTCGGAAACAACAGTAGGCTGGGTATCCATCTTAGCATTCATGACATGTAATAGTTCCATCATACGCCCCATACCCCCTCGCAGGTCTTCATGTTCATTGCTAAGGCGATCAATCTCTTTTATCCGATCCTCCATTCTTCTCCGAGTTTGAGCTCTAGTATTGTACTGGTGCCGAGGACTCAGGGTGACGAAACTGGAAGGCGAGAGAACCGATCATGAGAAAACGGGAGACACATGCAATGCAAGAAAACATATGATGTTATGATGCGAATGCAAATGAAGATTTCATGGAATTCAAACATTTACGAATGTCGTGGGGTACCAAGAAATTTTTTTTTTGTTTTTTATTTTTATTTTTATTTATTTATGGTATCCCGTGATATAAATGATGTTTGAATTCCACGAAATACAATGCAATGGGATGCTTTATGGATGCAATGCACATGAATACACAAAGTCCTAGGTTAAAGGACATGAATGGAGTTAAGGTCTACCCATCCCCAAAAGGATTGTACTATAGGTTAGTTGTACTTGCCGAACAAGGTTCTAAAAAATGCCCAAAGTCATCAGCCCATCTTTCGGATATTATCAACCTTCCGATTGACTCGGGGGTTAATAATATTCTCAAGAGAACCTCTTTTGAGTGTAGTATCGCGTAGCAACCATTGTAGGACTACTCCCACACAGTTCCCGCACTACGTCCTAAATAAGGCCTAGGTGGTGTAAAGGTACTACGGTTCCCAATATCACAGACTCCAATCGACCATGGAAGAAGTTTTCACGATTACTCGTTCAACCGAACCATTTTCGAAAAGGTCTCAACTGAGCGGTGATTCTCGAATCAACTTAGTCGGGATTCAACTCCCTATAAGCCTCATCGAATATATCCCCATCCTATAATAATGTCACTAGTCCGGGCGTAGGACTTATCTCACAACACGAGGAACAGTCCCAAATCAGAGCACAAATATATACATGCAAATGAATAGTAAAACAAATAGTAATAAATATGAACAAATTAGGGATAACCCTCAAAATTTTAGAAATTCCCCTGTGAAGTCGCCATTTTCTGTTGCGGTGGAAATAGGATTACAAACTATTAACGAGTTCGAATCGCAATTCGATTCACAACCGCTCTTTGATTTATCCGAAGGAAAAGGTCAAAAAGGGAAAACCTATTTTGCATCGTAAACACAATGCGGGGAAAGATCTAGGGTTCGGGGGTTGGTTAAATTAAGGGAAGGTATTAGCACCCTAAACTTCTGTAGTACTCTACAGGAACCTTTTGTTCAAATGTTTACTATTTTGCTTTATTATTCTGCTTAAGGTATATGTACAAAGGGCTAAAAGTGAGAAAAGAGACCTAAGGGGTTAATTCTAAGTTTACTCGGCAAGACATCGCATCTTGTGCCTACGTATCCTTACGGGAGTGGAATCAGAGTAATCGTAGTTCCCCTCAAAAGGGAGGTTAGAGACTTCTTGACTGTGGTCAAGGTCTCAAGGGGAATAAACGCATCTTAAGGACACGCTTACGTGGAGTGTAGAAACTCCAAATTTCTACGTTGAAATGTTAAGTTGTAATTAGGGTTAAATTAAGGATTCCACGGCGGGAAACCCTAAAATGAGCGCGGCGGCTCTTTGACCTAATGCTAGGGGTAAAATTGTAATTTAGCCTGCGGCGAGGCATTTGTGAAAATTAGGGTTTGTAAGGGTGTAATTTTGAAGTTGAGGACTATTGGCGCGACGACCAAACGGTTAGACCTAACCTTCGGACGTGTGCAAGGTGACAAAAATATTGATGGAAGTGCGGTAAACGCGTGAGATAATGGAATCATGCAAACAGAGAGATAATGTCCTAATTTAAACCATGCAAGCAGAAATTTAAAGGCAGAAACTAAAGAGCGATTGTTAAGTTTGCGAGGTTACAAATGAGAGGAGCAGTTACAATATGATATTAAAATTTAAATTGAACGATGATAAAATAAATAACAGTAAACGCAATAAACTGCAAAACGAACAAACAACGTCAGCGGGCAGAATTAAATGAATTATCAGATGGTGAAGAAGTGAAAATTATGCATCTTTTTGTGGTTTTATTTTATGATATGAACTTTAAATTAAAATGGAATTTTTAATATTAATTTAACTCAAACCCTAAAAACTATTTTAACCTAATTATTATTTTTTTTTAAAAGTGGATTTTAATATTATTTATATAAAAAAGATTTTGTGTTTATTGTTAAAAGGTTTTTAATTTTTATTTATTTTAAAACAATTTTAATATTTAGTTAAAAAAAATTTTAATAAAATTTAAACTAACTAATTATAAAAAATAAAAAAAAGAAAAGTAAAAGGGGTTGGGCCGGTCATCACTCCCGGACCCAACCCGGTTGGTGTACAATGCAAAAAGGGGAGAACTAGGGTTTCAAAACCCTATTCTCTTCGCGGCGCCGTTTCTTCAATTCCTCTTCGTCTTGCTCGCTGCTTCTCTCTTCGATCATGTTGAAACCCTGAAATCAAACCAAACGACATTAAAAGTGACAGTATTATGTGTTCCTTGCTTACGTTTTCGTTCACAATCGGTAATGAACGTATTGAGGAGGCGATGATGGTGAACTGAGCCTCCGGGGAAGGTTTGCCCGTCGTGGATGGAGGCGGCGTCGGTGGACCTTCCTCAATCTCTCGGTTTGCGCTCTGATGATTACCTTTGACGAAACTCTTCTCCTCTTTCTCTCTCGCGGTCGCTAGGGTTTCACGATTCGTCTTCTTCGCAGCTTTTTGGTGTTCTCCGCCGTTTCGTCTAGGGTTTATCAGGTTGTATATGTTCCCTTTTATATCTTTTCTTTGACTCTCTTTTGGGCCTTTGATTGTTGGATTGTGATTTATGATTTGATTTTTGTGGATTTGTGAACCTGATAATATTTCGATTTGATTGAGATTCTTTCCATTTTCGAACTCTGATCTCATCTGGATTTCGTTGGGTTTGCTTTGATTTGGATAACCTGCATTGACTTGGATTTCTGGATTTGGACCTCTGTTTTGAACCCAATTAAACTTTTCTCTTTTTCTTTCAGAAAGGTGCCAACGCTTGGTCGGACCAAATATCGCCGAGGAAGGTCACCGGTAGTGATGATCCTTTGTCTGAACCTTTGAGGGATGCTATTGCCATTTAGTTTTGACTCTGATATTGGCTGATGTTATCAGATGCTGATACATTTTGGATCCCTTTCAGAACAAATATCTGCTTTTTCTGATGAGATTACTGACTTTCCTTTTTCTTCTTTCAAAAAGGAACTGGTGGTGCCGGTACTGCCGGGTCGACGCCGCCGAGAGAGGTCACGCAGTGATGATGACATCTTGTCTTAACTGATATTGCGTGTGGTTTTCGATTATGTTTGACGGCTTCGTCTGAACCTGTGTTGTTTCTATGCTGACACTAGTTGTCTGATGCAGTTTGGTTCGTACTTCACGAGTTGTGCTTGTGATAGTTTGATTCTTTTCTGATCTATTCGAACTTGATTCTTCTGGTAAGAGTTGTTGTGGTAATAAGGGCGTTGTTTCGCTGCCGTGGATGTTATTTCGACCCTTCTGGTTTTCGAACCACCTGTTTACTGATGCTATCAACTTTTTAACATTCAACTTTCTTGTGTAGTCGAGCGGGATTACGGCACGTGTTGCCCAGATATGCTTTCCATTGATACTCATTTTCGGCGCGTGGGTAATGCTCACCTGACTGAACCAGAACCTGCGTGTTGGGCCATGATGTTTCGACTGAGCCCTTCATGTGGCTTTGTTTTCGATGTGCTTTGGATATTTGAGGATTTCGATCTGAATTGATTTGCTTATTCTGGTGTAATACGTGATCCTTTTGTCCTTTGAGGTATAACCCATTGCTTCTCGTACCCTGATCTCTTCCTTTCCTGAATTTGCGAGGGGCCGTGATGTATGATAGCTGAGCCCCGGCTTTGGTGTTTTGTGGCAACCACGTCTGCAGAATTGCTGGTTTGCTTTAGACCTGAACTGTTGATACTGATTTGGTTCTAATATTTGCGGATTAAATTGCTTCTTCCAACTTTATGCAGCTTGTGATTTATATGCTGTGCCTTTTGTGGCAGATTTGTTTGACTTAGTTCTTTCTTGTTGAACTAGTTTCACTGTTATGAGTTTGATCTAGAGTTGATGCAGGTGTGAAATTTGGTTCTTGGTCATTGATGGTTTTCTTTGAAAACTCTGATATTGTTTTGATGCTTGCATTTCAGGTGTTGACAAACTTTGAACACCAAGTGGCTCATACCCGTCGGCATCCGGGTTTATGACCAAATTGATTGTGCTGCTTTACCCTTTGTATCAGTCTTGGAAACCAAATGGGATTTACTCGATGATGGCATAGACCCTTTTCAGTTAATCATTTATCGGCCCGAACTTCTTTTACTTCTTCATCTTTCTCGGTTGTCCCGTACGATAAGAACGATAACCACCTGATCTGACGCCAATGGCACAGATCGGTAATGGGGGTAGGATGCGGCTTCGGTCGTGCCACTCTCGGCACTCAATGATGATGATGTTCTGAGAGTGTCGAACATAAATTATAATCTTTCCTATTCTGTTTGTTTTGTCTTTGTTTTTCAGGTAATTGAGATGTAGAAGAACTCAAAGGGAATAACATGAAGACTAAACCAAGGAGTTTTTAGGACTTAGGATTTTTAGGATAGAAGTAATATCTGTAAATGTAATCTTGCAGCAATTCAAATGTGAAATGATTCACTTCCTTTTGTAAAATGGTATTCTTATGAAATAAAAATTCCAAAAAACTTCATTTATATATCCATGACCGTTCAGCTTTGAATTTATTTATATTTATTTCTAGTTATAAATTATAAACATTTGTGAATAAATCCACAAATATTTAAATTCATTATTCTAGTCATAAACCATAAATATTCATGAATGATATTCTCGTTTGTAGTCCTAATCTCATCACCTGACTAAATTCACTTGCACTCCAACTTGGATGCGTTTCTGGCGCTTCTCAATGATAAACATCAACCCAATCTGATATTCTCAAGATAAACAAATTTATATGACGAACAATCGCCTCTCGTACCATGGCCTGAATGTCCTGAGGCTTTAAAGCTCTAATTTTGCTAAAATAGTGTGAAAAGACCAAAACGCCCTTGAACTGGATTCCTGCAAAACAAATCAACACTCCATGACTGATTAGCGGTTAGTGAATGCACAAATGAGATGCTATGCAAAATGACTGACTAAATGTAAGGGTAAAATTTGGGGTATTACACTAGCCTTAAAACATCATAAGCAAATCTATTCATGCCTCACAAGCGTGTCTTGCTGACATGATTCTTAATGTTACGTTATATAGTATTAGGCCTGATCAACCTAATGTTATATACGTGGTAGGTAGAAGAGTTAGAAGTAAGGAGAACGGGTCAGCTTGGTTGAAGTCTTAGTAGAAGTTGTGTTTTGGGTGATGTGGAATCAAAAGAGCAATGTATGGTTTAAGCGATCATGTGGTGCTGATGGAATCGGGAAGTTAGGGATTTCTATCGGGTGGATTGTTTGAGTTTTAAGGAATGTGTGGATTTTCTAGTGGAAGTGGATTGACCACTGGTATGGATAAAAATTTCAAGTAATCCCATTCTGTGAGTAAGAAAGGGTGTTTTGTTGAGAGTAGGATGTAAAGCCCATCAATGAGGTAACTTAGCTGTGTGTTTTAGTTTCTAAGGTTTATGTGGCATCTTAGAAGAACGAAAGTATGTTTAGAATGGTACCTTCCAAGTGGTTGAGAGATTGAGAGTTAAGGATGTCCAACATTGTTGTAAGAATCTAAGGTAATGATGAAGTGTGACAAGAAACTCAAGAATATGACTACATGTTCCAAGTGAAGCATGTATGCACCAGATGAAGAGTGAAATATGAGTCGGGTATATTCAGGTTGGAGAGGAGATTGGGTTCAAAATAGTTGTCAAGAATTCGGTGTTAGTGGAAGTACGTTGTGGAGATGTCGAACTACTAAAGGATGTGCTGGAAGAGATTTGAATCGAAAAGGGAACGAGCACTATGTGATATTAAGGGTCCTAGTAAGATTAGTTTGAGGAGTTTTGTGTTAAGTAAAAAGAGTAAGTAATTTGGATTTGAGGGATTCTAGTGGGAATTTATAACAAGTACCAAAGAGAGAGAAGCAAATGCGGTGTGGAGTAAGGTGTAGACATAATTATGGGAAAGTGGTACTGAAATGTATTTCGGACAAAGGCACAATGGAGTTATTAAATTTTTGTTCAGATTATGACAAGATTATTCATTAATGGTTGTTCACTTGTGAAGACTTTAAAGTATGAAGTGAAGTGGAAGAAGTTATACCTTGATATTATGAGATACGTGGTAGTAGCATTGCGGTCACAAGTGTACGTGATGGGTTGCTAGTCTTTAGACAAATGTGAAGTAACGCACTTTTGTTAAGCAGCGAGATTGTGGTAAGCAACAAGGAACAAGTCAAGATTCAGTACGAGACTAAGTGCATACTGTAGAAAGGACTACGCTAGATGGTATTGGAAATAGTTGATGAGAATTGTTGGTTGTGAGTCATTAAATAAGTGGTTTTGGTGTAGTATATTGTTTAGTGGATATTGGATATGAAAAAAGGATTTCAGTTGATGAGTATGTGGAAGATGTCAAGGTTCTTCTAGGAAATAGTGGGAGAATTTCCTGTAATTGTGGATGGTAGAAGTATTTCAAATATACCTTTTGTTGGACTAGGAAAGTAGTTTCCTTGATCTTCACCAAGGAATAAAGTGAGAGGGGAAGGTTGCATGCTTGACGTAATGTGTTCATGATTAATCAGGTATCATGTGGTGTTGATGTTTGCATGCGGGTGAATCAAGTATGAGTTTATGGTTAAGAAACCTTTGAATGCTAGCATTTGCTGAATTTCTATTATGCTCGTTGTGCGAGCTTGAGCAAACGAAAAGCAAGCTTCCTCGCTGCCTGCTCGCTATACGACCGTGTTAGAATCATGGGAAATTTCTTTGTCTCTTGTTTAGAGTGTTTCATGTACATGTTTTATCCTTGTTCTATGTTACCTTATGTTGACTATCATGGTTGGTGAGTAATATGCAAGTTGAAGATGTGCGAGTTGAGAATTATAATGCAAGTTAATGCAAACCGGATTGGTGGTTTTGGAATTTGCATTTCTAAAAGGGTGTTGCATAGTGAAAGTCTATGTAGATGTCAAGAGATTTTGATATTTGGGCAAACAATATAGTGGTTTATGTTCATTGTGATTAAATCTTGAAGGTATCACTATCATGACTACTAGGGATAAGGATCATAAAGAGAGAAGTTAGAAGAGACTTATGGTGACCTTGCAGGGGACTGTTCGGTATTTTTTGCATATGTGTTAGTAAGGTATGAGCGGTTAGTTAGAATATGGTGATTTTTAATTCTCTCGAGTTCATGGCATCATATATATATATTATGTGAGAGTGTTACTGTATGGGTGTAATTGTACTTTACCCAATTGAAGGGATTTGAAGTTATCCTTCCAAGCAAGAGTAGGAATCAAACATTCTGAAGTTAAGTATGTGATTTGGATCGTATATGGGATAAGGCGATGGTGAGAGTTGGATTTTGATAAGAGTTGTAATGTAATCTCCAGAGGTGTGTGGAGTGTTATGTGTGAATCGGTGAGTCGTATGGAAACCCATAGTTGCGTTCTGGATGGCTTAAGTTTTGGTAGTGGTGATTCGCGAATGATTGAAGTTCAGTGATGGTGTTATGTTGTTATTGGTTGAGACCTCGTGTCAAGAGAGACTTCGAATGAGTCAGAACCTCATAAAAGGATTTGATATGGAATGTAGTTACCAAAACCAGAAGGTATCAAACTATTTTAGGTAAACTGCTTCGAGCTCGGGATGAATTTGAAGGTTGTATATGTTTACAGTTGTAGCATAATGGCTCCTGCATATCTATTGTCTGGAAAGTGTTGAATTGATTCTAAACGTTATTTATTCAATAGGGTTCTTGTATCGATGGTTAGTAGGCACTCTGGTGGAAAAAAGTGTTTCTACGCAGACTGTTAGTTGTCTTGTAGTGCTTAAGAATTTGAGGTGTTCCATTGTTAGAATCAAAGTGGCACAGTAGAAGATGATGGATGGGAGAGTTCAACCGAGTTAATAGGACTAGAGAGTCAGCTACTTATAAGATTAGAAGTAAGACAATATCATGTTGAGGGTGTCACCTTATTGGTATAATACGGAAGAGATGAAGCATCGGGTGTAAGGATATTGATAAGGATATTGGTTAAGACAATATCAAAGTGGTTACAGTGTATAGTATCAGATCTAGTGGGATTGATAAGGATATTGATTAATGGATTATGAAGTTGTTTTAAATGTTGAAGGACTTTAAAGAGAGTGGTTGTGAATATTACGTGTAGACAAGAAATTGTTTAATCATCTCATGAAGAATTGATGAGTGTTGTTTATCCCAGACCAAGATGAGGAATTGCAATTATATTTTATGACTCAGTAGGAGAATATGGAATTTCAGGTTCCGAAAGAGGAATGTGACCAAGTGTTTCGGAATGGTCTGACAGGTGAATTAAGGAAAAGTAGAGTTAGAAGTTAACTAAACATTGGAATGAGGATGTAGTCAAGACCAGAAAGTTTGAGAACTGGTGTAAAGAATGGAATTAGTCCATAATGACAAGTTGGAAATTGAGTACATCAAAATTTATAACAGAAGTAAAGTCAAGTGTGGATCTAAGACGGTGATGCAACAAGTGATAATTTATTGAGTGAGGGAAATTCGGGGGCAAATTTTAATTTAAGGGGGTGAAAATGTAATATCTCACATTCCTTTAAATGGTCAATTGGGTGTCATTTAAGGTCAAAAAAGTTCCTAGGTACTCTATTTGTCGCAGTTAGGACAATTGGAACTTCTAAGTACTTTAAATGTTATCAATTGAGATCAATAGAGTAATAAGTGAACTCTGAAGAGAGAGCAATTATTAATGAAAAAGACAGACCAATATTAATAAGTATAAGAGAGAACATTTTGGTAACTATAATAATTGGTCAGTTGATGTCAGATGACAAATTATCAGATGGAGATATCTTCATACAAATATATAATATTATAGGGTTGTACAAAAAAACCATGAACTGAACCGAACTGCCGAACCAAACTGAACTGAAGTTAAAATAATCGGCCCGTTATATTTGGTTAGTGAACCAAACCATATTGCATAAAACAATTATATAACCGAACTGAAACTATAACCGAACCAAACTAAACCTAAAACCGAACCGAACCAAAACTGAAAATGAAAATTACTAAAAATAAGTTTTAAATTTTTTTTATAAAAAAACTGAAAAATAGTTTAAAGGTTCGGTTCGGAAAAAATTGTCTTCTAACGGTTCGGTGCGGTTCAAAATTTATAAATGGTATACCAAATCAATTATTTTGGTTTGATTCGATTCTGGGTAAATTGAAACGGTTCGGTTCAGTTCGAGTAAACTTTTACTATAGTTCGGTTTGATATTCTCACTGAACTGAACCGTGAGCAACCATATATATATATATATATATATATATATATATATATATATATATATATATATATATATATATATATATATATATATATATATATATATATATATATATATATATATATATATATATATATATATATATATATATATATATATATATATATATATATATATATATATTGTGTTATATATTTATGAAAAATGAAAGAAGAAAGATAGAAAGAAAAAGAGAGAAGGAAAGGAAGAAGATAAGAGAAAGGGGAAAGAGAAGAGGAAGTTTACAATCATCATAAAGCCATGGTTCTATCTTCAATTCATCTCATTTTCTTCACCAAGGTGAGTTTTATTAGATAATATAGCTTTTGGGGTGAAAATATGAGAAATTGGGAAGTTAGGTTTTGTGAGAAAAACATGTTTAAGTGTGATTTACATGTTGATACTTGATGATCTTGATAACTTATATGCTATACTATATTAAACCATGATTAATTGGATGTTTTGATGATGTTTGATAATGTGGGTATGAGTTTTAGGCCATGGTGACACCCCTTTTCGTATTTTGTAAAATTTGTGTTCTACTTGGGTCGCACAGCGAGCCTCTAGCGAGGTGAAGGAAAGACCTCGCCTAGAGGTCGCATAACGACCACTGAGGCTTTTTGCTATTGCCTTCAAAATCCTCTGTCTCGCACAGCGAGCCTGACAATTTTGTTCTCTTTTTTTGTTTACTTGTTTGGTTGCTTATTGTACATGATTTATGATGCTATGGATTGTTTCACATGAGTATTGAGGATTATTATGCATATTTACCATGAATAATTGGTTGATATATATGATGATAAAATATGAGAAAGATAATCTAGAGGGGATATTTGTCGCAACTGTGAAAATACCCGACAGAAAAATAGAATAGTCGCCACCGAATGTTATTTATCCCAAAGAGAGGGAAAGGAAACAATCGAAGAAAACCTGAAGAACATGAAAAGACAAGGTCATCGCAACCAAATCTTAGGTTCGGGAGTCGGTTACGCAAGGGGAAGGTATTAGCATCCCTCACATCTGTTGTACTCAACGGGATCCACGCTTGTTGTGTGTTTTCTATAAGCTACTGCTAAATGGAAACGAGAACAAAAGAAAAAGAAAAAGACTCGATAGGACATCGTCGCTCTATGCCTACATATTTCCTCGCGCAATGGGAAAGTCATAGTCAACGTAGTTTGGAAAACTACGCGTGATGGGGGAAGGTTGATCGCCAAGACATCATTGTCTTGTGCCTACGTATCCTCATCTGGTACGAGAAATCAAAGTGAACGTAGTTCGGGTAAACTAGACCACAAGTTGGTTAAGTGTTTTTTATGAGCGACGTTAAGTTCCAATTCCAGCAGTTAGGGACGATGCCTGTTTGCGGTAGAATAGAAAAGTGACGTACTCTTTTCTAAAAATGAGTTTGAAACACAAATCCCGAAAGATAAAAATGTTTGAATTTTGTTTGTGAGTTTTAGTGAAGTGATTTGAATTTACTTGAGGTTCACGTTACACTAAAGACTATGACATAGAAACGAATGTGTCGCATATCGCCCCCAAACGGGATGTACACTAAACACTCTAGACAAGCGAGAGGAAACCCCTCACTTATCATTTCCCATGTGCTTAAGGCTCGTGGTGCATAATGTTCATCGTATTTATTAGATGAGTTAGAGTTATTCTGAGATGAGAAGAGAGACGCACAAAAGGTCTAAGGGAAACTCAGCCCTAACGTTGTCATGCAAAGTGGTCCTAAGCTATCATCCAGGAAAAGCGAATATGGTTGCGGATGCTTTGAGTAGGAAGACAATTCATATGTCGACTTTGATGGTGAAAGAGATGGAGCTAATTGAGCAGTTCAGAGACTTAAGCATGGTTTGTGAATTTTCGGAAAATGGTGTGATGTTGGGCAAGTTGCAAGTGAGGAATGATTTCTTGGATATGATAAGAGAACACCAAAATTTGGATGTGAAATTGGTGGATTTGATGCAAGGAGCCGAAGGTGACTCCGATAATGATTTTAAATTGGATAGTGCAGGTGTGTTGAGGTTCAGAGGCAGGATCTGTATGTCGGATGATGATGAGCTGAAGAATTCAATCTTGGACGAAGGGCATCGTAGTAGCCTGAGTATCCATCCAGGAGCTACGAAGATGTATCAGGATTTGAAAAAGTTGTTTTGGTGGTCAGATATGAAAAGAGATATCGCTCGTCTTGTTTATGCTTGTTTGACATGTCAGAAATCGAAGGTGGAACATCAGAGACCTTCTGGATTTATGCAACCGTTAGAGATTCCGGTTTAGAAATGAGATTGTGTAACCATGGATTTTGTTACGGGTTTGCCAAGCATGGCGAGAGGATTTGATGCCATTTGGGTGATTGTGGACCGACTTACGAAGTCCGCTCATTTTATGCCGATTAATATCAGTTTTCCGTTGGAAAAGCTGGCAGAGATTTATGTTCGGGTGATTGTGAAGCTGTATGGTGTGTCGTCGAGTATTGTGTCAGATAGAGATCCGAGGTTCACTTCAGAATTTTGGAAAAGTTTGCAGGAAGCTTTGGGTACTAAGTTGAAGCTGAGTTCAGCATACCATCCTCAAACTGATGGTCAGTCAGAGAGGACTATTGAGTCGCTGGAGGATCTGTTACGGGCTTGTGTGTTGGAAAAAGGCGATGTGTGGGATACTCATTTACCGTTGGTAGAGTTCAAGTACAACAATAGTTACCTTCTAGTATCGGGATGACACCGTTTGAGGCTCTTTATGGTAGGAGGTGCAGAACTCCTCTGTGTTGGTATGAGACATGTGAGAATGTAGTTTTGGGACCATAAATTATGCAGCAGACTACTGAGACCGTTCAGATGATTCGTGAGAAGATGAAAACGTCTCAGAGTAGGCAGAAGAGTTATCATGATAACCGAAGGAAAGAGTTGGAATTCAGTGAAGGTGATCACGTATTCTTGAGGGTTAACCCAGTGACTGGTGTGGGTCGTGCATTGAAGTCCAAGAAGCTGGATCCGAAGTTTATTGGGCCGTATCAGATTTTGCAGAGGATTGGTGTTGTGGCTTATAGGGTAGCGTTGCCGCCGGAGCTTTCGAACTTGCATGACGTGTTTCATGTGTCGCAACTTCGGAAGTATGTATTAGATCCATCTCATGTGATTCAGAGAGATGATGTTCAAGTAAGAGAGAATCTTACTGTTGAGACGATGCCATTGAGGATTGAGGATCGTAAGATGAAGCGACTCCGAGGGAAGAAGATACCTTTGGTGAGAGTAGCTTGGGGAGGTGTTGTAGGAGGCAGTGTGACCTGGAAATTGGAAAGCAGGATGCGGGAAGCGTATCCAGAATTGTTTCCATCAGGTATTTTCGAGGACGAAAATAATTAAAGTGGGGGGGAATTGTAACGCCCATTTTAATTATTTGAGAAGTTGTAGCCTTTAATATTAATATATTATAAATGATAATGATAATAAATTAATAATTAGTAGTAATGTTAATATTATTATTATTATTATGGATATTAATATTTTGAGAATTTATATTATTGAAATTAATTTGGAATACAAGAAAATAAGATTTTCTTTATTATTTGGGATTAAGGGAAAGAGTGGCATTTAGAAAGAATTGAAGAGAAAAAAGCACGATAAAAGGAAGGAGAAGCAAGGACACGGTAAAGTGAAGCAAGCTTGAGCAAGAGGAGGAAGAAGATCAAGTTGTTGGAATTTGCGGATTATCATCGATCAAGCTGCTTATTGAGGTAAGGGGGGAGAAAATAGATGGGAAATTGGTAATGCATGAATAAGGGTAGTTGGGGAGTCCTTAACCCCATAGATTTTGATGATGATGAATTGCATGTGGTTGATTAAGTTTCTGATTTTTGTTGTTCATGGTGGAATCATTGCATGTAATGTTTGATGATTGTTTGGGTGAATTGGATATTCGGAGTAGATTAAGGTTTTAAGCCGAAAATGGATTAATCGGCAAAAGTTGATATTTTATCGGATGATTTTAGAATTAGTTTGGTAGAACTTATGTAGAATGCTAAGTTGAGGTTGTTGGTACTGATCTAGAGAGAATTTGTTGAGTTTTGAGCTGCTATTGAGATTCTGCACAGTGGGATTTTTCTGAAATCGCAGACACTCGCTTGCTCATCGCTAGGCGAGTGAGTAGCGAGCATTCGCTAGGTGCTCGCTAGGCAAGCTAGGTCGCGAGCCATTCCAGTGGCCATTTTTTTTCTGTACTCGCTAGCAGGTTCGCTAGGCGAGTGGTGTAGCGAAGGATTCGCGAGGCGAAGTCCCAGCGAGGTGGTAGCGAACACTTCTAGTAGCTAAGAAGTGTGATTCGCGAGCAGGTTCGCTAGGCGAACATGCAGCGAGCGTTCGCTAGGAGCTCGCGTAGTGAGCAAGGTAGCGAATGTAGCAAGATTTTGTTTTATTTGAGTTGTGTTCATCTGATGTTGATGATTGTGATTTGTTTGATGTACAAAGATAGTGCAAGGATGTTGGGTGTATGTTGAGTGTTATAGGGTTTTTTTGCCGATGTTTAATGTGATTAATTCGATTGATTGATTGTGATATATATATATATATATATGCGATGTATGATGATGGATCAGTAGGATCGTGTGCACCTAGTGTGCTTGATGTTGGTGTATGCATAGCATGATGCATGATGGGATCAGTAGGATCGTGTTGCTCCCTTGAGGAGGGTTGATGGCCAAGTGTCCATCGGTGATTGCAGAGTTGAATCATTGCTCGGATGGAGTGTATGCGATTCACCCATAATCGTGGTAGGGATAGATCATTGCTCTGATGGAGTGTATGCGATCTATCTTGAGATTTGATTATATGTGCTCAGGAGGAGCGTGGTAGGGATAGATCGTTGCTCAGATGGAGTGTATGCGATCTATCCCGAGTTTAAGTCGGTACCGCATGCATGTGTTGAGTTGCATTTGTGCATTATTGTATGCTGTGATTGATGATTGGACAGTAGGTCGTGTATGATGATTTGTGGGGTGATGATGTATTTATTTACTGCCTTTATTTCATGTAAATATTTACCGTTATATTTCGATCATGTTTTCTCACCCCTTTGCTGTTGTTGTGGTCTGTGCTTCTTCGGAAGTACAGATAACCCAGGTGTTTAGCTAGTTGGATAGCGGTGTGCTGATCGAGTCTAGGATTCTCTGATACGTAACACGGGGCTTTGGGGAGTTTATTGCCTATCTGATGATTTTGTTTATACTCCGTGTCGCATCATGTTTTGATGATGGATTCTATTGATGATGTTTTGTATATTTTGGGCTGATGACCGAACTTGATGTATGAGATGATGTGTGTGTGTATGTATGTATGTGTGTGTGTGTGTGTATATATATATATATATATATATATATATATATATATATATATATATATATATATATATATATATATATATATATATATATATATATATATATATATATATATATATATATATATATATATATATATATATATATATATATATATATATATATATATATATATATATATATATATATATATATATATATATATATATATATATATATATATATATATATATATATATATATATATATATATATATATATATATATATATATATATATATATATATATATATATATATATATATATATATATATATATATATATATATATATATATATATATATATATATATATATATATATATATATATATATATATATATATATATATATATATATAATTTTCTTTCCGCTGCTTATTTTAAAAATCTTTTGATAAAATATTTTTGTCGAATTTCTGGTGAAAAGTAATATCCCACTTTTGTAAAGGAGACTCTGACATTTTAATTGGATTTTTCACATTTTATTTAAATTTGGGGAGTGGGGTGTTACAACCAACAAGGACAAGCGCGACGGAAAACAAAGGAAACAGGCCATACCTGGACAACAAGAGTCTTTTGTTTTTTGGTTGGTTGGGTCGAAGTCGGCCCGACAGGAGGAGCCCTCTCATGCACCTGGAAAAATATGAGAAAGTCAGAAAGAAATCTCAAGAAACTCAGCGAAAGCAGACAAAGGCAAAATGAGCTTACCTTTTTAGGGGCATCGACCAAGGGCGCTGAGGGACCAAGAGTCTCGCTCGAAAGAGCAACAAAAGCATTGACCACGTTCTCTAAGAAAAGGTCATGGTCGAAGTGATGCGCTTGATATTCTGACCACCAGAGGTTGAAGCTTTCGATGGAGAAAAATGAGGGCTTGTAACGAAACACAAGCAACTCCAAGTTTTGAGTCGACTGAGCAAACTTAAGACAATTTCTATGACCCGTCTGGTCAAACTTCCCACCATCCCACACGACGTCGTCACGATGACGAACCAGTGGCTTTGGCAACATCTGGCTCAGGCCAAATTGTCGGGCAACCAAATTGGGCTGATAATTTGTAAACTCGTACCCAATGTTGCTCGAGTTGATACGAAACGAAAACATTGTCGGGGTTTAAAAAGCCCTCCAAATGGAGTTAGAGACGACAGTTGTACTAGGGGAAGTCCCAGGGAAGGGGTTCCTGAACCAAGTCGGCCCAAAGATTTGGTGGGCAAAACGGGCCATACGTGGAACGAAGACATTTGCCTCGGCAAACATAGTAAGATATTTCATAAAAAAAGGTCTTGTTGGGAGCCTCCTGCGTAGTCATCAGAGCAAGACAGACTCCCTCCACAGGTCGATCCTCGATCAATCGGTCCATCTTGGCCGACACAATATAGCCTAGTTGGTGTTAAAAAGTGGTATTTAGCTAGTGTTGCAGCAGCCACATGGAGGCTAGGAGAAGCTTGTCCAGGGCCACTTGTCGACTCTCATGAATTTGAACAACCAGGTTTATATAACTCTTTGCTATCTGCAAAGAACCTGGGCAAAAGAGGTAATACAAAAGCCACAAAGTCAGGAAGGCAATGTGTTCCTCGTCAGACACCTCGACTGAATCCGTGTCGTGGTGGTCTTCAATGTAATTCTGAAAACCGGCACGATCAAAGTCGAAAGAAGCCTCTGTCTCGACGGTGGGGTCGAAAGTTTCGCCCACTGGAAAGAGGTCGGTGATAGCCGCCACGTCGAAGAGGGTGGGTGATAGCACCCCACATGGTAACTGGAAGGTGTTTGTCAAACCCTCCCAAAAGAACATGGATGCCAATAGGAGACAAGGATTGACCCTGTGAGTATTCCTCGACAGCTGAATGGCGTCGAAGATGCTAGATTTTTTCCACTGGGCTTGACTTTTATTTTGAACCTTGTTCAGTCAGGCCAAATATTCCTTGTTGCCAGGAGTGGGCATCAAATGAAAGACTCTAGCTTTCGGCGCCATAAACTTCAAGTCAAGTTTCCCACCTTTGCAGAAAGCTGGAGGCATAACTGCAGGAAAGCCAGGAAAGAACGGTTGCATAGCCTCATGGTTGGGCTTGCCAAGAGGGTAGGGACCGTGAAATGCATGAAGCTTGCCAGCCACCCCAAAGGGGATAATCATCTATTTCTTCCAAGCTTCTATAACATTTTCATCAGTGGACGTGGGGTTTTGAAGGGGTTTATGAGCCTCTGCCTCTGACAGAACAAAGACAATGGGGTTGTCGCCGATGGTTTGAGTTGTTTGAGAAGAAGGAGATGCCATTGAGACTGTTGGAGGTTTTGCTGGTATGACTATGGTAGCTGAAAAAGAAAAAGCGCAGAACAAGTGTTGAAAAGAAAAGTTCTAAAATGAGAACTTATGGGGGTATTTGTACTAAGTATTAATGCAGAAGACGAAAGTAAGGGGCTTTTTAATTACCCGTTCGTGGGAGAGGTAATGAGTGGAAGTTGGTAATGACGTGGGGAAGTGGAAAAGAATGATGAGAAGCCTTGGAAGTTGTGAGGAAGAAATGTGTCATCATCACGTCAGGAGACGACTGACACGTGGAAGTTTTGACAACTAGGCCATGATGACGAAAAACCAAGTACTGAATACCTCGAAAGACACTAAGCATCTCAGTCGACAGAAATCTCCGTCGAAACCTAGATCTTTATGGGGCATTTTGTTGGCTGAGAATTAGCCAACTGAGGGCATTGACCTCGACAGAAGTTAGGGGAAGGAAGAATGAAGGTCGACCAAACCCTTGCATAAAAGCCAAAGGCCGACAGCAATAAAACTTGGCAAACACCACACCTTGAGTCGACAACATGAGATAGATTGGTCGACAGGCCCCTGCGTCGATTGACCAAAGATAAAAATCAGCAAAGGTATTCTCGACGAGAGGCGCTAAAGGCTTGGCGGAAAGTCATTTTGAAAAGAGGAACATGGGGGCAGTTTTTTAGAAACGTGAGATGACACGTGGCGCATCCTGAAGCCCCTTGGCAGTTATTTTGTACGCCTATATAAAGCAAGGTTTTCTAGGAAATAAGGGCGTCTTTTGTCAGGATTAGAAGAAAAACACTATGAGTACCGCACTATAGAGAAAAGAGTCTACTTTGTCATTCCAAAATGTATGGATACGTCCAGTTGTCTTCTTCCTTTTATTTTTATTTTTTACTTTAAGTTTACTAAGTATTTAAGACATTTAAAGCACTATTTTCAGAATATTTACAACGTTTCTGTTTCAGCCATTTCTTTATCTTTGTCAACTTTTAGTTATTTAGAGTTTAAACCACTGACACACCACAAAATACATAACCGTCAAAGTGCACCGTAACCCAAGTAAACGATCCACCCAAAACCGAATTGTCCTGGGACTAGTTTGGCCAATCCCACAAGCAAATCTGCGGAAGAAAGCCAGAGATTGTCCGCGCGAAAATCACGTGCGAACAGAGACATCATTAGTAAACTATTTCAGATAATAATTCAATTATGTGATAAGAGATATTTTTCCTCTCATCTAGAAGTCTTAGATATTAACTCAACTCTAAATACACAACAAGATCAAACTCTTTTGAGAAAAACTTTTATTATTCAGTGTGATTTCCCTCCATTCGAATGATTAGTTTTTACGGTTACATGCAAAAGATACTCATTTTACATTTAAAAAAATGAATTAATGAATATAGCAAATCTTAAATAGCACCCCATAAAATGATTTGTAAACTAATTTTATATTAATAATGTATATAAAATAAATATGATCAAAATATCATTAATTTTCTCACTTTGCTTACTATCACTTCACATAAGTCCAAAAGAAAATTACTCACTTTTGGCATCCAAATTCATCGAATAAGGATACACAATCACTTTACCATTAAGTTGTTTTAATTCAAAATCACTATGAAACTTGTAAGTTTAAAATAATACTATTTTTAGTTTTAAATTCTTTATTGTACTTTTATTTTTAGTTTTTAAACTACTCATTATTTGTATATACTATAACTCAAGTTAATATTAATTCACCCTTTATGATTGACAGTTACATTTTTGTAACGTTTTATAACCCATACAAGAACTGTTGGAAATGAGAAAGGAAGAAGGTAAGTAGTTAGCTTTATAGCTTTATCTGGAACTGCTGGTTCTCACACACTCAAGAACCAATGGCCATGCTTGCTTCCTCTTCACCTACCTTGCTCTTCTCTGCAACCTCTTCCAATCTCCTCCCAATTTCAAATTCTTCCACTTCGCGCCTTTCTTTCTCTTCTTCACTACAATCCTCCTCTCTCTCAATCTCCTCAACCTTTTCATCACACCTTTCTTTAACTTCTAAACGTTTTGCTAACCATGCTACCTTCAACATCAGTGCCAGTGCTGCAGAGAAGAAGAAGGTTCTAATCATAAATACCAACAGTGGTGGACATGCTGTGATTGGATTTTACTTTGCAAAAGAGCTTCTTGGTGCTGGACACTCTGTCACCATTCTCACTGTTGGTGATGAAAGCTCAGATAAAATGAAGAAACCTCCTTTTAACAGATTCTCAGTTAATGATCTTTAATCTCATTCTCACTTGGTTGGATTAATCACTTCAATTTGCTCAAAATTATTAGTATCGTGTTTGATGTCTGTTTCGTAGGTGTTAGTATTGTGTTTGATGTCTTTGTCAATGCTTCGTAAGTATTGTGAAATGAACGTTATTTTATTCAAGGTTTAATTTATTGTGGGATATGAAAAATATTCAGGAAATTGTGAGTGCTGGAGGCAGTACAGTATGGGGAAGTCCTGCAGATGTAGGAAGTGTTGTAGGAGGGGAAGCATTTGATGTGGTTTTGGACAACAATGGCAAGGATCTTGATGCTTCAAGGTTCGTTGTATCAATTCTTGTTGTCTTTCGTTCATTGCTTCGTAATGATGTATGCCTAAGCAAGAGCAACATCATGCAACACATACAATTTGTTTACTTATGTATAGCACCGACACTTTAGATCAAAGACGTGTCTGGTATCAGACACATTGTCTGGTATCATATTGGACAACACTTTAGAATTCTGTTGTGTTAATGTCTGTTATGCCAATGTTTCATATTGCTAACAGCATACTGCAATACTGTTAGAATTCTGTTATCGAAACATAAACTTTTCAGACATATGTAGTTGTTATCTCTAAGCCAGATATCCTAATTGCAGTCTTTCATTGTAGGCCGGTGATAGATTGGGCCAAGAGTGCAGGTGCGAAGCAATTCTTGTTCATCAGTAGTGCCGGAATCTACAAACCAACGGATGAGCCTCCTCACGTTGAAGGGGTGTGTTAAATATTCCTATTATAGCATTTCTAAAACCACTATGCTGATAACAATCGTTATAATCTGAAGTTTGAAAACCACTGTGGAGCAGGATGCTGTTAAAGCAGATGCTGGTCATGTTGGAGTTGAGAAGTACATTGAAGAAACTTTTGACAGTTGGGCAGTATTCAGGCCACAGTATATGATAGGGTCTGGAAACAACAAAGACTGTGAGGAATGGTTCTTTGATAGTAAGTCGAAAAATGCTGGAAAAAGCTTTCTTTTACACATTGAATCCGTATGAAGTTTTTAAAAAGAAATGTATATTTTCCACTTGTAGGGATTGTTAGGGACAGACCTGTGCTAATTCCTGGCTCAGGATTGCAACTCACCAACATATCTCATGTTAGAGACTTATCTTCGATGCTAACTCTAGCTGTCGAGAATCCAGATGCTGCGAGTCATAACATTTTCAACATTGTGAGCGACCGTGCAGTGACTCTAAATGGAATAGCCAAACTATGTGCTCAAGCTGCAGGGCACCCTGTTAACATTGTTCATTATGATCCAAAAGCTATTGGAATTGATGCAAAGAAAGCTTTCCCTTTCCGTATTACGGTAGTCACTAGTATCCTATGTTTTAATCTACATTATAACCTCGCTGCATATAATACATGAATATGCCTATAGATGCATCAATGATGTCTCAACTGAAGGAATTCTGCGTCATGGGCATTTTTTAAGTTTCAAATATGTAACTCTCATGGTGTTATTAATATTATTGCGTAACAACTTATATGAACCGTGTATGATGCAGCACTTTTATGCTGAGCCTAGAGCTGCGAAAAGTAAATTGGGATGGAGTTCAACCACAAACCTACCGGAAGATCTAAAAGAACGGTTTGAGGAGTATGTAAAGATTGGGAGAGACAAGAAGACCATACAATTCGAGCTAGATGATAAGATAATAGAGGCCTTGAAAGTTCCAGTTTCTGTCTGATCCATATATGTCCAAAATGTAATATGATCAGATAAAATTGTACTATGATTTATTGTTACACGATTTAATAAATGACGTGCATTAAAGAAAGTTTACTTCTTCTTTATTGACATAAAACTATAATAAAATCCTTATAAATTCAATCACAGATAAATTTAGGCATACAAAGTTTAATATAACATAAAAACAGTGAGGATTGACACAGTGGAGGAAATAGTACCAAGTAAGCTTGGTAGAAGGAAGTATATGAAAGGATGCTAAGATTAGATAACAGGAAATAATGATTTTCCCTTGACAAAATAAAGGCAACAATGTTGACAATGGTTAATAGCAATTTTTATGACAGATGACCAAAATTTCATTGCAACTTATGGTACAACCATCAATCAGGTGGCACTTCACAAGCTGCCGCCATAGGCACAAAATCCCTCACGTTCACACCATTTCACTATGACTGCCAGAAATCAAAGGTAATAATCTGCTTATGGAATCAATTTCAAACATAAGCACAATCAAGCAATCAAAGGTAATAATCTGCTAATGGATTCAATTTCAAACATGAGTATGATCAAGCAATCAAAGATATAATCTGCTATCGGAATTAATTTCAAACATAAGCACGACCAAGCAATCAAAGGCTAGCAGCAAAAGGCATAATAAAGCCCAAAACTTTCTACTGCTAAATATCATTTGCCAGATATATTAAGAACATATATCTAGTAAACAAAAAAAAGACAAGTTATGGAATCAAAATCTAAAATACAACGATTAACACTAGCTGCTCAATATGAAACAAGTATGTCTATTGATAATAATCATTGGCCTATAAATTAATTGAAATAGGGATTGAATGCTAGAGTCATTTGAATCTTCTTAAATCTCAAGGCCTTTCAGTTTTGATTCCAATTCATCCTCCTCAGAACCTTTATCAGCCTCGTCATCAATATCCTCTCCTTCAGGATCATTCTCATCCAAAGGACCCAGCAAATCAGGTGAGTTTTTAAATATATTTTTCAACTCATCAATTCCTTCTTCAGAAATAAAGTTAGCATTGATATTTAGCAACTTAAATCCAGGTTTCTGAACAACAGCTTCAGCCACCACTTTAGCTCCCGACCATGTGATCAAATTTGTACTAAGATCAACTTCATTCAACTGGCCATGACCTTCTTCCAATGCCTTGATGATTATAACTGCACCTTCATCCTTCAATTCATTCTCAGATAAATTTAACTTGGTGAGGAACTGCTTTGAGGATATACAAGCAGCCACAGAAACAGCAGCTTTTGCAGTAATGTCATTTCCAGCCATATCCAAAATTTCCAGTGACGGTGCAGATTCCTTCAGAGCATTAGCAAGGGCTTCTGCACCATCATCCTCTAAGTTCAAATAACTGAGGTATATCTCTGTAAGTCCAACAAACGCGGGTATAACTTTACTTAGAGCAAGTCCAGCTTCCACACCAAACATGTTGTCACGCAAATCAAGCTTCTTCAAGTGTGTGCATGCTCCAAGTGCTTCAGCAACAGCAACCCCACCTTCAGAGCCTACTCTGGTAGATGAACACCGAAAATCCTCCAAAGCTAGGGAACGTTTCACAACCTCAGCAATTGCAAATGCTCCTTCATCTCCAGTCATGTTATTATGGAAATGAAGAATCTTAAGCTTCTCAGTGGAAGGAATCAATTCAGCAACTGCTTTTGCAGCTTCCTCTGATATACCATCATTCATTAAATAAAGTTCCTCCAACTCTTTTTGTGATTTTAGAAGTGACCGAAATGCTCTAACCCCTTTCTCGCCCATGGCATTATTTGACAGGTTAAGATATCTTAAAACAGAACCTTCTAGTGCAGAAGAAAATATATTCATCACCTCAATCGCTTCTGCCTCTGGTCTCCCAGCAATAAAATCTGACAAATCTACCTCTTTCAGTTGATCTTTAATTGATATCAAAATGGGTTCAGCAACATGAGCAGCATCCAAACCAAAACTTCTATTGCTAAAACATATCTTCGTAAACGAGTTTGGTCCCATCAATGGTTTCAAAAGTTCAGAAGCTTCCTCCTTTTCAATAAAAGCTCTACGACCCCCAGATATGTCAAAAAAGGTTTCAACACCAGCATCACCCTTTTCAGATATCAACTCTTGATCCTCCTTCACTCTCGGCCCTCTTTTCAAAACCTCCAACATAAGCCTACTCGATTCCTTAGCATAAATCTGCACAGCAGAACTCCCATCACCATCAGGTTCCTCTTCAAAATGTTGAGTCGCAGTCACAAAAGCCGCTTCCTCAATTTCCTTAGCATCCTCCCCAGCTTCTTCCTTACTGAGAAGTCCATATTTTCTAGAGAAAATAGAGGGAGTCGTAAGGTTCCTCGTCATCCGTTCAACCAACATCAACCTAGTACTCTGGCTAGGCGGCCACAATTTGATCGAAAGTGATCGATGTTGGTATGACGGTACTGTAGATTCCATATCAACAGAACCTAGAAACAAATATGATAACAACAACATTAACTTTTGATACATATTAACAAATACAACATACAACAGCAACATGGATCAACTGTAGTCATACAATTCTATCAAGAATCGTGTTCTATGCAAATCGTTAATAGGGTTTAGGGTTTTCAAAAAACTTAACGAAAGATAGAGAATTTTACAGATGACTAAACTAACAAGAACTAGTGCAGTATGGGAAAAAGAAAACCCTAAAACTGGAATCGGAGAATAAAAGAAACGATGGAACGGATCTGGTACCTGATGGAGAATGCAGTGAGGAAGAGGGAAAATTGAAAACCCTAGTTGAAGATAAGTCTGCAGCAGCAACAGAGAGAATAAAAAGAAGATTTTTGAAATGATGACAATTAGTTGGAGCCTTTTTATGGTTTTAGTCGGAGGGGGAAAATAAAAAATTAAGTTAATGTTTTTGTTTGAAAAATAAAAAATAAATAAAAAATGTTGGGATATGGGAAAGCGTGCGCGTGGAAAAACGGGAGGGAAATGATTGAAAATGAAAAAATGGTATGCGATGGAATTGGATCAAATACAGCATTTTCTTAAGGGTAATGTTAACTTGTGCCTTTGGGGCACATGTTAAGGAAATCACTTTTAGTAAATTTGTATTGAAAAACACAATTTAAAAATTAATTTTATACTTTAATTTAAGTTTGTATACAATTTTCAAGATGATATTTCTTAATTTAGTTCTTAACATGTGCCCCAAGGGCACAAGTTAACATTACCCTTTTCTTAAAACGCCACCATTGAATTGAAACCTCAAGCGTGGATTTTCCGCTTACTTGATAGTTGATACTTGATGTGTGAAGTGAAATGACAATTGAAGCATTGTTTGGCCGAAATATTTTTTCATCAATGACGTCACTCAAACCTTAATTATGATGCAGCAACTTTATCTGGGCCTATATGTGGGCTTGGAAAGTCTTCTAAAAGAGATTTTTTAATGCATCATAATATATATATATATATATATATATATATATATATATATATATATATATATATATATATATATATATATATTATTAAAATGTCACGTGATAGAAAAATGTTTTCAGATTTTAGAGATATATTTTTGGATGCATTTCAAATATACATGATCTACGTTAATTTTGAGTGACATTTTAGGAATGTGTTTTTTTCTGATCCGAAAATGCATATTTAGAATATTGTAGATGCATCACTGATGTATACTGAAACAGAAGTAATGTCGGTTTGAGTCCGCATCTCTTTCTTGTGTTCCAATGCATATTCCTACATAATTTTCAAAAGCTCCAAATACTAGCTTTCACATTGATGCGGTCTTTTGACATGATTTTTCTAAACGTGTTGTTTTTTCAAACGTATAAGTATAAAACTATAAAGTTGTATTTTGACAAAATAAAATTATCATTCATAATATAAAATTTGCATTACATTGGTGATATTAACATAAAATTAGACATTACATTTTAATATTCAGGTGGACGATTCAACGTCTTCACAATATATTCGACCGATCTTGAAATCGTTGCTTCCACCTCGATTAGAATTTTTGTTTAGAATTGTATTCCACATGGTCCTTACATCTGCATTTGTCTTAAGTTCATAGTTGTTGAACTCAATCTTACATTCGTTGTTAATTGACAGTGAACGATACTCGAGATTTACAATTTTTCGATTATCTCTGTCTTAAGCTCATAGTTGTTGAACTCAATCTTACATTCATTGTTAATTGACGGTGAACGATACTCGAGATTTACAATTTTTTGATTATCTACGTAAGGTAGGAGATTATGCACTTTGTATTGCATTAAAGAGGTGTACTCATTAATCTTAAACTTTCGCATGTGTGTCGCGCTGGAAAATGAGACATTTGCGACATACCATATGGTGTTTATTTATGACATTTGCGACATTCTCTGTTTATATGTAATAAAAAAACAAGAGCCTAAATTTATAGAAGTTGTAGACAAAAATGGATATCGAAAATTCTATCATGTATCATTGGTGGTTTCGGAGATATATTTTCGGTTACACCCTATCATCTTATTCTAAAGATGCATCTCGGGAACCTCTCCAGAACCAGATATAATACAAAGTATTTGTGTGTTTGTTTGGAAATGAATAATTTTTTTGGCAAACATCAAAATATATTAAAATATTTGAAATTGTATATATTACACTTTATTAACATTAATATACAATTACATACACTTACTTGATGACGAAAAACTAAAACGAATCGAAATATTTGTTGCCGGTTAAATATGTAAGCATGGGTGGTACCCCCATTGACTTTTGTGCATTTGGTTCTCTTTCAATGTTGCTCAATTTAGTGAACTCTTGCATCCTTTCCACAAATCGGATCGACCAAGTCTCAACTTTTATTGTTGAATGAGTCTTCTATTCCACTGATGTAAGTGGTATAAGGCATCCCGATTTCAAATAAACTTGAATAAAGTGTCTTTATTTTGAAAGCCTCCTAAAACATATAATATGATCATTTGGATTTTGAAGTGGGGCAGTGCACAATGGGAATTTTTTTTCTTCGAAAAACCATATCTTAAAAGATCAATACACATTCTATCATACACATTTTCCATGAGATGACACATTTCAGGAAAGCACATTCATTTTGCCTCCTGTATCGGTCCACTAATGCAAGGAACAAGAGACTCATAAATTGCATCACAAATTTCTTTCTTTCTATAAAGCCGTATGTATGATTCTTTATGGATCCTCAACTCATAGATAAGTTGATGGAGGACAAGTGGGTGATTATATTCTCCTTTACCAAGTAATGTCGAAACATATCGAAAACTGCAATTACTGTCGCCCTCAATATTGACGATCCTTCGATGTATTTATGCATAAAAACTGGCATCTCGTCAATGAGTGGAATTTTGGGTGGAGGCAATGAAGGAGGTGATTTGTTAACACAAGCTCCTTCAAAAACACTTTTTTTTATAGATTTTGGAGTTGGTGAGTCTGGAAAAACTTTGTCAACATGTTAAAATTACGAAGGAGGCCGCACTGTTGAATTGTCACTCGATGCAGGTTTGACCTTCTCCTAAACACCTTTTGTTTTTACTGGTTGAGAGGGTGGTTTCAAGTCGGTAGTTTTCGGATAAATAATCTTCCTCAATTGTTATTTGATATGGAGTTTCATATTATCATCGACTTACTGTCTTTCATGACACCATCATCATCAAACCTAAGCTTTTTCTAGTGACTGCAATAGGTCTTCTCAATAGAGGTAATAGGTCTTCTTAATAGAGGTAACATCAACCATATACAATAATGGAAGTCTGTACTTGTTGGTCTTATACGTTGAATCAATGATGAACACAGTAGGAAACATGTTGAAAAACTTGATGGAATTAGGATAAGTCCAAAATACATCTCTAATTATTACTTCATCCTTGCACGTTCGATACTTTGAAACATAACTGCTATCATCCAAAAGTTTCAATAGTTATTACATTTCACTTCTATCCACCCCTTAACACCTTGTTATTTTGGTACCGAATATTGTACACTTGTTTGATATTTGAGATATTTCCATGTATTTTACAGTTTAAAGTTGCAAGTATATTTTTCGGTTGAACCAAATTCAGTGTCATGTTAAAACGCATTCCTTCTCTTCTGGCATGAGGCGAAACATAATTGAATGACCAACTAAATTTTCACACAAGTCATGGTTATGTAAACCATATATGATATTAAATCTTCATTTCTTATTTTCCAACATATAATCATGCAATTTAAAGGGACACTCACATTTTCTTGAACTGATGTTATCTCGTTTAAAAATCCAGAGATGAGGTCTATTTTCCACTTCTTTCGCATGTCGTTGTCATAAATTCCATTGTCGGACCTTCCAATTACCAAACTAAATCCCAGTTTGGAGGCCTCCGTATGAATCCATTGAAGCATCTGATCACAAAATTCAAACTCTTGCTAATTTCTAAATTGGTTGTCAACATCTACCTTATTCACAACAATACCTTTGGCATCCGGAGACACAACATGTTTGGGGGAAACATCGAGATGTATCGTATATAATGAAAACAATTACAATAAAAAATTCAAAAACTGTTAAAGCTATAAACAATGGTGGAAAAGTTCATACATAAATCGCAGATGCATCTTCAAATTAAACTGAAAATTTTTCAAACTAAAAACAAGGTTAATGTCAGAAATGAGGCTTGAAATAAATGATATTTACTTGAAATTTCATTTTCTTTTGCTTCTTTTGATGTGATGAAACACGAGAATAAAGGTTTGAAGTGAAAATGTTGATTGGGGATGGAAGGGAATTTGGAAAAGGTTTGGAGTAGAAAACAAGTATGGCTCTGTGATCATGCATGTGGGTGTTTTATCAAATTATTCCGAAAATGCATTTTGGGAAATATCTTAGATGCAAAGATGACAAATATTTCAAAAATCCCGCTCCAAACCTCCATAGATGCATTTCTAGAATATTCGTTGGATTGCTCAAATATCAATATATTTGTTGAAAATACTCTAAGATGCATCTCTAGAATAAGTTTTTGTTTTACTTTGGGGTGACACTCATTTTGTGCTTCATAAGGTGGTGCATGGTGCACCCGGAGATGCATCTCCAAAATTTGAGGGGAATTTTTGATTTTTCATAGTGTGTTTTTCTATCCCATATGGTGGGATAAGAAATTCCCTCTTCTAAAAGGTAGAAAATTGAGATTTTATCCTACCACCTACACGCTTTGACCTGACATCTCACACACTTTATGCATTTATCATATTAATTATGAACAATTTTAAAATTTATTTCACAAAATTATTGGGAGATTTTGAATTTTTTTGAAAACCTCTTGTAGTTATCCATTTTTTCAAAGAAACTACTGCATCTATGACTAGTAAGTATCAATTTTTACCAATTTTTTCTATTTGTACCGGATTTGTTTAGTTAGAATTCATGCGTTCTTGGAAACATCTGGTAAAAACACATGTTTTGCATACATTTTTACCAGATTAAAAAAAACTAGTAAGAGTGCATACATTTTTCAAGATTTTTTGAAAAAACCGATAAAAATGCATACATTATACCATATTTTTTTAAACAACCGGTAAAAATGCATGCAATTTAATCGGTTTTCAAAAAAAATTAGAGAATATGTATGCATATTTATCGCGTTTTTTAAAATATCCATAAAATGTGTGCATTTTTATTTGTTATTTCAAAAAAATCGAAAATGGTCATGCTTTTTTAGGATTTATCAAAAAAAATATGGAAGGTGAAATATTTTTGTCTTATTGTTTAGTGAGGACCAGAGGATCAGATGGCACGATTTCTTATCGGAAGCAAGATAGTGTTGAAGCTTCTACAGCGGCAACTTGAGCGTGGGGAGATGACGTCGAGGTCTTTCATCTCCAAGCTGGAAGAGTAACCCTAATTGGTTCTCACGGGAGGCGGTTGACAGATGAGAAGTTTCGTGCACCCCGTAGTATCTGAAGTAGATAATATAGACCTGCTGCTAGATGGAGCATAGATCATGATTATGGCCTAGTTGTTGAGGATGTCCAGGCAGTAGTCAAGGATGATCGACAATTGATGATCGAGATAGAGGTGTCTCATCCTTCTAAGACGACATAGGTGTCCCATCCTTCTGAGACAAAGGCTTCAACTACTATAGAGGTTACTCTGCATACAGGTATTGAGGCTTCTACTACGAATAATATGGAGGTTAGTCTTCTAGTTGAGACATATGTCGCTGCTCCAACTTTGATAAAGTCGTGTATACGCATGGATGGATGGTTTCCTGGAGGACTCAATGACTGTTTTGTGCTCACTGGATATGTAAATCATGTAGCATTGAACTTATGGCATGGAGAGGTATGTATATGATATGTCGATTATGTGACTTTATTTAGTAATCATACGTTGAAAATAATTGTTGCTTTTAACTTTGTTTGTTACAAAAATGACCGCCGTTGAAGGTGCCCACCTACAGAGGGAAGCTGTAGAAGTTCTTAGATACCCTGATGCAAAGGTATGTCAAGGATAATATTCATGGTTGTGGTATCCTTTCACTGGTGGATTGTTTGCAGACCATGCTTGATGGTCTGTTATTAGCAGCCTTTATTGAGTGATGTCATAAGGAAACACATTCCTTCCATTTTTCTATTTGGTGAGATGATGATTACCTAGAATGATGTCTCATTTTTGTTCCATCTTCCCCTAGAAAGTATTTTTTCACCGCTCTTTTCATTAGCTAAGAGCTTGCACGTTTGACTAATGTACAAGTCTTAAGGGTCTATTGAGGAGCAGGTGATAGAGGAGTTTAGGTTTAACAGGGGTTTTCACTTTCATCTAGCTTGACACTTTATGCAAACCATAGAGTGCATCAAAAGTTTGGTGATACTTCACTTATTTTTGTTATCAAGGATGGGAGACCTTAGTGGCTAGACACTTACTTGAGATGTGTCAGCACCCATTTGGATATGTCCAGGACATCCCGCGACTAGTCCCTACTATTCCATCGAATGAATTAATATATGGTTTATTGATCACAATTTGGATGTTGCACATGCCTTTGAGATTGTTTAGTGGATGTTCAGTTCCCTGCATAGTGTGTGAATGAGTACTTGGAGTGGTACCTTACTATATCTCACCCTCGCATCATCCCACCTAGGCAACATGAAAATGATGTTGGATCTTCTCATGCTAAATAATCTTCTAATGACGTGTCACCACCTCCACATAGTGCAGATGATGCCCAGTGTCTGTAGATGATAGTAGGCATTATGGATAACCGCGTGAGTTTGATAAACCCAGATGGTGAGGTTTATACTTTGCCATCGCAGGAAGCACACTTAGCCTGTGGGGGCCTATTTAGACCTTATTATCATTTTTGTATTATTTGTATATTATGCAAGGTATTACTCAAACATTTACATAACACAATTTATTAGATAATATTTTGCACTTCATTTATTGCATGATGAACACAACTTAACATTTGACAAACAATTTCATAACTTAGAAAGATGATTACATAACTTAACAAAACAATAATAAATAAGAAAACATAAACACCACCAAATGATTATTGATGTTTCAACATCTTCATTATGTCGTTGACAGATCTAGAAATTTTCGCATCAAACTCGATCGATCCCTTAGTGAGCCTATAGTGATATGTTCTCCACATATCCTTCAAATCCCCATCGCTCTTCAACTTAATACGACTGCATTTCACACTTCCATTGGTATCAATCTATGGTGCACGAAACTTGATCTTACTCACCTTTCTATTCTCAATATGGAGAAACATATTATTCAATTTGGATCTCAGAAAAGCGAGACATATGGTGTCGCTCGAGAGCCAAATCTCAATAGAAGGTTTCACCCCGTTGAAGTACACTTCTGTCTTAAACAAATTGTGAGGCATTGTAAGATGTTTTTCTTACAACACATGAACCTTATTTATACAACTTCAGATTCATTTTGGACCACACAAAACGGTCAGCATAATCATAGTCATACAAAAATGTCGGCAAAAACTCAACCCTTCAATTTAAACCACTAGATTTTTGACATATCCACTAAAAATTTGGTAAGAGAAGGCTAATTTTGAAAGAAAAAAAACTTTTCAAACTATCAGAATTCTCAACATTTTGCGAAAATTCTGATATATATATATATATATATATATATATATATATATATATATATATATATATATATATATATATATATATATATATATATATATATATATATATATATATATATATATATATATATATATATATATATATATATATATATATATATATATATATATATATATATATATATATATATATATATATATATATATATATATATATATATATATATATATATATATATATATATATATATATATATATATATATATATATATATATATATATATATATATATATATATATATATATATATATATATATATATATATATATATATATATATATATATATATATATATATATAGGTGCTTTAGAAAAAACGGTATGTAACTCCACAAATTGGACTTTTTTTTTTTAAATCGGTATATCGAATTTTTTAATTGGTATTTTTCGTGTCAGATTGGTCCCTTGACTCATTAAAATGTATCATGTTAGTCATTTTCGTCTAATTAGTGACAGAAAAATTTAAAAATCGGTCGCTAAATTCATCATTAATTAGACAAAGAGGACCAACATGACATGTTTTAAAGAGTTAAGGGACCAATCTGACACAAAAAAATAATAATTAAAGGACTAATGTGAACCCAAGGGTATAGTTAATAGACCAAAAATGGTATTTTTCCTAAATAGTTATAGATTCCAAATTTTAATTTTTTTCTCTCATTATGTTTTGAAGTTTTCCCAATCAATAAGAGAGAGTGAAAATTTATTTGTACCGAAACTCTTTAATCAAAGTTATCTAGTATGTATACATAATACCCTAAATCATTCAAGTAAGTTCTCCGATCAGAAAACCTCGAGAAATCTTAAGACAAAGTTATCTGGTATAAACATTTAAACCCCTATAAATCTTGCAAGTGTAGGATGGAGAGCTCGACAAGAGATAAATGGGGAGGATGAGCAGTAGGCAAATCTGCATCTGCTCCATATTCATTAGGGTTTTCATGAGGTGTCGTGGTGAAGAATCAGAGATCATAGCTATTGATTAACTAGGCTCCAAAACATAAGATGTCACCACCAATCTTTTATTTATCCAAGGGAATGGGAAAAGAACGAATAAACCCAAAATAAACATGCAAAACATAAAGTAAACTGAAAGCTAAGCACGTAAGATATCTAAGGTATGAGGTTTAGGTTAAAAGTGTTTGCTAAAAAATGATTTGGGAGATGAGAGGAGAAGTGTTTTTTTTATTGTTTTTGTGTTTAGCAAGACATGAAGTTTTATGCCTACATACAAATAAAGGATCAAAACCTCGTAGTTCGGTGTATAAATTGAAAAGGGTTTATTATGGTGGATTTTAATAAAGAAGAGACAAGTTATCATCTTAAGAAGAATACTCAATTGATCCACCACAAATATATGGAAGATGAATATTTGCTTCATATTGAGATAATAGCTTCAACTTGGATATAAAATTAACAAGTATGCCACATACCACCCTCAAGTTGAAAAGAATCAACATCTTTCTCAATAATTTTATGAGGTATGATATTTATATCTCAATTAGGGATGACTCAGATCTAATCTTTCTTTGAGAAAAGGTTTTAAAAGAAACGCCAAGTGGCAAAAGGTTTGAATGAGGTTTGTGTCTTTTAGTCTTATGAAAAAGTTTTGATATGCTTAAGATGTCTTGAAGCATTTATTAAGAAAAAGGTTTGAAAAAGTCAATGCCTTAATGTCAAAGTTTTTTATGAAAAGATTCTAGTTAGAAAGAAGGGAACCTAATAGTAAATCTTATAAAGGTGAAATATCCTAAGGGTAGCCAACCTAAGGTGAACAACCTAATGTAAACAATCTAAGGATGAATAAATATAAGAAAAAACAAACTAACAGTAAATAAACAATCATAAGATGGATGAAAAATGCAAGAGAAACACAATGCAAATGCACGTGACAAAAAGTCAACCATAAACCCTTCCCCTGGGTTTAGACATATTCAACCATAAAGATTCAAGAGCCACAAGTGAGCATCAAACAAGATAGGCATCATGAATATAATATCTAAGGTATTCAAAGTAAAGCCCCAAGTGTCAAAGTTAAACTCATATACAAATAGCAATATGTGTGTAAAGCAACTATCAAGGCATGTAATCAATACAAGCTCACAAAGCAAAGTAACTTTAGACAAACTCAACAAAACCCTAATCATATACATCATAGAATCAATAAACCAAAGGTCATCAATGCATGTCAAGAAACATTATCCACAACAAACAAGTCAAGTTAACTTAAATGAAACAAAATCCAAGGCATCACATAGATGTATCCTCATCAAGTATCACATCTAAAACATGGTCAAAACAAGTAAACAATATCACATGGAGAGCACACAAACATTCATACTTCAAGAATTAATTTTTGAATCAAACAAAAATATTAAGCAAAGTGTGACAAGATCATGGCATTCACAAAAACACATGAAAGAAGAGGTTAACAATGATTCATCAAGAAACCATGTCAAGCTAATGGATACACCATAAATCCTATGACCAAAACGAAAACATGCACAAATGGAACATTTTTATATTTGTTAATATGAAATAAAAAAATATTAAAACAAATAAGTATTTAAAAGAGGAAATTAAAAGATAAAAGATAAAATAAAAATGTTTTTTGTTTTTTAAATGTGTGAACAAAATAAATTAAAATATGAAAGAGGAAATTAAAAGAATAGAAGAAAAAGGTGAAAAGAGATAATAAAATAAATAAGGAAGTATAAAAGAAAAAAATAAAATGTAAGAAGATCAATAAATAAAAAGAAAGTAAGGGTTGTTGGGGTTTGAACCCGTGCACCTCAAGTAACTAACTAAAACCAATAACCATTAGGCAATGCCATAATGCGTTGTTCAATATTCGTCTCTAAAAAATATATATTGTGAAAATATTTAAATAAGAAAATGTGCGAAGAAGTCATCATCTTCAACCTTTGAACATCAAAACTTCCAAGAATTTCAAAAATGCGAATTTCTAAAGTTTTAACCAAATATGACATATGAGTATATGGTTTCACTCAGAAATTGACAAGAAACTTAACCATTATCTTAGTTTCCACTAATTCCTACTCTATTTCAAGAATTTCACGCAAGAACATATAAACCCTAATCCTAAAAAGTAAAATTAAACCATGGATACACACATTCAAAGGCTATAACAATTGGGCTTTTGCTCAACATAATAACATAAACATGATGGTAACAAGAAATCAATCAAAAGATGGCCATAAGTGTGAGAACGAGATCATGGAAATATACCTGACAAAATGAAATCGTGTACACTAAAAATGGCCTTGCAGAAGTGAGATAGATGCTTCCTTAGCTTGGTTGATGTCCAAGGATGACGAGGAAACCTTCAAATCTTTATGGAACCCTCTGAATCTATCCCCCAAAATCAAGTTACAACAAGGAAAAACAAATTATGGGAATGGAGGTTTGAATGGTTTTAGTGATGATCCAATGCTTACTGTATCTTTAGAATGATGTTTGGAATGTTTTCGATCAAACCAAATGAAAGAAAAGTTGAAGAATGAACAAATTCGAGTTTTTTGGATTCAAACGTGTTTTGAAGTTTTGATGAAGAATGATTCTTACTCCGCTTGCTTGTGTGGTTTCTCTACTGACTTCTAATGCTTATCAAGGCCATTTTGAATAGGTTTGAGGCATGCTTGGCTTATAATTTTGTTTGTTGAGCTTTGTCATGTTGTGGAATTGTCATGAAAGTGGTATGAAAGTGACATATACCATTGCTTAAACCTTGTTATGTATGGCTAATTTGAGTATTCTTCTTGGCTTTTGCAGGTCAACTTGATGACTCAGAACTCAGTTGTGGCACCATAGCAAACTTAGTTGATAAGTTTTGACTCAAGGTACCTTTTACACAACATGCCAAAGTTAATCAGATGGGCCAGTTCAAACAGGTTTTTATCACATGTGTAGGGTCAAAAATTGTACAAATATGGGTTCTTCACAAAGCTACTACATAGAGGAACAAATTTGATGTTTATGGTATTCTAAAAATAAGCTTGGAAAGATGAGAAAAATGGCTTCAAAATCATGTGCAATAAGATGACCAAGACTTAGAAAAATCTGGTCCATCATGCCAATGTTCATCAATGAAAATTCCTAACTTTGATCTTCAATAACTTCCATCTCAAGAAAGCCTTTGATCTCAAATTTTACACTATGATGAAGTAGGAATTTTGATCTTTAAATGAAGCCCTTAAGTGTTGCAATTAGACTCTTGGATTGTTCACAAATTGGCTTTAAAGTCATGTACTTGAACATGTCAAACACTTAGAAAATTTTATAAGTATTTTGAATCTCGCACTAACTTGAAACTCCAACTTTGGTCACTAATTTATTCCACTTCAAGAAGGCTTTTGGCCTCAAATTTTTACTAACTTGTAGTATCAAATTTCCTTTTTCAAAGTAGACCTTAAGTGTTTTAAATGGATGCTTGAGGAAGAAGTTACAACCTTGGAAAGTTGGTCATTTGCTCATGGAATTTTGTACTTAGGGAAATTTCAAAAACCCTAATTTCATCAATTCTTGATATTTTCTTGACTTATTTCATTTAACATGATCAAATTCAAATTCAATCATTTTCCACATTTTTATGATCCTTGATTTGAGAAGTTCATAATTGATCAAAAATTCCAAAAGTCAAACTTTGACTTTGATCATTAGTTGAATCAAAACCTTTCAATTGTCAACAAATCAAACTTATTGAGCTAATCCATACACATGAATGGAATAAAATGATTCACTTGAGTCCTTTGAATCATGTTCCAAGCCTTGAGATCATGCTTTGATAAAAACGCCAACCCTATACTGATTTTGACCAAAATCCTATTTTGGAGCACTTGATGAATTCGAACTTAGGGAACTTGAACCAATGCACATTTAATCTTGATTCTTTGATGGTGGAAAAATCTAGATCATCATGAAGGGTAGAGGACTTGAGATGTTTCAAATCACACAAAACCTTGATTGATCAACCCTTGGATTCCTTGGTGCAAAACCCTAACTTGTAATCAAAGCAAAGCAAGACATATTTTTGTATTTTCAATGGGGTTAGTAAAATATAAAAGACACACACAAAAGGTGGTTGATGCTATGCAAGTGATGCAAATTAAGGTGGAATATTAGGATTAAAAATTATGGTATGACATATGCCCCTATTTAAGTTTCTTCTATCCGGAGATATGAAGATTGAAATCTTCGTCTCAACGCGATAGAAGAGACTTAAATACAAACATGCACTTGATATACCATAAAGATGATTATAATATGATGTGAATGCAAGACAAGGATTCTGTGGGGAATGATACCACATGAGATGAATTATTAGGGAAAGGGTTACAACTCCATTGGGGGAAAGATTGACAATATATCAGGAATGAGATTACAACTTTGACAATTGAATAAAAACAATCTTCGACTATTGGAACATGGTTCAACTTCTAAATATTTTTTAAAAAAAGGTAATAAACCTCCCATGACTTCGGGTTGTATGCCATAAACAAATTTCAATTTCTTCTTTGATCAAGTCTTCCACTTGAAAAGGGTAAAAATGTAAACCTCCCCACGACCTCGGGTTGTATGGCACAAACGAATCTCAGTTTCTTCTTTGATCAAGTATTCCACTTGAAAAGGGTAAAAATGTAAGCCACCCAATGACTTCGGGTTGTATGCCATGAACGAGTCTCACTTTCTTCTTTGATCAAGTCTTCCACTTGAAAAGGGTAAAAATGTAAACCTCCCCACGACTTCGGGTTGTATGCCACGAACGGGTCTCGGTTTCTTCTTTAACCAGATCTTCCACCTATAAAAGGTAAAAATGTAAACCTCCCAAGACTTCAAGTTATATGCCACGAACGGGTCTTAGTTTCTTCTTTAACTAGATTTTCCACCTAGAAAAGGTAAAAATGTAAACCTCCCCACAACTTCGGGTTGTATGCCACGAACGGGTCTCACTTTCTTCTTTAACCAAATCTTCCATCTGGAAAAGGTAAAATGTAAACCTCACAACGACTTCGAGTTGTATGCCATGAACGGATCTCAGTTTCTTCTTTAATTAATTCTTCCACTTGAAAAGGGTAAAAATGTAAACCTCCCCACGACTTCGGGTTGTATGCCACGAACGGGTTTCAGTTTCTTCTTTAACCAAATCTTGCACCTATAAAGGGTAAAATGTAAACCTCCCTACGACTTCGGATTGTATGCTACAAACGGGTCTTAGTTTCTTCTTTAACCAGATCTTCCACTTGGAAAGGATAAAAATGTAAACCTCCCCACGACTTTGGGTTGTATACCATGAACGGGTCTCAGTTTCTTCTTTAACCAGATCTTCCACCTGGAAAGGGTAAATACAAACTCCTAATAAAGTAATCACTTGTGGGAACATTCTTCAACGGGGATTAATAATTTCACCAGGGATTAGTAACTTCACCAGGGATTTTCAAAAGGAGATGCGGGTTGACTGACTTGCAAGAAGATTTCTTAAGTAAAGAGAAATATAATCTGTAAGAATCTTCACCAAACTTCTTTGACGGGACTTTCAAAGAGATGCCATTTGATGGAAGCAAATTTTGATAATGAGCTCACTGGGGAGAACCTTACTAGCTGTAGTTTGAAATTGCATCGGAGCAAATGAAATTCTTGTAACAGGTTATCTCAAATAAAAAGAAGAACACTTGTAAGAGTTTTCAACAAACTTCTCTGACGGGACTTCCGGAGAGATTCTATTTGATGAAACACTTGTAATAATCTTCAACAAACTTCTCTTATGGGACTTCCAGAGAGATGCCATTTGATGAAAGAAAATTTAGTGTGCTGATAACCTCATTAGGGATAGATAAATCGTCCTGAAGAGAGACTGTCATTTTCCATCCAAAAGAAAATTCAGGAACAGAACAAGTTTCTCAAATAAAGAGACCGCCACTTATTGTCGGGTATAAATTCCAAAAAAATTATGTAACAACACTAATGGTCAATAAAGATTCATCTTCAATCCATAAAAGATTATTCTTGGAGAGACAAAGTTTTCTAAGGTGCAAAATAAATTCACTCTCGATCTAGGTTTAACGGTCTAGGGAGGTTCGAAATCAAGTAATTGTCAAAGACCAAAGTTCAATCCAGGAGTAAATTATAGAGAAGCGGTCAAACAAGACTCTAACCAGCGAGGAATGAACTCGACTAGGGATTTATCTTATCTAGAGATGGAAAGGAAAGCTAAAGCAACATCTTCCATGAGGGATGAGCTCAATGGGGAATTAGAAAGAATATACATTTTCTGGTTAAAGATGACAACTCTATTGGGAAAAAGGAAAAAGCATCACATGGGGATAAACACAACCAAAGTAAGTGAAGTGAACAATATCAAGAAAATGTGAAATGAACATGTAACATATACGTGTGTATGAATGAATGAATGAATGTATGTCATGTATATGTTCATGATGAAAAAACAAACAAAAAAAAAGATAAACTGTAGATGAGAAAAAACGTCGTAGTACAACTTGATACTCGACCAATCTCAACAGGATAGAAACATCACCTGGGATGAATTAAAAGTCACATATGGAACAAAGTCCTGCAACAAGGCTCAATTCTCTTTGGGAGAGGAAGATACTTCACTTAGGGGATAAACCCAAAATAATCTTCTAACATCAAGGACCCACTAGGGGATAACAACATGAACTCCACTTTGGAGGAAGAAAGATTCACTGAAGAAGGGATCACCTGTAACACCCCAAATTTAATTGGAATATTTATTTAATTTATTTAAATAAGAATATTCACATTTTGATGATTTTCGGTGGTTTTGTGGAATATTGGGAATTAATGGAATCTGGGTTATTTATTTTGAATATTAATATATAATATGAATATATTAATATTATTGTTGATTAAAATAAATATAAGTGAAATAAGGGCAAATTGGACAATTATGAGGAGTTATGAGGGTATTATGGGAAAAGCCCAATTGTGAGGCCAAAGACTAGGTTTGGCAAAAAGGAAAACATGATGGAATTAGGATTCATTTGTTAGACCGTGAAAAGAATTGAGGTCAGAGCTCTGAGGAGGAGAATTGGAGGCAAAAGCTTCGAAAGATTCCCTGAAAGATTTGAGAAGGCTTTGATCGACAATTAAGGTATGAGGAGTATTACCTTCATGATTTTTAATGTGTAAATTCAATGTATTTAAGGTCGATTTAAGGGTTTAAGGGATTTTGGGGTTGATTGTGAGAAAAAGGGATTTTGGCCTTCGTGGCCTAAATCTAGTATTGAGATGTTAACCATGGGAACTCATTGGAGAAAAAGGGAAACTAGGCCATCGTGGCCAAAACTCTGATTTGACATTGGTATAACCCTGTAGGGAAATTTGATAGTGAGAACTCTGATGATTGTGGTGTAGTGGTAAGTATTCTTGAGAGTTAGAGCGTGGATATGAGAAAAAGTGATCTTTGGCCTTCGTGGCTTAAATCTATTATAGGTGAATCTAACCGTGGAATTCATTTGGGAAAAGGGAAAGTTAGGCCTTCGTGGCCAAAAACCATGAATTGTTATTTGTCTAACCCTGAAGGGATATAATATTAGATATTGAGTAATTCTAATGAGTAGGGTGTAATTGAAAGGAAAAATCGTGATTTAGGTCGTGAATATGATACGGGAATGGCCTAATAAACTGTAGGTTTTGTGCCTTTATCGCCGTAAGACCTTAAGGATGATTTAGGGATGTTTTTGGGGCATTAGGGAAGTGAATCGTGTAGACTTTTGGGTTGGATCAAGTTCTGGTGCATAGCAGAATTTGCTGTCATCGCACTGTTCGCCTAGCGAACAATGTTGTTCCCAGACTCGCCTAGCGAAGAAACTCGCCCCAGACTCGCCTAGCAAACATGCCAGCGAACATAGCAGAGTTTCGCGAATGTTGATCTTGTGCAGCGATGCTTTAATGTTTGATTCTGTGATTTCCTTGACGAATTAACTTGAGTAGGACTGTGGAGTTTATATGATTAATAGGCGATATTATGAGGATTACCGTGAGTATAATTATGAATTAATATGTGATGATATGTGATAGTATGATGAACTAATATGAGTATGACTGTGATTGCTATGTAATTTGTACGTGATTATATGATGATTTTTATGATGTATGATGATGATGATTATTATGATGAGCTATGATGAGATGATGTATGGTGATGATTATTATGATGAGTTATGATGACATGATGTATGATGATGATTATTATGATGAGCTATGATGACATGATGTATGATGATGATTATTATGATGAGCTATGATGACATGATGTATGATGATGATTATGATGATGAGCTATGACGTTTGACGATGATGAATATGATGAATGATGATGCACCTATGATATTATTATGAGGATGATTTGTGACGTGTGTATCATGCATTCATGTGCATCCGGACTTCGATTCAGGACCTCGATTACTTTGGCTTCAATCCCATTGTGTGGATGTGAAGTATTTTGATGTGCTCCAGTTTTCTAGTAGAATCGATCCTATTAATGGGGATCTATGGAGGGTTGATATCCCAGTGTCCATCGCGTTGTGATGATTGGTACCACATGCATTGAGTCTTGTTGCATTTGCATTTATGAGATGATTGTGAGTAAATTATAATGTTGTGGCCTTTGATGTCCTTTAAGGAATATGAATGTGTTGAATATGAAAATGATGCCATTTATATGTTGATTTCATACATTGATTATTATTAACCGTTTTACTCACCCTGCCTATTTGAATGTTACCTCCACGTGGGTAACGTGCAGATGACCAGGTTCAGCCGTGGATGCCGTTGAGGACTTTTGAAGTTTCGAGTTGTTAGCCTTTTGGTTAACTTAGAGGATCTTGCTCTGATAGTGTAACATCAAGTTGAGGTCTTTGAGTTGAACTATGTTTTTATTTGAGTTATTTTGATTGTCTTCCGTATAAGGAAAACTTTGGATAATGCCTTTTGAGTTCCGCTACCTTTGAGCAATTTTTGATATCTATTGGGAAAACTCGTTGTACACGGAGCATTGACTTATTTTGAGCTATTGAGAAATGTACACCCTTTGAGATGATTTTTATTGAGTTAAATATTTTACTCTGATTTATGTGAAAAATGTGCCTTTTAATTGTGGGTAGAAAAGGGTGTTACATCACCCATAAATGGAGAAGCTTAAATCAAAGTTGTAGCTAGGGATACTAGACTTAAGACTTCACAGGGGATAAAGTAAACATCCTGCTGGCACAAAGAAACACATCCAACTGGGGAACTTAGGGTTCTTGAATCAAAGCTCAGTTGGGGATTTGGGCTTAATACTTCGTTGGGGAGTACTAAGTTAAAAAGAAGCTAATTGGGGAACTCCGAGGTCACACACCAAACATGCCATAGCTACCTGTAGTAAAGAATTATCACTAAGAATACGTGTCAGGCATATCAAAAGAACACACTGCTTAGGAGAACACCAAGTTCTGCATCAATGAACTGCATGATGATCATCACAAATGAGCAACAATTCATGTGAATGAATACAAATAAGATTTAATTCTCAAATGCCCCAAATTACATGGTTTATAAGAAGAAATCATATCAAGAGTATTTTATAGAAAACTTGGCATCCAAAATGCCCCAATATTTTCAAACTCTTGAAGAGATTTATCGAATCTCGACATAACTGCCCCAGATTGACTGTATTCGACATAACTAAGTCTTCAAACTTGCCCCCTAGGGATGACCAGATTGTGAAAGCAACAATTAGGAAAACAGCTTGCCCCTTGTTTAACAAGTATTAAGCTCATCACTGATGCCCATATGTATTTTTCTTGATATCAAGCAATGTTAGCAAGCAAAAAATGTTAATTCTGAGACTGTTAATGCAACACACATGCTAGTCTTGAAGTTTTTATTGAAACGATATTGCAATAACTTGTGACCTAATCACTAGTTACGATATGACATTAATTTTTTTTTACCAAACCAACCAAGAGTTTGAGTGCAGCTTATAGGATTCATGAAATGTGATCTCATTGAGTATGCTTTCAAAATAACCATGCTTCAATTAGGTCTCTTAAGGGTTGTAAGGTGGCCTGGTTCACGGTTTTCAAAAAACGTTTTTAGGCTTAAATTTTATTTGTACCCACCTATTCTTCATGATGTTCTTCGGTCCTACATTCAACTAACTTGACGCGAGCACTCATCTCTCAAAAGGAGCTTTGATATGGTTGAGAAAACATTGAGGCTTTGGACATGAAAGTCACTTACCTTTTTGCTTTTGGTGTCTGATCACACGACTTTGTTCTTTGTCGAGGATTTTTATTTTATGGTCCTTTTAGCTTCTTAGGCCTTTCATTTCCCTAATTTTTGTCTGGACTGAGTCTTTTTTATTTAACCTTAAAGTCCAACAAGATGCCCTAATTTTTCCTAAATTTCCTTCATAGGTTTTGACTTAGTAGGCTTTTTCTTTTTTTGATTTATGAACAAATCGTGTGGCTCTAAGTCATTTTGACTTGTTGAAAAGATTGTGATTGCCTCATTCCTCAACTAGTTAAGGGATAATCATTATGGAATTGAATCCTAGCCTCCTAATGTGTGAGGGATAAGTATGGTGGATCCTCAAATGTTCACTCTCATTTTGAAAGTCTGGGTGCTCGATCAGCTTAACTAAAGACTACCCTACCCCATATTAAAATTGAGGGTTTTTTGTACAAAGGAAACTCCTACTTCAAGACTCAAAGGGGTTAACAAGGGTTTATCTCCCTTATATCTCCAGTGTTTGGGGATTTGAAACAATGTCTTACATCATCAACAGGGTTTGATTCAAAAGCATACAACAAGAGATCTTGCATTTTCACTTTCGTCATCCTCCCTCCAATTATCTTCTCAAGCAGGAGATTGGGTAGCATTGCTATTATAAAGCAGAAAATGCATAATCAGTGCATTAATAAACAAGGAGACTTACATATGAAAAAGCAGTAATGGACTAAAGATTTGAAAAGATATATGCCTAAAGAACATCCTTGAACTCCAGAGCATTAATCAAACATGTGCACAGAGGAACTCGCTCCATGCTTGAGCAACAAAGTGACTTGGACCTTGGGATCAGCCATTTTAAAGGACAAAATACCCTTTTTGACCGGCTTTTTCACTTCCTTCTTGAGAGAAAAACTATCTTCAATGTCGTGCTCGGGTGCACCTTGATGAAATGAACAAAAATAATTGGCTCTGAAATACCAAAAATGACTCTTAGGGATAGCAGGTGGTTCCCTTGTCTTAACCAACCCCTTCTGCACTAGAACATGATACAGCTCGGTATAAGACACCAAAATAGCACCAAACTCATCCTTCCTCTGATTAGGCTACTAATGAGTAGAAGGAGGAGAAAGAGGCCGACATTGTGAAGCGACCAGAGCTTCAACTAAAGCAATCAGACGTTGTCTACCAATCTTTAAACTAGCAGCCTCTTCGCAAAGTGTACGATTCTCTTGTTCTAGTTTATCCATCTTCTTCGTTGACTGGCTCGAGTGTTGTATTGATGAATCAGCTTGACAAAAGATAGGGGACAAGGTTAAACTAGAATGAAAAAATGCAATGATGAATGATGCATGATTGTGTAATGCAAATGAATTATATGTGTTAATTTCAAGGAACTCAATGATTATAAAAAATTGTAAACATCATAAAGAAAAAAACACTTCTTTGAATAGCCGAACAAAAATCTCATTTCATTAATAATGGAAAGGATTACAACTTTGAAGTACAGTTTCAAGAGATCTTAAAAATACAAGAGGAAAAAGCTAAAATTTTATGAGTCCTAAGGAATCCATGGTGAAGAAGGTCCCACTTCTTGTTGACGCTTCATCTTCTGTCTCTTCAGCTGAGCATTCTCAATCACAAGCCTGTTGACGATCTTCTTCCAAGCACAGGAGGTGGGAGGAATTTCAAAGTACTCATGAATTCTAGGATTTGGTTGAATGCTAGAGAAAAATAAATTCTCTTGCTCCTCTTGCTTCTCCACAACACGCTGATCAAGTACCTCAATCAAATCATCTTTTTCTTTCAGCTTTCTCTTCAACTCCATCTTCTCAGCATGTGAGGCGTGATATTTTCTCTCACAAGTGTCTCTCTCCAACTTCATCCTTGCCAAAATTTATAGAAACTCCTCCCTATTCTTAATAGGAATGGTGGATGACGAGGATATGACAAATGGTATATAAGGTCTCTCAGGGGGATATGGCATATTGAGTTCATGAGCTCTAGCTTGCACCCGCTGAGTATAGGGTTGAAAAGCAACACATTTACTCTTCTCCAATTGACCCTTACCCTTCTTGTGGACATTGCACCATGGATGGACAACCTTATCTTTCAAAATTGGATCATCCTCTCCATTGAGATAAAAGAAACCTACAACCAGAATGTTATTAGGCTTGTCCTTCATGGGATACCCAAATCGACGCCTTGCGAGAATAAGGTTGTAGTTAATTTCCCCTTGTATACCAAGAAGAGGTACATTAGGGAACTCCCCAAAAAATGTCAATAATCACTCTAGTGTCAAAAGCAGGTTCATACCAATACATGTTCTCTTGAGTGATAGACATAAGTCTTTGAGACCATATGAGCTTGTCTGGATTCTCCATGAAGAGTCTAGATCGAGGCAAGTGTGACTTAAACCATTTATATAGCAGAGGTGCACAACACGTGTGGCTCCACCACCCCTAAGAGTCCTAAGGTGAATCGAATGGTAGGTGTCTCTGAGTAAGGTAGGCATTAGGTTACCAATCAAGAAGTTTTGAATGTAATTAACATCGAAAAAGTTGTCAATGTTCAGGAACAACATAAGACCTTAGATGAGAAATGCAATAACAACTTCAAAGGTGTCCCTAATATTCGCTTTGACTAAGACAATGGTTTTTCCCATCAAGAATCTAGAAGTTAACCCTTGAATTCCTTCTTTGGAAGTGAGACTGTCTTTCACATCAGAGGTCTCCAAGTATAGGGATTCTGCAATGGCTGAGGGGTAGGAATCTTCTCTAAACCACTGAACGGTACTTTGTCTGACACTGGTATACCAGCCCAATAAGAATACTCTTCCAAAGTAGGAAAAAGATGGTAATCTGGGAATGTGAAACAATGGTATAGGGGGGTCATAGAACTGAATAAGGGTGTCAAGAATACCATCTTCAACCTTAGTCTTCAGAATACTCAAAAGCTTCCCATGACGAACTCTGAAATCCTCAGGACTAGACACCATGGATCCTAGCTTTCTCAACTTTATCAAGTCATGAATCTTGAAGCTATACTTCTTAGTGTTCCTCCTTCCAAAATCCATGATAATGATACCTATGATGTTTAGAAAGAAAGACATATAAGTTCCTTGAAACCAATCCAAAAAGTTTTCATGGATGCATGAATGCATGAATGCATCAACCACAACACAAGGTTATAAACGAATTGGGTTCAAAGGTTCAATGTCACAAGCATGAAGCCATGGTTCTAACCATCCCAAAAGTTGTGTACTATGGGTTTATTGTTTGTAGAACAAGGTTCTAAAAGTTTCCTAGAATCATCAATCCATCTTTTAGAAATTATTGGCTTGCACAACTACTTGCACGAGCCAATAATATTCTCAAGAGAAACTCGTCTGAGTGTAGTATCGCGTAAAAACTACCTTAGGTCTAAACTTGGATAATCACCTCACTACATCCTAAAAAGGCTAAGAGGGTTTATTGGGATCTAAAGGTCCTCAGATTCTTGGACTCCCAAGTTGATAATAATAATGCCATTACGACTACTCGCAATGAAAAATACTACCATCAAAAGGGCCTCCACTAAGTTGTTGCACCCCAAAATTTGACCAACCGGGTCTCGTATCTGGCTCTATGTTTCGACGCATAACCGCATTCGCATTTGCATATTGCATACAGTGCATTTTCCATTTGTTTTGATTTTATTAGGATCACAGCTCTCGTCTCGCGTCTCGGGTGTTTTTAATCAGTTCAGATAAGTAGAATCGTATTTTGGGATATTTCGGTGCCCATTTATTTTTTACCGGCTATTTTGGTGCGCTCTCGCGGTGTTATGTGTCGTTCGGTGCTATTTTTGTCCCTCTGGGAATTATTGTGATTTTTCTAGATTTTATTAGCTATTTTTAGATTTTTTAATAGATTTCTTTAAGCATTTTTTAGAATATTAATAGGATTTTTAATAGTTTTAATTCTTTTTAAATAGATTTTTAATCATTTTAGGATTTAATAGATTTTTAGGATAATATAGCATTTTTAGAATATTAATAGTTTTTAAATAGAATTTAAATAGATTTTATCATTTTAATAGGATAATGTAGATTTTCTTTTAAAAATATAGTTTTTAATAGTTTTATTAGAATAATAGATTTTCTTTTATAATAAATAATATAGGTTTATTAGGGATTTATTAGTTTAATTTTTAGATTAGTGGAATTTTTAGAGTATTATTAGTTTAGGAGTTAATTAGAGTTAATAGATCCTTAGGATAATTTTCATTGTTAGAATTAATTGAGTTTTAATAGTTAATTAGGTTTAGTTTAGTAATTGGGCTAATTTGCTAATTCAGTTTTTTTTGAGGTTTTTTTATCATTTTCGTGTGGGCCCAGTTCAATGCAAAGCCCAATTCAGCTTCAGAAAGTCCAGTTTTCTCCAGCATTCTCCAGTAAGTTCTAGAACGTTCCAGAAGTCCCAGCACTATAAAGCCTCAGCGCCACGTGTTAACGAGGAGAGGACCCACATTTCGTTCCCACATCACGCCACCTCACCATTCAAAGCTTCCCTCTCACGCCACGTGGAGGCCATGCACCCTCTTCCCCCACTCACCCCTCCACGCGTCCTGCATGCCTTCACCGCCCCCACTATCGGTGACACTTGTCACCACTTCCTCCTTCCCCTCATGCATGCAGTCTCGCCGGTCACCTCCCACCGGCCGGCATGCAATGGCCGTCGACCGCCGCCACAACCCGCCGGAAACCCACAAACACCCAAAAAACTTCCAGAATCCGATCAATCTTCATCTTCTTTGATCAAACTTCAACCAACATTCATCTTCCTCCTCTGATCAATCATCATCATACACAATCATCATCCAAACCCAGAAAATCTCCATCTTCATCAATTGATCATCATCACATTTACGATTTTTTCATCAAACAACCACCATCAACCTTTCTCATCCGTTGACAGAAAACATCCACAAAATCGTTAGAAGTACTTCATCCTCCATTTTTCCCAGAAGGACTTCGAAGATCGTCAGCAAAACTTCAAGATCTTCAAGATCTCATCACCGTTTTCGTTCAAGGATTGTTTTCCGCTTCAAGAACCGTCATGAACTCCCAGATCGATTCATCTTCGTCAGGTTACGAGGTCCCTTCAGGTTTCCATCAACAATTCCTCAGCGAGTTTCTTCGAGAACTCCATTCGAGCCTTCAACCGTCATCAACCGCCCTTCATGATTTCCAGATTCACACGCAAGAAGTCTCCAGAAATTCATCAGGAATGATGAATATTCATCAGATCTGCATGTTCGTCGTCATTTCCAGAAGAATCTCCACAACGCCATCTTCGAATCTCCAGTTTTCCTCGTTCGTCGACAGCATCGTTGAGATCTTCAGGTTCTTCATTCAGTTTTTCCCAGATTCGTCCATCCAGCGAGCTCTTCAAGCTTCTCCGATCATCATCGCGAATCTTCGAAGGCATTGGTTATCGTCTCCAGAAAATTTCTTCTCCGTTCATTCTTCACAGGTATTCGGTTTGATGATTATGGTGGTAGATGAATCAAGGAAGGTTAGGACGAAGGGAATTTGGGATAGTTTCAGAAGGGGTCAAGGTAGAACGAAAGAAAGGTTGAGTCTGAGAAAGGGATGGGGGAACGGCGCAAAGGCCATGAACAGTACCCAGGGAAAACTAGGGTTTGTTGTTTTGTTATGCTGAGTTGTGGATTTGGGCTCAAAGGCCCAATGCACGTTGCTGCGTACACCCTGCGTTTTGGCTTGCCCCTCCCTGTGTGTGGGGGTTGATCTTCTGGTGGGCTTGGCCCATTCCATGGCCTGTTTTTTCTTGCTTTCTTTGTGTGTACTCCCCCCTTGTATTGTTGTACCCCCCTTTCCTTTTTCATATTTTCTTTTTGTTTTTTGTTCTTTATTATAGCATATGAAAAAAGAATATTTGTTAGAAAAATATATACAAAAAATACTTGAAGAAAATATTCAAAAAGAATTATGGGAAAAATAAAGAAATATTATAAAAAAATACATAAGAAAATAGGAAAAAAGATGAGGAAAAATATTTTGAAAAAAGAAAAGGGAAGAGAAATATTGAAAAAAATATTATTAGTAGACTTAATATTTTTTTAAGTACATTTTCTTTTAGGATATATCTTCATAGAGATTATTTTACGGTTTTAGGGATAGTTTAGAAGCCCACTTGTTAGGGGGCTATTCTTTTTCATTCGATTTTTCAGGATAGGATAGGATAGTATTTCCTAGGAGATTTATTTTTCAGTATGCAAGCATTGTAACCATTTTTCAGAAGATTAATAAAACGAGATTTGAGCTGTGGTCCCGAAGTAGCCGAACTACAACTGCTCTGATTTCTCGTACCAGACGAGAATATGTAGGCATAGGATGCGATATCCTAGCGAGCACACTAACAACTGACTTTTGTTCTCTCACTGCTGTGCGATCGAGACTTTCCCGCTGACGACTGATTGTTACCCTTTTTCTCTCTTGCCCAAGTGCATTTGAGACCAGCCATAGTTTTGCCCATAGGTTCCCGTACCTGTGAAACCAGTTGATTTTCTCACTGCTGTGTGAGAACTCCTTTGTTTAGCCGTAGTTAGCCTGAACTACGTAAAGCTCTGATCTTCCATGCAGTGGAAGTACGTAGGCACAAGACGCGAGGTCTTGGCGAGCCAATTTCCCCTGTAGTCCCGAACTACGTTGACTCTGACTTTCTCTCTTGAGAATACGTAGGCATAGAGTGCGACGCTCTATCGAGTCAATTCCCTTCCGTTTAGATTTAGCAGCCGTAGATAGATTGTTGTGCATCCTTTAGACAACCCAAGCAAGCGTGGATCCCGTCGAGTACGACGGACGTGAGGGGTGCTAATACCTTCCCCTTGCGTAACCGACTCCCGAACCCAGGTTTTGGTTGCGATGACCATACCTTTCCCCGTTTTTGCGAGGTTTACTTCGAGCGTTTCCTTTCCCTCCGTTGGGATAAATAACGCACGGTGGCGACTCTTCTGTCAGCCGGCGCCGATTTTCGCAGTAGCGACAGCTGGCGCCTCTGCTGGGGATCCAACGTCCCCTGGCTGCTAAGGACTGCGATAGTCCTTATGCATGTGGGATCCAACGTCCCCTAAGAGAGAGTCAATCCTAGCGCTTGTTTGCTTGTCTATTGGGGCTTATTTATCGATATTATCTGTTGTTGTTGGGGTGTTACGGGTGTTCTATGATTGAGAGATAAGCCGGACCTGGGCTTGAGTATGCACCTAGATATAGTTGCGGAGAAGTAGTAGACGAACCTGTCTGTTGAGCAGGCACAGTTCCCTACGAAAATCTGCGCTCAGACGAGGTTCTCGCAGAGGTGCTCCTTTCCGGTCCTGAGGATCTGAGGGGAGTCCAGACGTGAGGATTGTCGACTCTGGGAACCGATCATTTGGAAGTTAGCTAAGTGAGGCCTCTTCAGGACTCGATGATGCCACTCCTTCTGGGAATCGTATCGTCAGCTCTGAAAGTCTGTGACGCTGACGACCGCATAGGATGCCGTACCTTGTCAGATATAGATCCATACATGTGAGTGGGGGGGTTTTTTGTGCAGGAAACTTGACTTCCAACCTACCCGTTATTCTGGTCTTCTCTTCAGAGCAACCGTACTCCGTCAGCAGTGCAGCAGTATTTAGATTGTGTGGGGGCTGTAATCCCGTATTTGTTGCATTGCATTGCATTTGCATAGGCATCTTCGCATCATATTGCATACCATTCGCCAGCTAGTCAGAGCTCTTATCCAGCCATTATTTTGGTTCTGAAGGTGAACATTGAAGACGACCAAGAGGTTGAAGCAGATTTAAAGTAGATTTGATCAGAGTCAAGCAGTGGAGTCAGCTGACAGTTGTTGGTAGCTATGTCAGAGAGCAACTTCCAGTTTGTTGATACCTTGTCAGGGTTCACTATGGCGTCCAACCCTCTGTATGATTCTATGGAAGACTTCCCGCAAGTGAACAACATTGCTGCAGACCAAGTTGTACAGCCTTCTGTTATGAACCGAGATCGACATGAGCAGTTTGTTGCCCGAAATGAGCGTCTTCCTCCGGTTAACAATCAAGGTGTTGCTTTCCCTGTGATGAATTACCGAAGAGATATTCCAATGGCCGGGATGGTAGATCCAGGAGCTCTCAAAAAGGCTAGAAGACTCCGAGCATTGGAAGAAGGATTGAAAGCTTTGAAAGCCAAAGATGCTGTAGGCATGTGTTTGGTTCCTGACCTGGTGTTGCCTTACAAGTTCAAAGTGCCGAAATTTGAGAAGTACACGGGAGATAGCTGTCCGAAGCTGCATTTGATGATGTTCTGTCGAAGAATGACTACGTTTGCGCGAGATGACAAATTGATGATCCATTGCTTTCAAGATAGTCTGACTGGGGCAGCTTTGAGGTGGTATATGCAGTTAGAGAGGAATCAGATTCAATCATGGATGGATTTAGCCAGAGCTTTTCTGAAGCAGTACGATTATAACCTAGACATAGCTCCCTATCGCATGCATTTGCAAGAGTTGTCTCAAGAGATCAATGAACCTATCAGGAGGTATGCTCAGAGATGGAGAGAATTTGCTGCTAGAGTGCGTCCACCGCTGTTAGATCAAGAGCTGGCAAGCATGTTTGTAGATTCCCTACAATATCCGTACTTCAAAAGATTGCTCGGAATTCCGACAAGTTTCTCTGACGTGGTAGCATTAGGAGAACGCCTTGAGTATTCCATAAGAAGTGGGAAAATTCAGATTACTTCATATGATCAAGCTGGTGAAACTGAATACCCTTGTGACTATCAGGAGGAAGAAGAAGTTGTGATCAACTCAGTCATGCCAAAGGTTGAATATCCTCGAAGCGAATCAGTGAATTTTGTTGGTTCATCATCTTATCAGAGATCAGTACCTCCTGTGGCTTGTTATACTGAACAGACAGCCGTGCCTGGGGCACCCTATCAGGAATCTTATGTCGCTTCCATTGCAAAGCAGCGAACTCGTGGCCGAGGTTATCAGAACCAGCGGCAGAATCAGAACAGACCTCGCAACAACTTGGAACGAAGGAATGCTCCTTCTCACCCAGTGCCTATGCCGTATAGCCAGTTGCTACCATCTTTGATCCATAAGTCTTTGGTGGAGCCTAAAGCTCTCAAGCCAGTTCCAGAACCTTACCCTCCTGGGTATAATCCCCATGTTCAGTGTGGTTATCATGGTGGCTCTCCAGGACATTCGACAGAAGATTGTAAAGCATTTCAGGCGAAGGTACAACAGTTGATTGACCAAGATCGCATTTCCTTTCGAGAAGGATTTCTGTTTGTTCATCCCAACCGCTCAGCTGTCTAAGCTCGTAGACTCGGAAGGTATTCCCCAGCAAAGAAGCCAGTGGTTCAGACAGGCAGGCGCCTCAACATTGGCAGTCCTCAGACTTTTATAGCATTTGCATTTGTAGTTTCTTTTCTGTTAGTTACTACCTGCTTTTAAGCATTGTATGTTTCGAATGGTGATAATAATAAAGTGACTATGCATTTTTCTGAATTAGTCATGTCGCTGTCGCTCATTTATTGCATTGAACTGACACTTGCATTTTTTCACTCCACTTTTTCACTGTGACTAGTAAAGTTAGGAGGGAGGATGACGAAACTAAACTCATAACCGATGATCGTATGCTCTCAGATAAGACCGTACCGATGACGTACAAGGCATTGTTTCAAATTCCCCTAAACACTGGAGATATAAGGAGTTAGTCCCTTGTTAACCACTTCTAGCCAGGAAGTAGAAGTTTTTTCGGACTTTTAAACCCTCACATCTTAACCCGGGGCAGGGTAGTTGTCAGTTAGCTTGACCGAGCATTCAAGTCTTACAGAGGAGTGTTGTCCTTCGAGGACCAATCACATCATATTCCTCGCCAGAGGTCGTACCTCATCAACCACAATGGTTAAACCTCACCAATCAGGAGTGAGACAGTTACAATCCTTTCGGAGCAATCAAGACAACCAGTGTCACACGACTTTGTTCCAAAAGAAAGAAGAAAGAAAGCCCGCTAAGTAAAAAGAAAGAAAAGCTGAGAAAGCTAATACTTAGGCAAAAATCAGGGCATCCCGCTGGACTTCAGAAAGAAAAAAAATCGAAAAGAACTCAAAATGAGTCAGTCCAGGCAAAAATTAGGGAATCAAAAGAATGAAAAAGAGGGATTAAAAAGAAAATTTTCCCCAGCAAGTCAAAGTCGTGTACACAGACACCGAAAGCGAAGAAGGAGTAACTATCACTCTAGGAAAAAAGCTTTATGAGTTCCTTAACTGTGGGTCTTACCATTCAATATACCTCTCGAAGAGGCGAGCGCTCGTGCCAGGTTAACTGAACCTTAGGATCGGAGATCATCACGTAGAAGGGGTGGGTACAAATCAAAATTTGAGCCAAATATCCTTTGTTTCATGAACCATGAACCCGACCACGATACAACCCTTAAAAGACCTAATTGAGGTAAGGTTAGTCTGAAGCGCATTACGATAAGGTTGAGTAACCTGACTCCTTCTTGACTTGCTAGTCACATCTTTGTTGTATTTTTCACTGACCACGTAAGCACTACGTTTGAACTTTGGTTCATTCGTCACTCACAATCATATGCATGTAAATGAGTGACAGCTCCAAATTTTTTCAAAATCTGCATAACCACTGCATTAAGATTACCATTCGTAAATAGACAATTTTAATTGCAGGTTAGTAGTTGGCATGAAAGAAATTCCACCAGGGAGTAATCGAACAGGACTGAGTAATTCAGCAGTCTGAACCAGAATGGTGTATGTTGTGAAGCCTTGTGAATCAGGGGCATTGACTTCCAGTAAGTTCAGTATCAGTTAGTCTGAGGACCAGTCCCGAAGTTTCAGTTGAGCAGGGGCAGTTTATTTGAGAAGCAGTTGATCAGAAGTGAGTCTTCTCGAGAGCCAATCAGGGGCAATTATACAGAGCGCTGAGATTTGAAAGCAGAACCTTCCAGTGGATAATCAGATCAGGTTAAGTCGCTAGAACGCTCAGTCAGGGGCAAGTCAGTTCAGAAATGATGAAACCAGTAAGGGTAATAGGGGTTAATGGAGATTGAATTCTGTGGTCGTATAGATACCGGGGCAAATATTCTCGAAGTCTTCTCGTAGCAAGTTGTTCAGAGCAAGTACTCCCAAGAGTTAGATTGGGGCAAGTTGAATTAGACTGAGGCAAGTTGGTCAAGCCAGTCTTGTTATCCCCAGCTGAGTGTACTGGGGCAAGTTGTTCAAACCAGCCTGTTTATCCCCAGCCGGAGTTGAGTATCGGGGAATCATGTTAATACCCTTATCAAAAACCGGAACCTTTCAAATAAAAGGCCTTGCTATCGTTGGATCATTATCCTGCAGTTTAAACCTGTTGCGTGTCAGTAACCATTCGTTCCAAAGTCCAGTTCTCATCTGGCCCACCCTTCTGTAAGCATCAGTTCCCGTCTGGTGCAGTTTATTGTAAGCATCAGTTCCCGCCTGGTGCAGTTTATTGTAACCAGTTCTCGTCTGGTCACCGTTTCTTCAAGTGTTGTATCAGTTCTCGTCTGGTACATGTCGTCGCGTAACCAGTTCTCGTCGGATCACCGTGTGTTTTAACCTATGTGTTATACCAGTTCTCATCTGGTGTACGTCAGCTTTCAGCCAGTTCTCGCCTGGTTGTCTATACCTCAGTCTGTTATCCAGTCAGCCCGTCTGATGTCCAAACCAAATCAATTCCCGTCTGATATCCAGAACCCGTAAGTCAGTTCTCGTTTGACAACCTAACATGTTTCGCTATCAGCTCTCGTTTGGTAGTCCACCCTGAATGCTAGTTCTCGTCTAGTATTTCTTATATCTCCCACTGTGTACATAATCCGTGTTTACCCTAAACCAGAAAAACAAAAAAAAACCTAAAGGTATCTGACGCAGTATTTCCCAATGACCCACATGTTGTCATGTTCCCCGATACGAAGCTCGACGGATGCCAGCGCTCCGAGTAATGTTTGAATTCCTTGCGGATGTTGTTAAATCAGAATTGCCACTCTTCAGCAGATGAAAGTTGCTTATTATCCCCGGAAGAGTCGAGATCATATTTTACCCCGTATCAGAGTAGGATCAGAAGGATCCTCAGCAAATTAAGATCGACATCCTTGATAGTAGGGGCATTTCCAGCAGTGTGCCGCGTGCAATCAACCTCAGTTTGGGTCTATCCCCGCAGAGTACAATCAGTTGTCAATGATTTGAAGGAAGCATCCTCAAGCAGAGTTGTTTTCTTTCCCCAGTAAAGTCACCGAAGCAGGATTCTTTCCCCAGCCCCGGGTCACAAGCGCAGGTTTCGTAGGAAATTGTTCGTACACCGGAATACGCTGTAACTAATGGTGCCAGACTGAAGTCTCCAGCGGAATTGAGATTCCCCATCAGAGTCGTATTCTCTCCCGAAGTGGGATGATTCCCTCTCCCCCAGTAGAGTGTAGAAACAGCCGATGCTGTATTTCCCCAGAGTCGCACTCTGTCTAGCGAAGCAGAATGATTTCCCCTTCCTCAGCCGAGCTTGCAGATGTCCAGGAGAGCTGAGACCTTGGAAGTTGATCAGACCATGGTCGGTTTAGTCCCCAGTGGAGTGTTGCAGCTGAAGTTGCCTCCCCACAGAGTTGTCATCACCAGAAGAGTAGCCGAGACGGCCACGCAGTTCACTCCCGCGATTGACATCGCTTTCCTTCAGCAGGTTCGGGTTCTCGTAGAGCTTCGTCCCCTGCAGAAATCAGCTGAAGTTGTTCTCCAGGCAGCAGTCCGCGGAAGATCAGTTCCCCAGACAGAGCCTGATTGATATTGGCGTGTCCACGTTCTCCTCAGCAGGATGATTCCTCTGTCTGAGTAGTTCTTTCTCCTTGACAGGAGGATTTCCCCCTCGGCATTTATTTTGCTGACGGGATCGCATCATTGTGCATGACTGCATAGCATTTAACACTGCATAGCATTTAACATTGCATAACATTGTACATGATTGCATGGCATTTGGCATAAACACATATCATTCCCACCGTGTGGGTCGTGGCGCAGAAGCATACGCATCATAAGCATGATCTAGGTTACTATCATTCTTGTCTTACAGGTGTTCCACCAAGAGACCAGTTGATCAGGACGATTCCTGATATTCTCCCCAACGAGGTCGCTTTCTTAAGATGATTCTTAAAGACCCCGGTGTAATCCCCACAGTCGCTCGCTCAAGATGATTTTTGAGATCCCCAGCGAAGTCTTCAGTCCAAGACGATTCTTGAATTCCTCAGCAGAGCCGTTTGCTTAAGATGATTCTTGAGACCTCAGCGCAGTTTCCCGAGTTGTTTGCTTAAGATGATTCTTAAGACCTCAGCGCTGTTTCCCGAGTTGTTTGCTTAAGATGATTCTTGAGCTCCCTAGTAGCGTCCCCAGCAAGAGTTGCCCAGGAAGATTCCTGGAATACCCAACAGAATGAAGTCTCCAGAAAGGTTATCAGTTCAGGATGATTTTTGAAGGTGCCCGACGGAATTGTTTGTTCAAGATGATTCTTGAAGTCCTTAGCAGCGTGATATGTCTGCTCCAACAGTGATGTCTAATCTGAAGATTGACTTCGTAAACGCCTGAAGGCGGTATCAAAAGGTTCCTGTGGATTCAGGTTTCCGTATTGATGAATCAGCGCTTGTCTGAAGACAGAGTTCAAGAGTTCGTAGATCCAGCTTGTGTATGCAAGGTGATCCGTATTGGCCTGAAGACCAAGTCAGTTGCCCTGAGGTGATGATTGATCGCGATCAAGTGAATAGTTTTTCTTCTGACTGAAGTCGAAGATGTTTCTCCAGCTGAAGCGGAGTTTTGCCTGAAGGCAAAGTGTTTGAATCCCCGTAGAGTCATGAATGGCTCAGGATACCATTTCTCTGACTGAAGTCACAGATTTCCCAAGCTGAAGCGAAGGTGCCTGAAGGCAAGGTTATCCCAAAGGTCATGAATGACCTAGGATTCATTTTTCAGACTGAAGGCCGAAGTATATCCCTGACTGAAGTCACGGATACTCTATAGCAGAGGCGGAGTTGCCTGAAGGCAGATCCATGTATCCTTGAAGGCCAAGGACCATTTCTTCAGACTGAAGTCGAAGATACCTCCTGCAGAGTTGCCGACAGGCAAAAGTTTACATCCTTGAAGGCCAAGGATGCTTATCTTCAGAAGTACTTGAAGATTTTTCTAGCTGAAGCTGGAAGCGGCCAGGGGCCAGGGTTTCATATATCTTTAATGTTGAAGTTCTACGGTGAACTCAGTATGCAGTAGTATGCGAATGTTCGTTATGGTTCTGAGGGTGAACCCTGGATCAGAGTGTGCTCGGTTAAGTCTCTCATTCCCAGCGGAGTGGTTTCAAATACGTAAGTATACCTTTTGTTCCATTTACCAGGGGTGAACCCCAGGTTAGATTTGTTCAAAATATTTTGTTCGATGGCGAGGTTGAATGGTCGTTTGACGGCGAGGTTGGATGTTTGTTCGACGACGAGGTTGAATGTTTGCTCGACGGCGAGGTTGAATGTTCATTTTCAGATTATATTTTGTTCGACGGCGATGTTGAATATGTCCGACGGCGAGGTCAGATTATGATTGGTTCGACGGCGAGGTTGAATGTCTGTTTGACGGCGAGGTCAGATTATGATTGGTTCGACGGCGATGTTGAATATGTCCGACGGCGAGGTCAGATTATGATTGGTTCGACGGCGAGGTTGAATGTCTGTTTGACGACAAGGTCAGATTATGATTGGTTCGACGGCGATGTTGAATATGTCCGACGGCGAGGTCAGATTATGATTGGTTCGACGGCGAGGTTGAATGTCTGTTTGACGGCGAGGTCAGATTATGATTGGTTCGACGGAGATGTTGAATATGTTTGACGGCGAGGTCAGATTAGGTTTGTTTTGACGGCGAGGTTGGATGTTTGTTTTGACGGCGAGGTCAGATTAGGTTTATGTTCGACGTCGATGTCAGACTCTTTAAATCCCCAGCAGAGATGATGTTTGTACGACGGCGACGTCGAGGGTCTCTCAGAGCAATGTTTGTTTCCGACGGCGATGTCAGATTCAGTTTTCCAGCGGCGATGTTGGGCATGTAAAGTTGATCCAGTCTTCTGACGGCGATGTTAGGTGATGCAGATCCTTTAATTCTCCAGCGGCGATGCGGGGTATTTTGTTCAGTATTGGATTTTCTCCAGCGGCGATGCGGGGTATTTTGGTTGATCGACGGCGATGTCAGACTCAGTTTTCCAGCGGCGATGTTGGGTGTGTCAGTTAATTCAGTTCTCCAGCGGTGATGTTGGATGGTTCGTTCTCCAGCGGCGATGTTGGATATATTGTTTGTTTCCGACGACGATGTCAGATCAGTATTTCTCCAGATAGTTGTCGTGCAGCTATTATTCCAGTGTTCGACAAGTTGAGCAGTTGGCAAATTTTCGGGTTTACCGGTATTCAACCGTCTCGCACCTTGATTGGCTGAGAGCCGTTCGCTCCTCACCCAGTCAGGTCCAAGCCGCTTGAATAGGGGCAGCTGTTGCACCCCAAAATTTGACCAACCGGGTCTCGTATCTGGCTCTATGTTTCGACGCATAACCGCATTCGCATTTGCATATTGCATACAGTGCATTTTCCATTTGTTTTGATTTTATTAGGATCACAGCTCTCGTCTCGCGTCTCGGGTGTTTTTAATTAGTTCAGATAAGTAGAATCGTATTTTGGGATATTTCGGTGCCCGTTTATTTTTTACCGGCTATTTTGGTGCGCTCTCGCGGTGTTATGTGTCGTTCGGTGCTATTTTTGTCCCTCTGGGAATTATTGTGATTTTTCTAGATTTTATTAGCTATTTTTAGATTTTTTAATAGATTTCTTTAAGCATTTTTTAGAATATTAATAGGATTTTTAATAGTTTTAATTCTTTTTAAATAGATTTTTAATCATTTTAGGATTTAATAGATTTTTAGGATAATATAGCATTTTTAGAATATTAATAGTTTTTAAATAGAATTTAAATAGATTTTATCATTTTAATAGGATAATGTAGATTTTCTTTTAGAAATATAGTTTTTAATAGTTTTATTAGAATAATAGATTTTCTTTTATAATAAATAATATAGGTTTATTAGGGATTTATTAGTTTAATTTTTAGATTAGTGGAATTTTTAGAGTATTATTAGTTTAGGAGTTAATTAGAGTTAATAGATCCTTAGGATAATTTTCATTGTTAGAATTAATTGAGTTTTAATAGTTAATTAGGTTTAGTTTAGTAATTGGGCTAATTTGCTAATTCAGTTTTTTTTGAGGTTTTTTTATCATTTTCGTGTGGGCCCAGTTCAATGCAAAGCCCAATTCAGCTTCAGAAAGTCCAGTTTTCTCCAGCATTCTCCAGCAAGTTCTAGAACGTTCCAGAAGTCCCAGCACTATAAAGCCTCAGCGCCACGTGTTAACGAGGAGAGGACCCACATTTCGTTCCCACATCACGCCACCTCACCATTCAAAGCTTCCCTCTCACGCCACGTGGAGGCCATGCACCCTCTTCCCCCACTCACCCCTCCACGCCACGTAGAACGAAAGAAAGGTTGAGTCTGAGAAAGGGATGGGGGAACGGCGCAAAGGCCATGAACAGTACCCAGGGAAAACTAGGGTTTGTTGTTTTGTTATGCTGAGTTGTGGATTTGGGCTCAAAGGCCCAATGCACGTTGCTGCGTACACCCTGCGTTTTGGCTTGCCCCTCCCTGTGTGTGGGGGTTGATCTTCTGGTGGGCTTGGCCCATTCCATGGCCTGTTTTTTCTTGCTTTCTTTGTGTGTACTCCCCTCTTGTATTGTTGTACCCCCCTTTCCTTTTTCATATTTTCTTTTTGTTTTTTGTTCTTTATTATAGCATATGAAAAAAGAATATTTGTTAGAAAAATATATACAAAAAATACTTGAAGAAAATATTCAAAAAGAATTATGGGAAAAATAAAGAAATATTATAAAAAAATACATAAGAAAATAGGAAAAAAGATGAGGAAAAATATTTTGAAAAAAGAAAAGGGAAGAGAAATATTGAAAAAAATATTATTAGTAGACTTAATATTTTTTTAAGTACATTTTCTTTTAGGATATATCTTCATAGAGATTATTTTACGGTTTTAGGGATAGTTTAGAAGCCCACTTGTTAGGGGGCTATTCTTTTTCATTCGATTTTTCAGGATAGGATAGGATAGTATTTCCTAGGAGATTTATTTTTCAGTATGCAAGCATTGTAACCATTTTTCAGAAGATTAATAAAACGAGATTTGAGTTGTGGTCCCGAAGTAGCCGAACTACAGCTGCTCTGATTTCTCGTACCAGACGAGAATATGTAGGCATAGGATGCGATATCCTAGCGAGCACACTAACAACTGACTTTTGTTCTCTCGCTGCTGTGCGATCGAGACTTTCCCGCTGACGAATGATTGTTACCCTTTTTCTCTCTTGCCCAAGTGCATTTGAGACCAGCCATAGTTTTGCCCATAGGTTCCCGTACCTGTGAAACCAGTTGATTTTCTCACTGCTGTGTGAGAACTCCCTTGTTTAGCCGTAGTTAGCCTGAACTACGTAAAGCTCTGATCTTCCATACAGTGGAAGTACGTAGGCACAAGACGCGAGGTCTTGGCGAGCCAATTTTCCCTGTAGTCCCGAACTACGTTGACTCTGACTTTCTCTCTTGAGAATACGTAGGCATAGAGTGCGACGCTCTATCGAGTCAATTCCCTTCCGTTTAGATTTAGCAGCCGTAGATAGATTGTTGTGCATCCTTTAGACAACCCAAGCAAGCGTGGATCCCGTCGAGTACGACGGACGTGAGGGGTGCTAATACCTTCCCCTTGCGTAACCGACTCCCGAACCCAGGTTTTGGTTGCGATGACCATACCTTTCCCCGTTTTTGCGAGGTTTACTTCGAGCGTTTCCTTTCCCTCCGTTGGGATAAATAACGCACGGTGGCGACTCTTCTGTCAGCCGGCGCCGATTTTCGCAGTAGCGACATAAGTGAAGTTACAACATACATTAAACATATTCACGTTTACTCATGACATGTAACTTTTGATCATACAACTATCATATCTTACTGTGCATTCAAGTCCAGGTTAGAACTTATCTCACCTCTCATGTGTGACCCAAGCACCCACAAACAGAAAATCTAATAAAAATAGAAAACAATAGTAACAACACAAATAATAACAAGATAGGTATAACCCTCTTGGGAGATCCGTCCCTAGTGAAGTCACCATTTATGTCACAGTGAAGAATCAGAGACCATGGCTACTGATTAACTAGGCTCACAAAACATAAGATTTCACCACCGATCTTTTATTTATCCAAGGGAAGGGGAAAAGAATGAATAAACCCAAAATAAACATGCAAAGCATAAAGTAACACCGAAAGCTAAGCACGTAAGATATCTAAGGTATGAGGTTTAGTTATCACATGGAGAGCATACAAACATTCATACTTCAAGAATTAATTTGTGAATCAAACAAAAATATTAAGCAAAGTGTGACAAGATCATGACATTCACAAAAACACATGAAAGAAGAGGTTGACAATGATTTATCAAGAAACCATGTCAAGCTAATGGATACACCATAAATCCTATGACCAAAATGAAAACATGCACAAATGAAACATTTTTATATTTGTTAATATGAAATAAAACAATATTAAAATAAATAAGTATTTAAAAGAGAAAATTAAAAGATAAAAGATAAAATAAAAATGTTTTTGGTTTTTTAAATGTGTGAACAAAATAAATTAAAATATGAAAGAGGAAATTAAAAGAATAGAAGAAAAAAGTGAAAAGAGATAATAAAATAAATAAGGAAGTATAAAAGAAAGAATAAAATGTAAGAAGATCAATAAATAAAAAGAAAGTAAGGGCGGTTTGAACCCGTGCCCCTCAAGTAACTAACTAAAACAAATAACCATCAGGCAATGCCATAATGCGTTGTTCAATATTCGTCTCTAAAAAATATATATTATGAAAATATTTAAATAAGAAAACGCACAAACACATCATCATCTTCAACCTTTGAACATCAAAACTTCCAAGAATTTCAAAAATGTGAACTTCTAAAGTTTTAAACAAAAATGACATATGAGTATATGGTTTCACTCAGAATTTGACCAGGAACTTAACCATTATCTTAGTTTCCACTAATTCCTACTCTATTTCAAGAATTTCTCGCAAGAACATATAAACCCTAATCCTAAAAATAAAAATTAAACCATGGATACATGCATTCAAAGGCTATAGCAATAGGGCTTTTGCTCAACATAATAACATAAACATGATGGTAACAAGAAATCAATCAAAAGATGGCCATGAGTGTGAAAATGAGATCGTGGAAATATACTTGACAACATGAAATCGTCCACACTAAAATTGGCCTTACAAAAGTGAGATATTTTATTCCTTAGTTTGCTTAATGTCCAAGGATGATGAGGAAACCTTCAAGTCTCTTTGGAACCCTCTGAACCTCTCCCCCCAAATCAAGTTGCAGCAAGGAAAAATGAATTGTGGGAATGAAGGTTTGAATGGTTTCAATAATGATTCAATGCTTAAAGTAGCTTTAGAATGATGTTTGGAACGTCCTTGATCAAACACAATGAAAGAAAAGTTGAAGAATGAACAGATTCGAGTTTTTTTTGTTTCGAATCTGTTTTGAAGTTTTGATGAAGAATGATTCTTACTCCGCTTGCTTGTGTGGTTTCTCTACTGATTTCTAATGCTTATCAAGACCATTTTGAATAGGTTTGAGGCATGTTTGGCTTCTGATTTTGGTTTTTGAGCTTTGTCATATTATCAAATTGTCATGAAAATGGTATGAAAGTGACATGTACCATTGCTAAAACCTTGTTATGTATGCCTAATTTGAGTATTCTTCTTGGCTTTTGCAGGTTATCTTGATGCCTCAGAACTCATTTGTCGCACCATAGCAAACTTAGTTGATAGGTTTTGACTCAAGGTACCTTTTACACAACATGCCAAAGTTAATCAGATGTGCCAGTTCAAACAGGTTTTTGTCACATGTGTAGGGTCAGAAATTGTACAAATATGGGTTCTTCACAAAGCTAGTACATAGAGGAACATATTTGATGTTTATGGTATTTTGAAAATAAGCTTGGAAAGATGAGAAAACTGGCTTCAAAATCATGCGCAATAAGTTGACCAAGACTTAGAAAAATCTGGTCCATCATGACAATGTTCATCAATGAAAATTCCTAACTTTGTTCTTCAATAACTTCCATCTCAAGAAAGCCTTTGATATCAAATTTTCCACTATGGTGAAGTAGGAATTTTGATCTTTAAATGAAGCCCTTAAGTGTTGCAATTGTACTCTTGGATTATTCACAAATTGGCTTTAAAGTCATGTACTTGAACATGTCAAACACTTAGAAAATTTTATAAGTATTTTGAATCTTGCACTAACTTGAAACTCCAACTTTGGCCACCAATTTATTCCACTTCAAGAAGGCTTTTGGACTTAAATTTTTATTAACTTGTAGTATCAAATGTCCTTTTTCAAAGTAGACCTCAAGTGTTTTCATTTGATGCTTGAGGAAGAAGTTACAACCTTGGAAAGTTGGCCATTTGATCATGGAATTTTGTACTAAGGAAAATTTCAAAAACCCTAATTTTATCAATTCTTGATATTTTCTTGATTTATTTCATTTAATATGATCAAATTCAAATTCAATCATTTTCCACATTTTTATGATCCTTGACTTGAGAAGTTCATAATTGATCAAAAATTCCAAAAGTCAAACTTTGACTTTGATCATTAGTTGAATCAAAACCTTTCAATTGTCAACAAATCAAACTTCTTGAGCTAATCCAAACACATGAATGGAATACAGTGATTCACTTGAGTACTTTGAATCATGTTTCAAGCCATGAGATCATGATTTTATAAAAAAGTCAACCCTAGGTTAATTTTGACCAAAATCCTAGTTTGGAGCACTTGATGAACTGAAACTTGGGGAACTTGAACCAATGCACATTTAATATTGATTCTTTGATGGTGGAAAACTCTTGATCATCATGAAGGGTAGATGACTTGAGATGTTTCAAATCAACCATAAACCCTTCCCTTGAATTTGGACATATTCAACCCTAAAGAATCAAGATCCACAAGTAGGCATCAAACAAGATAGGCATCATGAAGATGATATCTAAGGAGTTCAAAGTAAAGCCTCAACTGTCAAAGTTAAACTCATATACAAATAGCAACATGTGTGTAAAGCAACTATCAAGGTATGTAATTAATACATGCTCACAAAGCAAAGTATCTTTAGACAAACTCAACCAAACCCTAATCATGTACATCATGGAATCACTAAACCAAAGGTCATTAATGCATATCAAGAAACATTATCCACAATCGACAAGTGTAATTAACCTAAATGAAACAAAATCCAAGGCATCACATAAATATATCCTTACCAAATATCACATCTAAAGCATGATCAAAATAAGTAAACAACCATCACATGGAGAGCACACAAGCATTCATACTTTAAGAATTAACTTGTGAATCAAACAAAAAAAAAGTGTGACAAGATCATGACATTCATAAAAACACATGAAAGAAGAGGTCAACAATGATTCATCAAGAAACCATGTCAAGCTAATGGATAATCCATAAACCTTATGGCCAAAATGAAAACATACACAAATGAAACATTTTTATATTTTTTAATATGAAATAAAAAAATATTAAAATAAAAAAGTATTTAAAAGAGGAAATTAAAAGATAAAATAAAAATGTTTTTGGTTTTTTAAATGTGTGAACAAAATAAATTAAAATATGAAAGAGGAAAGTAAAAGAATAGAAAAAAAATGAAAAGAGATAATAAAATAAATAAGGAAATATAAAAGAAAGAATAAAATGTAAGAAGATCAATAAATAAAAATAAAGGAGGGGTTGCTGAGGTTTGAACCCGCGCCCCTAAAGTAACTAACCAAAACAAATAACTATCGGGACATGCCATAAGGCCTTGTTCAATATTCGCCTCTAAAAAATATATTACGAAAATATTTAAATAATAAAAAGTGCGAACACATCATCTTCTTCAACCTCTGAACATCAAAACTTCCAAGAATTTCAAAAATGTGAATTTCAACAAAAAATGACATATGAGTATATGGTTTTACTCAGAATTTAACAAGGAATTTAACCATTATCTTAGTTTTCACTGATTCCTACTCTATTTCAAGAATTTCACGCAAGAACATATAAACCCTAATCTTAAAAAGCAAAATTAAATCATGGATACACACATTCAAAGGCTATAACAAGATGGCTTTTGCTCAACATAATAACATAAACATGATGGTAACAAGAAATCAATCAAAAGATAGTCATAAGTGTGAAAATGAGATCGTGGAAATATACTTGACAACATGAAATCATGCACACTAAAATTGGCCTTACAAAAGTGAGATATTTGATTCCTTAGCTTGCTTGATGTCCAAGGATGATGAGGAAACCTTCAAGTCTCTTTGGAACCCTCTGAACCTCTCCCCCCAAATCAAGTTGCAGCAAGGAAAAACGAATAATGGGAATGAAGGTTTGAATGGTTTCAATAATCATCTAATGCTTAAAGTAGATTTAGAATGATGTTTGGAATGTCTTTAATCAAACTAAATGAAAGAAAAGTTGAAGAATGAACAGATTCGAGTTTTTTTTGTTTCAAATCTGTTTTGAAGTTTTGATGAAGAATGATTCTTACTCCGCTTGCTTGTGTGGTTTCTCTACTGATTTCTAATGCTTATCAAGACCATTTTGAATAGGTTTGAGGCATGCTTGGCTTCTGATTTTGGTTTTTGAGCTTTGTCATATTATCAAATTGTCATGAAAGTGGTATGAAAATGACATGTACCATTGCTTAAACCTTGTTATGTATGCCTAATTTGAGTATTCTTCTTGGCTTTTGCAGGTTAACTTGAGGCCTCAGAACTCATTTGTAGCACCATAGCAAACTTAATTGATAAGTTTTGACTCAAGGTACGTTTTACACAACATGCCAAAGTTAATTAGATGTGCCAGTTCAAACAGGTTTTTGACCCATGTGTAGGGTCATAAATTGTACAATACGGGTTCTTCACAAAGCTAGTACACAGAGGAAAAAATTTGATGTTTATGTTAAGCTGAAAATAGGCTTGGAAAGATGAGAAAAATGGCATCAAAATCATGCACAACAAGCTGACCAAGACTTAAAAAAATCTAGTCCATCATGCCAATGTTCATTAATGAAAATTCCTAACTTTGACCTTCAATAACTTCCATCTCAAGAAAGCTTTTGATCTCAAATTTCCCACTATGATGAAATAGGAAGTATGATATTTAAATGCAGCCCTTAAGTTTTAGTAATTTGACTCTTGGATATTCCATAAATTAGCTTCAAAGTCATATACTTGAATATGTCAAACACTTAGAAAAATTTCTAAGTATTTTGAATCTTACACTAACTTGAAACTCCAACTTTGGCCACCAATTTATTCCACTTCAAGAGAGATTTTGGCCACAAATTTTCATTAACACTTAGTGTCAAATGCCCTCTTTTAAAGTAGCCCTCAAGTGTTTTCATTCGATTCTTGAGGAAGAAGTTACAACCTTGGAAAGTTGGTCATTTGATCATGGAATTTTGTACTTTGGGAAATTTCAAAAACCCTAATTTCACCAGTTCTTGATGTTTTCTTGATTTCTTTGATTTAACATGATCAAATTAAATAATTTTACACATTTTCATGATCCTTGACTTGAGAATTCCATAATTTACCAAAAACTCTAAAAGTCAAGCTTTGACTTTGATCATTAGTTGACTTTTCATAAGTTGAATCAAAATCCTTCAATTGTCAACAAATCAAACTTCTTGAGCTAATCCAAACATATGAGTGGACTAAAATGATGCACTTGAGGTCTTTGAATCATGTTTCAAGCCATGAGACCATGAAAAATATGTCTGGTGGTCAAATATTTAAAACACAATTTTTAAATAGAAAAAATCAATTTAATAATCTAAAATTTTAAAATTGTTTTGATTATATTAAATAATAATATAAAGACAAAGGTTCATGATATATTTTTTTAAATATAAAAATTCAACCAATTCCCAATTGTGTATAAATAAAAACATTGTTAAAAAAATCAAATGTTTAGTTGATGATAGGGGTGGAAAACGGGTATGTCCGTCTGTTTAGACTCGCCCCGTAAAAGTCTACACAAAAATGAGACAAGGTGAGGCAGACTTAGTTAAATGTGCATTCCTAAAACCTTACTTTGCCTCGCAAAAAAGTAAGGCAAAGCAGAGCGGACCCACGAACACTGCCCCTTTTAAGCTTAAAATTCTAAGAAAATTATGTAAATGCATGCGTCTGCAAAACTCAGCAAAAAAATGGGGATAACACATTAAAGAGTGTGGACGTAAGCCCTTGGCCCGCCTTGCACTAAAGTGCGGGAAAAATGAACATGTTCAACAAGTCGATCCCATTTTTCCAACTCTAATTGCTGATAGGGGCAATAATATATTGGATCGAGTTAGTCTTTGTCAAGTCTAAACTTGACCTACTAAAACATTTAAGGCCTAAGTTTGCTCTGTAACCTGTTGTAGACTTATTTTTATGTCTGAATATGACTTTTTAAAAAGGTCTAGTTGGCCTACTAGGCTACTTAAAAGTCTATTTCATTTGAACATATGTATATAAGCAATCCAACTAATGTTTAAATAAGTTATCATGCCAAAAGACCAATGAGACTAAAAGTTTGTTTGCATTGTAAGTTTACCTTGTAACATAAGTTTTGTGAGACTATTTCTTTATGAGAACTTATAAAAACAAGGCTTAATGCATATTTTGGTCCCTTAACTTAATTTAATGTTTCACTTTAGTCCCTAAAAATGTTACAAAATAGTCCCTTAAAAACCATTATGTTACCTGAAATGGTCCCCGCCGTTAGTTTTTCTAGAAAAAAACCGTTAACTTTTGCCTTATTGGACATGTAAAATTTGACCTGGATTTTTTTATTTTTGTTTTTTTTACCTATCTATCTAAATTCAAAATTTACAACAAAAAAAAGGAAAAGAAAAGAAACCCTAGCTAACCGCCACTCTCTCTCTCTCTCTCTCTCTCTCTCTCTCTCTCTCTCTCTCTCTCTCTCTCTCTCTCTCTCTCTCTCCCCCCCCCCCCCCTTATTCCACCACCACAATCCTTCATCTATCTTTTTATATTCACTTCTAAACACATGACTTAACTCTCTTTTCAGTTTCACTATGTGTGATCAAGAGAAGAAAACTGCCACTTTCGTGGTCAGATATATACCAACACGAACCACCATTTGAAAAACTACCACAATGTATAAACTCCATGTCATCTCCTTTATAAAAAAATTTAAGATCTGAGAAAATGGTCAAAAACCACTGCGTCAAAAATCACACCACTATGCCAGAAAAGCTGTAGCAAGGTCGCCATTGTTTATAATGTTACCAGTACTTCAACATCCCCACAAAGATAAATAGATAATTATACTAGAGATATCTTTCTTGTATTTCATTACTACTGCACACGAAAAGATGTAGGTACATTTTGGTATCATCTTTAATCGTGTGATGTCAATAACCGAATAATTTCCATTATTTCTTCTTCTCTTAAACTTGAGCAAACCGCCTTTTTGATGTAGATTTAAGCCATCAACTACACCAAGTAGCATATTTCTATGCAACTAACAATGATTCATGTTCGGTTGGATACGAGCGAACTACTCTATAAGGTATTGGTTCAATGAATATAAAAGAACTTCGTGAAGGTGTTGGATATAACAACGTCCATATTTTTACATACAATGAATTGAGGCTTTTGACTAAGCAGTTTCGTTTTAGTTGAAGGAAGATTTGGTGTTGTGTATAAAGGTTTCAATGATGATAGTGTAAGAGTAGATTATAAATCAACTGAAGTCACAAAGGTTTTCAAGGCGATACGGAAAGGCTTGTAAGTTTCACATATTTTAGTTTTGAATGGAATTAAAGTTATGCATTAAACAAGTGGATAAGTTCGCACTCTGTATCTAAGAGACTTAATTGGAAAATAAATCAATCATGTGGGTTATGTACCATGATTGTAGAATATATATTTATTGTATAATATTTGAGCATTCATCTTTCATTGGATTTAAAGTGTTTCAAACTTTTGTTAGACACATCATTAATAACTATCTTCCCGTGGATCTAGAGTGTTTGGTTGTAGCTGAACCAATTTCTCTTAAAGCATAATTGTGTAATTGGTGTCCTTCATAATTCGTTATTGTTTTTGTTGGAAACTAAGACCTCTATAGCAATGAAGTGCATAGCATAATAATAAATTTTTTATGTTAATAGGGAGTATTTTAATTTTTGTACTTACATAATTATTTTTTATTATGCTAATACCAGCATAATTATGAGATAGCTAGAAAATTCGACAGAGGGATATTGAATGTGATTCTCTACAAGTAAATTGTACAAGAAACCAAAGAAAGTGACAATGAGGAAGCTGGAAATGATCGTGTTGAAAGAGCAAAAGAAAATGGTAGCCTCCGAAGAATTGTTGTTATTTTTTTTACACATAATTGAGATTTTGCGAGAGTTTTTTAACCTCCAAAAATAAAATCTTTTCATAACACTATTTTTTTTAATACATATGTTGACTCATCTTATTAACTAATGCCTAATTGTCACAACATGTAGTCAAAGTTAATGTTTTCTTAGAATATTTAACAATAAGACCTTTTTGTGTAACTGAATGATTCTTAAGGAATAATATGTAACATTTTTTAGTTAATGGACTAAAGTAAAATATTAAATTAAGTTAAGAGACTTTGGAATTAATTAAGCATAAAAACAACTTATTACATTGTTCAAAATATTCTTTTAATTTTCATAAATTCATCAATATAACTAAATTTTATTTTTATATTTTCTTTTATAATCAACTTGAAATCCATTAAAATAAAAAAGAGTAGTACAAGAGATTGGGGGATATAGAGGCTAACCTAATAAAACAAAATATTAAAGCAACTCAGAATTAGATACAGACAAACATACATCATGTGTACAGTCTAGCAAAACATTTACGATGCAAAATCAAATTGCAAAAAAAAAAAAAGATATATGAGTTAACAATCACTAAACTTAGATTTTGAAAATGACAAATTAGCTCGACCACCCACACGATAACAACTCCATTAATCAACAACTTACTCACAAATCGAGGTAAGTAATCACAATTATTTCTAATCAAACAGTCTGAAATCAATCACAATCAACTATAAAAAAATTTAAAACAGCAAAGGTAGTAAACTCAAAGCGGAGTTAGAATCCATAAATCACCGCAAATTCGAACAATTCATGCTAATTTATTAAAGTATTAAAATGAGTTAATTTGTCACTTACCGACAAAGAGACACAAGTTTGAAAATAATAAAGAGACAAAAGTTTGAAAATAATAAAAATAAATGTTTAATAAAAGACATTTAACCCAATTGAGTTCTAAATAAGAGAAAAAAAATCATATAATTTTTGGGTTAAATAATTTTCAAATTAAATTATAAAAGAGGCAAGTAAATAAGAGTAAAATTATTTAAACTTTTTCAGTGACAAAATAAAATATTAGGTGTTGAGTCCTAGAACTCAAATAATAATGACGTCATTACCATCTTAAATTATGTAATAATTAAATTGTTAATTATAGAAATTTATCATAAGATTTAACTATAGAAATTTCTCAATATTTTTACATAGCATAATTATTCATGTGATGAACACATAAATCATAATTCTAACTCAAATTTACTAACTCACATTGTATTTCCACGGCAAAAACATTGTATATTTTAGATTAAGTAAAACAAAATAAAATACTAAGATCACACACAAAAATAATGAGAGTATTTAGATTTCATAGTTTAATAAACACAACCTAGGCTTGACACGTTTAAAAAATAGAAAATGCTACGATGTTCTCCTTCAAAAGAAAATTTACTAATAAATATTTTTTTTTTTTTGACAAATCTAATAAATGTTTACTCAATATTAATAACATAATGGTGTTATTTTCCGTGGGGGTATGCTATGATAATTTAAAGTCACTTTCTCACTTGTTTATGACTTTTGGGTTTGCAATTGCGTTGTGTTATATGACTTGTGGGTTAGAGGTAGTTTAGCCATGATTTTACATTAAATGATATGATTTATTTGGAAACTCTATAGCATTGTGATTTTTTCAAAGTACTTATATAAACATTAATGATTGGGAAGATAAGAATATTTTCACTTTATTGAAAATGATATTTTTGAAAGGTCTCTAGTCTATTTTGTTCTTTCTCTAATAGGCCGAAGAATCATATTATTTGTTGGTAAAACTCCAATCTTAAAGTTAACCGAAATAATCTTGATAAACAACAATCAATCTTTCGGATTAATCACGCTTTTTATTCTTCACTCTTTACCCGGGTGAAAGAACCACTCATTGGTTGCAAGATGATTATACATTACATAAAGAATTGAAAGAAGAAAACAAGATATTTGAGAAATAAGAGAAAAGAAAAATTATGGAAGAAGAAGAAGAAGATTGTATTGTTGTGTAAACTGCACTCTAAGTGTTTGTTAAAATGCATGTTAATCACAACTGTGATTTCATAAGGTTATACAATGATACTACAAAACTTCTTACTAACTTATTACAAATTAAATAAAGTTCCACTCTATTTATAGATGAGATTACTTATACTCTAAGTAATCACAAAAAATAACTAACTCAACTAAAACTAAGTTAAGTTAGTCTTCTTCAACTCTGTCGAGGTTGACACCTTCGACAAGTTGTATTTGACTTCCTGTTAAATACAGTTAATACATATTCTTTAACGCCCTTCGAATACAAACCCACTATTTTGACTTTGATACAAATAATTACATATTTAACACACCGCCAAATTCATTGTGTCTAAGCTATTTACGTTTGTCGCTACGCAAAAAATGACACAGAGTCGCCACCGGATTTTATTTATCCCAACGGAGGGAAAGGGAAATAGCGATAAAACCTTAGGGAAAAGAGCGTGGTCGTCGCAACCAAGTCTTAGGGTTCGGGAGTCGGTTATGCGAAGGGAAGGTGTTAGCACCCCTCACATCCATCGTACTCGATGGGAACCTTCTAGGTTATTTGGCGTGAATGGGTGTTTTATCTTAAAAGTTTGTTTGCTTAAGGAAAGGAGGGGTTGGTTGTTTTATTATAGTGCTCGCCAAGGATTGTGGCCCTTGTGCCTACGTATCCTCACTTAAAAGAAGTGAAGAATCAGAGCTCCGTAGTTCGGAGGCTTTATGAAATTGTTGTTTGTTGGTTGATTTTATACCTTGAAAAAGGGTTTTTTGGATTGACGCCCTAAGGCAAAAATAGTTTGATGAGTTGATGTTATTTTTAGTTTTTTTGAAGAAAATGTGTTCTTGACTAGGATTATACAAAAGACTTTGGATAGAGATGAATGTCTCGAATAACCAAGTCGAGCGCCTTGTATTCGAAACATTCGGAATGAGTGTAGGAGGGTTCCATTCTCATTCCTTCTCCACCACTTTAAAGTTCATGGTGCATAATTCCAATCATATATTTTATTGTGTTTTTTTTTTGTATTTTTATGCGAAAAGAGAAACACTTGACGTTGGATCAAGATTTATTGCTTGTAAAGATATTTGAAGTGATGCGATTTAGGTCGATGGCGGTGCACAAGGCATCCGACTTACATGGTCAAAAATGGCTCGATAAAATCGAGAGTTTACTTTTAAAAATAGTTTTTGGAAACAAAGGTCAACAAGGGCCATAACAATATTCACATGCAAACATCATACAAACATAAGCCACACGGCTCAAAAAAAATCGAGACAAAAAATTTTTTTTAAGGTAAAAACAGTAAAGGAAACAGTGGTGTGACACGGGTGAAAAAAGTTGAAACAGTGATGCAACACGGACGGCCGTGTTGTGTGATACGGCCCGTGTTGCAAGGCCTGGGGAAAAAACTTCATACAGTAGCGTGACACGGCCCGTGTTGCTGGTCCAGGTCGAAATCTCACATTTTTTTTATGTTTTCGTTTCGTTTTTGTGGTTCCTTGAGGATGGTTTCTTAGTCTCTTAGGGGATCTTACATGATATACAGTTCAACAACACATAAAAGATTGAATGAAATGAATATAAAAGCAAAGAATAAAAGGAGAAAGATTTGAAGAAATGGATACCAAGAGCTTTCTATCCTTCTTGCAAGTACTCCAATGACCTTTGTTGGATGTGCTCTCCCCTCTTCACTCTATGTTGTGAAGGTTTGGTTTCTCAATGATCCTCTTGTGTCTCTATCTCACTCTCTTTTTTTCTGTTTTTTTGAGGGTTTCTTGCTAACTATTTTCTGGTTTTTTGCTCTTACTCTTTGCTCTCTATGTGTAGTCTCTACTCTGCTTGCTTCTTGTGTTGTGTTCTCTTTTGATAGTAAGGAATACTATGTTTTCTATGCTTGCTTGCAGCCCATTTTCCACCTTTTCTGTCAACTTTTTCTGCTGTCCTAAAGCCACACACTTTGCACACCTTTTCATCACCAACTTTCCATTCTTGGCAATGCCTTTTTCTTCCTTTTGTGCAGCCCCACTTTTCCCTTCTATTTCTAGTATGACTTGCTGCATTTTTCTGCTGTAGCATACTATACTACTATCCCTCTTTTTGCCCATTAGTCTCTTGGATGGTATTGCTTTGTATCTTGCCATGTAGCCAATTGTTATCACTCTTTGACAACATTTGCAAACTGATATTTAGCAAGTAAATATATCATTTGCATGCTATTTCCTTGACTTTGTGACATAAAAAATGATCTTGTAACATAGTACATGTTGTCCTCTTGATTTTGTGTCATGTAGTAATTCTTCAACTCTTGCATGGGACTGTTTTGCCTATGATTGAACATGCATAATCTTGGCCCATAAACATTCCAATGTTGATTTAATTCTTGCATATTTCTTGGATGTTTGTGAGCATAATGTAGCACATGAAAAGAATGGTGTAGTATGAAGAGTACCATATCATAGATTTGATTAAAGATTTGAATGAAGATTTAGAAATAGATTAATTTCTAAACATTATCTAGAGTTGGAATTTTTGTAACAAATGACATGATTGTAATGTCACAAAATTCCTCTTAGTATTATTTTTATCTCCATTCATGAATCTTGAATTTTGGATGATGGATTCCCTCACGTGCTTAAAAATGAAATCTTGAATTATGCATTGATGATCTTGATTCATGCCTTAATAATTTGCACTCCACTTATGCCATAAAAATAAACATGTATGAAGGAGCTTTGGATTTGGCCTAGCATTCATGTCTATTAATATTTATCTTGAATATCCTTGTATTTTGTCAAGTAACTTCCCCTTGCCAAAATTTTCATGAGTAGACTTTTTCCTTATCTCAAACCTTAGGTGATGAACCTTTCCTTCCATGTAGTCTAAGATAGACAAGTTATCTCATGGAAAATGACAAATCGACCCAATCCGTACCCACATGCTCGATATGCAATAAAATGATGTATGATATGGCAAATGTAGGGTATAAAGGCTAAAGGTGAAAATGAGGGTGTGACAACGTTCATCATTGTTCTTAATCTCTTGAACTATTCAACCTGCACACCCTTTTTCATTATATCTGCAATCTGATTCTTAGTTCTGCAACACTCAAGGATCAACTTTCCATTCTCTACCTGCTATGTCAGGTAATTGAACCTCATTTCGATGTGTTTGCTTATTCTGTGTGCTATTAAATTCTTTGCCAGATTGATAGCCAACATGTTGTCGATCTTCATGGTCATTGCTCCATGATTCTTCCCTATAACTTCTTCGACTAGATTTATCATCCATGTTACTTGGCATACACGTAGCGAAGCTGCTATGTATTCTGCCTCACATGATGATAAAGCTACCACTGGTTCCTTTCTCAAACTCCACGCGACTGATGCACCACCTAACATGAACACATATCATGTTGTCGATTTTCTATCTTCAATATTATCGCACCAACTATAGTCAGTGTATCCCATAAGCTTACATTATTTTCCTTCATCGGCCGAAGGAAACAAAATACCATAGTTGAGTGTTCCTTTGAGATACCTTAATATCCGCTTGGTGTCTGTAAGATAGAATCCTTAGGCTTCTCCATGAATCTGCTGACCATGCCTACGCAATAGGCTAAATCTTTCGTTGTGTAAAGATGTGTCTAAGTGATCTAATGAGTCTTATGTACCATGTTGGGTCAACATTATCTTCAGTCAATCTTTTATCAGATGTAATATGGGCTTTGTTGGAGTCAAAATTAGGTTGCAATCTTGCATCTCAAATCTCTTGAGTATTCCACATGCATATCTTCTTTGGTGCATCATCAAGCCTCTACTACTATTGTAGAATTCAAAGTATGAGAGATTTCCCAAGTCTGACATTTCAAACTCCTTAATTAAGTCATGTTTCATGTCTTCGATCTCCTTATTGCAACTGACTATTATTAACAGGTCATCGACATAGAGACACAATATAAGCAACTCATTAATGCTTCTCCTGACATAGACAATATGCTTTGTCGTGCACTTCATAAACTCTTTGTCTCTTAGAAATTCATCTATTTTCTTATTCCAAGCTCTTGGAGCTTGTTTCAGTCCATACAGGGCTTTATGTAGGATATATACTTTTCTTTCTTGGTCCAGTTTCACAAACTCAACTAGTTGTGTTACATAGACCTCTTCACATAGAGGGTCATTCAGGAATGCACATTTTACGTCCATCTGACAATTCGACCAGTTATACATATATGCTAGACCAACAAGAAACCTGGTTATTTCGATTTTAGCTATCGGTGCAAAGAATTTATCATAGTCGATTCCTTCTTTATCAAGAAACCCTTTGGCTATAAGTTTTACCTTGTGTCGAGTTACTTCACCTTCTGGATTCAGATTGACTTTGTATATCCACTTCACATTAATTACCTTCTCCCCTTTTGATAATTCGACTAGTGTCCACGTATGGATGTCTTCTATGAATTTAATATGACCCACCATAAATTTCATCCACCTTGAGTATTTAAATGCTTCATATACATCAATTGGCTGAGTATCTACGTAAAAGGCACAATGAACCTAATCACTTTTATCATCGACCACATCTTCTGATGTGATTACACATTCTTGTAGTCTTGCAGGCATGTTTTTCGTTCTCTGGGGTCTGCTTGTGCTAGCTTGACCTCTGACAGCTTCTTGTTGAAATTTTCTAACAACTTCACTATCTATTTCATCACACATGATTCTTACTGAATTTTTCTTGATTTTCTTAGTCCAATCCCACTCCTTAAGCCCATATACAATCACATCCCTGCTGATCACGACTTGATTGTTCACTGGGTCGAATAGTTTGTATCCATCAGTCGAGTGATATCCCACCAGGATCATCTGACTCGACTTATCATCCAACTTTCGTCTCACCTCATCTGGAATATGCCCATGTGATATGGATCAAAACACCTTCAAGTGGCTTAAACTAGGTTTGACACTATACCAACATTCTTCTGATGTAATACCTTCAAGCCTCTTTGTTGAACATCTATTTAATAAATATGTTACAGTCAACACAACCTTGCCTTGTATCTAATTTGAGAGATGCTTGCCTTTTAACATACTTCTCACCATATTCATAATAGTCATGTTATTTCTTTCAACGATACCATTTTGTTGATGAGTATATGCTGACACCACCTCATGCATAATTCTTCTTTTGTACATAGTGTGTCGAAATCTTTCAACACATACTCCCCACCTCCATCTTACCTCAAAACCTTAATTTTTATCGCTCTGTCTTTCCACCATTTCTTTGATCTTGGTGAAAACATCGATCAATCACTTTTCTTATTGATTAAGTAGGTCCACAACTTTGTGTTGTAATCATTAATAAATGTAACAAAGTACTCGTTACCTCCAAGTGAATCTATCTATAAAGAACCACATACGTCTAAGTAGATTATTTCGAGAGTGGCTTTCGACTTGCTTCTTGCATCCTTACTGAAGTTATTCTTGTGTTGCTTTACTTGAACACATTCTTCACATACTTATTATGGAATATAGTTTTTTGGTAGGCCTTAAACCATGTTCTTCCTCTTCTAATTCCTAATGTTATTGAAATTCAAGTGACCAAGTTGAAAGGAAATTACGATCCAAAATGCAACAGAAATTAAAATTTCCCCTTTAGGGATCCTTACGAATGAGCATGAACAATGATAGAAACAGTTACCTCTTGTGGTGATTAACAATTTTGATGCAGATTCGGATGAATGATCATGAGTGCTAATGAAGAACAACGCCTCAACTCAGTCCATACAAACAGAGTGCCTTAAATCTTAGTGCTAGCTGCTACTAATGAAGACCTTGAGAGAGAGAGATAGAGATAGAGAGAGATAGAGAGAGATAGATAGATAGATAGATAGATAGATAGATAGATAGATAGATAGATAGATAGATAGATAGATAGAGAGAGAGAGAGAGAGAGAGAGAGAGAGAGAGAGAGAGAGAGAGAGAGAGAGAGAGAGAGAGAGAGAGAGAGAGAGAGAGAGAGAGAGAGAGAGAGAGAGAGAGAGAGAAGAAATACGGCAAGGGTTTCACCAACTGAACTTCATCAAGTTCAGAAAGCTTGTACACAAGGATTGTATTTATAGAACCACTTGTATGAGCTGCAAGCTAAAAAAACCCAACTTAAATGCACCATATAATAATAATAATATTACTATAATAACCATTATTATAATAAACATATTTTTTATTAATATTATTATTACATTTAACAACTATAATAATAATAATAATATCTATTGTTATTATTATTATATTATACGATGTTCCATATTTCACTTAAGTACACCATACCTTATAGTATTCCATAATTTTCTCCAGTACACCGTACCTTGCGTTGTTCTTTATTTATTCTATCTCTCATTAATCTGTTCTTATGTGTGTGGCCCTGTAGGTTATTGTGACGTTGACAATTATATTAAATTATATATTTAATATAATAAACAGCGAGTGGTATCTAGCAACACATCACTACTACCAAAGTCACAAAAATTTAATGTGATATGACAAAACTTTTTCGTGATAATGTTATTGTGTACAATTACCCTTTTTCTACTGCTACCCATGTCTATATTAAACACAAGGCATAGACCATGTCACCCTTGTCCAGTTCAATATTGAACCCTTATACATTTTTCCTGTTATACAGGATGGACAAATTCCATTTAGTTCACTCATGTCGCTCAACATACTTTGTGGAGTACCCATTAATTATCTTTATGGTCATCCAGTTACGGATAACGTTTGATCAAGAATAAAGTACCCGACTCCACATCTAGGGTCCATAGTGATTTCAAGTCGAAGGGTGGTATACACCACTATCACCACAAGAATAACTTATGACACTTTGCATAACCTTCTATGTAGTATTCTCATAGCGGGTCAATCCAATATAAATATTTCTCCTAATATTCATACATATGTGAAGACTTGATAGCTCTTTATCCATGATCCATGAGATGTGATCATCGGCTTATCTACATAATAGTCTTAATGCTTTAAGGTTATCCCACTTCGCAGTAAAGCTCGATTACGAATACTTTAATAATAGTGTCCTTATGTTTAATGGGATCTCGTGATTAAGTCATACTTAATATTTTATTAAACGAACTAGCTACCCTAGGGACTTTACTATTTTGAAAAAACAAACATAATAAAGAAATGCCTTTTGTTATTAATAAATAATTCGATACAAGTACCATAAGTATTGGATTCTAAGGCTTACACCAATACAAGTCTGTAATGCCATAACCATTCATCTCAGCTAGCTGTAGTAGCCAGGCACTTGTGTTCTAACACACCAAGTTCAATCTTGAAGGGTCTATTCTGAGACATATGTGCCTTCAAGATTAACCTTTTACTCGAGTCAATCACTCTCATCATTCTATATTAGATCAATACTTTGTAATTCCTTTCGATTAGCTGACCTATACTTAGCATATTACTCTTCATGATAGGTATGCACAACACATTGGAAATTACTATATATTTACCATCCTTTCTCCTGATCAGAACATCAGTAATACTTTCAGCAGATAAGGTATTGTCGATTACAAGTTTTACCTTGTTCTTTGACAAGGGACTGATATTGATAAACCAATATTTCCTTCCAATCATGTGTGACATAGAGCATGAGTTGAGATATCATTGATCTTTCAATCTTTCTTCTTCTTTTGTTAATACCATTAGCATCACTTCATCTCTTGCAAGCTTTGCATCAATTTCTTGATCTTTCTTTCCTCCTCGATATTGACTTTCATAATGGCAACACTTTTGAAAATTGTGGCACTGAATATGACTTTTATCAAGTTTTTTTCCATCACATCTTCCTCTACTTTGCACCACCACCTCTATGTTTGTCTTGGTTAAAATATTGTATCTGATTTGATGAACTATCTTCTTGATGGTTTCCTCTGCCTTTGCCTCTATTCCATTTTCCTTTACCTTTCTTTTCTTTAGCCGTTTGAGCCTGCAAAGCCTCAGCAGTCTTCGACTTGCTTATAATTCTTTCATCAATTCTTTGTTTGTGAGATTTAAGTGTCTCTTGAAGCTATTCTTTTGTCATATTTGACAAATCCTCCAATTCTTCTATGGCTACCACCACATGATTGAACTTTGGATGTAATGACCTTAAAATCTTTGACACTGTAGATTTTGATTTCAACACTTCTTCACACGTTTTGATTTAATTCACCAGTCTTGCTACCCTAGTGAAGAAATCAATCACATTTTCATTGTCTTCCATCTGAAGCATTTCATATGTTATTTGTGAGTTTGTAACCTCACCTCCTTCACCTTCTCAGCGCTTCCAAATGATTTCTCCAGGACGTCCCATGCTTCCTTTGCTGAGTCTACATCACTAACTTTTTCAAAGTTGTATGGATCAACACATTGATGGATTATAAAGAGAGCTTTATAATCTTCCATTTTCAAATCTTTATATGCAACCTTTTGTTCATTCGTAGGGTTCTCTCCAATTAGTGTTACTCCATCCTTCAAAAGATCTCAAAGGTTTAGACAACATAAAATAACCTTCATATGTGAAATTCTGGCACTCTAACACATGTTAATACTGATGTCCTCACATCAGAAGATAATGTCAAGACAAATTTTACAATATGTTATGTCTGACAGAACAAATAAATCAAACTGGAAATAAATGCAAAAATATAAATAACATAGTTAATTGTTAACCCAGTTCGGTGCAACATCATTGTTCGAGCTGTAGTAAAACGACAAGAAGCAAAAATTTAGTTTTGAAGGAATTCCCTCTGGGGTTTCTCTCGTATCCACAGGGATCGATGCAAAGAAAAGAACTTCGTTCAATGCTCTATACATTTATAAGCTTGTGGTGCAAAAGTTTGGTTGAAAGATTTAAGGCACCAAAAATAAAGGCATAAAATATAAAGACGGAAAATATAAAGTAAAGACTGAAATATAAATGGAGCCTTGTTGGGATTGGATCTCATCAATTGACAACACATGTATTATTCTAATCATGTTAAACACAACTAAATCATTCTTCTAATATCCTCACGTATCACCCACAACAGAGGTTATGTCTAGCACAACATCGAGAGAACAACTATATTGTCTCATTGGTGATGTCTCACGCAACAAAACCAACACATATCATTAAGAACTAATACTCACTCAAATGCTAAGCCTAAATCAATGTCTAGATTTTAGAACCTAACAGGTAATCATCCTAGATCCAGATTTGAAGAGTATATATCTATAGCGGTTCAAATCAAAGATAAATAGATAAGCAAAGATGACACCCATATCAGATAAATGACTGCTTCATATTAAACGCAATGATCAGAATACGTAATACACATAATCCTTTTTACATGTATTTAACTAATCTTCCAAATGGATTTGAACATCATTCTTCATCACTATTATCACACATCCTCACAATACATTTGTCAAGCGTTTTCGGGGTCTTTACCGTATTGATCCTACTTATGCTACTCATGTTACTTAATCAACACAATAATATAGAAATGATGCAAATGAATATCAATTTACAAAACCATGTCAAAAGTTTTCTCATTGATAGATGAAAATCTAAGATCAAAGATTTGAAATGAGTTTTGTCAAGACCCACAAATAAGCAATCAAAGACAATCAACAAAAGAGAAACAAAACTAGTTCACAAACATATATTAGATGAAATACATAAGGTATCAAAAGATTACATCCAATATCCAACAAGAAATTTAAGATCTTACCTTCTCCCTCTTAGGATTTATATTTCTCTCTAGAATATACTAGGAATGAAGAGAGATAAAGTTCTGAGGTGAAAAATATAACATAACTTTCTAAAAAGCAAGAAAAGTACTTATATAATATTTATAAAATCTGTCATGTTCGCACTGCGAACACACTTTTAGGCACTTGAAGTACCTCTGAATATTTAAACCGCCATTGAAAAATATTTGAAGTTTGTTGTGCGAACAATTCTTCGCACTACGAACTACCTCGCTACAAGTTCGCGCAGTGAACTTAGGGTCCTTTAGCTACTGACTTCCAAGGTTTCCTCCTCGCTGGGACCTTGCTGATACTTTGTCCAACGAACATTCGCTGGCTGCTCATTATTGTTCATCCAAAAAACATTGTAGAATCTTCACATTCCTTTGGCTTCCTTGTCCAATCTTTTGTGTCTTACTCATTAATGTTTTATGCCTAATTCTGCACAATAACACACACATCAAAGAATCCAAAGGTTTTTGCAATATAATTGAAGAATCACACAAGAACAAAAATTAAATCTATAAAAATATGAGAAATGAGTTGAAAAGTGCCAAGAAAGATAAATCATTTTAAGTCAAAATCTGCACTTAACAATCACCTACATCTGGGGGCATCCAAGCCAGGAAGGAAATTCATTATGATAGCATTAGTTCAAAGCTAAAGTCCCCATTTACAACTTCTCGCCTAATCACTACTTTGTGCAACTTCTACTTAGAAACTCTCTAAATATGATATTCCCCTCTCACTTTCTAACAGTCACAAACTAGTGGAAATATCTCAATAAACCAAAATAAGAGTACCAACACTTCCAAGTACAATACTTAGCTTTACTTAAAAGCTTCAAACTAAGAACAATACACCCGTGCTTAGAAACTTAAGAGTGAACAATAAACAACATACAATCAATGTATCTTAATGTATCAAAAGATACATGGGTGACTTACAAAGTCACACTAAAAAGACTCTCAAAACCTAAAACTTTACACTTCCCCTAATTTTACAATGTTATGAAAAGTCATAAAAATATTAGGTCTAGGTTTCTCTTTATATATTCCCTAACAGTCCATGGGCTTCGAAATCTTCACCAAAATATTGCTTGATCCAGGCGCTGAGGGCTGCATCAATTATGCAGAAAAATCTCCTTAAATCTTGGAACAAATCATCAAGTTTCCTAAATTGTCTCAACATCCAATTTTAGAAACTTATGAACAGTTGGAGATCAAATCAAATGTTCTAGATTAAATATTTTTGACTTGTGGAAATAAGTGAGATATATCCAAAAGAAATCTCATAGAATCAAATCAAATTTGTCAAGAATAAGACTATAACCTGTATTGATGTTCTGGTACAGCATGTCACATCATCTGTCAGAGCATCTGTCTTCAATGTTGACAGACCAACAAGTTATGACATTTCTCTTTACATCTTTCTGTGAACCATGTTTTAGCAAAATTGATGTCAATCCTAAAACCATAGAACTAACAACATGTTTACACAAATTCTCATAATTTTTACCAAATAAAGATTGGAAGATTCGCTGGAAAATGCTCGTTCGGATAATTCATCATGATTCAATGCGATCCAAAGACCATACAATCAGTGCTCTAGATACCATATGTTGGGAAAACTCCGATCTTGAAGTTAACTGAATCAATCTTGATGAATAAGAATCAATCTTCCTGATTGATCATGCCTCATGTTCTCCACCCTTTACTCAGGTGAAACAACCAATCATTGGTTTTAAGATGATTCTACACTACACAAAGAATTGAAAGAAGAAAATGAGATAATTGAGAAACAAGAGAAAAGAGAAATTTTGGAGGAAGAAGAAGAAGATTTTATTGTTATGTAAATTACACTCTAAGTGTTTGTTACACTGTGTGTTAATCACAATTGTGATTTCTGAAAGCTACACAATGCTACTAAAAAACTTCTTACAAAATCTCTTACGAACTTATTACGAATGAAATAAAATTCCTCTCTATTTATAGATGAGATTACTTGAACTTCAAGTAATCACAAAAAGTAACAAACTTAATTAAAACTAAGCTAAGTCGGTCTTCTTCGTCTCTGTTGAAGTTAATTCCTTCGACCAAACTAAAACACCTTTCGACAAGCTGTATTTAACCTTCTGTCAAATACAGTTAATACAACTCTTCGACACCCATCGAATACTGACACGCCATTTTGACTTTGATGTAAAGAATTACATATTTAACATTATTTAGTTAAGCCAATAAAAGTTTGAGAGTTTCTACTCATTTCTTATGAAAAAAGGGTTCTTGTTATTGTTTGAAAGATTCAGTTTTGTTGAAGATAAATCATGGTGATGTGTTCTAGTCAAATATCTCTTTTGAGTTTTGAATTTTGATGTCATGGTATCGTGGTGTATACATTCTTTAGTTTTCCATCTTGGGAGTTTGTTGTTATGTTGTTTACTTTTTTTAATTTTAGTTTTATTTGAGTTACACTAATATCTCAGGTGCTTCTACATAATTCTATAAACCACTTCGATAGCAAAAATGAACTACATATTTTTTTAAAATTAAAATATAAACAATATTGTATTTATTTATTATATGGATATTTTATATTATAATTGTATATCATTTTATAAATAATATTGTATTGATTGAGTACAAATTAAAAAGAGAGAAATATAATTCTTTTTGAAACGACAAAAGAACCCCTTGATTAAAAAAATTAAACATACAATTATTTTAGTTGAAATAATAAAATAAAATAAATTATATTATTAAACTTAATAATTTTAATTAAATTTATTAGTAAGATGATTTACATAAATAATTATTTAATTTTATGCAACTTATTAAATATAAATTTATTATTTTAATTTGCAAAAATTATATTTTTATTTTTAAAATTAATTAATATTTAATAATAATTATAATTATAATTATAATTATATATATATATATATATATATATATATATATATATATATATATATATATATATATATATATATATATATATATATATAAATAATTTATTTAAGTTATAATGATGCATATGTAATAGCATGTAAAAAAAATTGCTACAATCATTTTGCAAGAACTGCTGCAAGGTTAATTGGGAAAATTACACAAAATTTGTCTCCTCTCTTCTTAGTTTCTTCTCATGTGAGAGGAGAAATAAAAAAGATGTGGGTCCCACTAATATTTGTTCTATCTTTTCACCTCTCGTCATACCAATCAAAAAAAAGTGTTGCATTTCTCTTCTACTTGTCTCTTTTTTAACTCTTTCTTCGTTACTTCTCTCAAACCAAACAAAATCTAAAGGAACACTTGTATGTCTCTTTCATTATTTTTATTCATTTAACTCTTCATCTTCTTCTCACATGTTGTAAATAAACTTTTTAATTTAAAAACTAATAAATAATTTTATCATTCTCATTAAATATGATATGATATATATATATATATATATATATATATATATATATATATATATATATATATATATATATATATATATATATATATATATATATATATATATATATATATATATATATATATATATATATATATATATATATATATATATATATATATATATATATATATATATATATATATATATATATATATATATATATATATATATATATATATATATATATATATATATATGGCATATCTTGTGAGAATGGGTAAGTTGTATGAGAATATGATAATGAATAAGAACCATCAGATTTAAAAAAGAAAGGTTGAGACTAAAAAATATTTTTAAAATTTGATTAATGATTTCTGTTTACTCTTAATGACACATGATTTAGTGAAAATCACAATTTAATCTCAACCTTTCCTTTTTAAATCTGATGGTTCTTATTCATTCTCACATTCTCATATAGCTTACTCATTTTCACTAGATATGTCTTGTGTGTGTGTGTGTGTGTGTGTTACTTGTGTATTAAGTAACTAACTAACCCTAACTAACATGGGCTTGGGCTATAACTTGTATTATATCACAACATACCCATTTATAATCCAAGTTCTTAAACACAGACCAATCATAGTCGATCTGAACTATTCTAAATTCTTTCTCAAAGTTACAAATCTGTTGATCTTCAGTCCTTTGGTGAAAATGCCGGCTAACTGTGTTTCACTCGAGTAATACCTCACTTCAAGTTCACCTTGGTTTACCTTCTCCCTTAGGAAATGAAACATATCCTCAATGTGCTTACTCCTTCCCCGCAGAACCGAATTCTTTGCAAGATTAATTGTTGATTTGTTGTCGATCTACAACATCAAAGGTTTCTTTACTTTGACCTCTATCTCTTCCAACACAAATCTGATCAAAATTTCTTGACAAACAACATATAATCATGCTATATATTCAGCCTCACATGATGATAATGCTGCCACAAGTTACTTTCTCGAGCACCATGTGATTGGGGCACCAAATACTTGAAAGAAGTAACTAGTTATGCTTCTTCAATCTTCCTTATCTCCATACCAATCAACATCTGAATAATAAGTAACCTCATCTTCTTTACTTTCAGAATCTCGTGGAAATAGAATTTCATAGTTTATCGATCCTTTTAAGTATCTCAAGATTCTTCTTGCAGCCTTCACGTGTGACACCATTGGTTAACTCATGTATTTGCTCGCTAATTTGACTGAGAAACCTATATTAATTCGAATGTTGCACACATACCTCAAAGATCCGAAAATTTGTTTGAATAAAGTGATATCAACTTTGTCTTCCTCTCTGTGCTTTTCTAGCTTCAAATTTGGTTCGACAAGTGAGAATGCAGGATTCGAGTCTTCCGCTCTGAATCTCCTGAGTATTACTTTAACATACTTTCTTTGATGTAGCATTATACATTGCTTCGACATTTGAAATTCCATGCCTAGGAAATTCAAAAAATGTTAGATCCGACATTTCAAATTCCTTCTTCATCAACTCTTTGAACTTCGGCACGTTCTCCAAGCTATTTCCAATCACTAACAAGTCATCGACATATAAGCAGATGATTATTATATCTTGTGCCACAGAGCGATTTGACCAAGTCATACTCAAATTTGCATTTGATGAATCCCAATTCGACCAAGTATGAGACGATCTTTTTATTCCATGCCTTAGGTGCTTGCATGAAGCCATAGAGCGATTTGTGCAACCTCTATAGTTTCCTTAATTCCTCCTGTATCACAAACCTAGGAGGTTGTGTGACATATACCCCTTCATCTAGAGGACCATTTAAAAATGTTGATTCCACGTCTAAGTGAAATATCGACCAACCTTGCTTACATGCTAAGGCTACCACCAATAAAAAAATCTCCACTATTGCTATTAGTACATATTCCTCAGAGTAGTCGATTTCTGCTCTCTGAAGAAATCATTGAGCTATTAATCTTGCCTTATGTTTTGCTATTGACCCATTAACATTATGCTTCAACTTGAACACCCAATTCACTTTGATAGCTTTTGTGTGAGCTTACATTTTGACTAGCTCCTATGTATTTTCCTTTTGATTGCTTGTAACTCTTCGACCATAGCTTCCTTCTGTTGTTTATCTTTAAAGGCCTCACTATAGCTGATTGGTTCAACACTTGTAAGTAAAACAAAATGAACCAAATCTCCACCCGGTGTGACTTCATCATCACCAACCACTTCATTATCATGAAGCCTTACTAGAAGAACTACGATTCTTTGAGTTCTATGGTTTGTCCTAGCCACGCCCTCTCGATTGTCCGCTTTGACTTCAACTTTATTATTATCTTTGATTTCGACTGTTGCTGGAGTGTCATTAACTGGAATTTCTCCATGCTCACTACTTTCTTCATTAATGTCATAACTCATTAATGGCTTGTTAGTTGCATCACTTAATATCCAATCCCATGCAATGTTCTCATCAATCACAATGACTCAACTCATCACGATCTTATTGTTCATTGGATTGAATAGCTTGTATGCTCAAATCTTATGATATCCTACCCGAATCATAAGTTCACTCTTATCATCAAGCTTATTTCTCCTAGCATCAGGAATATGCTTGTAGCATATAGAGACAAACACTTTTAGATGACTTATTAATGGTCGTTTTTCACTCCACACTTCTTTAGGAACCTTGTTCTTCAGCTTCTTGGCAGAGCACTAGTTCAAAATATAAATATCTGTGGAGACAACTTCACCCTATAAGGACTTTGGCAAGTTCTTCTACTTCAGCATGTATCTCACCATATCCAATATGGTTCTATTTCTTATTTATGTTATTCCATTATGTTAAGGCGTGTGAGGAGCAATTACCTCATGATCAATGCCATGTTCTGCACAAAACTTCTTAAATATCTTGGATGTGTATTCGCCACCTCCATCTGTTCGCAAAATCCTGATCTTCTTTTCACTCTGGTTTTCGACTAGCATTTTGAATCTCTTAAAGATTTCAAATACTTTGTCCTTTTGCTTGATAAGATAAATCCAAATCATTTGACTATAATCATCTAAAAATGAGATAAAATACATGTTTCCACCAATGGTATGATCCTAGAATGGGCCATATACATATGAATATACTAATTGACATAGTCAAAACAATTGACTTTCTAGATTGCTTCCCTACTAAGCAACCTTCACAGAGTTTGTCGAGCATCTCAAGACTTGATATACAAGTTACCATATCTTGAGTAATAAATTGATCGAGTGACCTAAAATTTAGATGGCCAAACCTTAAATGCCACAACCAACTGTTCTTGTGGTCGACAATTATTTTTAGGCATTATACCTCATTCGAATTGATCACAATCTTAAATATCCTATTCTTCGACATAGGGGATTTTAAGACCAGATTATTCAGAGTGTCGAATAGTTAAAAGGCTTCATCTTTCATAATAACTGAGAAACCTTTTTTGACCAGTTGTCAAACACTTAGCAGATTTCACATCATTTCAGGTATATAGAGTACACTTTTTATCATAACTTTTACTCTGTTGCTCCTTTGAATAACTATGTTGCAAGTACCTTTTACTTGTAATGATCTATTATCAACACTGCTTTTCTTCGACTTGTTGAAATCTACTAACCACACTTTTTGACCAGTCATGTGATTCAAACAACCTGTGTCGAGAAACTAGATCTTGGTGTTGACATGCTCATTTGTAACTGTATCCATAACCATCATGTCTTCAAATTCATTCTTGGTGTGCAAGATTTGCTCATTCATTCTTGACTTTCTTGTACAAACAACTCTTGGTCAAGTGACCCCATTTTTCACAATTATAGCATTGCACACATTTTTTCTATTCTTTATCTTTCTGATAGAAGTTTCCTTATCCTATTTCTGAGGATTCAGAAACCCTATCATCTATCTTATGATTTTGAGGGTTTGACCAAGACTTCTTGCTATGAATCTTGTCTCCTTTTCCCTTGAACTTGTTTGAACTACCATGTTTTTTCCATGTCTGATCCCGTAGAACTTGTATCGAATCTTAAACACATTTTCTTTCGACAATCCACATTTCACGTGCCTCCAAAAAACCAACAAAATCTTCCAATTTCAATGTTTCAAGATTGTTAGATTCTTGAATAATAACAATAACGTGATCAAATTGAGAGGTCGATGTACGCATTACCTTCTTAACTATCATCTTATCAGTTAGGGTTTTACCACAATCTTTCATGAGATGAACAAGCTTCTGCACCTTCGAGGCATAGCCTGCAATTTTTTCTTCTTCTCCAATTTGCAGTAATTCATAATGCATTTGAAACGTCTACAATTTGACGACTTCAACCTTTTCATATCCTTCGAAATACTTGACAAGAATATCCCATGACTCCTTCGCCGATTCAACATGAGAAATGCGATCAAAGTTCGCCGTGTCTACCGCCGATCTTCCAAATTTAACTTTTAGTCTTTCTTCTTGGCCTCTGTTTCCCTTAAAAAATGGAAAACAACCGCTGATCTTCCAAATTTAACTTTGGTGACTCATAGGATCGATCAGATTGATCCTAGGACATGTGCTAAAATATTTTATATTTTGAAATCTATCCAAGTTATACACTTCGACAGTATTGCGGTAAAAAGGTTCTAAAAAGTACCTATTCGACTAGAAGAGAAAGAAAAGATATAATTTTTGAAAGGAAGAGATAGAAGTCTTAAATAAGAATTGAGGACGAAGATAAAGTAAAATGCATAGAAGAGAGGAAGAGGTTGCAAGAGAAGTAAAGAAAACTTTGTAAAGTTAAACAAATAAAATAAACTTCATTGAAACGTAAAGATGGTGTGTTTACATCACGTACATTCTCCTTGATACTCTTTTCTTTACACTCGGATACTTTGAGTAAATTTAGGAGTGACTTGCACAAATAGTAAATTACAGCACACTAAATTCTATTTCTAAAAATCCTATTTATAATAGAAAAGATAACTAACAATAACCTCCTAAGGCCATCATCTTTCGACACATGTTACAACGCATGAAGCCCTTTGCCCTGTAACACCCTTTTTTACCCCACAATTATTAAGGCAAAATAACACAGATATCAGAGTAAATTATTTAACTCAACAAAAATCACCTCAAAGGGTGTACATTTCTCAATAGCTCAAATTAAGTCAATGCTCCGTGTACAACGGGTTTTCTCAAAATACATCAAATTGCACAAAGCAGCGGAACTCAAAAGGTATAAATCAAGGTTTTCCTCATACGGGAAGATAAGAAAAATAACTCAACAGTATATAGTTTAACTCAAAAGAACCCAACCCGATGTTACATATCAGAGCAAGACCATCTAAGTAAACCAAAAGGCTAACAACTCGAAGACTTCAAAAATCCTCAACGGCATCCATGGCTAAACCTAATCATCTGCACATTACCCACATGGAGGTAACATTCAAACAAGCAGGGTGAGTAAAATAATTCATAATAATCAATGTATAAAAATCAACATATAAATGGCATCATAATCATATTCAACATATTTATATCCTTCAATATGCCTCAAAGGCCACGACGTCATAATTAATGCAAAAGGACCTATGAATGCAAATGCAACAAGACTCAATGCATAAGGTACCAATCATCACAACACGGTAAACACAAGGCCATCAACCCTCCATAGATCCTCATCAATAGGATCGATTCTACTTGAGAACCGGAGCACATCAAAACACTTCACATACACACAATGGGATTGAAGCCAAAGTAATCGAGGTCCTGAACCGAAGTTCGGATGCACATGAATGCATGATGCACACATCACAAATCATCCTCATAACAACATCATAGGTGCATCATCATTCATCATATTCATCATCATCAAACTTCATAGTTCATCATCATAATCATCATCATACGTCATGTCATCATAGTTCATCATAATAATCATCATCATACATCATGTCATCATATAATCATAATAATCATCATTATCATACATCATAGAAATAATCATATAATCATATACAAATCACATAGCGCTCACAGTCATACTCATATTAATTCATCATATTATCACATATTAATTCATAATTATACTCGCGGTAATTCTCATACTATCGCCTATTAATCACATAAACTTCACAATCCTACTCATATTGATTCATCATATTATCACATATTATCACAGTTACCCTCACGGTAATTCATCAGGAAAATTGCAGCATCAAAACATCAAGACATCACTGAATCAGAACATGATTCATTAATAGAACATATACAAAATTGACTTCTCAAACATAATTAGATATAAAAATATTGGGAAACCAATTACCTTATATATACTATGTTATAGAAATGTTCATTAGCTTTACAACGCTTCGAACGGGGGCCAAAACGGACTTACGAATCAAAAGTTACGTCCAAAACGATTTCGACCGAAAACATGAACAGTCTGACGGACAGCAAAACGCTGTTACGCTCCAGAACCTAAATCAACCCAAAAGTCCACAAGATTCACTTCCCCAATGCTCCCAAACATCTCTAAATCATCCCTAAGGTCTTACGGTGATAAAGATACAAAACCTACGGTTTACTAGGCCAATCCCGTAACATATTCACGCCCTAAATCATAATTTTTCCTTCAATTACACCCTAAGGCATCATAGTTACTCACTATCAAATATTCCTATCTCTTCAGGGTTAGACATATAACAATTCAAGGTTTTGGCCACGAAGTCCTACCTTTCCCTTTTCCCCAATGAATTCCAGGTTAGATTCACACTAATAGGTTTAGTCACGAAGGCCAAAGATTACTATTTCTCATATCTATACTCTAACAGTCAGTAATACTTACCACTACACCACAACCATCAGGGTTCTCACTATCAAATTTCCCTACAGGGTTAGAGTCAAAATCTTAGTTTTTGGCCACGAAGGCCTAGTTTCCCTTTTTCCCAAATAAATCCATACGGTTAAAATTCTCAATAATCGATTTAGGTCACGAAGGCCAAAAATCCCTTTTTCTCATTATTCGCCTCAAAACTCTTAAACCCTTAAATCAACCTTAAATACACAGAAAGTCACACATGAAAAATTATGAAAGGCTGTACTCCCTATACCTTAGTTGTCGATCAAAGCCTTCTCAATATTTCAGTGAATCTCTCGAAGCTTCGGCCTCCAATCATCTCCTCAGAGCTCTGGCCTCAATACTTTTCAAGGTTAACAAAATGAATCCTAATTTCCTTCAAAATTCCTTTTTGTCAAACCTAGTCTTGGGCCACACAATTGGGCTTTTCCCATAACACCCTTACTAACTCCTCTTAATGCCCAAATTACCCTTATTTCACTTATATTTATTTTAACTAATAATAATAATAATATTTTCATATGGTATACTATTAATTAAATAAATAATCCAAAAATGCATAATTCCCAATAATTCATAAAACCACCGAAAACCACCAAAATATGAATATTCCCAATTAAATAAATTAATTAAAATATTCCAATTAAATCTGGGGTGTTACAACTCTCCCCCACTTAAAAGAATTTTCGCCCTCGAAAATCACCTCAAGGAAACAGAGTCGGATACGACTCTCTCATCTGATCCTGACGCCCCCAAGTCCAACTTTCTCCAGCTGGTCCTCCCAAAACTACCTTTACCAAGGCAATCTCTTTACCTCAAAGTTGCTTGTCGTTCATCAATCCGAACTAGCAATGCCTCAATAGTCAAATTGTCTCTCACTTGTACATCATCCATCTGAATCACATGCGACAGATTTGGAATGTACTTCCTCAACGGAGACACATGAAACACATCATGCAAATTCACAAGCGACAGCGGTAGGACATTCTAACATGCTACTTCTCCCACGCTTCCGCTGCGCCACTCTGATACAAACCAACAAAACACGGTGTGAGCTTCCGAGACTTCAAAGCTCGACCAACACCAGTTACCGGCGTAACACTCAAAACACACGATCTCCCCCTTGAAATTCAAGTGCTTTCCTCCTCTTATCATGGTAACTCTTTTGACGATCCTGCAAAATATCCATCTTTTCTTGGATCCTCTTGATCTTCTCAGTCGTCTCTTGCACAATCTCAGGTTCGACCACAACACTCTCGCCTGACTCATACCAACACAAAGGATTTCTACACCTCCTACCATACAAAGCCTCATACGGTGCCATTATGATACTAGAATGGTAATTGTTATCGTAGGTAAACTCAACCAACGATAAATAACTATCCCCTGATCCACCTTGATCCAACATACAAGCTCTCAACAATTCCTCTAAAGACTGGATAGTTTTCTCTATCTGTCCATCCGTCCGCGGATGATAGGCAGAGTTCAACTTCAACATGGTACCCAAAGCGTCTGCAAACTCTCCCAAAATCTCGATGTAAATCTCAGATTTCCATCTGACACAATATTCGACGATATCTCATACAACTTCACAACTTCCTCAGTATACATTTCAGCTAGCTTTAACATAGAATGATTAATCCTCATTGGTATAAAATGAGATGATCTAGTCAATCTATCCAAAATCACCCAAATTGAATCATATCCCTCTCACAGTCTTCGGAAAACCCGACACAAAATCCATGGAAATACTATCCCATTTCCACTCTGGAATATTCAACGGTTGCGTCAGACCCAACAGTCTCTGATGTTCAATCTTCGATCTCCGTCAAGTCTAACCAGCATATACAAACTCAACCACTTCTTTCTTTATCCCTGGCCACCAAAACAATTTCCTCAAATCCGGGTACCTCTTCATAGCACCGGGATGGATACTCAATCCACTTAAATGTCCTTCCTCAAGAATACTCTTCTTCAACTCAACAATATATGGAACACAAACTCTATCACGACATCTCATGATACCATTTCCATAAATCCGAAAATCAGTCCTTCGACTTTGATTCATCAAATTCAACCGATCTACCAACCCAAATCAAATTTCTGACCTAATCGAATCTCATCAAGAATACCACTAGTAAGGTCCAACATAGTAAGCTTAACTCCATAAGAAGTCTCTTCACAAACCAAGCTCATATCACGAAATTGCTCAATCAGTTCTAACTCTTTTAACATCGTCATCGATATATGCAAGATTTCCAAATCAATGCATCAGCTACCACGTCTATTTTACCCGAATGGTAATTCAACCCAAAACCATCATCCTTCAGAAGTCCCAATCATCTCTTCTTCCTCATAGTCAACTCATTCTGATCAAAGAAGTACTTCAAACTCTTACGATTACTACACATCTCAATTCTCGAACCAAACAAATAAAGCTTCCAAAGCTTCGACACACCCACAACAACAACCAACTCTAAATCATGCGTAAGCTAATTCCTCTTATGCCCTTTAAGTTACTTTAAAGCATAAGCTAAACTTTCTGATGTTGCATTAACATACCTCCCAATCCCATCAACGAAGCATCACAATGTACCAAAATGGTTCTGTTGATCGGAAAAATCAAACCTGAGCTGTTGTCAGTCTTCTCAAAAGCTCTTGCAACTTTTCTTCATACTTTGCATCCCAAAACAAAAGCTTGAACCTTCCTAGTCCACTGTGTCAATGGCAAAGATAACTTGGAAAAATCCTTCAATGAATTCCAATAACAATCTGCCAACCCAAGAAAACTTCTAATCTCAAATACAGGTTTTTGGAGGTTCCCATTACTATACAGCTCCAACCTTCATCATATCAACCATAAACTTGCCCAAATAAGTATGGAAAATCCTGTTCATACTCTACAAACCCACATAGTGCATTAGTCACACCAAATGGCATCACAAAATACTCATGATGTCCATACCTTGTTTTAAAAGCAGTCTCCTGAATATCTTCAACCTTCACACGAATCTGATGATACCCAGTTCTCAAATCTATCTTACTGGGCACACTTGCAATAACCAACTGATCCATTAAATCATCAATCCTTGGAAGTGAACACTTATTCTCAATAGCCACCTTGTTCACTTATCTATAATCCACCCAAAGCCTCACAGAACCTTCTCAAGCAAATCTTCAAGTTGCCTCTTCAACTCTTTCAATCCCAATGCAGGCATACGATATGGAGCCATCAATATCAGACTAGTTCCAGGAACTAAGTCGATCGCAACTCCACTTCGCGTTTCGACGATAAATCATTTATCTCATCAGGAAAAACCTCTGGACAATAATAATTAATTGGCAAACCACCAACTTCCCCACTTTCATTAACACTCAAAGTTTCCATCAAAATAAGCATCTCATCACCATTCTACACCGACCTATCAAAACAATCTGTAAGCACTTAGCTTAACTCAAAGAAATTCACTGCTCACGCCATCTAAGTTGCAAGACACGTCTATCCCATCCAACATGACTTCGTCCACCATCAATAAGAGATTAAGGGTGATCAGTCCCTCAAGTTGTCAATAGACAACCGAAAATCATGATGAGGTATAAACCATCTTTACCAAACTATAATAGCGTTCATCGATACACTGAGCCACCACTCCACACTTGCAGCATCCTGGAGAATCACAAGCTTTTCCCTCACTTGATTCATTCCCACTTCTGCAGACAAAGGTTAGAAAACAAACGTGTACCGACAGTGTGTTTACATACATGTTGTATACCAGGGGACAATTAACATTAGACAACTTGGCTGAACGGACCGACCTGCTCTGATACCATTTGTAACGCCTCATATTGCTTTCAGGATTACCGACTAACCCCACAAACCAACACGGGTCTTTTCAACATGCTTTTTCCTCACTCACATGCTTTCCGGGAAACTGCCCAAAAGGTCACCCATCCCTAAATTTCTCCAAGTCAAGCACGCTTAACTATGAAGTTCTTATGAATGGGCTACCGAAAAGAAGATGCATCTTGTTGGTATAGGTAGTACAAATTAATCCTTATAATCCTTCATTCAACCATGCAGTCCTATACCTGCACAACCTCAGGATCCCTCTCATTCCGATGTGAATTCGGTTTTCCCCTAAAAGATGCTAGGAGTGTCTCATTGTCATGCCTCTTGCATAGACAACCACTCCCTCGCCCTCGGGTGTTACATGTAACCACTCTTCGTCCACTTCGGCCTCGAATATTACATACCCACCAGCTTCCGCTTGGTTCGTCCCCGAACCACATCGTACTGGAAGAGGTCTGGCTCTGATACCACTAATGTAACACCCTTTTTTACCCCATAATTATTAAGGCAAAATAACATAGATATCAGAGTAAATTATTTAACTCAATAAAAATCACCTCAAAGGGTGTACATTTCTCAATAGCTCAAAATAAGTCAATGCTCCGTGTACAACGGGTTTTCTCAAAATACATCAAATTGCACAAAGCAGTGGAACTCAAAAGGTATAAATCAAGGTTTTCCTCATATGGGAAGATAAGCAAAATAACTCAACAGTATATAGTTTAACTCAAAAGAACCCAACCCTATGTTACATATCAGAGCAAGACCCTCTAAGTTAACCAAAAGGCTAACAACTCAAAGACTTCAAAAATCCTCAACGGCATCCACGGCTAAACCTGATCATCTGCACGTTACCCACGTGGAGGTAACATTCAAACAGGCAGGGTGAGTAAAACAATTCATAATAATCAATGTATAAAAATCAACATATAAATCGCATCATAATCATATTCAACATATTCATATCCTTCAATATGCCTCAAAGGACACAACGTCATAATTCATGCAAAAGGATCCATAAATGCAAATGCAACAAGACTCAATGCATGTGGTACCAATCATCACAGCACGGTGGACATTGGGCCATCAACTCTCCATAGATTCCCATCAATAGAATCGATTCTACTTGAGAATCGGAGCACATCAAAACACTTCACATCCACACAATAGGATTGAAGCCAAAGTAATCGAGGTCCTGAACCGAAGCCCAGATGCACATGAGTGCATGATGCACACGTCATAAATCATCCTCATAATAACATCATAGGTGCATCATCATTCATCATATTCATCATCATCAAACGTCTTAGCTCATCATCATAATCATCATCATACGTCAACTCATCATAGTTCATCATAATAATCATCATCATACATCATGTCATCATATAATCATAATAATCATCAGCATACATCATAAAAATCATCATATAATCATATACAAATCACATAGCACTCACAATCATACTCATATTAATTCATCATATTATCACATATTATCACATATTAGTTCATAATTATACTCGCGGTAATTCTCATACTATCGCCTATTAATCACATAAACTTCACAATCTTACTCATGTTAATTCATCATATTATCACATATTATCACAGTTACCCTCACGGTAATTCATCAGGAAAATTGCAGCATCAAAACATCAAGACATCACTGAACCAGAACATGATTCGTTAATGGAACATATACACAATTGACTTCTCAAACATAATTAGATATAAAAATATTGGGAAACCAATTCTCTTATCTATACTATGTTATAGCCCTATTCATTAGCTTTCCAGTGCTTCAAACAGGGGGCAAAACGGACTTACGGATCAAAAGTTACGTCCAAAACGATTTCGACCGAAAACATGAACAGCCGTGACGGACAGCAAAACGCTGTTACGCTCCAGAACCTAAATCAACCCAAAAAGTCCACACGATTCACTTCCCCAATTCCCCCAAAATATCTCTAAATCATCCCTAAGGTCTTACAACGATAAAGGCACAAAACCTACGGTTTACTAGGCCAATCCCGTAACATATTCACGCCCTAAATCACAATTTTTCCTTCAATTATACTCTAAGGCGTCAGAGTTACTCACTATCAAATATTCCTATCCCTTCAGGGTTAGACATATAACAATTCAAGGTTTTGGCCATGAAGTCCTACCTTTCCCTTTTCCCCAATGAATTCCAGGTTAGATTCACACTAATAGGTTTAGGTGACGAAGGCCAAAGATCATTATTTCTCATATCTATACTCTAACAGTCAGTAATACTTACCACTACACCACAACCATCAGGGTTCTCACTATCAAATTTCCCTACATGGTTAGAGTCAAAATCATAGTTTTTGGCCATGAAGGCCTAGTTTCCTTTTTTCTCAAATAAATCCCTACGGTTAAAATTCTCAATAATCGATTTAGGCAACGAAGGCCAAAAATCCTTTTTTCTCATTACTCGCCTCAAAACTCTTAAACCCTTAAATCAACCTTAAATATACTGAAAGTCACACATGGAAAATTATGAAAGGCTGTACTCCCCATACCTTAGTTGTCGATCAAAGCCTTCTCAATCTTTCAGTGAATCTCTCGAAGTTTCTGCCTCCAACTTCTCCTCAGAGCTCTGGCCTCAATACTTTTCACGGTTAACAAAATAAATCCTAATTTCCTTCAGAATTCCTTTTTGTCAAACCTAGTCTTGGGCCACACAATTGGGCTTTTCTCATAACACCCTTACTAACTCCTCTTAATGTCCAAATTACCCTTATTTCACTTATATTTATTTTAACTAATAATAATAATAATAATATTTCCATATTGTATACTATTAAATAAATAAATAATTCAAAAATGTATAATTCTCAATAATCCACAAAACCACTGAAAACCACCAAAATACAAATATTCTCAATTAAATAAATAAATTAAAATATTCCAACTAAATTTGGGGTGTTACATGCCCAACGGGTGCCACTTGTCCTTCTTAGTCATCAGAAAATAAAACTACTCCCTCCATTATTTGAATTTCAAATACTTAATTAATTTTCAACCAGCATCTCGGTAAAAGGCCAACATTTCCAAAGTTCATAATTTTCTCTAAGTCCCTAGAACATTTTAACTTCCTCTTTCAAAGATCTCAAGCCTTTTGACAGGCTCCTTACCTCTAAAAAAGACTTTAGTATTTTATTCAAATATCTTAATCCATAAGAGGTGTCGAATTTATGAGCTAACAAATTGCCTCCAAAAATGTCTTTTTCGACCTGTATGTAGAAAAAGCACATTTTTTGACAGCATCTAGTTCGACGTCGTTGCTTCGACTTTCACCGAGCCATCAGCATGATTCGGTCGACTGTGTCTTGGAAGGTAAGAGAGAGCAAAGAAAAAGAAAAGAAACAAAGAAGAAACTGTTCCTCTATCCCCGTGCACGTTCCTGACGTCATGGGTCATTATGACGGATGTCTTAGAACTCACAAAAATCACAAATCATCATCATCCTTTTTTGAGCCTAGGAAGATCATGGGCATATGTAGCAACTACCAGCACCCTATTTTTTCATCTTGGGACATACACGTGGCCCACTAACTCTAGCCACTTATGATGAAAACTCTTGATCTCCAAAACATCCTATAAATACCTTTTCAGACATTATTTCCCACTTTTCCAATCTTTAGCAAATACTCACGTCTTATTCTCCAAATATTCCTTCACTCTCAAAAATCCATTTCTTCCTTAACTTCAACAATGGCTGAAAACCAAAATCAGAAGAAGAAGACACAAACTAAAGGGAAAACTACTACCTGCTTATTCCTCCTTTCACCACCTTGAGTGGACCAAAAGTAGTGAAGAATCAACAGTTCATCCGTGAACCCTTGTTGGAGGAGAAACACCATATCTACGAGTCCCAGGTAATCATTCTTGTTACTGTTGTAGGAAAACCTTTAGCAATGTCTGGTCCATTGTCTCCCTTAGGTCTTAACTATTCAAGCCTAAGTGACTTCTTCCCTTCTTACCATAAAACCAAGTTTTTAGGGCAAAAATACTCTAGCAAAATTCTCGCTGAAGGTCCTAATAGTTTAGCATCCTACAATGTAGACCTTAAGTACCTCAACGACGGAGCTAGGTTGTTCAGGGCCACCCTTTATTTTAAGGATTCTGAACTTTACCTAAACTGGTTGATGAAGGTGGAGAAGGTGAAAGCCAACGACTGAAAAGAAACTAGTATTTATGATTTGATAATGATGTTGAAGGTCGGCCCAAATTACTGCCCCTCATGTTGGCTTCCTCTATGTATTTCTGGGACAACACCCATTATACTTTCCATATCCCGTGTGGGATGATGACACCGACGCTCTTTGATGTAGCCTCTATCATAGGGATGAAACCTCACAGACTGGTTTACGACCCCGAGATCGATTGTCAAGACACCATAGGACTCTCGAATACAAAACATACTTATACCCACTTTATCAATCATTACCATAATAAGAATACTACCATTGTCGACGCTGAAGAACATATAGCCTTCTTGGCCATGTGGCTGTCTCGTTGTGTCTTTTGCACTAAATCTTTGCAGGTGGCGCGGAAGTACCTTACTTTGGCCAATCAGCTACACCTGAAGTGAGGCATTTGCTTAAGCGAGATGATCCTGGCCAATCTTTAAGAAGCTTTAAGCAAAGGTGTTGGCAAGCTGAAGGACGAGGAAAGCCGTGGGAACCTGCTGCTATCAGGTCCTTTCTGGTTACTCCAACTGTGGCTCAACGCCACTTTCGAAAGTAGCCTCCCAGACAAAGGAGAATTTGATAAAGAATCACCCTCCATCACTGAAAGACAAGTCAAATGGCCTCGCTTGGTTCAACTCACCCTAAGCAAAGAAGGACACACGCTTCGAGTCAATCTTTCTAGCTTCATTAACATGTTCACCAAGCGTCACGAGTTTACCCCAAGGATGGCTCCCTTTGTAGAGAGGAAGTATGACCTTGAATGGTTCAGCAAACCTTTCCCTCCTTTGCTAAAGAAACAAGAAGAAGAGTCGAAACTGGTCTGGGAACGATTTCTTACGCCTAGACTTTTAGTCCACAAACTCAACCTTCTCAGAGGCCAAGCCTCTTTGGTAGCCTACCAGCCAAACCTAGTATCACGACAATTTGGGTTGATACAAACTTTGCCCAAATGTTTATATGACAAGAAAGCCCACGTTATACCCCCCTTACTGCTTTCAATCCCATAGAGTGTTCGACACACTTGGCGCGCCATGCCCATAAGTCTCTTCTTACACCCATCCATTTTGAACCCTCTTACTTCTGCTCCCCAGAGTTCCACAGTTGGTGGTCCAGGCACTATGCTTCAGAGTTTCTTGATGTTTCTAGCTTTACTCGCTTGATTGACCAAGCTTTCGTTGATGTGCAGGAGAAAATCAAGAAAGGTACATCTGCACATATCAAAGAAATTCAAGCCTTCCAGAAGTACTTTGAAACCGCCTATCGACCAGATGATGTTAGTCGAACCATCCGTAAGGTTGTTGTCACTTTGAAGGAAAAGTTTTCTAAGAAAATGGAGAATTTAAAAATCCTCTCATTTGTTCCTCGCGAGAAACGATATGAGGTTGATTTTAATTTATTTCCTCCAAAGATCCCTCGATTACCAACTACTGATTTTGGAGCGGCTCTTGCCCCTCCATTTCCAGATTGGTTCATCTATGGAGATTCCATAAAAATCCCTCGACAGCAGTTGAAACTGAAAGTGCAGCGGGTGGTTCCGAATAAACATACACTCGATACTTTCAAAGGTCACCTTCATGTTGGTATCGAAGATGTTCGCATCGAATCCGAAATTATTGAAGGTCATCCCCCTTTGATTTGGACTTTTTTCACTGAACTTTATTGTTACTGACTGGTAGCGACGTGATTTATCTTGTAGCTTCCCCAAAAAGAAGTGCTCCAACATCAAGGACTGAAGGCAAGGTCGAAGGCCAAAAGGTAATCCTCTATAAGCCTTAGTTGGCTTGCCTTTCTTGAATGTCTCTAATATTTTTTGCTGTTTAGGTAAGTCGCCAGCCACCTACTCCTCAAAAGAAGCTCAAGAGGGCTTCTGCCCAAATAATCATTGACTCAGAGGATGATGATAAATCTCCTCCTGAAGATGTCTAACTAAAGAAAAGGCGAAGAGTCACCCAAGGTTTAGATATTGTTGGTACTTTGTCTGCCCTCTCGACAGTCAAAACTCCCAAACTAACCACTCCTCCTCGAGATCCTGTTGAGGCTCCTGCTGGGGGTACCTCGATTCCATACATCGTTCCTGTTGAAAGTGACAATTCTAGTCCCGCTGATGAAGACACTAAGGCATGTCTTGTGTCTAAATGTTTCTCAAGAACCTGCTATGTTTTATCCTGCCATTTCTTATATTTGTTTCTTCATCTAGGCTGATGCTGGAGGTTCGAAACCTACCCCACTCAAATCTCTTTCGCCGGCCATTCTTTTGAACAGCCAAGGTGAGCCTACTTATCATCCCACATATGATTTGAGCTCTGGTATGAGTTCCCTTGGTGAGATTAATAAACCTGAATTTACCACAGTTCCTCCTTCACCTACCAAAACAATTACCTAGCAGTCTCAGACTGACGGGTCTGACCATGAAGAAGACAATGCCCCACATGATCTTGAAGTAGCAGATGAATAAGACACTCCTATGGAGGAAGGTGAAACCTTGACTGACACAAATAGTTCTCCTTTAAATCAAACTATCGTTGCTGATGACATTAAGGCAGCAGGAGAAACAAATGTTGTCGAGGATGAGACTATGCATCAATCAGAACTAGATGGGTCTAGTGACAAAGGCACTGAGGATGAAATGGAAAGAAATAAAATAGATGGTGACCAAGGTAAGAAATAGAAGCCTGAGGAACGTCCTGTCGATGAACCTGCCCCTGTCGGAGTGACTAACACATCAACTGTTGTTGCCCCTAAAGAAAGTGAAGTAGTACCTATCAACATTGATGCAAATCTTACTAAGGCAGAACTTGATGCCCTAAAACTCTCTAATCCTCGACAGTATATCAAACTTCTCTTGAGAAAACGAGGCATTTCTTCTCGTAAGGCCCCCAGCACCTCAACTTCTAAAGACCAAGTCTCAAGCAAACCAACAGAGAGCATTCTTGACAAGATCAAGGGGAAGATCTTCAAAGGGGATCTCTTCTCCCATTTACAAATGGACCCAGTCACCCACCTTTCTTTGAAAGCTCTTCTTCAACAAGTGAACCTTCATTCGATCTCTTCTAAAGCTGATAGTGTTATCTTAGAAGTTGGTACTTTAATTGACCAAGTACACAGAGACCTCCGACTGCTGCCCCAAATTGAGAAAGCTATTTCGACAAAGGCTGGTAGTGAGGCTGCTGCTTGGACCACTGCCGCTTAGTCTGAGAGTAAGATTGTAGAATTGGAGGAAAGAAAGGAGAAAAACCAACAAGAGATCGCCACAAATGAGAAGAACATTTCTTGTTGGGAACGTAGAATCAAAAAGCTTCGAAACAGGATATCGAAAGCTAAGAAGAAAAATGCTAAATTATCTTCTTTTGATGACTCCACTTTATCAACTGAGCTCAAACATGCCATTACCTTTGTTGAGGAAGCCCAATGTTTGGAAACAGAGATTGCTCAATTGGAGTTACACAAGACCTTGTGTCAGAAACGCCTTGAGCTCCAAAGGTCGAAATATTTCAAGATGCAGGAAAATCTCCCTTTTTAGTCCATTATGACCCTTTGTAATGCTTTTCCTTTTGCTGGCCTTTGTGAGCCATAGTTTTAATTTATCGTTGTAATGTACTGAGCCATTTTGGCATATTATATTAATACCATTTATGGCTTTTGTTCTATGTTTAGCATTACTCTATTGATATTTTCACCTCCTGAAGCGCAGGCTTGTATTTTTTCAAATACTTGCCATTTACTTTTAATACTCTCCTATCTTAGTTTAGTTCTTCTACTTCATGCGCTCCATTGAAGAAAACTTTCAAAACTTGAAATGGGCCTTCTCATTTCGGGGACCATTTGCCTAAAGACCTGATCTTTCGATCCATAGGCAGGATCACCCTCCAAACCAAATCTTAAACCAAAAAGGTTTTAGCCTTAATCTTCTTGTTATAGGACTTCACTACTCTTTTCTTTTGCCTTCTCAAAAGTTCCAGAGCCTTAAGTCTTTCCTCACCTAGATCCACCAACTCATCGAGCATCATGTCCCAATAAATTTCACGAGGGATTTCATGATGGCTCTGAATCTTAACTGACTGTATATAGATCTCGACAGGCAGCACTGCATCGTAGCCAAAAGTCAGTCGATAAAGAGTGCTATTGGTTGCTTCCTTAGGGGACGTTCGACATGCCCATAGGATCTGGTCCAACGTCTTATGCCAATTTTTTGGTTTACTCCCTACTTGCTTTTTTATCAAACCAATTACTACCTTATTTGCTGCCTCAACTTGGCCCTTCGCTTGGGCATAATAAGGCGTCGAGGTTAAGAGCTTGAATCCCATCTCTTTAGCAAACTCCTGCATCTTTAGACCGGTGAACGTCGACCTTTGATCTGTTGTGACTGTTTCTGGTAGCCCAAACCTATAAATGATATACTTCTAAATGAAATCGATGACATCCTCTTGATCTGCTTTTGATAAAGGTATCGCTTCGATCCATTTCGTGAAGTAATATATTCCCACCAGGATATACTTTTGGTTTTTGGAAGACGCTGATCGAATCTCCCCAATCAGGTCCAAGGCCCATCCTCTGAAAGGCCAAGGCTTGATTATAGAGTGTAATTCACTTGCTGGGATGTGCTGTATGTCAGGATGGACCAACATTCCTGGAAGCCCTTGGCGAACTCAATGCAATCTTTTAACATAGTGGGCCAATACATGCCTTGGCGGAACAATAACCATCTCATCTTGTGGCCTCCTTGGTGTGCCCCATACGTTCCGCTGTGGACTGATGACAACGCCAAGTACGCCTCAGATTCACTAAGGCATTTGAGTAGAACCCCCTCAGAGGTTTTTTTTGAATAATCTGTTTCCTAGAAGAACATAGCTTAGTGCATGATACTTAACTTTTCGTTCTACAGCCCCTGAAGGGTTTCGAAGGTATTCGACCAAAGGCTTCCTCCAATCTTTGTCTGTCAAACCCTCCACTGTAAAGATTTTGAAAGTTTCTTCATCAATATAGCCAAATTTTGTTGCTTCTAGGTCTGATGGTCGTAGGCCCACAGGCACAACCTTACCTCTGGCTTCGACTACTTCTTGTAAGTCTTCTTTCGAAACCCTATACCCAGAGGCAATTTATGCCAAGTCGTTGGCCACTTGATTTTTTAGTCGCGATATATGTCGAACAGTTGACACCTCGAATTTCTTGAGTAACCTGTTGGCTATTACAAAGTACATAATGAGATTTTCTTTGACACATTTGTACTCCTTTGTTAATTGTTTTATAACCAACTCCAAATCTCCCATTATTTCGACTCGGGTTACCCCCAATTCTAACAAAATTTTAAATCCTGCTATCAAGGAATCATATTCAGCCTCATTATTGGAGCACAACCCTTCAACTTTGTACTTAAATGTTGTTGGAATTTTATCAGGCGAAATAATCAACAGACCTATGCCTGCTCCCTTCTTATGGCTGGAATCGTCGAAGTATAACTTCCAAGGTTCTAGCTCGATGTAATTTAGGACATTTTCGTTTATGGAGTGGTCGACAATAAAATCTGCCACTACCTGTCCTTTAACCGCCTTCAGCGGTTTATAAGTTAGAGAATACTCAGTTAAAGCTAATGCCCATTTACCAATTCGACTATGCAAAATAAGCTTAGACAACATATGTTTGATAATATCAAAATGCGAAGAAACATATACATCAATTGGTTTTATATATTGCTTTAACTTTGTACATGAGAAATATAAACATAGACATAGCTTTTCTATCTCACTATATCTAGTTTCTGCATCATTCAAAACCCTACTAAGGTAGTAAATATCCCTTTAGACGCCATTCTCATCCTTTTGGGCTAACATGTTCCCTAGAGTCTTGTCTAATGCTGCTATATACAACCTCATGCTCTTACTCCTGCATGGTGGCGAAAGTATTGGAGAACGAGTCAAATAGTCTTTAATTTTGTCGAAAGCCTCTTGCTGATCTTTCCCCCATTCGAACCCTTCTTTAGTAACTCGAAGCAATGATGAGAAGGCCTGCGTTTTTCTGCTTAGGTTTGATATAAATCTTCTCAATAAGTTTATCTTACCTAGTAGCAATTGCAGCTCCTTCTAGTTCGACGGTGCTTTCGCTTCCATGATGGCTTTAGTCTTGCTTTGGTTGATTTCGATCCCCTTTTTGTGGACCACAAAACCCAAGAAATCTCCCGCCTGCACAAAAAATGCACACTTTAGAGGATTCATCTTAAGACTATATTTCCTCATCCTTATAAAGGATTGTCGAAGATGATCTACATGGTCTTTTCCTGACACTGATTTCACCACAATATCATCAATATATATCTGCATGAAGGATTCTATATAATCATGAAAGATTGAGTTCATTGTCCGCTGATACGTTGCCCCATCATTTTTTAGGCCAAAAGGCATCACTATCCATTCGTAAGTGCCTAAGGCCCCGGGACAACGAAAGGTTGTTTTGGGAACATCATCCTCTGCAATGAAAATCTGATTATAATCAGAGTATCCATCCAGCATGCTAAGGTACTCTTGGCCCGCGACAAAGTCGACTAGCATCTCTGCCACAGGCATCGAGTATTCATCTTTAAGAGTTGCTGAATTTGGATCCCTAAAGTCTATGCAAACTCTTAAAGACCAATTTTTCTTAATGACTGAAACAATGTTGGCCAGCCATTCGACATACCTGGTCGTGTGGATGAACCTGCATCGAAGGAGTCTTTCGACTTCCTCCTTTATTTTTGAGAGGACTCCCGAAGCGAAACGTCTTGGGCTTTGTTTGATTGGCTTCTTCCCAGGCTTGATCGGTAGTTTTTGTTCGACCAATTCCCTCTTTAAACCAGGCATCTCATCATAATCCCAAGCGAAACAGTCTTTGTATTTCGAAGCAATTGGATAATTTCAATCCTGAGTTGAGGGTCAAGATTGGCACTGATATACGTTGGCCTTTTGGCTGTCCCTTCTCCTAGATCAACTTCTTCCAAAGGATCCTGCGCTAGAATTTTGAGGTCGTTCGCCAGTGGATCTTTTTCGAATCCCAGAGGCTCTTCATCATGAATAGCATCGGGCCTTTGGTCTTCGTGCTGAATCTTATCAGGTGGTTCTGGATCGAAATTTTTGCCAGGACCTTCTTGACAGGATTCCGAGCTGGCCTTTTCAGCCATCTTGTTGCTGGCAGCCTCCAAGATCGCTTGTAGTTTAGTTTCGGCCACGTAGGCCGAAATTATTTGTAGCGCTTTGAATTCAGTCATTATCACTGAATTCGCTTCCCCAACCTGTGGGGTATACTAGAGCTGCGCTAAGGTATGCGAGTCTCTCACTTGGCGTCTCCTTATCCCAATGGAAACCATTGACGAGATGCAAATATAATGAGCAGTATGTTTCCTCGTTTAGTACAAACTCGAAATCTGCTGGGGCACATGGACCTATGCTGGCCAGGTGCTTGTCGAACTGCCTTCGATCGACATGGTTTATGGGCGCCCTAAAGTACCTTTGGTCAGTTTCAATGTTCTCGACGATGCCGTCTGGTCTCCAAATAGAAATTCGTTGGTGCATTGAAGATGGTACTGCACCAATACCATGAATCCACTCCCGCCCAAGCAGCAGATTTAGTTGGCCTTCGTTTCCACCACCATGAAAATGGTAGGTCTTATTATTATTCCGACTGTTAGGTCAACCTGTATAACTCCCATGGTCGAACCTACCTTGCCTTCATAGTTTGACAAGACCATGTTGTGTGGTTTTGTATCGGTATCATATTTGCCGATTTTACTTAACAAGAAATATGGCATCAGGTTCACCATTGCGCCATAATCTACTAGAATTTTATTTCCACCTTCCTCGTAATATAAAGGGGTTTAAAATAGTTCTTCATAGCTTCTATGGGCCGCTCGAAAAAAGCATTTTGTTCTTCGACACTGAAATTCTGGTATGCATATCACATGTGTTCCAAGAACATTGACCTCTGCTCAACAAGGATGAGGACAAACCATGGCCAATTTAAATTTCTTTAAATTGTCCCAATGTCATGACCAATGTCACAACCTCTGCAGTCTATCATACTATTTATCTAACCATTTAAAGTACAAAATTGTAAATGTAGAAAGATAAAACACAGTACGTGTTCACCCAGTTCGGTATCAACAACACCTACATCTGGGGGCTACCAAGCCAGGGAGGAAATTCACTATTAGTATAATCAATTCAAAGTCAAACCTCTAGTTTGCACTTCTCACTTAATCTCTACCCAATGAAACTTCAGCCTAGAGACACTCTAGTACCTGAGTATACCCACTCACTCCCCCTCAATCACACAATAGTGATATCAAATAATTATAAAAATAAATATGAAGAGACACTTCATATACACCTTGATCATGCTTCACAGCTTTGATCAAGGAACTCACACACTCTTGCTTCACAGCTTCGAGTGAGACGCAACCTAGAATCTACCCAACCAAAACAATCATCCACCAGACAATTGCTTGGATTACAAGTATTCCTAAACAGACTTTACAAGTGAAGACTAGCCTTCTTCACTTACAAATATGTCTACCTCAATGTATCAAAAGATACAAAGGGTGACTTACACACAAAGGACTCTCAACCCTAGACCTCTATTTTACACTCTGATTTTTCTTGATGTGAGTGCTGACTTTTCCCTTGCTTCTGCGCCTCCTTTTATAGCACTGCAGACTGGGCTTGGGCTGTGCAGAAGTAACAAATATTAGTTTTAATAAAGTAAAACTAATTTCCACTATTCAAGGTGCTGTCAAATTAGGTCACAACTGTTTCATGATATGGTCAGCACTGCCTATAATCTCTCTTGAGATAACTAAGGAGTCATAACAGGTTTCCTGAAGTATAGCCTGAGATATATCAGGTATCATAACAGAAAAACAAAATCTGCATGCCTGATGTCATACACTCAATGTTATGACATCCAGTATGACATCCATCTCTCTTTGTGCTTAGCTGACCAACCTTGCCCTGCTGCACACTCCTGCAGAATCTTCTTCACACCAGTAGCAACAAGCATATTGTAGTGTCTTAAAAAGTCTCACAAAACCTTTTTATGAACCCCAACTAAATCTGCACTTTGTTCCTACTAATTCTCTTTGGCCTGCACATACTGATGAGGTATATCCAAAGCACTTCTGTCAAGAGATATACACTAGCAGCTCCTTCTGTTGTCATACAACTATGTCCTGCTTAAAACACATGACAACACACCTCACTCACCACACCTCCCACTGTTGTGGTTACACACCTCTCTCACCACCTGTGAGGAACTTTATCACAACTCAACCTGTTGTGGCTGCATACCTTACTCACCACCTGTGAGGTACGTGGCTACTGCTAACACATAGTAGCTACTACACTCCTAACCACCTTAGGATCACACTTTGATGAGATGATCTTATCAATCCCCATAGCAGCACCTGCTGTACCAGACATGATGTCATGACATTCAGTATGACATCCATGACAACATTTTTGTCATCACCTCCTTCTGCATCCATGACAGCAGTTCTGCCATCTGCTCTTGTTAGCTCCTGCTGCACATAGCTCCTGCTGCACCAGATGTTATATAATCCTATTAGCAACACATGATAGCAGTTCTGTTATCAGCTCCTGCTAGCTCCTACTGCACCACTACTCCTGCTGTTTCTCACACATGACAGTAGTTCTGTCATGACAGCAGATGGATGTCGTGATGGATGTCATGACATTCAACATGACATTCTTATTAAAACACTCCACAACAATTCTGTCACCACAACAGATGGAGATGTTATAGTATCCTGCTTCACATCAGTGCAGGATCATGTTTTACTAAAATTTAGCCAATCCTAGAACCATAGAACCATGGTACTAACAATCTCCCCCTTTGACAAATTTTGGCTAAAACATCCAAGCAGACTTGTCAGGGCAGCAACGATAGCAACAACAGTAGCTTGCTCAGATACTCCCCCTTAATAGTTGAAACAGATAGCAACACTAGATACAACAGTAGCTTGCTCAGATACTCCCCCTTAATAGTTGCAATAGATAACAACACCAGATAGCAGCACTTTTTATTTTCTCCCCCTTGGTTTAGTCAAAACTTTGACAACAAATGGAGTACTTGTACATACATATGCTCAACACAAACTGTACATACAGTCATCTCACCATCTCCCAAGAAATACACAAGCTGCTTGACCTTTAATAAGGACTGCACCACTTCAACAGCTACACACCAGACAAGTTCACATCTTCCCCTGTCAGCATAAACATTGCTCCCCCTGAAAGAGAGAACCCAAGCACATGAAGAATTACTTCATCATCTTTACACATACAACTTTACACCCCTTGATTCACAACCCATACTGGAGCAAATAGCAGAGGCAGTTGCAGGATTCCTATCTGGAAGATTTCTCAGATTTCAGCTTTGACAAAAAATCTCCAAGATGTCAGAGTGAAATTCCTTCCTTATTCATAAAATCAAGGCTAATGGTGTCTTGATCTTCATCTTCACCAGTCATACACAGTACTTGGATAGAAGCCCAAAACCTAATTTGATCCATTGATACCCAAGGACATCACCAAGAGCAGAACCACTGTTAAGTTCATTCTGAACATTTAACCCAATGTCATAACACCTGGTATGACATTTAACGTATGACTTTTCACTCTCCTAGAGGTATACAGTCACAAACTGCTTGAAGTCACAAGCAATTTTTAAACTGTACTATTACAGCAACAAATCCTAGATAGAAGTATAACTCCCCATATCAATGGTAACCAGTGCACATGAATGGAAAACATAAGACGCATCTTCATGTCTTCAAGAACTCATTCTTTGTTCAACACACATGTTGAACGCATTCACTTACTGCTTGAACCACAAGCAAGTAGTACACCCATCAAACAGAAGCTCTCCCCTATCTTTGATGACAGCTGCTCCAAGATCACCATATTATCTCTTATGACCAACTCCATGCTCATACAGAGAGGAGGCACCAAACTGATCAACCTCTTCCTAGAGTTACTTGTATAAGAAGAGACCACTTCTCCACAAGTATTCTGGCCTTAGGCTGAGTACAAGATAGACACCTCATAGGGACTTTATCATATCAGAATGCACTCAATACCTTCACATCCTACTCCAAGACAGTCTTTTTACCTTATCATTCTCCCGTATGACAAGATAGACTACTTCTTAGCCAAGAAGTGAATCACAAGTTCCATAAGAGATCTTCACATATCAGATGGTTCATATCACAGACACACCATCCCATGGTTCTTTATGTGCCCATACTGGACTTACTGCTGCCTAGTAGTCCAACTGAAGATCTTCACAGCTCCACCAGCTTGATCAACTCCATCTCCACAATAAGGTAATCTTCTATACACAACTTAGGGCTTCTACCACAAGCTCCAATATGTGAACAGAAACAGATCCTCCTTTGGTCTTCAACCAATTACCCTTCTGCACATGAGTAATTAGTTCCAAGCATGAACAGTCCCAGAACCTTTTGTGGTCCTCAAATGACTACCCTTCTTCACAAGAATAGTTTTCTAAAGGCACACTTCTTAAATAACCAAATGCCACTGTTTGGTTATTCAGAGTCTTTCAGAGCTCTGGAGAATCTGCCAATCCACCAGGCCAATTTGATCTTTAAGTCTCAATTCTTCTTGCTCCAAAGCAAGGCATCTACTCCTTCACACAGCTCCTGCAAACTGCATGAGATGAAGTATTACTTCCATTCACACCTGAGAAGATCAACTTATCTTCAAATGATGTGCCACAACATCACTTGAGGCCTTTGAAGTTCCCGCTTGATGTCACAACTTTGGTTAAGACATCCAGCGGGAGAGTTCAGGCTTTCATTCTGCCACTTAGACTAACCTCATCACTCAATCAGAAGGAGCTCATAGACTTGAGTTTGAGTAGATGTTAGATCCCAATTGTTGTATATATTTGACCCTTTTTAATAGTATTTTTACTCGTTTTTATCTAGTAGTGTTTGATTTAGTAGTAGAATTTGTTTAGTTTCATTTTGTTGTGATTCAAGTGAATGGTGTTCATAATATTGCTGTTAAGTGTGCAGGTTTGACACTAATAGGAGCACCTTAGAAGGAATGAATTTGAAGCTGCTTGAAGAAAGTTGAAAGATCAGAGCATTCGCTTGGCGAAGCCCAGCGAGTTCCAGCGAAGGTTCGCCCGACGAGCCAAGGTGAATAATTCAGAATAAACTCCCAGACCTAAAGGGCAGAAAGTTCACTAGGCGAAGGTTCCAGCGAAGCTTCGCTACCGTTCGCCTGGAGAGGGTTACGGTGAAGAAGTCTCAGCTTTCCTCTTGCAATTCCAGTAGCAAATCAACACAAAATTCACCTGGCGAGTGATGCCAGCGAATGTTTGCCTGGCGAATATTTTGCTTCGCCTGGCGAAGGCACGACACACCAGAAGGGCGGTTTGCTTGTTGGAGGCACCTTGAAGTGCCAAGATATTTTATGTTCGCCTGGCGAATGGGCGAAAACAGAGCTACTTTTTGACACTTTCTAGTGCCTTATAAGTACCATGCTTTAGCTACTTTTGGAGGACACTTAGAACATTTGCAACATAACATTTTCTGACCTAGAATTGAAGATAGCTTAGTTTTTCTTGCTTTTTGGCTTATCTTGTAATCTTGAGAAGTGGAAACACATCCATCATCAATCCTTTGAAGTGGATGTTCTTCATCTTCTCCATTTTCTTCTTGTTCAAGCTACCCATGAGAATGAGTATCTAAGTCCATCTTTTTGTCAAGGTTAGATGTAGGTAATCATTAAACTTTGTATGTGTATGGATGATCCTCATTTGTAAACTCTTTGAAGATTAATATATGGTGAAAACCTTGTTTCATTTACAATCTTTTGTGTTGGTTAATTATTGAGAGATATTTCCCAACTCTTGACCTAAGTTCTCATCCTTCTCTTTTCTTGAGCTAGAAATAGTCTTGGATGGTTTTGTTCACTTAAAATGTTAAACTTTAAAGTTGTCATTTTGATAGATTGTGTGAGAAATCAACAATGAATCAAAATGGTAAACATCACAATGTGAGTTAGAGATAATCATATTGAGAGGATATTGTGAATGTGTTGATCATTAAAAGGAGTTTATGCAATGTTGATTGAACATATGCATGCAAAGTGATTACCGAACCCTAACTTTGGCAATCTTTATTTAAACCGACAAACCATTATTTTATCACATTTCTTATTTATATGCAAAGCTACCGTTACTTTAAAACCAAACCTTTTGTTACTATAAAGTTACGAATTTAACAACTGTCGAACGACGACAATATCTCATATTCCCTGTGGAGACGATAACAAAAACCCGACACTTGACCACTGTTCTAACAGTAGACAACCTCCATCTTGCTTTATTGGACCACAACATATTGCTTGAAGTGCATTTGCTTTAGGAACTTCCTCTTTAAAGAAAACCAAACATGCCAAAGCTTGATTCTTTAGAGAAGGAAGATCACACAAATCTTTACAAAAGGATTCCCACTTTCCTAAGGTAGAGACTTCTTTAGTAAGTCAAAGATAACTGCCACTTATCCTTGACCTCCAAGATGAGCAAGATCTCATACTTCCATGCACTTAGATCAGAAATAAACTGACCCAAGTAGAGCTACCAACACCATCTTCTAGACCGGTTTCTTGCCAAGAAACTTTCTAGATACATATCATATGCTGCTGCAATCCAATACACTGACCCAAGAAGAGTGTCTTCATCTGCACTTCCACCAGCACCACATTCTAGTCTTAGTTTCTTGCCAGGAAACTTACTAGAATAATGACAGATCCTACCACACAAGTGTATGGTACCAAGATCATCAGCTATATCTGCTTTGATATAGTGATTCATTCCTTGCATCAACAGAATTCTGCACAATCTCTGCTGATGAATTGTCTCAACATTTGGTTGAACACCAGATTCTCATAGCAGATCTGGGGCCTGATGCTTGAGCAAAAACTGATGAGACAACTTGATCATCAACTAAGGATAATCCATTAAATATTTGAGAATATCTCAAACAACAATGAATCTTAAATCCTTGTAACAGATCCTTCTCTGAACTTCATGTATAATCAATTAAATACATGTGGAGACCATAAATAGAAATTGATCTTAAATCCACACATCTTCAGGAATACCAAGGCTTAAACATCAAGGCTGCCACCCTTGACTCAACCTCTCTATGACTTCCTCTGCTGATAGAATCCTTTGCAGGTCATGAGTGGTGAAAGTAAATCACCTCCCACTATCTTCTCTAGCACAGCTTCCAGCAATCTGCCACAGCTATACATCAAACTGTATATAGGCCAGTCTTCTCCCAGGGGGATCAGAGTTCTTTTATCAGAGAACTATGCAGCGGAAACACCAAAAGAACATGCCCTAAACATGATGTCAGATCATTCAACAGGTCATAGCAGCTCCTTATATCAGAGGGCACAACAGCAGATGCGTGCACTCCTTCACTCCATAAGCTGTAGCTCAGCAAGATCATCAAATCAGCTGCAGCTTTTCCTTGTTTAACCACCAGAAAGTATCTCCCAAGATCTCATCCAGAACAGACAGGATGCCTGCTCTGATACCAATTGAAATTCTGGTATGCAAATCACATGTGTTCCAAGAACATTGATCTCTGCTCAACAAGGATGAGGACAGACCATGGCCAATTTAAATTTCTTTAAATTGTCCCAATGTCATGACCAATGTCACGACCTCTGTTGTGACATCTGCAGTCTGTCATACTATTTATCTAACCATTTAAAGTACAGAATTGTAAATGCAGAAAGATAAATAACACAGTAATTGTTCACCCAGTTCGGTATCAACAACACCTACATCTGGGGGCTACCAAGCCAGGGAGGAAATTCACTATTAGTAGAATTAATTCAAAGTCAAACCTCCAGTTTTCACTTCTCACTTAATCTCTATCTAATGACACTTCAGCCTAGAGACACTCTAGTACCTGAGTATACCCACTCACTCCCCCTCAATCACACAACAGTGATATCAAACAATTACAAAAATAAATATGAAGAGACACTTCATATACACCTTGATCATGCTTCACAGCTTTGATCAAGTAACTCACACACTCTTGCTTCACAGCTTCGAGTGAGACACAACCTAGAATCTACCTAACCAAAACAATCATCCACCAGACAATTGCTTGGATTACAAGTATTCCTAAATAGACTTTACAAGTGAAGACTAGATTTCTTCACTTACAAATATGTCTACCTCAATGTATCAAAAGATACAAAGGGTGACTTACACACAAAGGACTCTCAACCCTAGACCTCTATTTTACACTCTGATTTTTCTTGATGTGAGTGCTTACTTTTCCCTTGCTTCTGCGCCTCCTTTTATAGCACTACAGACTGGGCTTGGGCTGTGCAGAAGTAACAAATATTAGTTTTAATAAAGTAAAACTAATTTCCACTATTCGAGGTGCTGTCAAATTAGGTCACAACTGTTTCAGGATATGGTCAGCACTGCCTATAATCTCTCCTGAGATAACTAATGAGTCATAACAGGTTTCCTGAAGTATAGCCTGAGATATATCAGGTATCATAACAAAAAAACAAACTCTGCACGCCTGATGTCATACGCTCAATGTTATGACATCCAGTATGACATCCATCTCTCTTTGTGCTTAGCTGACCAACCTTGCCCTGCTGCACACTCCTGCAGAATCTTCTTCACACCAGTAGCAACAAGCATATTGTAGTGTCTTAAAAAGTCTCACAAAACCTTTTTATAAACCCCAACTAAATCTGCACTTTGTTCCTACTAATTCTTTTTGGCCTGCACATATTGATGAGGTATATCCAAAGCACTTCTATCAAGAGATATACACTAGCAGCTCCTTCTGTTGTCATGCAACTATGTCCTGCTTAAAACACATGACAACACACCTCACTCACCATACCTCCCACTATTGTGGTTGCACACCTCTCTCACCACCTGTGAGGAACTTTATCACAACTCAACCTGTTGTGGCTGCATACCTTACTCACCACCTGTGAGGTACGTGGCTACTGCTAAAACATAGCAGCTACTGCACTCCTAACCACCTTAGGATAACACTTTGATGAGATGATCTTATCAATCCCCATAGCAGCACCTGCTGTACCAGACATGATGTCATGACATTCAATATGACATCCATGACAACAGTTTTGTCATCACCTCCTTCTGCATCCATGACAGCAGTTCTACCATCTACTCTTGTTAGCTCCTGCTGCACATAGCTCCTGCTGCACCAGATGTAATGACATCCTATTTACAACACATGACAACAGTTCTGTTATCAGCTCCTGCTAGCTCCTACTGCACCACTACTCCTGCTATTTCTCACACATGACAGTAGTTCTGTCATGACAGCAGATGGATGTCGTGATGGATGTCACGACATTCGGCATGGCATTCTTATTAAAACACTCCACAACAGTTCTGTCACCACAGCAGATGGAGATGTTATAGTATCCTGCTTCACATTAGTGCAGGATCATGTTTTACCAAAATTTAGCCAATCCTAGAACCATGGTACTAACAGACACAGCGATTATTCATAACATAGTAGCACACAGGCTTGTGTGCCGCCATTTCTGCCTCTGTGTAGGCATCAAGGTTTTCGACTTCTGAAATTTTGTCAAAATCCCTTGGAACTACTGACACTACATTGACCAGCAAATTTAAAGAATCTTTGGTGTCAGAATCAAAATTGTCCGTCATTTTGTCATCTGCTTCAACTGGCTTTTTCTGTTCTACTACCTAGGCAGGGAATAATCTTCGCCCCACAGGTGCTTTCCCAACGGTCTTCGACTGGCCCAATTTATTCTCAACAGGGGCATTAGTGCTAGACTCTTCCTGGTTCTTCAATGAGCCTTCCCTAAGGGCTTTCTTCTTGCGCTGCTCTCGTCTCCACTGCGATCGAGACATGGGATTCTTCCCTTTGTAGTTTTCAGATATATGGGAATTTTTGGAGGACTAGAACTCCTTTCAATAGGTAACTAAAGATCCTCGATTAACCTCGAAGTTTTTCCTCTTCTGCTATCCTTGTTTTTTGTCCTCGTTAGGTTTCACCTACTTGCTATTAGCAGTTTCAACAACGGGTTTGAAGCTAGTGGGTCTGGCTCTTAGGTCCCTGGTATGGGGCTCAGACCTTCTTGGGAGATTACCTCGAGATTCGAACCTGTGTTTCTCCCTACCTTGTTTTAATCTGCGCGCCCCTTCTAGTTTCTGGGCAGCTTTCCTGTCGAAGATGGAGCTACACCTAGGACATAACATTACACTGGACCCTTTCCCCTGACAACGGTGAAGAAAATCGACAATTGACTCTTCATGTCCTGGATAAGCCACTTTATTGAGTTCTTCCTGACAACTCGATTCATCATTCTCTATGGTTTCATGCTGCATTATTTCTACCATATTGACATTGACATCTTCGCCCAGATCGAGCTTCAGTAAATCCAACTCCAGGCCTTTGGTGGCCTGGTCCATTTTGACGAAACTATCAGTAGTTTCCTTAGTCACTATCATCAAACTTGGACTCTTTATGTATTTGGGACTTGGATCATCAATAACTTGGTCGAGGCCATCAGTGGCCTCCTTCAAACAATCCTCTTGTCCAAAACCCATAATGACCTTTGCCATTACAATCCCATCTACGAGATTATCAGTAACATCTAACGTGTTGATCGAGAGGTTATAGTCATCAGTAACTTCGACCATATTGGCCTCCGTAGGCTCGGTGTCGACCTTCATCTGGCTGCTGGCTTTCTCCCTAAATTTCAGTCTTCCCTCTTGGATTGCATTTTGAACCAGATCCTTGAAAAGAAAACATTGAGACGTTTTATGACCCAAAAAATTATGGTATTCACAAAACCCTCTCTTTTTTCTTTGCTCTAAAGACGGAACTTTAGCACCAGGTGGTACTATCATTTGCCCATCTTTAACTAACAAATCGAAAATTTTGTCACATTTCGTGATGTCGAAAGTATATGTTTTCTATGGGAATCTGTTGTTCTTTTCAGATTTGACGAAACTTTCCCCCAGTGGGGGAGCCAGTACTTTGCAAGCGTAGGGAGGATCATGTTTAATTTTAGCAAGGTCTACTTCGATTTTGTCAAACTATAATGGGTCTTCACGCACACCCTCGATGTTTTCATTATATTCAACAAAATCTAATTTCTTGCTTTTGTTGAATTTGGCTTTTTCTTCTTTAAGACGCTCTAGCTGTCGGACTCTGTCGGCTAATTGAGCCATGTCCCTTAGGTACTAGGTGTCTAACTTCTTTCTAATGGAATAGTTGAGGCCCCCTGCGGCCATTTTGAACAACTCATGCTCAGGCACCTGGGTGAAACATCTGGCCTTGAGTAGTCGAAACCTATTGAGGTACTCTTCGATTGGCTCAGAAAACTTACGTTTCACACTTGCAAGTTCCTTTAGACTAATCTTGGTTTGGCCCATATAAAACTGTTCATGGAATAAACGCTCCAACTGGGTCCAATTACACACTGAATTGGGGGGTAACATCGTAAACCAAGTGAAGGCACTTTTAGTGAAAGAACTTAGGAAGTATTTTATTCTAAGAATCTCACCATTTTCTATCTCTCTGGCCTCGATTATATAACGAGCCACATGTTCGACAGTAGATTCGGTCGTATCTCCTAAGAACTTAGTGAATTTGGGCACTTTCGTTCTAGGAGGTAACTCTGCTTGAAGGAGATAATCCACTATTGGAGATGTATAGTTTGGCCTGGTGAACCCAGTGTTTACACCGTTTCGAGCCATGATTCTTTTGACCATGGCCACTAAGTTATTATCGACAGCTATGTTATTGCGTCGAACCTGTTGGACGACATTATCTGCGTCCTAGTTACGATTCATTATGATTACTCTTGGGTCCCTTTCCCCTGGGACTGATATTTGATCCCTTAACGATTCGACCCTATGTGGTTTGAATCTGGGGGATTCGATCCTATCCTGATTCTCTATATTGGCCTCAGTTAGGTTCCCTAAGTCCCGTCATGGAATATTTTCCACTAGGGCCTGGTTCCTAGCCACAGGAGGTACTCCCAAAAATCCAGCCAATCGTGTCAACTGCACTGCTAACTGTTTATTGGTTTGGGTAGTGTTTTGGATTAATGGTTGAAAGATTTCACCCATGGTCTGGGATAAAGTTTGAACCATTTGAAAATTTCTCTCATCCATTTGCTATCTTAAACACGCAACCGAAGTATTGGTTAAATTAGGGCCTTGCGTCAAATATCTCAGACTTAGACTTTGGGGATTTAGACCAATGTTCAGCCCAGACCCTGATCCTTGCAACGGCAAAGCCATTGCATTATCTGAGAATATTGGGGGAGCGTTTTGGAGCCCTTGCATCACAATTATGGGCATCCCATATGGAGGGTTTCTCGGTAATTGTGAAAACCCGGGAGGAGCAAACTGTCTAGACGCCGAATTTCCTCCTAGTGGAGTTTGGGGATTCGACGCTTGAGGTCCAATATACTCCAACACTTGTTGATTATAAGTCCTTAAGCCTGTCGACCCAGGCCCTAGCACTGAGGGTACTGGTTCTAGCCTCGCAGGAGGCACCATTTGTTCTCCCGTCGAAGGTGTCGAAGGCGGAACTACGTCGTTTCTCGGTCCTTTGTTAGAACCGTCTCCTTGAGAGTTAGAGTTGTTTGGCTGATTTATATCTGTCTCCATATTCCTAACGCTTCGTCTTGTTAGTCTTTCTTCGTTTACAACGACAATTTTACCATTTCTCAGTAACATAAAACGAACTTTTCACGAAAGACCAATAAAATTGCAATTCTGCAAGTTTTGCTTATACTAGTAAAAAAAACTTTTAGCACTGTCCCACTGGGCGTGCCATTTTGTTTCCCTTGAAAAATGGAAAACAACCGCTGATCTTCCAAATCTAATTTTGGTGACTCATAGGATCAATCAGATTGATCCTAGGGCATGTGCTAAAAGATTTTATATTTTGAAATCTATCCAAGTTATACACTTCGACAGTATTGCGGTAAAAAGGTTCTAAAAAGTACCTATTCGACTAGAAGAGAAAGAGAAGATATAGTTTTGGAAAGGAAGAGATAGAAGTCTTAAAGAAGAATTAAGGACGAAGATAAAGTAAAACGCATAGAAGAGAGGAAGAGGTTGCAAGAGAAGTAAAGAAAACTTTGTAAAGTTAAACAAATAAAATAAACTTCATTGAAACGTACTGATGGTGTGTTTACACCACATACATTCTCATTGATACTCTTTTCTCTACACTCAGATACTTTGAGTAAATTTAGGAGTGACTTGCACAAATAGTAAATTACAACACATTAAATTCTATCTTTAAAACTCCTATTTATAATAGAAAAAGATAACTAACAATAACCTCCTAAGGCTATCATCTTCCGACACATGTCACAACGCATGAAACCATTTGCCCAACGGGTGCCACTTGTCCTTCTTAGTCATCAGAAAATAAAACCACTCCCTCCATTATTTGAATTTCAAAAACTTAATTAATTTTCAACCAGCATCTCGGTCGAAGGCCAACATTTCCAAAGTTCATAATTTTCTCTAAGTCCCCATAACATTTTAACTTCCTCTTTCAAAGATCTCAACCCTTTCGACAGGCTCCTTACCTCTAAAAAAGACTTTAGTATTTTATTCAAATATCTTAATCCATAAGAGGTGTCGAATTTATGAGCTTACAACCTCCTTGTTCGCGACTCTCTGAGCATCAGTTGCATTCTCAACAAGCTCAGAGATGTCATTAGTAACCACTTATAGGGTTTCATTAAAGTTAAACAAAGATTGCATTTGTTTTTCCATTAGATCCAATTCTTGCAGTCAAGAATTAGAAGAGAATTCAGAATGTTATTGTTATCATTCATCTTTGCATCAAACACGATTAACAACTCACGATCTCGAAAACACGATCATTAACGTGTGACTCTTGAAAATACGATCAAGAAACTAACTGAAGTTTTAGATACTAATTTGTTAGTGCGTGAGACACTTTTAGTGAGGAGAGAAAAATAGAGAGAATATAAAATAAGAATTATTATTATCGAATGTGATTACAAGTGAATTATAATATATATATATATATATATATATATATATATATATATATATATATATATATATATATATATATATATATATATATATATATATATATATATATATATATATATATATATATATATAGTTGTAAATGTGCCTTAAAACCTTTGTTGATGAAGAGAAAGAAAACATATTTTGGAGATTGCATTTCCCGCGAAAACCAGAAGTTTTAGAAAGTCGGAAAAAAAAATAATCGATCAGTGAATAGTGTCGTCTGTACGATGAACAATGATGTACGTACGGATGAATAGTGACGCCCCTACTTGATTAGTGTTGTGCGTACGGTGAATAGTGTTTTCACATTTTCGGGCTTTTTCGATTCGATCCATGGATCCATATGATTTTGGGCTTTGTTGGTTGGGTATTTGCTATTATAAACATGTATCTCTTATATGTTTGGTGTGTGACAATCTTAGAGTTTTCACCAACAAGAGAGAACAAGAGTTTAGATGTATAACATAGGGTTTCAGCTCTGCACAAAGAAAACCTTGGATTGGGTTTGAGTGATTCATATATTGAGAGTTTGAGAGGTAGGGAAACACTTGGTAGAAAATATGGTTGTTTTTGGGCGTCTTCAGGGTTATTCTTAAGAATTTGAAGGCGAAAACTATTTTCTTGTAACTCATCTGTAATCTCTTGTAACAACTTTCTGAGTAAAGTGAATTGAAGAGCTGTTTTCTCTTCCAGAGTAGATCGTTTGATCGAACTAGGTAAACAAACCTTCAGTTTTTTTGTCTTATTCTGTTATATTATATGTGTATGAATTATTATTGCTGAAAACCATTTATTTTGGTTGCTATTGTTCTTTGCCTTACAAATTGATATTAAATTTTGTCGTAATTCACAAGAAAATTCACAATATATATACACATATATATATATATATATATATATATATATATATATATATATATATATATATATATATATATATATATATATATATATATATATATATATATATATATATATATATATATATATATATATATATATATATATATATATATATATATATAAAGTAACTAATTAATCATAATCCTAACTAATTTAAATTTGAACTACAACTTAAATTATATCACATAATAATAACGTGAATGTATTATTTTTTATTTTATTCTTATAATCAAGTATAAAGAAATCTTTCTCCTATTTGATATATAAATTAATAAATAAAACATTTCACACCACTTAAGAAAGTTACTCTTAATACATTAAAATTTTAGATTTTTTTCTTTCTCTTGATTAACCTTTATGAGAGAATATGCACCATGATACTAAAAAAGCTATTAAAAGTTAAAATAAAAATTAATTAAAAGATATTTTAATAAAAGTACCATTAAATAAATGCAAGAGTTTGTTTAGTTTTATTGATTTCAAACCATAAAATATTGTTTTATGTGTGTTTGTATTTGAGATTAACGAAGTATATACAATAATACTATATTAGCCTATGGGAGAAGCTTCTTCTTGGAATTCCGGCAACATCGGTATTTCTTATACTTTCAATTAAAAAAGGGAATTATATTTGATATACTTAATAGTAATTTACATAAATCATAGTTTATAACTATTTTTTATGGATAAAAATATCAGCGTTGTTATAAAGGATAAAATAAAATTACCAGCGACGTTTTTGGGTGAAAACATCATGTATTTATTGCGAATAATACTGTTACAATAGTCCAAACAAGCCATGTATTACAATGTGTTTGCATGTACATAATTACATGTGTGTACAAACATAACCTGGCAAATTGTCAAGTTGTCACGTGATAGGCACGTTTTATGAACTCTAATGCAGATGCTGTCTCACTTGTTAACCTGTTCCATAGTCGTATCCTTGTCAATTTTCTGTTGTTATTTTTTTTCAGTGTTTATTGTAGCTGCCAAATTTATATACGTGGGGGAGTTATAGCTAGGTAAGAATCAAGCTATTGAAGCTTTATGGGAACACCAGAAAAGGTTCTGTTAAAATATATACAACTTGTTTCTCTCTATCTTGATAATGGCTATAGGACGGCTAACAATTATTGTTATTTGAATATAAAAGTGAAATTTGTGTTTTAAATTCAGAAATAGGTAATGTTTGTTTTTGATTAATTTCCAAATTATTTATATTTAAGCTGTTTTTCAAAAGTGTTTTTTAAATAAGTTTGAAATTCTGGTATGCAGATCTCATATGTCCTAAGAACATTGATCTCTGCTCAACAAGGACGAGGACAGAACCTGACCAATTTAAATTTCTTTAAATTGTATTAATGTCATGACCAAGGTCATGACCTCTGTTGTAACATCTGCAGACTGACAGAGCTATTTATCTAACCATTTAAATTGTGCAGAATTGTAAATGTTGAAAGATAAATAACACAATGAATTGTTCACCCAGTTCAGTGTCAACCACACCTACATCTGGGGGCTACCAAGCCAGGAAGGAAATTCATTATTAGCAGAATCAATTTAGAGCTAAACTCCCCTGTTTACAACTCCTCACTTAATCTCTACCCAATGCAATTTCTGCCTAGAGACCACTAGACAAGAGTATACCCACTCACTCCCCCTCAATCACAGCAGTGATATACAATTCAATACAAAAGACAGACTTTAGAAGACACTCTTCAAAGTCACAATACTTGATTTTGCTTAACAGCTTCAATCAAGGACAATGAACACACCAGTTCATACACATTAAACCAATGCAATTATCCATCAGACAATTGCTTGGCACACAAGTATCCTAAGACACATGTGAAGAACCAAACTTCTTCACTCACACAACACACGTGAAGAGCACAACTCTTCACTCACAAATATGTCTACCACAATGTATCAAAAGATACAAAGGGTGACTTACACACACAAGGGACTCTCAAACCCTAGACCTTTATTTTACACTCAAGTTGTTCTTGATGTGAGTGCTTGATTTCCTCTGCTTCTGCTCCTCCTTTTATAGCAATGCAGACTGGGCTTGGGCTGGTCACGAGTAACAAACTTTAGGTTTAACCAAGTTAAACCACTTTCCATAATTCAAGGTGTTGCCAAATTAGGTCACAACTGCTTCATGTTATGTCCAGCCCTGACTAGAATCTCGCCTGAGATAACTAAGGAGCCATAACAGGTTTCCTGAAATCTAGCCTGAGATATATCAGGTATCATAACAGAAAAACAAACCCTGCACGCCTGATGTCATACGATCAATGTCATAACATTCAGTCATGACATTCAGCTTCACTTAATCTTGGCTTTCCAGCTTGCCCTGCTGAACACTTCTGCAAAATCTTCTTCATGACAGTAGAACCAAGCATATTATAGTTTCCTAAAACGTCTCAAAGATCCTTTTTATGAACACCAATTAAATATGCACTTTTTTTCTAATGAATCACTTTGGCCTGCACATACTGATGAGGTATATCCAAAGCACTTCTGTCAAGTGATAAACCAGCAGCACCTGTTGTACCAGACAGCGATGTCATGACATTCAATATGACATTCATGACAACAGTTCTGTCATCATCACCTGCTAGCTCCTGCTGCACCAGACAACGATGTCATGACATTAGTAATGACATCCTGTTTAAAACACATGACATCAGTTCTGTCATCTGCTCCTGCTAGCTCTTGTTGTCCTCATGACATGCTGTTTAAAACACAAGACAACAATTCTGTCATCTGCTCCTGCTAGCTCCTGCTGCACCATAGCTCCTGCTGTTTATAACACATGACAACAGTTATGTTACCATAACTCCTGATGTATCAGACAACGATGTCATGACATTGGTCATGACATTGTGATTAAAAACATATGACAGTATTTCTGTCATGACAGCAGATGGATGTCACGATATTCAGCATGGCATTCACATTAAAACACTCCACAACAGTTCTGTAACCACAGCAGATGGAGATGTTATAACATCCTGCTTAACATCAGTGCAGGATCATGTTTTACCAAAATTTAGCCAATCATAGAACCATGGACAATTCTATATCATAGAACCATGGAACTAACAAAGTTGTTTTGAATTAAGTGGATTTTCACTTAAGTTTGTATGTTTTCAACTATTTGATCGCTCTAACTTTACACCGATAGGATAGAATTCGGTACTTAACCATTGATCCTTGTGCTTCAATAACGTTTTACTACTTTGACATCTGTCTTGCACTTGCGGCGTGTCAAATTTTTGGCGCCGTTGTCGGGGACCAACTGTTATAATATTGAAGTTCTATTTGATCATCGTAGAGACTAGAGTTTTATTTATTTATTTATGCGAAGAACGCATTCTGCTGACATTTCAGTTGAACCCATTGACGAGATTGAGCGTTTCTTACGAGAAAGATGCCAAACTCAAAGATAACATAATATGCCTGCTCCTATTGTTGATACTAAACCTTTGAAAGAATATGTGATTTCTACGGAAGAGGAACCACACTGCAGTATCGTGCATCTGTCTATCAAGGCAAATAATTTCGAACTTAAACCTTCATTGATATGCATGGTTCAACAAGACCAATTTTAGGGTTAGCTACAGAAAACCCAAATTTGCATTTATATACTTTTATTGATAATTGTGGTACCGTTAAGACAAACGATGTTGACCAAAACGCTATTCGCTTAAGGTTATTTTCGTTTTCCCTAAGATACCGAGCACGAGCTTGACACCAATCCTTGCCTGCTAATCCCATCACTACTTAGGCATAACTAAAAGTCGCTTTTCTTACGCGGTATTTTTCACCAAGTAAAACAACCCAAGTTAGAAATGAGATAAATAATTTTAGGCAGGATGAAGGTGAATCTCTATTTGACGCGCGATAGCGCTTCAAAGACTTGTTTAGACTTTGCCCTTTCCATGGAATTGAAAAGTGGATGATAATCCATACCTTTTATAATGGTCTCCTTCACAATACCAGAATGACTCTTGAAGCAGCTTCTGGCGGAGCCCTTATGAATAGTCCAAAAGATACGGCCTACAATATTATATAGGAAATAGCCAGGAACCATCATTTTTGGGGAAGCGTGCGACAAAGCAACGCTAGAACCACCCCTAAAACCCGGGGATATATGAAGTGAATGCTTTCGACCACATGAATATTAAGGTCGACGCACTTTATAAAAAAAATTAATGAGTTAAGTATCACTCCTGCTACCTCTACCCCTGTTGATTTTGTTACTCTTGCTTCACTCAACTATGAGATTTGCATAGTGAATGGGTATACTGGAGGCGATTGCCAAATGATTCTCACCGAAGGATTCATGCAAGAAAGTGTAAATTTTCTAAACAATCAAAGGATTAATCCTTATTCTAATACCTACAACCCTGGGTGGCAAAATCACTCAAATTTCTCTTATAAGACCAATCAACTCCAACAAATTGTTGGACCACCTAGTTTCTAAACTGTTGCACCAACTACCCAAAAGAAGTCTAATATTGAGTTGATGTTGGAAAAATTTATGGCATCTCAAACTCGCCTAAATGAAGATTTCAAAAATCAAAACTTACAAATCAATGAAACTCTTAGGCAGTTAAACACTATGATGGATGGTATATCCACACATTATAAGATGCTCGATACCTAAATCTCCCAAGTTGCTCAGCAACAAGCATCTAAATTAGTCCCTCTAGGAGACTTCCCGAGGAAACCTAAACAAAATCCTAGGGGATGTTTAAATGTTATAACCACCCTAAGTGATGAGAAGTTAGCCAATTTAAAAGAGAAGGAAATAGAGGTTGAGTAATATGTTAAGTTGAGAAATAGTGAAATTAAGAAGGACCAAACAACGCCACCTGAAAAGGATGTTGTTGAAGAAGGGGATTTCACTACCCCATCCCCCTTTGAGGTCCAAATTTCGCCTAGAAACGGAAAAGCCAAGATTAGGAAGAAAACCCATCTTAAGAAATTTGTGGATTTATTTAAAAAAACTCTATGACAATATCCATATTCCTGAGGCCCTATCTCAAGTACTCTCCTTTGATGAAATCCTAAAGAGGTTCCTTTCCAAGAAAGGAAAATTGAAAGACCCTGAGACCATAAGACTTACTGCCAAATGTAGTGCCTTGATCAAACATAGAACACCCCCTAAGTTAGGAGACCCCCAGAGACTTCTCAATCCCTTGTGAGATATGAACCTTGAATTTCCCTAATTCCCCGTGTGACCTTGGTGCTAGTGTTAGCATGATACCTCTAGTTATCCATAGGAGGTCGAATTTAGGAGAGCTAAAACCATGTAGCATTTGCCTACAACTTGCTGATGGGACAGTGAAACTCGTGGAGAAATTCTAGAGGATATTCCCATTAAAGTTGGGAACTTATACATACCCACCGATTTTGTGGTCATGAATGTGGAAGAGAACCATAGTATACCTATTATTCTAGGGAGACCCTTCATGGCTATGGTCGGGACAATTATCTATGTTAAGCAAGGAATGCTAACCATTGAGGTAGAAAAAGATAAGTTAGGATTCTATTTTACTAATGATCAAGAACTTTTTGATGCCCAAAAACAAAACCTTAGCCTCATGAGAGAAGTGACCACTAGAGAAGGATCTAAGAAGAAATATAGAGAGGAAATAGGTTTGATACATGAACCTCTGAAAAGGAAGAAAAAGAATGGGTGTATATCTTTGATGAAGGTGTTTGGTTGGGATCCCAAGCTAGTAAGAGAAAGTGCTAGGGACCCGAGTCTAAAAAAAGAACCGTCTTGAGTGGTAACACTCAAGGACCGTCAGTCCATTTGATGATAAACGAAGCGCTACGTGGGAGGCAACCCACGTTTTTTTCATACTAATCTATTTTCTTGTTTGCTTTTGTTTTTCCTTTTCTTTCTAGGTAATAGGTAACTTGCAGGAACATGCAGAAGGTGTCTAGTGGATTGAAAAGTCAAGAGAAAAATCAAGAACGAAACTCTACCCGGAAACCCAAGCCGAAACCAAGAAAAAACAAGAAAATTAGCCATGAGCCAGCAAGCTATTACGGGTGGCCGTAACATCCATCACGACCCATAATAGCCATCCTGCCAATCCCCATATAAAAACCAGAGAGCTGTTACTGGTAGCTATAACAGGCCCCAGTGTGAAAATTCTATTTTGTTTTTATTTTCTCTCTCTTACTCACCATTCCACCATCTTTCTCTCACCAATCAATCCTAATTAATACACTTTAAACTCTCCAAATCTAATTTTCATTACCATATCATCATAACCTTTCTCCCTTTAATCCTTCCTTCTTCATCCCTTAACCCCCTTCTCTCTCTCTCTCTCTCTCTCTCTCTCTCTCTCTCTCTCTCTCTCTCTCTCTCTCTCTCTCTCTCTCTCTCTCTCTCTCTCTCTCTCTCATCTCTCTCTCTCTCTCTCTCTCTCTCTCTCTCTCTCTCTCTCCAAAACCTCCATAAAACTCTATCAAAACCACAACCTAAAACTCTCATTTTTACCCTTACATCAACCTAAAATCACAACCCCACTTTATAAAACCTTTATAACCCTTCACCCTAAACCACATCCGATTTCGACAAAAATCAAAAACCTCCACTTCTAAAAAATTCAAAGAATGCCTCCAAAAAGAGTAACACAAGGGGCGTCATCTAGGCCAAAGAAAAGATGAAGCACAAAGTCACAAAATCCTCACAACATCGTATTCGAGAATGATAAACAAGTAAGGAGATATTTGGTCTTGACCAAGAGAAGGCTCACTCCCACAAGGTACATGTGTGAATAAACCCTCTCAACTATAGGTTTGAAAAGTGAAGTTGAAAGGTTGCTTAGCAATATTGGTATTCTTGATTTCATGCAGAAGGATGTTCCCACTTATAAGTGCACTACCCTTGAGTTTTTTAGCACCCTTTCATTTAAGCTAGAGAAAAAGTGGATTGATGGTGTGAAAAACTACTTTGGTACCTTGAAATTCCGCTTGTTTAACCAAGGCATTATCTTAAGTGTTGAGGATTTAGGAGAAATCCTCCGTTTACCCATCTTTGGCCTCGGGGAGGTCCCGCATGGATTTGAATTTTGTAACTTTTAAATATCCATCTCCGGGCATAATGATTATACCCCTCAAAACTCCAAAGGCTCCAAAATCCAAAACCCAGTTTTTAGGTACATCCAAAAAGCCTTGGCCTACACCATATTTGGCCGAGGTGATAGCACCGGTGTAGCCTCCCAAAGGGAACTTTTCTTTTTGCACTCTATGGTTAATAATGAGCTTCTTAATGTCACCGCTTTTGTGGCTAATTACTTAGGAAGAGTTGCGCGTGCCACACCCGATGACATCTTGATAGGAGGAATGATCACCCTCATTTCCAAGCATTTAGATCTTGAGTTTAACCGTGATGTCGATCGTATCATTGAAGGGAAACTCAAAGTCGACTTGGAATCCCTCATCCACCAAAGCATGATCCATTTGGAAGAAAAACCTTCACGGAGGCATTTGTAAACAGGTGGAGTCAAGGGTGGTAAAAAAATCATACTTGTAGGATTGTTAAATTACCTAGGCAGGAAAGGGTAATTGGGAACAAGTGGAATCAAGTTGCAAGATCAAGATTCAAGGGTTGTTTGAATTTGATCAAAGTTATTAATTAAAGTTTAAACTTGGTAGAGAGCATCAATGTTGTTGATTGTTAAATTGGTATCAACACGGTTTAAAGTAAAGGTGGAGATTATTGTAAATGTGCCTTAAAACCTTTGTTGATGAAGAGAAAGAAAACATATTTTGGAGATTGCATTTACCACGAAAATTGGAAGTTTTAGAAAGTCAGACGAAAAGTCGAGAAAAGAAAAGGAAAAAAAAATTGGTCGATGGATAGTGTCATTCGTACGGTGAATAGTGCTATCTGTACGGATGAATAGTGACGTCCGTAGGGTGAATAGTGTTGTCCTTATGATGAATAATGTTTTTGAGCTTTCGAGCTTTTTTTGATTCGGTCCATGGATCCATGTGATTTTGGACTTTGTTTATTGGGTATTTGCTATTATAAATATGTATCTCTTATATGCTTGGTGTGTGACAATCTTAGTGTTTACACCAGCAAGGGAGAGCAAGGGTTTAAAGGTATAGCATAGGGTTTCAGCTATGCACAAAGAAAATTTTGGATTACACCTTGGGTTTGAGTGATTCATATATTGAGAGTTTGAGACTTAGGAAAATACTTGGGTAGAAAATAGGGTTGTTCTTGGGAACCTGAAGGTGAATGTTATTTTCTTGTAACTCATCTGTAATCTCTTGTAACAACTTTCTGAGTATAGTGAATTGGAAAGCTGTTTTCTCCCCCAGAGTAGATCGTTTGATCGAACTGGGTAAACAAACCTTCATCTTTTTTTTCTTTCCTTATTCTGTTATATCATCTGTGTACAGATTATTATTGCTGAAGACCATTTATTTTGATTGCTATTGTTCTTTGCCTCACAAATTGATATTGAATTTTGTCGTAATTCACAATAAGATTCACAATATTATTCTTCACTCGAGCGATTCAACCACACATTGATTACAAGATAATTCCATCCCACAAAGATTTGAAAAGCGGAGATAATTTTAGAGAGAAAAGAGAAGAGAGATAAAAATTAAGGTTTTGGAGAAGAGAAGAATAATTTATTGAATTTTGTTAAGTGTTATCATACAAATGCAAGGTACCTCCCTAAGTATAATAAGATTGCTTACACATCACACAATCTCAAACTGATTAACTAACTTCAACACGCCGTTATTCTTTTTTTAATATATGTTGCTTCGACTACGACTAGTTGTATCCAACTCTCTGTCGAATACATGTACCTATGTATATTAAAAGTTATATTATGCAAATCCAACTATTACAAACTATATTCAACCACTATTCTATCGAATACATTCGAATTCGACACTGTCCAATACTACATCTTACAAACATGCTTAACACAAAGAATTACATACTTAACAATAATCTTACCAAATAAAATCATATTACCGAATCTATTTGCACATACATTTTACTCTATAAAAATATAAGTTAGTTTGAATTTAAAGAGTTAAAATTAATTTAAATTATATATTATTAAGTTAATTTTTTATTTAAAATCTTTCTTAGACATGCACACATGCATATAATACTTATTTACTATAGTTAAGGTGTCTCATAGAATTTCCATCCACTAACCTTTTCTTTACCTCTCTTAATATACTTTCTCCTCGTATTTTTTTTCCTGAAATAAATATCATCACATTTTTATATCATCCAAATTTTATCAAAAGTCATTTTACCTTTCCTTTAGAAAGTACTTGCTCATTTATATTATGGTTGAGGTGTGAGTAATGATTGAAATCTTGTTAGCAAGACTGTGTGGATGCATTAAAATCATTATTCATCATAAGGCTAGTGGAAACATTTTGATTTTTACTTTTTTTTGTTATAAATTCATAAATAATAAATTTTTATGGGTGTGTTTTAAAATGACAAAAAAGTGGAAGTGAGTAAATGTCAATAAATGATTTGGAAATAGTCTTACATAGAAAGTTTCACTCACTTTAAAAGCCTTTATAAAGAGCTATGAGCATTAACTTAACAAAAGGACAAAAGAGGATAAAGTGTCACTTGGACAAGTGTGGTGCTCCTAAGCATTATGTCACTTGTCTCTTTCATACACCCCCCGCTGATGTCGCCACCAGCTCTGAGACTGGGTCCGAGGGCATGGGAGTAGAGGCGCTAAACTCGCTCTGCTACACCAGAGGAAAAATTTCCCATCCTTTTACCCACTTTCACCCAGGTCAATTATCTTCACTTTTGATTCATTTTGAACTTATTTTGTTATATGTTTAATAGTTTAGTTTAATTTGAAGTTGTTTAGTTGTTAGAGAATTATTTTGTATTTGTCCAAGAAGCATGTCTTTTATTGGCTTAAAGAAACGCAGAGTGATTGTTTCAAGTTTGAATGTATCAACAAGAAAATTTTATGGTACTGATAAAAGTTTGAAGGGAAGGTACATTGCCAATGTACGTGTTTAATGCTTTCTAGAACATAGCATGAATATGAAACTTATAATTTATACAAATATCATGCAATTCATTCTTTTGCAATACACGTTTATAATTGAGTCACTTTAGATCATAACCAAAGGTGAGGAAACTTTCATTGTTTACTAAATTTTACAGGAGACCAACAATTCTTGTTTTAACTCGTTTGACTTATGTTTAATCTTGCATTTGTGTTGAATTATATGAAAGCATAAAAATGATCAAGGCATTTTGTTTGATTTTAAGCACAACTATTTGACCAAAAGTAACCTACCTTGTGAAGTGAGGGAGAATTTGTTCACCTCTTCGAGCCTGAATGTCATGATTCATGTTGGTGTTGAACACTAAAATTTGCACATAAATAATTAGTTCATAGTTGATTTTTGTATGGATTCTGAATTTATTTCTTGAACACTTGAACCATAAACCATTAATTATTGTTGGAATTTAAACCCATTCCTTAGAAAGTTTGAGAGCATTTATATTGAAATGTTTGGTTGTATTCAAGTTGGGGAGAAAAAGGTGGGTTGCCAAGAGATTGAAAAAGAAAGAAAATTTTGAAAGAAAAAAAAAAGAAAAGCCATGTAAAAGAAAAAGTTCTTTGTGATTTGTGTTTTTATGCTCTCAATATGAAATTTTTGGATGAATGCATAATTTAATCAAGATGTTAGCAAGATTGTTAGGTGAGAGTCAAGTCCCTCATGTTTGTTCTTCATCCATTGATGAAGTTATGTTTTAGGTGTGATACATATTTGAAAATATGTTGCTTTATAATTTTTAATGTGTTATGTGCTTAGAATTTGTTTCATGATCATGGTGTCACTATAGTATAGTGGTAAGCATCACTTTGCTTTTACTTTTGCAATTTTAACAATACATTTGTTTTCGTTTCTAAAAACTTGTTTGATCATGATTTCTTGGTAGTTGCTCTTGTTTTTTTAGGTTTGATTGACTCTTATTTGAGGACAAATAAAGTTTTAAGTTGGGGAGAGTTTGATAAGTGCCAATTTGTGTATGAATTAGTGGTGATTATTAACTTAATTAATTGGATTCATAAGTCAAAACCTCAACTTTTGTGTAAATATTGTGTAGTTTGATCAATTCTAACTTATTTTTATAGATTTGTATGCATTGGAGGCGTTTTCGGTACCAAAAGGCAAAGAAAAGCTTCAAGATGCGTTTTTTGGTAGAAAATCAAAAGTTGCAGGTTGGGCTAAGCACGCTTAAAGTGTGCTTAAAATTATCCTAGCAGAGGCATCCGCGCTTAGCGCCAAGTTCCGTGCTTGGTGCAATTTAAGGCAGTTTAATTTGGCTGAATTTTATGCTTAGCACGGTCTGCAAATGTTTTATTTATATAAATAACATTCGGTTGAGATTTTTAAAGAGATACCATTTTTAGAGAGAGAGAGAGAGAGAGAGAGAGAGAGAGAGAGAGAGAGAGAGAGAGAGAGAGAGAGCTTAGAAAAAACAAGAGAGGGTGCTTCTTGAAGATCCGGAGTTGGGTTCGCATCTATCATTGGGAAATTGCGATGGATGCTTGTTCATATTATTCTTATCTTTGTATCTAACTACCATTGGTAGCTAAATTCCTTTCTTGTTGGGATTGAATGTAAGTTCATTGCAAAGTATGTATTTTTGTTGATCATGGCATTATGTACAATCTATTTATGAATCTATATCGATGTTATCTTTGTTTCACTATTTACCTTTATCTATTTGAATTAATATTGAAAAATACGGTTCGAATATTATTCTAATATGAAGATCTATTAGATTCAAAACTCTAGACATAGATTTAGATTTAACATTCGCCGTGAGTATCGAGTCTTAATGCTACCATATTATTCTATAGGTTGAGATATTGTTGATTAGATAATACGGTTAAACTCTTATCAGGATTTTAGACATAAACACTATCGATGAACGATACGTGATAATATTGATAAATATTTAGATTGTGTATAACTGATTGATAAATTACATATTCTATCAGTGGATGCAATTCACTTTTAACAAGCTCTCATATCTTTGAAACTTCATTTATCATCCATCCGTTTTATATTTTTTAGCTTTAAACCATCAAACATCTTGCAAACTTACACTTAATGTCATAGTAATTGTTGAACGACATTGATATCTCACCAATCCCTATGGAGACGACAAAATAAATACTCACCCTTGATAACACCAATACCTCAATCAACACTACCCCAACGCATGTTCGACCTATTGTGAAACCTCAATCGGTTGTGCCATTTCAAAACGAGGGAATAATCCTTGAGGAAAACACAGTGAATCAGGGGCAACAATTTATGCCCCATGTAGTCGAACAAGAGAGGCTTGGGGAAGCTGAACGTCCACCAATTTTAGTAGTTAACCAAAATCATGACGCTGACCAAGTGGTTTATCAAGTCCGACATGATAAAGGCTAAACTACAATCTCCTTAGTCATAATAGAAATGATAATGGTGCAAAATGGTGTGAACATGGGTCTATAAAGGCCAAACTACACATCTCCTTAGTCAGAACATATGTTATAGACTTAACTTACAAGGGGATAAAAGTCCTTTAGTTCACCAAATTTTCTGGTGATACTAAGAATCCATAGTTGAACATATTGCTCGATATTTGACCGAAGCAGGGGACATGGCGAATAATGAGAACTTAAGAATGAGATATTTTGCTAGTTCTCTTGCAAAATATTCTTGTACAGGGTTTAAACCCCTACCTGCCCATTCCATTAATGATTGAAATCATTTAAAAAGGTTGTTCCATGAGCAATTTTATACACATCAACATAAGATCAGTCTGAAAGAATTATCGAGTGTAAAGCAAAAGTTTGCGAGTTAATCGATGATTACTTAAATTGGTTTCGACTATTGAAAATAAGGTTCTTTACTCAAGTGCCTGCACATGAACTAGCTGAAATGGTCGTTGGGGGATTAGATTATTCAATTAGAAATAAATTATATAGAAAATATCTAAGGGATATGGCACAACTAGTGGATAGAGTTCGACAAATCTAAAGATTGAAGGATAAGAAAGTTAGAATAAACAAAGGTAAGAAGGTATGGGTGGCTTACATCGATATGGAAGATAATGACTTGACGTCAGATTTTGAATATAACCATGTCGAAGAGAATGAGATCATTGTGGCCTAGTTAAAGCCATGTACCCCATATGTGTGTATAATCTTGGCACCAACAAATGGGAAGAACCCTTATGAACCTGAAAAGAGTGATAAGTTCCTTTAGAAAACCTATACTTTTGATGTGACCAAATATGACGCGATCTTTGACTTATTGGTTACAGATGGCCAAATTTTAGTGCCACCACTAGAACAAAGAAATAAAATAGGGTTTTATAAATATCATAATTTTTAGGGCATAAAGCCTCACAATGTTTTCTTTTCAGGGATCTTATTTAGAGTGTTTTAAACAATGGAAGGCTGAAATTCGCCAAGGGCAAAGCTCCCATGAAGATAGATTATGACCCTATGCAAGTCGAGGAAGCCATTTATGTGGAGCCCTGGAAATTAACATGGTCAAGATCATTGAGGATTTCAACATGGAAGTTGAGGATGAAACTCCCAAGGGCATTGAAAATCAGATAGATGTTGTTTACCCCAATGCAGAAGAAGGTTTGCTTGATTTCCCTCACCAGTTCAAATTTGAGGATTCATAGGTGATGTTGTTCCCAAGATGCAGGGTTGTGTTCAACAAGAGGGTTACAAAGAAGGTGGAAAGTGCTCAGTAGGCAGAGAGAAAGGAAAAATGAAAGAGTAAAAAGCCTCAGTTATATTTTGACAAGAAGAGATCCCTTATAAAAGGGAGCACTTTCCTACTCACCAGAAGGGAAAATATGGAACTTATGTGCCAACATCCAATGCTCCCTATGGGAGATGGATGTCGCCTGCTGGCAAAGACTAATCTGGAAACTAAAAGTGGAGAAATTTCGAAATGGGCTGAGGCTCTTCACGACCTATTGAGAAATTTTCCAGGTATATGAGAAACGCTCATATGGTCCTAACAACTACAAATGGAAGAACCCGATGTCAATAACTCAGTGGATAAGACTTCAAAAGAAAAATAAAGCTAAGAGAGAAGTTGTTGAATCAAGTAATAACAAGTCATACCAAATTCGAGTAAGTTACCAGATCAAGAAACCATTTGGGAGACAATTGTTTTCCCCGAAACCAGACAAGTCGAATGGAAAGGCAAAGGAGGAGGAATCATTCAAGGAAGATGGGTTGGTAACTGATAATTTTGACTCGAGATCGAAGAATAATTTTGGTGTGATACGTAACATGGTACCAGTGCTTCCTAGGGAGTATGATTGTGATATAGAGGTATCTGAACCAATGAGTTGTGATGAGGAGGAGATAGCAAGTCACAAACCTGTGTGTTATTTTGTAATGGACAATGGTTGCATCGAAGAACATAATGCGTTATTTGAAAGACCACCGAAGGAATGAAGAATCACCTGAAGCCTTTCTTTATAAGGGCGAAAGTAGATAACACTATAGTGAATAAGATTCTAGTGGATAGGAAAGTACTATACTGATTTGAGGCCACATAACATGTTGCTCTCGAATTATGAAGGAAAATTGGGCATACGATGGGCGTTATTCAGGTCGATGTGATGGTTAGATCAATAACTCAACCTATTGTTTTCATGGTTATTACGTCGTAGGCGAGATATAATCTGCTCCTTGGTAAGGAGTGGATTCATGGTTTAGGAGTTTTACCTTTATCACTCCATCAAAGGATAACAATCTGGAGGAATGGCGAAATAATGGAAAATATGGAAGCAGATTAGGGGTATTTCATGGTGGAAGTAAATCATGTGGATAAAAGGAACTTTGGCAAGAATTTAGCTAATATCGCACCTTACAATCCAACACGGTTTGCTTACATGCCTCTAAAAGAGACATTATATTCTCTCAAGCTGCACCTAACCCATGGGGTGACGAATTCGACGATGATGTCTGAGTTCGACGCATTAAAGAGAATTTAGGCTTACGTATCCCAAAATAGATTAAAAGCGGCCTTAAAGGCAGAAATACCACTTATGGTTGTAGAAGCCAACAAATTAAAAATGTTCAACATGGGTGAAAGGATAAATTTTGAGCCAAGTCCACTCGAAAAGTCGCAATCAGCATGCATAGGAAATGATGGCTTAAAGGCTAAAGGTTCGATTGCATATACGATGATGAGTCTTTGGGTTTCTAAAAGGATCCTGTCACATCAGCTACAAAGATGCAACCTCAAGATCCATTGGAAGAAATTGACTTGGGCGAATGAGCTAGTAGAAGCCTGGTGTATATCAGTTCCAACATTAACTCGAGTCTAAGGTTAGAGGTAATCAATTTACTTGGAAATTAAAAGATTACTTTGCTTGGGACTGTAACTAAATTCTAAGTTTAAGAAGAGATTTGGTGGACCTAAATCCGCCAATAAATCCTGGGGAAAAACCGGTCAAGCAGATGCCTATAAGGTTCACACCAAAGGTTATGTTCAAAATAAAAGAGGAGATTGAAAGACTTTTGAAAATCAAGTTTATAAGGACAATAAGGTATGTCAAATTGCTTACAAATATTGTTCCAGTGATTAAGAAAAACATGATATTAAGGGTTTGTATTAACTTCAGAGATCTGAATGTAACAACCTTAAAGGACGAATACCCGATGCTTGTCACTAAAATGTTGGTCGACTCAGCAGCGGGTTACAAATATCTTAGTACGCTTGATCGTTGTTCTGGTTATAACCAAATTACTGCATATGAAGATGTGTCGAAGATGACATGTCAATGTCCAGGAGCCTGGGGCAACTTACCAGAGGGTGATGAGTTTAATCTTTAATGATTATATCAAAATATTAATGCAAATATATATTGATGATATAGTCATAAGTCCGCGTTGGGAGATGGTCATCTTGGCCACCTTCGACAATCATTTGAAAGAATAAGGAAGTACATACTAAAAACGAATCCTCTCAAGTATGTTTTTTGTGTGCAAGCTGGAGATTTCCTTTGTCTTATTGTCCATAAGAAGGGCATTGAGATTAACCAGAACAATACTAAGGCCATCATGGAAACTCGACCTCCTATGATCAAGAGGGAGCTCTAATCTTTAATGCAGAAGATAAATTTTAGAGGAGATTTATATCAAACCTTAGTGGCAAGATTCGAGCGTCCTCATCGCTAATTCGCCTAAAAGGAAGAGTTCAGATGGAAGCCAAAGCATCAAAGGGTTTTTGATGAAATAAATGAGTACCTGATGAATCCTCCGGTTTTATCCCCTCTTGTTAGAAATAAGTACATGAGGTTGTATATATCTATTTCAGACTCAACTATAGGAAGCATGTTAGCACAAGAGGATGATAATGGTGTCGAAAGGGTCATTTATTACCTCAGTCGAGTCTTGAATGATGCAGAAACTAGGTATAGTCTTATAGAAAAGATGTGCCTTTGCTTGTATTTCTCATGTATGAAATTAAAATACTATATAAACTAGTTGATGTGTACGTGTCTTCAAATTTTGATATTATTAAGCACATGTTATCTGAGCCAATTTTGCATAGTTGAATTCAAAAATGGGCTCTTGCCCTGACAGAATATTCCCTAACATATGTGCCTTTAAAGGAAACTAAGGCACAAGTGGTCCCTTTTTATTGACCTATGAACACGAGGTTGTCTTACCTATCAAAATATATTTGCAGTCGACTCAAATTTAAAGACAGGGCGAGTTTCCATCTGACCATTACTGGAATATGGTGTTGGATGAAATGGTCGATTTGGATGTGGAAAGGTTAGCAACATTGAATATCTTGATATGGAAAAAAGAGTGAGTAGTTAAGGCTCATAATAAAAAGGTTAAGGTAAAGGAATTTTCAACTGGAGACTATGCGTGGAAGGTTATTTTGACTATGGATCGAAGCAAATAGAACTCTGGGTAAATGGTCTCCTAATTGGAAAGGTACATTTTGAAGTATTCAAGAATTTTTGAATAATGCTTATAAGGTCAAAGAGTTAGCATCTGAACATCGAATCCTAAAATTAAATGATAAATACTTAAAAAGGTATAAGCCTATGCTACAAGAAATTCGAATTTTAACAGAGTAGTATGCATGAAAGGCAAAACTGCCAAAATGATATTCATAAAATGCCAAAATGGAAAAGTCATTACAACATTGAAAATAATAAAATCAAAGTACAAGTTAAATAAGGAATTTGGGTTTGAAATCCTGAAGCTCAGTCTTCGAAACGTCGAGCCTTGTAGTCAGGCAGTCATGGGTCTCTTATAGATAATCGATTTCAAGTCTCATGCCAAGATTAGTTTCAACATGTTTGACACCTTTGGTGACCTCTTGATCAATCATTTCTCTAGTGGGCAATGAATTTTCCCATGCAAACTCAAAATTTTGCTTTTCTAGATTATCGATCTCTTTGGTTAACTCAACAATTTTGGCATGTCGCTGTGAGTTTTTTTTGTCAAATGAAGTCATCGAGTCTATCGACCTCCTTTTAAGACGTACCAATCAAGTCACATGATAAAGCCATGAACTTTTTTATTTGTTGGAGTCGGGCATTATAGGTCCTCTTAAGGTCGATGTCTCGACATATCTAGTCAAAGTAAGCTTCAAATTTGAACAAGAATTGGACAGTGGAGCCGAAGATCCTTTGCTTGTTAAGTTCAACCAACAAATTTCAAATATTAGTTCCAAATTAAACGTTTCCTTCATTGGCATTGAGAAGTTCAACTTAAAAAATATTTGCTTTTAGTTGTTAGATCAAGAGGTTCACCAAGTCATCACCTGTGTCAGCCAACGAAGCATAAAAAGAATGAGAGGATTTTGAGCCAGTCAGAGCTTGCAGAGTTTTTGAAGTCTTCTTAAAGCTTCTGTAGGATTCTTCCTCTTAAGGGAAATAATTTCCTCTTGACTAAAGAAAATGTTGGATGACGATTTGTGAATAACGGCTTGAGCCTGATCCACTTTTATGGTGGTGGACTGACCCTTTTCTTCTTTTGGAGCGGTCTCAATATCAGGAACGACTTTCTCTTCATCCATTTTTTCTAGGCTCTTGGTTTTAGGGTCGTCATGAGTTAGGTTATCTTGAATATAAGCCACAATTTTATTCAATTTTTTGTTTTGTTAGGGAGAAAGTTGTTCGACATCAGCCTCTGCCTCAAGGTTAGTTTGTGGAGCAGCACTAGCATTTTCACTAATTCGCTTGTTCGTTGGATGAACAGATGAAATACTGAAATCAAGAAAATCTGACCAATGGATGTGAGAAAATGTTTTAGAGGAAATCGAATAGGGGATACCTGTTGTTTCGTCCACCATGTTCTCGATAACACCCTTCTAACCCCACATAAAAATACATAATTAATCAGAGTAAATAAACATGCTTTCACAAAAGGGCGTCACACAATTTTACAAAGTCTCAACATTCACCTGTCATACTCATGTAACATTGAAATAAATAGTCAAGCTATTAAATTTTCATCTTGCATGTAGCAGCGGATTCAATTTATTTACATACATCCCTTCGCCGAATATTCATGTTCATCACATAATTATCAACACTTAGGCATAAAGGCCATTATCACATATTTCAAATACATTTAAAATACAACTTAGAATACACGATATATCTCTAAGACATACACCCCGCGATCCCAGTGTTACATAACCAGAGCATGACTTGACCCAACATTATTAAATGCTAACAGCTGCACCAACAGCGAACTCGCAACTACTAACAGTACTACTCCTTGGTACCTGCACGATGTCATGTAGGACATCATTCCAGCAGAAGGGTGAGAAACATTACCATAATAATCAAAGCACATAATCATATATAAATACACAAGTACTGAATACCTGTATTTCACAGTTTCGCACTACAATGCCTCACAATCCACTAACATACATCATAATGTATATATGTATAAAACCAAGCATTTCATCATGCATACATTCACAATTACAATTAATCTACATAGACTTATACATTATGTTTCATTTACCGCAAATCATATAAGCATATACGATCATACTTAATCAGCAATTCATTAGTCAATATCTTTCACATTTACATTATTCTCACACCTACCAAGCAAAACACACACACACACACACACACACACATACACACACACACACACACACACACACACACACACACACACACACACACACACACACACACACACACACACATATATATATATATATATATATATATATATATATATATATATATATATATATATATATATATATATATATGTATGTATATATATACTATTACATCCTCAGGCATTATTCATAATTCTTCATATACACCACAACCAAGCACATCCAATCATGCTTCTATAATTCACATCATTTTCACATAAACATTTACAATAACTCAATAAACACACACAACATGTTTATTCCATTGCTAATTCACATAAACATCTACATTCATGTTTATTTCACCAATGCATCATATGAAGATGACAACATGCAACTCATAGAGACCGACACACGACCCTATGCAGATGAAAATGCGGTACCGACTCATTTCAGCAGGTTCAATTAAAGAACCAAAAATAACCATCGCTCACACCCCACAAGGGCACACGAGGTTCTGCAGATTCTATGCGGAATCAAATATAACCATTGCAACATACGAGGTTCTGCAAATCCACCGAGGGATCAATAAATAACCATCGCTCACACCCCACAAGGGCCCACGAGGTTCTGCAGATTCACCGAGGAATCAATAAATAACCATCGCTCACACCCCACAAGGGCACACGAGGTTCTGCAGATTCACCGAGGAATCAATAAATACAAGGATGCATACCATGATGCTTCACATGCAACATGACTCATGACACTCTTGAAATGCACACATGTTTACAAACATACTCATGCATTTATCACATTAATCACATATATTCATTATGCACTCACAATATTCAAACATGGTTCACACTTACAATCATCACACATCACATACCAGCGCGTATATTCAATATGCATTCACAATAGATATATATATATCACAATGCATATATACACATGTTCATCATTCATCTCATATCGCTTCATTCTAGATTCACATTTATAACTCACAATTCAACAATTCATACACATCAGCATCCTTCCTACAACAATGATATTTATGCCATATGGCTCATATAAAACTCATCAATTAACACCAATCCCTTTTTTGGAGTATGGGTACATCACTTATACCCTACCAGGAACAACATCTTAGTCATTCTACCCCGGTAATTATTCCACCAGGAACGACATCTTAGTCATTCTACCCCGGTGTATACAACCACGACACTATACCTCACTAGGAATAACATCCTGTCATTCTACCCCAGTGATCACTCCACTAGGAATGACATCTTGCCATTCTACCCCAGTGAGTACGACTCAACACATATACATATTTCCAACATCCTTCTTACATTACCAAACAATGCACATGTACTCGCCATATATAATCTCATGCATTCTTCACTTACCATCGCATACAAGCAATATACACTTATAAATATCGTGCCAAACGACAACAAACTCGATCACATTCATCATGAATTTCAATCAATTTAAACAATGTATCACATATGCCAAAAGGCCACATATTCATAATCGATTCATAATCTAGGATTCACGCCATACGGCTACCCACATCACCACATATAACAGCGCACAAGCTATACGCTACATAACTATATCAAATACATTGACATTGGATGGAACCAACCAAAATAAAACAAATGATGTCACATTCGCTGACCTTCGCCTGGCGAAGCCTCTGGCGAACCTTCGCTACATCGTTCGCCTGGCGAACTTGCCAGCGAAGACCACTGGGAGTTATTCTGGAATTACTCGCTAGCACACTCGCCTGGTGAACCTTCGCCACACTTATTCGCCTGGCGAACTTGCCAGCGAAGACAAGGTGGATGCTTCTGACTTGGTTCGTTGTTGCTCGTTGGGCTTCGCTGCCATTCGCCTGGCGAACCTGCAAACTCAGAACTTCCATGGCTGTCCAAAAGCCCAAACCTCGCAAACCGACCGATTTAATCCAAATCAGTTCCAGTAGCACAACCCACTCATCACCCGACTATGCTACACCGTCTATTCCAAATTCTAACCGATAAAACTCGGTTTCTACCGATTAAACTCATTTTGACCTAAAATGGAAAATGTAGGAAACCCCCAACAAATCCAAACACACACATACATAATCATACGCATTGATTAAGATAGTAAGATTTCACACCCTTACCTCGATTAATCGGAAGCTAGAAGTCGTTCTTGAGCTTTCCAAGCTTTTCCTTCTTTTTCCTTCTACTTTCTCTTCTTCCTCCACTTTTCTTTCATGTTTTCTATTTTAAATTTTCGTTCCTCTCCCCCTTCATATATCCTTCCCTTCGGTTTCTCTCCAATTTATTCCCTCTCTCAAAACATCTATCAATTCATTTAAACAATCATCTAATCATTCAAATAATTAGAATAATCCAAATAAACTAATTAATTAACACAAATAATTAATTATTGAAAATTGGGCTGTTACATTCTCGTCCAGCTTTGGCAGTTCCTAGAAATAGAGGAATGGTTTGTGGAAGCTAGAGTCGAGAAGATATAAACCATGTGATTTGTGTAGAGCAATACCTTGGATTTGGTATTTTCGTGTTCTTCGACTGGAAGGTCTTTCGGCTCATCCTATGTAGGGTCATCAGGAATAGATAAATATTCTTTTCCTTTTCCTTTGTTAGAGGGACCAGCAGTTGAAGTGGTTGTTTCCTTTTGGGGGTTTGGTTTTTGAGGAGTGCTTTTTTTCAGCCAAGATCTCTGTTGGTTTTGGGGTAGCCTGGAAATGTGGAGTTGGTTAAATTGCTGAATCATCAAAACCATGAAATATAAAATCAAATAGGTACTTGTGTCGAGGTAGTCTTTTTGGATTTCTTCTTCTTCTTGAGTTTTGTGGTTGTTGGAGAATTGGGATAATGTTTTTGATTCTGAAAGAAAAAAATATGTTAGAGTCATCTCGATATTAGTTAATATCCAGATTGGAAAAGACTTACCTTCTTATTTTGGGTTTCTTCATCTTTCTTGGTTTCACCAGCATCGAAAGGGCCTTCGACATTGGTGTTGTCTTTTGTTTCACTTTCACCTACAATCAAAACATGTGAGAAGTCGAAGGGTATAACAAGAATTCAAATAAATGGTTTGTATATACCTGTTTTCTTTTATGGATTATTTAGTAGGTTGGAAAAGGCGATCAACAATCTCTTTCTGAAGTTCTCTTCATAGAAGTTTCCTTGAATGTATTTTGTCCACCAGTTGTTATATTCCCCCGTCATATAGAAGGATGGTTGAAAGTGGAAAGTAGGCAATTCGAGGACTTAGTTATGAGCGAACATCATACATTATTTGTATTCTTGGGTAGTGAACTTCCTTTCCGACCAGCAAATGTCAGTCTCCCAAGTATAGAGTGATCAAGGCAGCATTTGGTTGAAACCAAATTGCCTAGCTACCAAATTGGGTTGGTAACCTATGATGTCGAAGCCAACAGTTCCAATTTTAATTCAAGTGGATGAGAGGGTTGGAGTTAAGAAGCCACTGGTTCCAAGAAACTAGTTTCAAAACCACAATGGATTAATGTATCTATCCACGAAGGAAGTCATGTTCGAAACAAAAGTTATAGATTCAAGGAAATTTTTGATATATTTCATAAAAGATACTCTGAGGGGGTGTCACAGGGGGAGGCTAAAGCAAGTATCATGTCTTCGATACTTCTATAGCCAGATTCTTTCATCAAGGCTTTTGATTGAGTCACTTGAAGTTTGGGTTCGAATGTGTCACTTAGCCAGAGTTGTAGGAGCCACAAAAAGCTAAAAAGAAGGTATGACTTATTGGTCTCAGGAAGGTGTTTCAATTTGTATGAGGCATTTCCAATGGATTGATAAAGGTTGGCTAAAAGTAGCTTACTCAATTAGATCTTTCGACCTTCATGAAAATGAATGGCTAGAGGGACATATTTCTTAGCTATTTGAAGAGAGGTTGAGCAAAAGAAATAGTAGGATAACCAAAGGGTCAAGAAGGCAATATGTTCTTTGTCAGAGACCTCTGCAGTTTTCTTATTATGATGATCGATGATGTAGTTTTTGAAAATAAAGCGTTCAAAAATGAATTTGTTCATAGTTTCTATTGTTAGAGTGAAGTTTTCACCTACATGGTTAAGTCATGTGATGGGTGCCACGTCGAACAAGGTCGGCGTAAGCATTCCATAAGGGAATTGAAAAGTGTTGGTCGAACCTTCCCAAAAGAAGATTGGCGCGAGCAACACCGCTGGGTTATACCTAGGGCCAGTTCTAGAAATTTGAATCATGTCGAAAATGCTAAATTTTTCCCATTGGCATTTTCTCTTAAGTTTTTTAAGCTTAAACTCAACTTGTTATGAGTTCACGAACAATTCGATTCAACTTGTTAGGTTCATCTCGTTTGGTTCAACTCACTTGATTCACGGGCTTAAAAGCCATTTTTTACGTCAAATTATATATATATATATATATATATATATATATATATATATATATATATATATATATATATATATATATATATATATATATATATATATATATATATATATTTTTTTTTTTTTTTTTTTGACATTTTAAATTAATATTTGTTAAAAAATATTGAAATAAAATAAAATTTATCAGATTAAAATTTAACTTTGTCTCAAAAATCTACTATTTTAAAAACTTCACAACTTTAAAGAAATACATTTGAAAGCCTGATTCAAAAATTACTCAATTGGAGTTTAAATTTGTCTTAAAAATCCATAACTTCATCTAAATATTTAGGAACCTTACAAAATTTATGAAATAATACACCAAAAATTACTAGAAATTGATACATTTCCATCCCAGAATAACTACACAACTTGCAATCCTCATTACACATGTTAATTTAATAAACGACATAATGCCTCCAACAAGGATGACTCACAAGCCTATGTGCTACTATGTTATGAATAACGGTTGTGTCGAAGAACAAAATGCATTCTTCGAACGACCCACAGAGGCAATGAAAAACCATCTGAAACCTCTTTATATCACAACAAAGGTGGAAAAGGTCCCAATTAATAAGATTCAGGTGGATTGTGGCGCGACAGTGAACCTGATGCCACAATTTTTGTTGAATAAAACTAGCAAAGATGATACTGATACAAAACCACACAACATGGTTTTGTAGAACTACAAAGGCAAAGTAGGTTCGTCCATGGGAGTCATACAGGTAGACGTCACAGTCGGAACCATCACTCGCCCAACAAAAGGACCCCTCTTGGGCAGATGACTATCAAGCCATTTATAAAGCAAAGGTACACAGCATGAGACATTCTTGCCCCTCTTGTTCTCGTTTTTGTAGTGGATGGAATGGTAGACATCTCCTATCAAGGTAGGGACTGGATTCCCTGATGCGAAGATATGAAATGCATCGAAGTCTACAAAGTCAGGCATATTGGGAAACAGAATGATGCCGTATATGCACAGAGCGAGGATGGCATTGAACACGACCCAACATCCGTCTTTGGCGCACTGCTGAGCCTTACCCACTAAGAACTGCAAGGAGAAATCGGGAAATTTGTTCCAACTAGACAATACCAACTCTGAGGCATCCAGATGAAGTGAAGGAGCTAGACTAGCCAGATCAGGCTCAACATCCATATGAACAAAAGGCATCTGCCTTTTGATAGGCACACCTAACAAATCAGCATATTCCTCTAGCGTGGGTGCGAGAACAAAATCCTGGAAAGTGAAGCATCTCAACGGAGGGTCGTAGAACTGCAGCAGAGCGTGCAACCCATTCAACTCGAACGCAGAAGGTTTACGAACCAAACTGAGCAATTTGCCGTAAGACTTTCTGAACTCATCTCTCACAGAATCATCTGCTAAAGCAATCAAACTGGTCAGCCGAACCACATCAGGGGCAGGGAACTTGTAAGCCACGGTCTTCCTCAGAGAACCCATAACAAATACAATAGGAGGCAAGAAATCCTGGATCGGGGAAAACGGTACCTGCAACACAAACACACGTTAATGAAATGCAAATGAGTATGCAAAGCAATGTAAAATGCAATCATGCAGCAGGAGATCAAGGCAACTGTGCTGTGGAGATTATGTATCAACAAAACCATGACACTACTCTGTCAAGAACAACCACTGCATCTGATAAGAAGAAAACCCTGGTACCGGACCACAAATCTGCTCTGTCAAGAACAACCATCTGATAGGGCCATATACATAGGACCATAATTCTGCTATGTCAAGAACAAACGTCTGATAATAAGGACCTCTGATACAAGACCAAGAAACTCTGCTCTGTCAAGAACAAACATACGATAATAAGGACCTCTGATACAGGACCAAGAACTCTGCTCTATCAAGAACAAACAACTGATGACCAAAACTCTGCTCTATCAAGAACAAACATCTGATAATGAGATCCTCAGACCCCAGTCATAAACCTGCTCTATCAAGAACAAATACACATCTGATGATAAGATCCTCTGATCCCAATCAAAAACCTGCTCTGTCAAGAACAATCATATATTTGCAGATAAGATCCTCTGATCCCAATCAAAACTGATCCACTATCAAGAAAACCAGGTGGTCTGAAGGTCAAAGTTTCCTGCAATAAACCCAACCCTGCTTACAGGTATGGACCTAAACTGACTCAAGTTCGGCATCCTATGCGTTCATCAGCGTCACAGACATTCAAGAGGGGTGATACGATACCCAGAAGGTGTGGCATCACCAGCTCATGAAGCGGCCTCACTCGGCTGAATCACAAATGATCGGTCCCCAGAGTCGACAATCCTCCAAACCAACAACCGTCTCAACCCAAAGGGTTGAAAGAGAAGCCAACCGGGAGAACCTCGTTTGAGCGTGGATTTCATGAGACATTAGTGCCTGCCAAGCAAGCACGCGTCCACTACTTTCCACAACTAATGCTATGTTCACTCAAGCCTGGGTCTGGCTTCTCACTCATCAGAATGCCCATCCCACAACAGCACAGATAATCATATCATACTGAAAATATAATGCGAGAAATAAAATGCGATAAATAAACACAACCCAACAAGTAATCATACAAGCGCTAGGATTGACTCTCGCAGGGGACGTCGGATCCCCAAACTGACTCGCATACGGGACGTTGGATCCCAGGAAACTATGAAATTCCCCAGCAGAGTCGCCATCTGTCGCTTCTGCGAAAATAAGGTGCCGGCAAAACAGAAGAGTCGCCACCTTTCGTTATTTATCCCTCAGAACGGGAAAGGAAACGATCGGAAAAACCTGACGAAAAGGTATAAGACAAGGTCATCGCAACCATTGTCTGGGTTCGGGAGTCGGTTACGCAAGGGGAAGGTATTAGCACCCCTCACGTCCGTCGTACTCGACGGGATCCACGCTTGTTGTGTTTACTGGACGAGTTGGTTTATCTATCTACCTATCAAGGCTGACTTAAAAGAAAATAAAAATGACTCAGCAAAGCGTCGCGCTTTATGCTTACGTATTCTCATCAAAGAGTGAGAAATCAGAGTCAACGTAGTTCGACCTACGACGGGTTACGGGGAAGGTAGCTCGCCAATACGTCAATATTGTGCCTACGTACTCTCAACAGGTATGAAAGATCAGAGCTTACGTAGTTCGGGATACTACGGATTATGGGGATTCAGATTCATCTGTTTTATCGAGTAGGGTTAAACAGCAGTTCCAGCAGTTAGGGACAAAGCCTGTTTGCGTTGGCGCTGAAATTTAACGACACTCTTTTCTTCAGAAAAGCTTTCCTTTGAATTACAGGCCCACGGGGCAAAAAGGTTTGACGTTTTTTCTGTCTTTTACGAAAGAAGTGTTTTTTATTGTGTTCGCAATTTCAATCGCACTAAAGACTATGACCTGAGAGTGAATGTGTCGCATGTCACCCAAAGGGTGTCATACTAAACATCCAGACTGTTGAAAAGAAACTCTCCAACAATCCTTCCTCAGATAGCTTAAGCCTCGTAACGTACGAAAGAAATCATTCATGATTACTGTATCTTAAGCTGTTTTGAGATGAGAAGAGAACATGCTCAACTACGGGGAGACTATCAAGTCCTACTGTTGTCATGCCAAGGATTCATCCTATAGTTGAGGTTTGAAACAGGGAACTCCTAGAAGTTATCATGCATAGGTTTCAACCTAAAGTTCTATCATCAATTCCTTATCAAAGGAAATGAGAGTCCTAAGGGATCATGTCAATGATACACAGAAACAGATAAAGCATCAGCTTAAACAGTAAACAGTAATACAGTAAACGACTGTAAAATGCATGCTATGCAAGTGAGGGAGGAAATGTGTGTGGGGCAGCAGCCTCCACAAGCTCATCTCAACCTCAAGCCAGAATGAATAACAGTAATCATACTGAAATAAAACATGCTATCAAGCAAAAACAGTATATTGCAATCATACAGAAGAAATAAAATCATGCTATCAAGCAAAATAAACCACATGGGCAAGGGAGCTGGGCTCTACCGAATACCCGCAAGCAAAGCCATATAGTAACAATACAAGCAGAGGGAGCAACTCAACCTCTAGTGCAATCATGATCCTAGATTAAAGCTAGTCTAGATATGGACTTATTCTAATGCATCAAGCAAGTCAAACAAGGCACATCAATACAGAGAAGAAACAGACAAGAAAGCAGATCAACTCCTCTCTCTTCCAACTCCAAGCCTCAGCTCTTCTGACAGCAATCCAGTCTTCAGACTTCCATCACTCTTGACAAATATCAATTTGCTTCTCCAGGTTTCAACCCTTCCACATAAGTTTCAACTTATCTTATTCTTCAAGCTTCAGCTCCTTAATCAGTTCCACCTTCAGGCTTCACTCTTAACCACAAGTATCAACTTGATTCCTTCAGGATCTCCAAGCTTCAAAGTAAGTATCAACTTATCCTTTGTTCTTCAGGCTTCAGCTCTTCAGTCAATCTCAATTGGATCCTCTTCATAAGTATCAACTCAGTCTTCAAGCTCTCAAGCTCTCTTTGCTTTACCAGTCTCAACTTGGTCTTCTCTTCTACAAGCTTCATCTTCTCAGAGTAGTCCTCAATCATCTGGAAATGTCAACTTCATCCTTCAGTCTTTAAGCCTCGGCTCTTCATTCAGTCTTTACTGGATCTCCATTGGGTCTTCAAGTATCAACTTGTTTCTTCTTGCCCTTCAAGCCTCAGCTACAATGGCAATGCTCAAGGAATCATCCTCTTCCACACTCTTCAATGAAGTCTTCATCTTCAAACTCAAGCCCAACATCTTTCAAGATACTCAAACCAGAAGAAATCACTTAACTGGATAAGCTAGGATATTAAACTGCTTATTGACCACCAAAGGTGACCTATAAGGGTTTAACATCAAAAGAATGGTTCCCTCAAAGGTTCTACTTCCTAGGTACAATCACTTATCCCTCCAAAGGAGGGAGGTGAATACCATGGAAGGACCTTGAATCATGGGGAGGAATGGAGGTGAAAGATACCATCCATGTTTAAGAAGGAAATTAACTAAGTCTAAGCTCTACTTAATTCCTAACCCTAAAACAACAACAAAACAAACAAGTCTTCAAGCTCTCAAGCTCCTTCTTCAATCTTCAAGTCTTCCACTATGCTCCTCCATGCTCCACAAAGCAAGACCAAGCCCACCAAGCCAAGCAAAAACCCACAAAGCAAAGCAAAACAAAACACAAGCCCACAAGGGCAACACAAACAACAATCAATTACAAAAATCAATTAAAAATAGTATACTATTATATTAAAATCTAATATAATTTCTAGGGGATCCTATATACCTACCATTAATACCCTATATGTACCAATATCTATCTTGACCTAGAAACCCAAAATTCTAGTGTTATTGTGGACCTATGTTAAGGATTGACCTAAATCTACACAACCTAAAGTCATCTAATCAAAACTAATCAAAAACTAATCACAAAATTATGTAATAAATCCAGAGGGGAGCTAAAGTCCTAATCTAACTATCCTAAAAATAATGGCCTAAAAATTCAAAGGAAACTAGCTAAACAAAATTCTACAAAACTATGCATCAACATAAAATGAATTAAAAGCTATTAAAAGAGAAAATACACAAAAAATATTAAAAATGCATGAAATGCAAATGTTTTGATTTTATAATTTTCTAGACATCAACATGAAATATAGAAAAAATCCCCATGCCAAAATCATTATTTTTCTATTTAATATGATTTTTCAAAGATTAAAGAAAAATGGAGAAAAAGAAAATAAAATGTGAAATGTTTGGTGCAGATAACAATGATATGCAGTTCATTATCCAGATGGGCTCTAAATGGGGGTGTCATTAGTAATGCGCGCTAGGCCCATGATTTAATCAGAAAACACATAACAAAAATATAAAGAAAAAGAAAAATACGCGGTGCACTTAGTAAAGAAAATCAGTTCAAATCTACAATGGGCCATGGATGGGGGCGTCATTAGCAATTATTCACTAAAGCCCAAACCTCACTTTTAATGAAACGCCGCGTTTGGTTGTCTTCAGACTTCCCTCTTCAAACGTGAAATTAAATCCCAGCCTTTAGATCTGATCCCAGTCAATGAGTCTACTCTACATCCAACGGCTAAAACATTATCTTCTTCCTCCAGCCATGAAAATGAAGGGAAAGCTCCATGAACAGAGCTTCACATACCTAACTCGGGCACCTTCCAAACTCGACCAAAATCCATGGTCTAAAACCCTAACCTGTTCTGAATTCATCCCTGATCACGACCATAGCCTTAGAATTCAAAGAATCATCCTCAATCTCTAAACCCGATAATGAATCCAAATTATGCTCAAATCTCAACTCTAACCATTCTTGAAATTAAAGTGATCAACCTCTTCCTCATGTTACACTGGTCAATTCTTGCTATCATACCAAGATTATCTCTCAAGATTCAACAAGTTATGGTGGTAAACAGAAATGGTGTCACTATCTTGAACCTCACCAAATGATCTCAAAGTTTCCAGAATCCATCTCCTACTTGTCTCTAACCATTCTAACCTAACAAATCTAACTAACAATGCTTAAATTAGGGTGTAGAACAAAAGTTGCAAACCTGAAAATTTTTGAGTAACAGGTGGATCAAATCTTCAATTCAACACCTCAAACTCTTCAGAATCACTCTTTGATTGATGTTAGTGCTTCTGTTTGCAAAAGATTCGATCCAAGAAGCTTGAATCTCCAAATCCGATGGTGACTTGCAGCTTCTAAAATCCAAATGCTAACTCTTCAATCCCACACGATCTTGCTCTCAATTTGGTATGCACACATTCAGTATGATCAATGGAAGATGTTAGGATTGAAAGAATCAATGGAAATGGTGTGGAATATAGAAATTGATTTCAACTTGCAATGGAAGAAAATGAAATGGCAATCTCACTCTCCTCTTTAATCTCTCACCAACCTTGCATCTGAGCAGCTTCTAATCAATATATAGGATGGTTCTAAACCATCCAGAACTTTCTGGAATCATCCAATGAGAATTTGAGATTCTCATGTCATGAGTTTTTGATTTCAATCCATCTCATGTACCATCTTGTGTTTGGCTCATTGCAGCACTTGTATCTGACTTGAAAATCTCCTTAGATGAGATGCATGATATGTTAGGATACTTTGCTAGCTTGTACATTGCTCTTCCTTGTGTTTTGCCTATGTACCTTAATATGCAAGTAACCATTTTCCAAAGCAAGTCCATGATTTAAACCTCAAATCAAAAATGTGGCTGAACCATTGTTTCTAAAATGTTTTCTAGAGTCAAAATGGTATATTAAATGCCATGGTTTGGATGTGTAGCTTGAAAATTTCAATTTCCAACTTTGACTTATTTAACTTATGCCTCCATTTTAGGTCATTTTTACCATTTTGAGCTACAAGCCTTTTCAACATCTCATGACCTCCTTAATAGCCTTAAAACATCATTTTAAGCAAGTTTGATGTTGAATATTTTTCCATTTGAAGCTTGGAAATAGGAGTTATGGCCTTATGCTTGAAATGACCTGTAATCTCCAAATGACCAAAATGCCCTTGACTTGTCAAAGCCATAACTTGAGTTCTACAAATCCTATCAAGGACTTCTAGTACTATCTATAAAGCTAAGAAGATAAGGAACAACATTCATGTTGACCAAAAGTTCATAGGAATCATCCTTCTTGGGCAAAAGTTGGATGCAAGTTGGGTGACTTTCAAGGCCCCAGATTCACATGCCTCAGATGACCTGTAACTTGTCAAAGTCATAACTTGAGCTCTACAAATCCCATCAAGGACTTCTAGTACTCAAATTAAAGCTAAGAATAAGCTCTACAACATTCATATTGGGGTCAAGATGAGATGACAATCACATCTTGAGCTAAATTGCCTTGAAGATAGGGGTCAAACTAGGGGATTTTACACTGTCAAGCCTTAGAAACCCTAGCTTGAAACTTCTCAAACTCTTCAATCATGATGAGTTGACCTTGGAATCATCCTTATAACATCTCAATGTATCAATCCATGATCACATGGCCCTTGAATTAGGTCTCAACCTTCTTCAAATCCTCAGTTGACTTAGGGTTGACCCAGTCAAACCCTAATTGTACCAATCATGGCTGAGGCTTCTTAATCTTACACAATGACCTGTCTAGGCCTTAAAGTGATCTTAAAACCTTCTCATGAGCTCTCTCAAGGCTTCAAGTCCATCCTCATAGCTTCAGAATCATCTGAGGTCTTCCCACAACTCTCAAGTTAGGAGGCACACCTTCTTAGTTTCAACCATTCTCTCTGAGGCTCTTTTCACTTCTCTGACAAAGGTATCTACCCTTGAACACTTGAATAACCTTCTTGTCTAGCTTCAAAGTCTTGATTGGTACTCATACCTCTTGATCTCCTGCATATATGTCAATGAAATGCAAATGATAATGCTAATGTGAATGAAATGAAACATAAGCTAGGTAAAGAAATGTTGGTCAAATTTTGGGGTGCAACAGTATCCTATAGGTATTTTAGAAGATGCCCCGATTAGAATTGGCCAACTCTATATTCTAACAGATTTTGTTGTCATGGATATTAAAGAAGACGACGAAATCCCAATCCTTCTAGGTAGACCCTTCTTTCGACAGCTGGAGCTATAATAGATGTCAAGAGAGGAAAATTGACGTTTGAAGTAGGTGATGAAAAAGTAGAATTCATCTTATCCAAATTCCTGATGGCACCAGCCATAGATGACTCATGTTACGCTATTGATATCATAGATGAATGCATAAGATTATTAGACCAAGTAGATCTAGTTGAAACAATTAAATCACCTTCAACTCCTATAATGGAGGGTGACGAATCTAAAAATGAGTCTTATATAGATGACAACCTTTATGAATGCTTGGCACTTACCCCCGATCATATACCATGTGCTAAGAAACCATCAATAGAACTTAAGGAACTACCTAAGAATTTGAGATACAAGTTCTTGGACGAAGAACTAAATCGTCCAGTCATCGTTAGTGCCACCTTAGATAGTAAAGAAACCAATCAACTTTTAGATGTTTTAAGAAAATATCCTTCAGCTTTAGGCTATAACATTTCCAATCTCAAACGGATAAGTCCTTCCGTGTGTATGCCCCAGATTATGCTAGAGGAAGACTCTAAACCTTTGATCGCTCCGCAAGTGCACGGAAATATCGAAGTAATATAAAAGATTGTCGAACCCACAGAGACCAATGTCAATCTACCGTTATCTATTGTTACGGCGTAAAGCTAAGGCTAATGGTTGTCACGATTTTTGTTGGTTTCTAAGACTATTAAAGGCGGAATTAAATTTAAGTTTTAATAAAATAATATTAAGGCGGTCGGTATGTAATTACACTAACTTAGGTGGGTCAATCTAACCTAGGCTTATAAAGGTGTTCACTTAATCTATTCGGTAGAGAATACCAGTTTAAATACCCTCAACTCACACTCTCGTGGTCTTATATCAGATCTTATCCCCAAAGCCCTATGCCTGCTCTCGCTAGCCCATAAGTGTTTAGAGATAATTTTTGGAAACTAAATAATTCTAATTTATCTTAAAGCGCTCTCGCTGTATTTAATTTAAATGTCTAACTTTAGCTATCTGGTTAAAATCTCACACTCTCGTGGTCTTGACCCAACCTAATACTCTTTTCTTACTCTCGTAACGAAAAGGTCTATTTCAATTAAAAAGTATCAGCCAGAATATTAAGTGATTAATTATTTTAGCCTATGGTTATATTTCACCGGTTAAGTTTGTTATAACTACATACCGCCCTAAGGTTTTTAGCTACTCATCGATGTTGAACCAGACAGAGACAGGGAATTTAATAATAATGTACTCATGGCAGAAAAATAAATAAACATTATAAATAAATTAAATTGCAATGTAAATGAAAATACCGATAAAACTAATTTAGCTAGACATGATAATTAACGTAAATGAAAATAAACATAAACAACAAAATAATGAAACATGCATACTGACAGAAATAAAATAGTAATTCAATTAATAAAAACCTGTAAATCGTACTGATCTCGAATCCTTGAGTAGTCCTCCACAATGTCGGCAGGATTCTACTTTGGCGAGAATTAAAAGGTACAGGAACGAATAAAGCGATACAAATGAAAATAAAAAGGAAAGGAAATGGGAAAATAATGCAAGAACGTAAATTTGGCTTCAATGGGAAATTTGGCAGCACTTCGATATGTCGAAGGCCTCCCCCAAAACTCTGAATCTAAGGCCTATTTATAGGAAATAATTCATTCTTCAACTTCCAGAGATCATGGGTGAATTATGGAGGGAGTGGGAGTAACTTCCAGTAGTGGGCCATGAGTGGAGAAAAAGTAGGAGAAAAGGAGGAAAGTGCTCGTGGCCACTTCTGTCTTGAACGAACTTCTGTTATTTGATGCATGACGGTCGTGACATGGCCGTGACGATCGTGAAGGTTGTGACGGTCGTGACGTGGTCGTGACGATCGTGAAGGATGTGACGGTCGTGACATGGCCGTGACGACCGTGACAGTCACAAATTCTGTTTTCTGCTATTTTCTGTATTTTTCTTCTCTTTTTCTTTCTTTAGTTCAAATTCTCCCCAATCTGCAAAACAAAGTAAATTAATCATATAATAGAACATAAATCAAGATAAATTAATAAAAGTCACAAATAAATGCATGCAAATCAAGCCAAATAAACGATATGATTTCGCGTTATCAAACATCCCCACACTTAAACCATTGCTTGTCCTCAAGCAATCGACCAACACAGTAAAAAGAAATAAGCATAGTTCGAAACAAAGTCACGACGAAACTCTAATCATACGTGGCTGCTAGGCTAATGTTAGATCGATAGGTACTAAATATTAATACCAAGGATATCATAACGACACAATTTCAAAAACTCCCTACTTATGCAAACCAATCGGAATCATGCCATTATAACTCAACCTATAACTCATGCTCTCTTTCACCCCATTTCATTATAGTGCAATCACATTAAGCCCGTTATCCATACACATTCATGGCAAGTAGACCTGTTAGTGACTACGATCTCATTATTATTTCATTTTTTTCTGCAAATATGCTTAAGCATCAATTGAACTTAAAGAGTTAGTACCGTTAGGCTAAGTGCTCGGGTGAGGAGCACCTAACTTAGAAGGAACATGTCTTTTTCTTCATAATATTTTTTTTTCTTTTCTTTCTTAGTTTCTCATTTTAACTTAGAGATCGTACACTTATTTGCATCGGTCCCTTACTTAGTGTGTTTAGGATGGTGCTGACTGCTTAAATAAACTACTTAGGGATTACTTCAAGAACCTGGAGTTTTAAGGTCTCGGCATAATGGGTACTCAAATTTATTTTGCATATTCAGGGGGTTAAGGTTGTCAGGACGATATCAATTTTATCAAAACTTTCCCAAGTTTTTCTAACATAGCCTAAACAGCCTATATACTTTCAGAGTACCATGTCATGAATAAAAAAGTTTTTGTTGGAGGTTAAAATTTTGAAATTTTGAGATTTTGGGGAAGTTTGAATAACAGGAGAAAACCACTCATAAAGACTCGACAGCACATGTAAAGATAGCATTAAAAATAGATAAAAACAATAAATCAAACTAAAAGGCAATAAAATGAAAGCGATAGAGTTCCTCCCCTACACTTAAACCAAACATTGTCCTCAATGTTTCAGTAAAAGGTGGAAAAGGAAAGATAGAACCTGTATGGATGCTACTGCTCTTGCTATCCTTGTCTTTGTTGATCACTTCTACTTCGGTGGCGGGCATTTTGAGATACTTTGTTTGTGTAATTCTAGAACCAGCTCATCATGTTGCTCGCGTCAAGAGGAAGTACTCATCATCAGTGTTCCCACCAGCAGCGACACTCGTAGGAATGTCCGTGGGCATAGCTCATCTTCTCAGATCGTCATCTAGAGAGTTTTCGCTTAGATATAGCTAAAGAGTAACAAGCGATACATTTCTTTTATTTTCTGCAAATTTAAACAAACAAATTAAAATAAAGACCTTGTGGGTTGCCTCCCACACAGCGCTTTGTTTAGCGTCGATAGCTCGACGGCTAAGGAGTGCAAGTACTCATGGCGGTTCTTTCAAGAATGGTTCCTCGATCGAACTTTGTATAGTCTTCGGTTTCCATGGCCACTTATCAAGCCATCTCTCATATCCCTCACCTTTTCGTTTCTTTCTTCTGTAGGGTGGTTGCTTGTTTTGAACGCGTGGTGGTGGTTCTGGATCTATTCTGCGTATCAGCTTTTCAAATTTGGGCTTTGTTATTTCATCCACCACCTCAAAAGTTAATCGTACCCTTTTAACAGTAATAATGACCCTAGTTTCACGGTCCTCGAATTTTCTTTTTCTATGAAGGGCCTTAGACAAAGGTGCATTGGTGTGTATATTTTTCAATACCTCCACATATGTTTTGGATTGGGAGTCTACCTTAACTTCTGCAAACCTTTGTGGGAAAGGAATAGGTGGGGTATAGGGAGGAGGAGCAACGATACGTGCTTCCTTCTCTATCTCTTCGACAACCTCCCTTTCGGTTGGTGTCGGTGGATTTTTCTCAATATGTATGTTTTTCTCACCAAAACTCTCCTCAGGTTCATCGTCAATCTCCCTAGGATCTTCTATTTGTTCTTCATTAACGATTGTTACAACATTCACATGTCCTTCTGGGAAGGGTGCTAGAGGTGTTTGTCTAAGCAGGGAGGTTTGAGTCTCCAAAGTCTCGCTGTGAGTTGCGAGGGAATCGACAATAACGTTCATATGTCTAAGATCTTCATTAATTTGGAGATGTTGTCTTCTAAAATCTTCGTTTTGGAGAGTTTGTGTCTCCACAAAGCGCTCCATCATAAATTCTATCCTAGCGTGAGTAGACGTCTCAATGAATTCTTCTAGTAGTAGTTCGAGGTTGGGTGTATCAAAATCTTGAGTTTCCTCAAAACATTGGGAGTCGTCATCATAAAGGGAATTTGGGTGAGAGTGCGTAGTATTGAAATCTTCTAATAATATTTCGAGGTCGGATTTAAGAGGAATTTGTGGTTCCTCGAAATATTGGGGGTGGTAGTTATAATATGGAGGGTGGTAGTTATAAGGGAAATATGGGTTATACATAATGATTTAGATAATAGTGCCTTAGTCTATACTATGCAACAACGGAATCACAATATTGACTGTTGGTCCCCGGCAACGGCGCCAAAAACTTGATCGCTCCGCAAGTGCACGGAAATATCGAAGTAATATAAAAGATTGTCGAACCCACAGAGACCAATGTCAATCTACCGTTATCTATTGTTACGGCGTAAAGCTAAGGCTAATGGTTGTCACGATTTTTGTTGGTTTCTAAGACTATTAAAGGCGGAATTAAATTTAAGTTTTAATAAAATAATATTAAGGCGGTCGGTATGTAATTACACTAACTTAGGTGGGTCAATCTAACCTAGGCTTATAAAGGTGTTCACTTAATCTATTCGGTAGAGAATACCAGTTTAAATACCCTCAACTCACACTCTCGTGGTCTTATATCAGATCTTATCCCCAAAGCCCTATGCCTGCTCTCGCTAGCCCATAAGTGTTTAGAGATAATTTTTGGAAACTAAATAATTCTAATTTATCTTAAAGCGCTCTCGCTGTATTTAATTTAAATGTCTAACTTTAGCTATCTGGTTAAAATCTCACACTCTCGTGGTCTTGACCCAACCTAATACTCTTTTCTTACTCTCGTAACGAAAAGGTCTATTTCAATTAAAAAGTATCAGCCAGAATATTAAGTGATTAATTATTTTAGCCTATGGTTATATTTCACCGGTTAAGTTTGTTATAACTACATACCGCCCTAAGGTTTTTAGCTACTCATCGATGTTGAACCAGACAGAGACAGGGAATTTAATAATAATGTACTCATGGCAGAAAAATAAATAAACATTATAAATAAATTAAATTGCAATGTAAATGAAAATACCGATAAAACTAATTTAGCTAGACATGATAATTAACGTAAATGAAAATAAACATAAACAACAAAATAATGAAACATGCATACTGACAGAAATAAAATAGTAATTCAATTAATAAAAACCTGTAAATCGTACTGATCTCGAATCCTTGAGTAGTCCTCCACAATGTCGGCAGGATTCTACTTTGGCGAGAATTAAAAGGTACAGGAACGAATAAAGCGATACAAATGAAAATAAAAAGGAAAGGAAATGGGAAAATAATGCAAGAACGTAAATTTGGCTTCAATGGGAAATTTGGCAGCACTTCGATATGTCGAAGGCCTCCCCCAAAACTCTGAATCTAAGGCCTATTTATAGGAAATAATTCATTCTTCAACTTCCAGAGATCATGGGTGAATTATGGAGGGAGTGGGAGTAACTTCCAGTAGTGGGCCATGAGTGGAGAAAAAGTAGGAGAAAAGGAGGAAAGTGCTCGTGGCCACTTCTGTCTTGAACGAACTTCTGTTATTTGATGCATGACGGTCGTGACATGGCCGTGACGATCGTGAAGGTTGTGACGGTCGTGACGTGGTCGTGACGATCGTGAAGGATGTGACGGTCGTGACATGGCCGTGACGACCGTGACAGTCACAAATTCTGTTTTCTGCTATTTTCTGTATTTTTCTTCTCTTTTTCTTTCTTTAGTTCAAATTCTCCCCAATCTGCAAAACAAAGTAAATTAATCATATAATAGAACATAAATCAAGATAAATTAATAAAAGTCACAAATAAATGCATGCAAATCAAGCCAAATAAACGATATGATTTCGCGTTATCAACCTTCTAGAGAATATCAACAAAGGATAAATCCTATAATGTGTGATGTTGTGAAAAGAGAAGTGTTAAAGTTATTAGAGGCTGGAATAATATATCAAATCTCTGATAGTAAGTGGGTGAGCCCTGTACATGTGGTGCCTAAAAAGGGAGGTGTCACAACCGTACAAAATGAAAGAGGAGGGCAGATAGCTAAGCGTATAGAAAACGGTTGGCGTATGTGTATTGACTATAGAAAATTAAATAAAGTAACTAGGAAGGATCATTTCCCGCTTCCATTCATAGATCAAATGCTTGAACGTCTAGAAAGACAGTCTTACTTTTGCTATCTAGGTGGATATTCAGGATTTTTTCAAATTCCTATTCACCCCGATGATCAAGAGAAAACAACCTTTACTTATTCATATGGAACACTTTCCTACCGACGAATGCCATTCAGACTATGCAATGCCCAACTACTTTCCAACGCTGTATGATGTCAATCTTTGCAGATTTCCTTGAAGAGATCATGGAAGTTTTCATGGACGATTTCTCGGTATGTGGATCCAGTTTTAGAAGCTGTCTAACCAACCTTGAGAAAATCCTAAAAAGATGTGTAGAAGTCAATCTTGTTCTAAATTGGGAAAAATGTCATTTTATGGTCACAGAAGGAATAGTATTAGGACACATAGTCTCCGCAAGAGGCATTGAGGTTGACAAATCCAAAATAGAAGTTATAGAAAATCTCCAACCACCGAAAACAATTCGAGAGATTCGAAGTTTCCTTGGACACGCCGGTTTCTATCAACGCTTCATTAAGGACTTCTCCAAAATAACTAAACTATTAACAAACCTATTTATGAAAGACGTTGAGTTCAATTTCGATGATAAATGTCTTGAAGCTTTCAAACACCTTAAACAAGTTCTAATCTCCGCACCTATTATGTAACCTCCCGATTGGAATCAACCTTTCGAAATTATGTACGATGCAAGCGATTACGCAGTTGGTGCTATTTTAGGACAAAATAAAGATAAGAAACTTCATGTAATTTATTACACTAGTAGAACACTAGACGTCGCCCAGCTTAATTATGCCACAACCGAAAAAGAACTCCTCGCAGTAGTTTTCGCTATTGACAAGTTCCGATCTTATCTAGTCGGAGCAAAGATTATTGTTTATACGGATCACGCTGCTATCCGATATCTATTAAGCAAAAAGGACACTAAGCCTAGATTACTTTGTTGGATCCTTTCCTACAAGAATTCGACTTAGAGATCCGGGATAAGAAAGGCACCGAGAACATGATTGCAGACCACCTTTTGACGCTAGAATACTTAAAACTAGAGCATATCCCAATAAACGATGATTTTATTTACGATAGAATTATAGCAGCAGTTAGAACCAATCATAGCAATGATCCTGACCTCCATTTAGAATTAAACATTGAAAACGCCCTAGCAATTACAAATGTACCTTGGTACGTTGATTTTGTAAACTACCTAGCTGCCGATATCATACCCCCTGATCTTAACTAATAACAGAAGAAGAAGTTATTTCACGAGGTAAAACACTTTAATTAGGATGAACCACTCCTGTTTAAGAGAGGCTCAGACAGAATATTTCGTCACTGTGTCCCAGAAGAGGAAATGGAAAACATAATCAAACACTGTCACTCTGCACCTTATGGAGGACATGCAGTTATATCTAAGACTTGCGCCAAAATTCTTCAAGCTGGCCTTTTTTGGCCGACGTTATGGCATGACGTCTATGCCTATATTGTCAGATGTGACCGGTGTCAATACACTGGGAATGTCTCAAGACGTGATGAAATGTCCTTACAAAATATCCAAGAAGTAGAACTCTTTGATGTTTGGGGAATAGATTTTATGGGACCATTTCCATCATCAATGGGAAACAAGTATATCTTAGTAGATGTTGACTACGTATCTAAATGGATAGAAGATGCGGCTTCACCGACCAACGATACCTGGGTAGTCATAAAATTATTCAAAAACTACATATTTCCTAGATTTGGAGTACCTCGCCTCGTTATAAGTGATGGCGAATCACACTTCATTTCAAGGATATTTGATAACCTTTTAAATACATATGGAGTTAAACACAGAGTAGTAACACCCTACCATCCACAAACCAGTGGACAAGTAAAAGTGTCAAATAGGGAGATTAAGCAAATTTTAGAAAAGATTGTTTCAATATCTAGAAAAGATTGGTCTCTAAGATTACAAGAAGCATTGTGGGCTTACAGGACCGCTTTCAAGACTCCTATAGGAACAACCCCATACAAGTTGGTTTACGGAAAATATTGTCACTTACCCTTTGAGCTAGAACATAAAGCCTATTGAGCCATCAAGACCCTTAATATGGACTATTTAACAGCCAGTGACAAACGCATTCTTGACATCCAGAAACTAGAAGAACTACGTTGCAATGCTTATGAAAATATTATCTATAAAGAAAGAACTAAAGCATGGCATGACAAAAAGATTGTTAAGAAAGAATTCAACATAGGCGACCCTGTACTTCTCTTTAATTCTAGATTGCGTCTGTTCCCTGGTAAGTTACGCTCAAGATGGACTTGCCCTTATGAGGTCACCAAAGTCCTAAGGTCTGGGGCAGTAGAAATCCAAAATCATTCATGTAGTCCCTTTATAGTAAACGGATAAAGGTTGAAACATTATTATAGAGGAGACATCCCTACGTATTACTCTGGCCACACTTTGATCGAACCACCCATTATCGCACCTACCAATTAAGTTCCATAATCGTCGAGCTACCGACGTTAAACAAGCATTGCGTGGGAGGCAACCCACGACCATTTTTTATTTTATTGTTATTTTTATTCTCGAAGGTGAATTATATACAGTTATTATTTACTTAACATGACTAACTTGTGTGCGGTTTATGTTTCAGGTCTCAGATCCTATCACTCTTCACTAACATTATTTTTCAGGATGCCGAACCATGATGATATGCATGTTGTATTCAGGGATGATAAATAGAGGAAACGATTTGTGATCCTTTCTGAGCGACCCATGCTCCCGACAAGATACCCTGACTCCAACTGCCTTGAAATCTTAGGTCTTGAGGACAGTGTGAGATACCTCAACCATCAACTCCAATGGGAAGAGTATTCTGATGCCACTAAAGTCACCTTTAGGAACCTAACCCTGGAATTTCTCAGTTCTCTCATCTATGAACCCTACGCTGGTAGAGGATTCAAAAGAGGACATATCAATTTCAGACTACTTGGGAAGGAATATATTCTCAATCACAAGGATTTCGCTAAACTGTTAGGATTTCAGCATGGCCTAGATTCCATACATGATATATCTGAAGTAAATGTTACGCAGGATGAGTTAGATAAATTCTGGAGTCAAATCACCGATGGAGAAGGCCCTGATCCTTTGACCCAACTGTCAAACAGGATCCATAACCCCGCCTTTAGGTACTTCCAAATGATTCTAGCTCAAACCTTATTTGGTAAAATCAAAACCGAAAACCATGTAAGCGCCAAAGAGATCCTTATACTCTTTTGCACCTCCTAATCACGTTCTATAGCCAGTGGGAATTTCCTGATGGACAACCTTAACCTAACATCCATATCTTCAAAAGGACCCATCAATGTAGGAGGTACAGTGACACAAATAGCTTATGCCTTAGGTCTCACACCGAAATTAACTCACCTGACCCCATATTGTAGTTACACCCTTATTGACCTAAACCATTGCTTGAATCGAGGCTTAGTAAGAAGAGTTTTCTTTGGTCCTGTCAATTTCAAACTCTTGATAGACGATGAGACCATTCATTACTTTGAATTGTCAAACCCGACCAAAACCAATGTTCATAATAAAGAAAATTGGTCGTACGCTCTCGATGGTCACGATGAGGCGCCTGCCAGACCTAAGACCCCACCTGTGCCTAAATACCATCCTACATCTCTCTCGAAAAGGACCACATTGTATTCCTCCAACGTTCATCTGCAGCAACGCGACCTATATGCTGATTTCTATGTTATGTTCTAGGAGATCTTTTCTCTTCGCGAAGAGCTTACTGAGTTAACCTTTCATATGGAAGTCTCCGATGCGACGCGTGCTACCGATTATGATTGCCTATATCAGGAAATCTATAGTCTTAGATGCCAGCTTGCAGAGGCCCAGGCATCTTATCCATATGTGACTCAAAATTGAAGTCTGTCGCCAATCAATTTAAAGGAATGCCTAGCGCACTGAGGACATTGCTCGTACTGGCTGTGAAGAGGATATTTACTGCGTTACCATCTTTATATTTTATCATATTGCTGACAATTTTTACTGCACTATTATTTCACCCTAGACATATTTTTACTTTTCGGATATGCAAAATTATCGTTTAATTTTCAAATTCAGCAAATACTTCAACTATTTTATTGCATGATATTTTTTATTATTATTTATGTTTAATATGTATTTGTATCACATGAAATACTATATATGTTTCTTGTATGTAGTAATATCACAGAAGACGCTATGCACACCCCCGAATAAAGCTCAGAACCCATCCAAGGCTCAAATCCCGTATTGGGCCTAGAACATGAAGATGGCGGGCGCCATCCCCCCTAGGAAGACACCAAGGGTCTGGGACCTTTTACGGGACAAAATGTAGAAAATCCCCATTTTCTATAACTTCTTCACCTTCAACCTCCAAAAACTGCCACTTTCTACATTATTGACCCCATTAAAAATCCACTCACACTCATTAACACCTCATTCAATCACCATTTCCAACTACCCCACTAACTTTCCACCATAAAAATCCAACCTTTTCATTCAGTCTTCCCAAAAATCCCCTAATCCCCAATTCCACAAAAACCCTCATTTCTATTTAAAGCAACCACCCAAAAACAAACTGGAGCCAGGACAGGTAGTTTTTCATGAAGGAAGAGACGAAGATAGGCAAAGGCAAAAGTTCTAAGAGTTGCAGACACGCAAAATTTTCGTGACAAGGTACATTGATGAAAACTGTCTGTACAATCTGGGTATTCGTTTTAGCGTAGTTTATCTGTTAGATAATTTACATTTGCATGACATTTTTATCCGTAGAGAACCCACCTTTGAGAGGCTGACTCGTGAATTTTTGAGTTCATTGAGTTATACTATTAGAGCAAACACCTCCAGCACAGTCGGTACGGTGAAATTTAGAATGTTTAACATGGAATATGAATTTACTACTGATGTGTTGGCATGCCTGTTAGGATTCCCATTCGGGGAAGGTTCTATTTGTGAAGTGCCTTTAGACACTGAGTGGCAAATTGAGGCTTTCCAACTGTGGAGAGACCTGACATGTCGTGCCATAAGTTCCTTCGAGGGAAACTTGGCCTCCGACATTCATAATCCGGCCATACGTGTCTTCTGTCATTTGTTGGCAGATACCATTTTCGCCAAGGAAAGCTCTAATAAGTTAAATTCCAAAGAATTCATTTTTCTGCAGGCTGCCCTCTATCACAGGAGACTGAATCATGTGTCTTTTATGTTGGTGCATATATGCACCGTTGTGAAAAATAAAGGAACCGTGTCCTTTGGAGGATTGATTACCTCCATTGCATGTGCCCTCCAACTCGACACTGAGCTAGCCACTCTAGAACTACTCCCACCTCCCATAATAAATTTAAATTTTTTGAGAGATATGCGGTTGTGCAAGGTGAGAAAAGAGGGAGGATACACCCTCATGGTTCAAAACATGGCTATACCAAGCGTCGCTTTACCCTGTTCCCGTCGTACCGATGTGCGACACCAGAGGAACTAGTGGTATGATTTATAGGCTGACCCTATTTTCGGTCCGGTTATGAGTGGATGAACCAATCCCCCATTCCTGATATTCCCCCTTATGCATCACCTGCACACACTCCATCTTTTACTAACCCTTCTGCAGGTGCACCCTCTAGATTTTATACCACAGAGGAGATGTGGAGGCAGCAGCAAGCTCGTGAAGAGGAACACAATGTCCTGTTTTATGCCATATATGAGCAACAACAGGACATGATGAACTTCATGCGTGAGTCCCAATGGCAGCATGAGAGATCCATACGTACTATGACGGAGTCCCAGCTTTCCGCCCCATCCTTCTAGTAACTCCAGCAAGCTAGCTTCACAACCATTACAGACTAGTAGAGGTCACTCAAGGTTCCATACTAGGAAACCTTCATGAGCTTCGACAGGCTAACGAAGCACTATCAGCGAGGATTGAGCGACTTGAGCATTCACAAAGTTCACGACACCGAACTAGAAGTTGTCGTCCTCGACATCCAGAGCATAAAGGAGAGGGTACCAGTGGCCAGCAATAGTCACATCCAGGATCCACCTATCTCTTCTTCACCTTTTATCAAAACATTAGGGACAATGTTCGGTTTAAGTATGGGAGGAGATATTTACTGTTTTTTATTTCCCTTTATGTTTTTCATTTTTTATTTCACTTCCTTCTAGTTTTTAGCTTATTTTTAGTCTGCTTTTAATAAATATATGTGCTTGACGAGTCGTATGTGTAGTTTGCCTATTTTCGCCCATCTCTTGAGCCATACCAAAATTTTTGAATAAGAAAACAATATTTATTTTGAAAATTTGGGTTGTTAGACAAGTTTAGGATAGTTTGCAGTGGCTTGGGAAAAATCTTGAAAAATCTATATCATCTTGACACCATGAGTTTCTTAATTATAGGAATCGATCCAAATACTTATTATGCAGTGGCCTTAAAATCTCACCCTTGGACCAATCCTTAAGTAATTTATTTTAGTAGTCAGCACCATCTTAAGTACCGCTAAGTGGGCGAGCCGATGCAAATAGGTGAATGATCCAGTAAGAGAAAATATATATACAAAAGAAAGCATTTTTGGAAAAAGAATCCATCTGCTAAGTTGGGTAACCTTCACCCGGTTACTTAGCCCAACGGTAGCGAAACTTCAAAAGAAATTTGCTTATGTTTCTGTGTTAAAGAAAAAATTATTGAATTAGACACAATATTGGATCAGGATCACCAACAAGTTCGTTCACCATGTGAGTATAAGATAACAGGCTTAATGTGATTGCGCCTGAATGAAAAAGGATACAAGAGGGATGAGTGAGTTAGGCCTAGTATAATAACATGATGTAGAATTGTTTGTATAGGAAGGAAACTTATGACCGCAACCCGCAGAGAGTGTCACTATGATATCCTTGATTCACTAGTTAGTACCAATCAAAGCAAATAAAAGCTCTTTTATATATCTTCTTCCGTTACGCAAATATCCCCACTTTATTCGACATAAACAAAATTTTTCAGCCGTTCCTCAAAAGCAAAAGCATCACGAGAATGCGCCAAAGTTCAAACCAAGTTTTGAAACTCCGAGACAAAAATTCTAACAAAACCAGTACCGTCCTGACACCTTAGACCTCCGGTTTATGCGAGTCGGTTTCACTACCTACGTGTACCAAAGTTTCAAGTTTCTACGCAAACTCAGCCCCAAGTAGTTTATACAAGCAGTCAACACCATCCTAAGCACTTCTAAGCGAGCGACCAATGCAAATAAGTGTATGATCTCTAAAAATATGAAAAATCATGAAAAGAAAGCCATATAGCCCAAGTATAGAGACATGTTCCCTCTAAGTTAGGTGCTCCTCACCCGAGCATTTAGCCCAACGGTACAAAAACTCATTGAAAAAATCAATAGTATAAGCTTTTGAGCAATGAAAAGATCAAAACAGCAATGAGATCATATTCACTAACAGGTTGACTTGCCATGAAAGTGTATGGACAACGGGCTTAATGTGATTGCGCTAGAACAAACAGGGTAAACTTGACACGAGAACCTTGATACCAAGCTGCAGTAGCGTGATTGGGACCGATTTGCATAAAAAGGAGACCTCCGAAGACTTATAGTCCAGTGTCGTCACCGTACTCGTTTTGTTCCTATTTAGAATCCCGATTTTTCCTAACTTTCTAAATGAGGAAGCTGCCTCGTGCTTGCCGACTTTTATTCTTTCTGTTTTACTTGAGGACAAGAAAAGATTCAAGCTTAGGGGAGTTTGATAATGCAAAATCGTATATATATATATATATATATATATATATATATATATATTGACGCATAGTTCAACTAATGTTTGACTGGTTTCAATCCGATTTCGGGTTTTTTCCATGTTATTTGTCTGATATTTTGCAGGTATTTGAAGATCATGTTGTCGCTTCCGCGAAAATAAGGTGCCGGCAAAACAGAAGAGTCACCACGTTTCGTTATTTATCCCTCGGAACGGGAAAGGAAACGATCGGAAAAACCTGACGAAAAGGGTATAAGACAAGGTCATCGCAACCATTGTCTGGGTTCGGGAGTCGGTTACACAAGGGGAAGGTATTAGCACCCCTCACGTCCATCGTACTCGATGGGATCCACGCTTGTTGTGTTTACTGGACGAGTTGGTTTTATCTATCTACCTATCAAGGCTGGCTTAAACAGAAAAGAAAATGACTCGGCAAAGCGTCACACTTTATGCCTACGTATTCTCATCAGAGAACGAGAAATCAGAGTCAACGTAGTTCGACCTACTACGGGTTACGGGGAAGGTGGCTCGCCAATACATTAATATTGTGCCTACGTACTCTCAACAGATATGAGAGATCAGAGCTTACGTAGTTCGGGATACTACGGATTACGGGGATTCAGATTCATCTGTTTTATCGAGTAGGGTTAAACAACAGTTCCAGCAGTTAGGGACAAAGCCTGTTTGCGTTGGCGCTGAAGTTTAACAACACTCTTTTCTTCAGAAAAGCTTTCCTTTGAATTATGGGCCCACGGGGAAAAAAGGTTTGAAGTTTGTTTTTTTGTCTTTTACGGAAGAAGTGTTTTTTATTGTGTTTGCAATTTCAATCGCACTAAAGACTATGACCTGAGAGTGAATGCGTCGCATGTCACCCAAAGGGTGCCATACTAGACATCCAGACTGTTGAAAAGAAGCTCTCCAACAATCCTTTCTCAGATAGCTTAAGGCTCGTGACATACGAAAGAAATCATTCATGATTACTGTATCTTAAGCTGTTTTGAGATGAGAAGAGAGAGGCTCAACTACGGGGAGACTATCAAGTCCTACTGTTGTCATGCCAAGGATTCATCCTATAGTTGAGGTTTGAAACAGGGAACTCCTAGAAGTTATCATGCATAGGTTTCAACCTAAAGTTCTATCATCACTTCCTTATCAAGGGAAGTGAGATTCCTAAGGGATCATGTCAATGATACACAGAAACAGATAAAGCATCAGCTTAAACAGTAAATAGTAATACAGTAAACGACTGTAAAATGCATGCAATGCAAGTGAGAGAGGAAATGTGTGTGGGGCAGCAGCCTCCACAAGCTCATCTCAACCTCAAGCCAGATATGAATAACAGTAATCATACAGAAAAAATGACATGCTATCAAGCAGAATATAAGTGACTGTAATCATACAGAGGAATAAAAATAGAATGCTATCAAGCAAAATAAACCACATGGGCAAGGGAGCTGGGCTCTACCGAATACCCGCAAGCAAAGCCATACAGTAACAATACAAGCAGAGGGAACAACTCAACCTCTAGTGCAATCATGCTCCTAGATTAAAGTCAGTCTAGATATGGACTTATTCTAATGCATCAAGCAAGTCAAACAAGGCACATCAGCACAGAAAAGAAAACAGACAAGAAAGCAGATCACAAACTCCCTCTCAATTCCAGGCTTAAGCTTTTCTGACAGCAATCCAGTCTTCAGACTTCAACCACCCTTCAAGGCTATCATCCTCCTGACAAGTATCAACTTGTTTCTCCAAGGTTTCAATCCATCAAACATAAGTATCAACTTGTTCTCTCTTTTCCAAGCTTCAGCTCTTCAGTCAATTCCACCTTCAGGCTTCACTTCTAACTACAAGTATCAACTTGATTCCTTCAGGCTCTCCAAGCATCAATGTAAGTGTCAACTTATCCTTTATTCCTCAAGCCTCAGCTCTACACTCAATCTCAATTGAATCCTCTTCATAAGTATCAACTTAGTCTTCAAGCTTCAGCTCTCTTTGCTTCACCAGTATCAACTTGGTCTTCTTCATCTACAAGCCTCAGCTTCTCAGAGTAATCTTCAATCACTTAGAAGTGTCAACTTCATCCTTCAATTCTTTAAGCCTCAGCTCTTCACTCCATCTCCATTTGGGTCTTCAAGTATCAACTTGTTCTTCTTGCTCTTCAAGCTTCAGCTGCAATGGCAATACTCAAGGAATCATCCTCTTCCACACTCTTCAGTGAAGTCCTCATCTTCAAACTCAAGTCTAACATCTTTCAAGATACTCAAACCAGAAGACAATTGATTTAACAGGATGAGTGGAAATGATAAACAGCTTATTGACAACCAAAGGAAGCCTGTAAGGGTTCATCATTATGAGAGACTGGTTCCCTCAAAGTTCTACTTCCCAGATAAAGCCACTCATCCCTCCAAAGGAAGGATGTGAATATCTTGGAAGGACTTTTAGTCATTGGGAGGAATGGAAGCACAAGATGCTTTCCCTATTTGCGAAAGAAGTCATTCTAATTCTAAGGCTCTCCCTATGTTTCCTACCTCCTAAATCTTCATCAGACACCTTCAGGCACAAACAAATCCAAAGCTCCAAGCAACTTCAAGCATCCTCACCTTGTCTTCAACTTGTCTTCAATCTCAACCAAAGGCAAACCAAGCAAAAACCCTAATCTAAGGGGACTAAGGAAGTTAAACTAGTTGAATTAGTAAGTTAGGATCACCTAAAACCTAGTACTAAAGTTAGCCCTAACTAAAATACTAAAACCAATTTTAAAATCCTACAAAAATATCTATGGGAACCTAGGTCAATCATGACTCTACCACATTAATTTCAGAGATCAAACCATCAAATTAGACCTAGAACTAAATTCTACATTACAAGGTATCAAACCTAAACCCTAAAAGGAAGCACCTAAATATCAATCTAGAAAGCACACCTATTTTCATCACAAAAATGTGAGAAAAATACTATGGGAGCATACATGTCTAACCTAATCACACACAAAAAATTAGGATCAAAATCATCACCACATGATCACACAAAATTCCCCAAAATTAAGTATCAAACATAACCAATTTAATATCAATTAAAATATAAAATTCCCCTAAAATCATAAAATGCATGAAATGAAAATATTTTTTATCTAAAAAATATTAGACTCAATCATGAGTAAAATGCAAAAAGAATGGGGTTAATTGGATTAATTTTCAATTTATTATGAATTTTTCAAGAACCATGAATAAAATGAAAAAATAAAGAAAATCCAAATAAAAGAATAAACGCACGGTGTGGATAGCAACAAAACACAGTTTAAATAATGGATTGGGCTCGCTGGGGGGTGTGAATAGCAGCTATTTCACTAAGCCCAAAACCACTGATTAAATGAAACGGTGCGTTTCTTAATCAGAATTCCTTCACAAGCTGAGTTTAAAACGTGGCCGTTGGATCATGCTCCCAATCAAAGGTCCAACCAAGATCCAAGGGTGCTAACATCATCTTCTACCTTTTGAATGCCTGAACTTCGCGCCCAGCTCCGGCCACCACCGGTGGTGCTCCGGTCGTCTTCCCCAACCCTAATTCTCTCTAGAATCCTCCATTGCAAATGGTCAACACATGAAACTTGTCCCAAATCTTGTCACGAATTCAACCATACCCTTAGTTCAACCTAAATCCTCAAGATTCACCATATCCAAATCTCAACCGAAAATGGTAATGCACTTATTTTGTCACTAATTCTCAAATTAACTATCTGAAATCAATCCTACACCATTCTACAATGAATCTGACACCTTAATTCACCTTGATTCTACCTAAATCATGCTAGAGGAAGAAAGTTACAAACCTAAAAATCTTGGATGAACAGATGCCCTAAACCTCCAATTCAAGCTCTCCAATCTTGCAGACACGATCAATGCACCCCCTCCTTGCTTCTGTATGCAAAAGAACCGGTTGAAAGCTCCTAAATCTTGAAATCCGATGGTGAGTTGCAGGTGGAAAAATTCAACTGCTCATACACGATTCAGCCACGAATTCTCTTGGATTATGATCTGGAATCACTCCTTAGCATCCATGGAAGAAAGTTCAATCAAGAAAATGGATGGAAAGTGAAGAATTTGATGAAACCGAATTCACTTGCAAGCTATGAAATCTCAATCTCAATCTATGCTCTCTCCTTCAATCATCACCAACCTTTGCATTGGATCAACTCTATTCAATATATAGATGATGTTTGGATGATCTAGAACCCTCTAGATCCTTCTAATGAGAGTTTCCACTTCTCATGTCATGAGATTTTCAATCACATATCATGATATGCATAATTCTGTTTTGCAGCTTGAAACCAATCCCATCCTCTTTCAATTTCTCCCCTAGTGACATTTTGAAAGTGTTTAGCTTACAAAGGACCTTGCTCATGCCTTGATTCTATGTTTTGCACATGTTACTTAATATGCAAGTAATCACTTTTCAAAGCAAGTCCACAAATTGAATCTCAACTCAAAAATGTGGATAAACCAATGTTCTTAAAATGTTTTCTAGATTCAAAATGATATATTACATGCCATGGTTTGGATGTGTAGGTTGAAAATATCAATTTCCAACTTTGGTTTATTTAACTTATGCCCTTATTTTAGGTCATTTTTGCAATTTTGAGCTACAAGCCTTTCCAACATCTCATGACCTCTTTATTAGCCTTAAAACATCATTTTGAACAAGTTTTATGTTGAAGATTTTTCCATTTGAAGCTTGGAAATAGGAGTTATGGCCTTATGCTTGAAATGACCTGTAATCTCCAAATGACCAAAATGCCCTTGACTTGTCAAAGCCATAACTTGAGTTATACAAATCCTATCAAGGACTTCTAGTACTATCTAGAAAGCTAAGAAGATAAGGAACAACATTCATGTTGACCAAAAGTTCATAGGAATCATCCTTCTTCGGCAAAAGTTTGATGCAAGTTGGGTAACTTTCAAGGCCCCAGATTCACATACCTCAGATGATCTGTAACTTGTCAAGGTCATAACTTGAGTTCTACAAATCCTATCAAGGACTTCTAGTACTCAAATTAAAGCTACGAACAAGCTCTACAACATTCATGTTGGGGGCAAGATGAGATGACAATCACATCTTAGGCTAAACTGCCTTGAAGATAGGGGTCAAACTAGGGGATTTTACACTATCAAGCTTTAGAAACCCTAGTTTGAAACTTCTCAAACTCTTCAATCATGATGATTTAACCTTGGAATCATCCTTATGGAATCTCAATGCATCAATCCATGATCACATGGCTCTTGGATTAGGTCTCAACTCTCTCCAAGTCATCAGTTGACCTAGGGTTGACCCAGTCAAACCCTAGTCACACCACTCATGGCTGAGGCTTCTTAATCTTGCACAATGACCTGTCTAGGCTTCATGATGGCTTTCAAGACATCTCATAAGATCTCTCAAGGATTCAAGTCTAACTTCATGGCCTCAGAATCATTTGAGGAACTTCCCACAACTCTCAAGTTAGGAGGCACACACTCTTGGTTTCAACCATTCTCTCTGAGGATCTTTTAACTTCTCTGGCAAGGATATCAACCCTTGAACACTTGAATAAGCTCCTTAACTAGCTTCAAAGTCTTGTGTAGCTCTTGATTGGTACTCATACCTCTTGATCTCCTGCATACATATCAATGAAATGCAAATGATAATGCTAATGTGAATGAGATGAAACACAAGCTAGGTAAAGAAATGTTGGTCAAATTTTGGGGTGCAACACATGTCCAAACAAAGAAATATGAAGAAAAGAAGCAATTACAGATGAAATATGGACAAAAACCAGATGAAAACAACATGAAAAACAGCAGATGCGTATTTTGCTGCTGTGACGACCGTCACACCTCCATGACGACCGTCACACGGGTGACGACCGTCACACACCATGACGACCGTCATGCAGGCAAAAACGCAAAGCTTCAATTAAACGTGCAAAAACCAGTTCCAAGTCCCAAATAATGGATCACTACTCCCTAATTTTTCTGACTCCAAGTCCACCTTCTTCAAATTACAACCGTTAGCATTTCACCTCTATAAAAGGGGAAGGAGGGGAGCTGAGAAAGGGAGCCGCATTCAGATAACAAAGTGTTGCCCAAATTATTTTCCAGAGCAAATTTAGTTTCAGCCTTGTTGTTTTTGTTTCCTTTCCTTTTTCCTGTATTCCATTTCTACAATATTCATTTGTGCGCTCTATTGGTTTGAAGACACAATCCTGCCGACATCGTTGGGATTTGGCCAAAAGCCAATTGGATACGTTACAGGTTTTTATTATTTCGTTAATTGTAACTTTAATTCCCAGCAATATGAATGTTCTAAATTTCTGCTTTTATTTACGTTTTACTTATTCCAAATCCATGTCTAGCTAAACTAGAGTAATCGATATGTAATAATAATTCAGACGGGATTTGATAATAACCGGTTAAAAAAATTTCTTTTTCAAAAGTTGTTTATGGCCTGAGTGTTTAAACGTATTTCCTGAATAAACGTTCGTCGCGACAACGAGAACTTATTTAAAAGTAGTTTTGCCACGACAGTGGGAAATTAATTAAGGTACGAACCAACAAGCAACAGCTGCGGCTAAGACCAGATAGTAAACACTAGGCATTTGTTTTAATAACAGCGAAAGCACTTTAAAATATATTAGAACTTAGAGATTTCCAAAAAGCGATTTTAACCCCGAACGGGATAGCGACAGCATACGTTCCGCCTTAAAGTTGCGACTAGCGTCAACAACCATCGTGAGACGAAGGTATTTAGATCACTATTTTCTTCTTAAATAAATCCAGAAAAATATTTTATATACCGGTAACTTGTCAAATCCCCGAAGAACATAATTATTGCATATCGATTCGCGTAATTATAATTCAAGTAACGTTTTTAGTTCCCTTTAGTGATAGAAATTATTCCCTTAAACATTATCTACCTAGCTAGACATAGTAACTCCCGAGAACACTAGTTTGATTACGAGTCCTTGTGGGATCGATATCTTTTATTACTACGCGATAGACTGTGCACTTGCAGTTAAGTTGTATTAGACATAGAAAGTCGCGATCAAGTTTTTGGCGCCGTTACCGGGGACCCGTTTAGTCAATAGTGTAACCTTCTGTTACGCCGTATAGACTAGGTTAACTATTTTTATTTCCCCTTTACTGGTTCCGTCGATTGTATGCCAAGTAATCGCCCACAAGGCGATATCTTAAAACCTTCAGTCGCAGAACTAGAGCGCTTCTTACATTTAAGAAGTCGCATAATTGAGTACCAACAAAAACATAATATTCCCGATCCTCTCACTCACATTCCCAAATCTGAAGAAGAACCAATGATGGCTGAAGGACCTCAAAACAAACCGCTGAAGGTATACGCTACACCCTCTCAGATGGAGCCTAGAAGTAGCATTGCTGCCCCAGCTATTACTCGAAACGATTTTGAGCTGAAACCCTCATTGCTGTCAGCTGTACAACAAAACCAATTCTTAGGAAATGCAACTGAGGATCCAAACGAACATTTAACGAAGTTTGTACAATACGCAGACACAATGAAAGCAAATGGAGTAACTCCAGACGCAATAAGACTTCGTCTTTTCCCTTTCTCTCTTAGAGATAGAGCGTGGACATGGTTACAATCCTTACCATCCAACTCCGTTACGACGTGGGAACAGTTGAAGAACGTCTTCTTAGCAAGATATTTTCCGCCAAGCAAAATTGCTATGCTTAGAGCTCAAATCAACGGATTTCAACAAAAAGATACTGAATCTCTTTACGATGCATGGGAAAGGTTCAAAGATATGATGAGAACATGTCCTCACCACGGTCTAGAAGACTGGGTGACGATTCATACTTTCTATAATGGGCTTTTATACAACACCAGATTAACGGTAGACGCCGCCGCAGGCGGTGCACTTATGGATAAGCCATACGACGAAGCCTATCAACTAATCGAAAACATGTCTCAGAACCACTGCCAATGGGGAGGTGAACGCATTCCAGCAGAGAAACCCGCAGCGAAAGGTGGGATGTACGAGATCAGCAGCCTTGAAAAGTTCAACGCTAAAGTAGATGCTCTAGCACATAAAATTGACAGTCTGACCGTTAACCCCACTGCAATCGTCGCTGCCGTAACTCCAAACTGCGAGTTATGCGGAATCGCCACTCATAATGCACCCGAATGCCCATTGCTGGCCGGAATCCCACCAGACCAAGTAAATTATGCTCAAGGAAATCCTTACGCAAATACCTACAACCCAGGTTGGCGAAATCATCCAAACTTTTCTTACAAAAGCGATAACGCATTGCAGATGCCTGCTGCTCCGCCAGGATATCAGAAACCAGCTGCTGCTCAGAATGCACCTAGGAAATCAAACCTCGAGTTGATGATGGAAAAATTCATAGCTACTCAAGCTTAAACAAACAAAGAATTCCTGAATCAAAACATACACACTAGCAAGCAAATTAAACAGCTGACCAGAAAAGTAGACGCTTTAGCTACCCACAACAAAATGCTAGAAACACAGATATCACAAGTGGCTCAACAACAAGCCTCTGCTGCCGCACCTGCTGGCACATTTCCTGGACAACCCGAACAAAATCCAAAAGGACAAGCAAATGCTGTCATATTAAGAAGCGGAAAAGAATTGGACGAACCGATCGATCCGAGAACCGAAAACTCAGCCATGCAACAAAAACCAACTGAACAAGCAGAAAAGGAATCCGAGTTAGAGAAGAAGGAAGACAACGAGAAGGAGGATACCGCAAGTGAAAAAACGCAAGCACCTCCAGCGCCATATAAACCACCTATTCCTTATCCTCAAAGATTGATAAACTCTAAAACTTCAGGACAATTTAAGAAATTTGTAGAGCTCCTTAAGCAGTTGAATATCACTATTCCTTTTACAGAAGAGATAACTCAAATGCCGTCATACGCTAAATTTCTTAAAGAAATTATGTCTAGTAAAAGGAAAATAGAGGATAACGAAACAGTTACCCTTACTGCATAGTGTAGCGCTATTATTCAAAACCGCATGCCTCCTAAATTAAAAGACCCAGGTAGTTTCTCCATACCCTGTGTCATAGGAAAGTTCGTAATAGACAAAACTCTATGCGATTTAGGAGCCAGTATCAGTGTTATGCCTCTATCTATATGCAAAAAGCTGAATATGGGAGACCTAAGACCAACCAAAATGTCCATACAATTGGCTGACCGATCAGTAAATATCCCGTCGAAATACTAGAAAACGTTCCAGTACGCATAGGACAATTCTACATCCCAACTGACTTCATAATCATGGACATCAAAGAGGACTCTGTTACCCCAATTATCCTAGGAAGACCGTTCCTAGCTACAGCCGGAGCTATTATAGACGTGAAGAAAGGAAGGCTAACATTCGAAGTAGGAGAAGAAAAGATAGAGTTCATTCTCACCAAGTTCTTACAAGCACCAGCCATAGACGATACCTGCTATTTAGTAGATGTAATCGACGAATGCATAAGAGAACTTGAAAATGAAGAGACCACGAATTTAGAAATAATAAAGATTCAAATACCCGATATTTATGAAGATGATAATTGGTGTAAACCGTATAAAGATGACAGCCTAAGCGAAAGCTTAGCACTAACCCCAAACCATATGCCAGGTCCGAAGAACCCATCTTTAGAACTTAAAACACTACCCAAAAACCTTAGATATGAATTCCTAGACGATGAACTAAAAAGACCAGTGATAGTCAACGCCGCCTTAGGACAATTAGAAACCGTAAAGCTATTAGAAGTCCTAAAGAAGTACCCCACCGCGTTAGGCTATAACATAAGCGATCTAAAAGGTATAAGCCCTTCGATCTGTATGCATCGAATTACAATAGAGGAAGACTGTAAAACCTCTAGAGAGCATCAGAGGAGACTGAACCCCATCCTAAGCACTGTAGTCAGAGATGAAGTAAAGAAATTGCTAGATGCAGGAATCATCTATCCAATCTCCGATAGTGAATGGGTTAGCCCAGTTCATGTCGTACCTAAGAAAGGAGGAGTCACAGTAGTTAAGAATGAAAAAGGCGAATCAATAACAAAAAGAGTCGTGACTGGAAGCAGAATGTGCATTGATTATTGAAAGCTTAACAAAGCCACACGAAAAGATCACTTCTCCTTACCCTTCATAGACCAAATGTTAGAAAGATTAGCCAAACATTCATATTTCTGCTATCTAGATGGCTATTCAGGATTTTTCCAAATTCCCATTCATCCTGATGACCAAGAAAAGACTACATTCACATGTTCTTATGGTACTTTTGCTTACCGTCGAATATCTTCGCAGATTTCATAGACGACATCATGGAAGTATTTATGGACGATTTCTCAGTATGTGGAAAAAGTTTCGAAGGATGCCTACAAAACTTAGAAATGGTATTAGAACGTTGTGTAAAAGTGAACCTCGTCCTAAATTGGGAAAAATGCCATTTTACGGTCCGACAAGGAATAGTTCTAGGACATGTCATATCAAATAAAGGAATTGAGGTCGACAAAGCTAAAATAGAGATTATAAAAGACTTCCAACCTCCAAAATCCGTACGAGAAATACAGAGTTTTCTAGGACATGTCGGTTTCTACCGCAGATTTATAAAAGATTTTTCAAAAATCACAAAACCTCTGACCGGCCTGTTGATGAAAGATGTTGAGTTCGTCTTTGACGACGACTGTCTAAAAGCATTCGAAACATTAAAATCAGCCCTTATCACCGCACTGATTATGCAACCACCCGATTGGCGACTACCGTTCGAAATCATGTGCGATGCGAGTGATTATGTTGTAGGCGCAGTTCTAGGACAAAGGAAGGACAAGAAGCTCCATGCCATCTACTATGCCAATAGAACCTTAGACCCTGCCCAAATGAACTACGCTACAACAGAAAAGGAACTTCTAGCAGTTATATTTGCGCTTGAAAAATTCCGTTCTTATTTAGTAGGAGCAAAAATTATCATATACACAGACCACGCTGCCATTAGGTACCTAATAAGCAAAAAGGATGCCAAACCAAGATTATTGAGATGGATCCTATTATTACAAGAGTTTGACTTAGAAATCAAAGATAAGAAAGGAACCGAGAACGTTGTTGCAGATCACTTATCCCGAATAGAAGGCATCAAACATGAACCAGTACCGATAAATGACGATTTTCCATACGAACATCTGATAGCCAAATTAGAAAGTGACATGCCTAACTTAATCTCGGAAGATCCAGAACTCAAAAAAGCCGTAGAAGCCGTCTATGCCTAAGTCACATTACCTTGGTATGCCGACATCGTTAATTACCTAGCTGCAGGCGTACTTCCACCGGATCTCACTTATCAGCAAAAGAAGAAATTCTTCCACGATCTGAAACACTATTATTGGGACGAACCTCTACTCTTCAAGAGAGGGGCCGACAACATATACCGTCGCTGTGTCCTAGAGGAAGAAATAGAAAATATCATTTCTCAATGCCATTCAGCACCATATGGTGGTCATGCCAGTACATCCAAGACGTGCACTAAGATTCTCCAAGCCGGCTTATTCTGGCCTAACCTCTGGAAAGACGTTCACATCGCTATGCTAAAATGTGATCGATGCCAACAAACTGGCAACATCTCACGACCCGATGAAATGCCTCAGAAAGGAATCTTAGAGGTAGAAATCTTTGACGTATGGGGAATAGATTTCATGGGACCCTTCCCGTTTTCTTTTGGTAATAACTACATACTCGTCGCTGTAGACTATGTGTCTAAATGGATAGAATCCATTGCTGCTCCAACAAATGACGCACGAGTAGTAATCAAACTCTTCAAAAACACAATCTTTCCTAGATTCGGTGTACCCAAACTCGTCATTAGTGACGGCGGATCACACTTCATATCGCGAATCTTTGACAAACTTCTTTCTAAATATGGAGTCCGACACCGAGTAGCTACACCTTATCATCCGCAAACTAACGGACAAGTAGAGGTCTCGAACAGGGAAATAAAACAAATATTGGAAAAAACTGTCGCTACCTCAAGGAAAGATTGGTCATCAAAGCTAAATGAAGCTTTTATGGGCTTATAGGACCGCTTTTAAGACACCAATAGGTACCACACCCTTCAAATTAGTTTACGGTAAATCCTGTCATCTCCCTGTAGAATTAGAGCATAAAGCCTTCTGGGCCATTAAGACACTTAATTTCAACTACACTGAGGCAGGAGAGAAACGAATCTTGAACTTACATGAATTAGAAGAACTTCGATTGGACGCTTACGAAAATGCCCGTATCTACAAAGAACGAACTAAAAAGTGGCATGATAAACGTTCAGTCCGGAAACAATTCAGTGTGGGAGACATCGTACTTCTATTTAATTCAAGATTAAAACTCTTCCCAGGTAAACTAAAATCTAGGTGGTCTGGACCTTTTGAAGTGACTAAAGTACTTCAAAGTGGAGTTGTTGAAATTACCGATAAGACGAATGCACCGTTTATCGTAAACGGGCAACGTCTAAAACATTATAATAAGAACGAAATCAGCCCTCAGGTCAGCAGTATAACATTGCTCGAGCTTCCTGCTCAAACACCCGAATAGCTTGTCACCAAGCTATCATCAGGCTTTAGACGTTAACAACAACGTTTAATGGGAGGCAACCCAATTTTCCCGTATTTCCCTCTTTACTGTATTTCATACTCATTTTTATTTGAAATCTCACTTTGAAATCTTAACAAAAATTCTAAACTTAAATTGCTACTATTTTTACTTTATTTTATTTTATTCTTCTCTTTTATTTAAACTTTGTTTTTATTTCTACAACCTTTTGTTTCTAAAAATTCTGACTTAAAATTTCTGTTTTAAACTTTTCAGGATTTTAAAAGCCTTCAAACCTTCCTCCTGTTTTTCTCCGACTAACCTGCGAGTATGGCCGTGTACGACTTCACAAAGGTTCATTTTCGAGGATTAGCTCAAAAGGCAAGATTTGAAGCATTAACTGAGAGAGACATAGCCTTAACACTGTATTACGATAAGTCTACCATGGAGAAACTAGGAATTACTGATAGCATTCAATTCCTGTTTAATCAATTAGGCTGGGAGAACACCTCCTTGAAAACCCGTTTTGCTACCTATAAGGACCTCACCTACGAATTCCTTAGTTCCTTCAGGTACTTACCCAACTATGGTTTTGGATCAAACAAAGAGCTGATCATCTTTCGGATGTTTGGAATGGATCAAACCCATAGCCGAATGTTATTAGCTAACCTCCTAGGATTTCCTAGCAGACCACATGTGTTCATTAGTGCCAAAGATGACGATCTTGATTTTGAACTAAACCAGTTCTGGGGTAGAATCATAGGCGACTATTACCCTGACCCAAATGGCATGTATAATGATGAGATTCATAACCCCGCTTTCAGATACTTTCATAAGATCCTAGCTCACACCCTTTTCGGAAAAGAAGAAAACATTACTACAGTATCTAAAGAAGAGTTATTTATCATGTTCTGTGCTTCTCAGGGCCGTATAGTGAATGTCGTACCTTTTATGATGAGATCCTTCCTACGCCTCACTCAGGAACCACAATCACCTATTCTAATAGGAGGCCTCGTGACAATGATTGCCCACGAGCTTGGCCTTAGATTCCACCTAAATGCAAGCACTAGTTTTGGCACCATCCGACCCATGAATATCCAGTTTTGCTTTAACAGGCGCATTTTAAGAACCATGGGACCTGGACCTTACGAGTACCTCATCAATGACAAACCTGTCCAGCTATTCACATTGCCAAATCATCAGATGACAAGTATCCATAACAAGGACAATTGGGTTTATGAATTGGATGAGCCTATGGGACCTCCTTCACCTCAATCAACACCACAGAATTACATGTACGACAGTGATCACATCTCTGAAGCACATGATTATATGTACTATGAGGATGCTATATCCGAAGCTGAGGTAGACCCTGAGACCCCTCCGCATTACAACACCTATCCTGAGCCCATTCTTGAGGAAACCACAGACAAAATGGATATTGTTCTGCACCGATTAGACAACGTCGACGCAACCCTGACCATCGTAAGAGAAGAAATCACAAGCATACACAGCGAACTCGCAGTTTTCATGGACTTAGTTTGTGACCAGCTCGATTACTACGCCCGAAAGTTTGACGAATTGAAGGCACAAAAGGACTAAAATTTTAGCTTTAGTTTAGTTTATTTTTTTTCTGTTTTCCGTCCGTTTTCAATTATTTTGATTTTCGCATTGTTTCATTTCACTTATGTATTACATTAAAAACAATCATTTTAATTACATGTTATTTCAATTTTATTCTTTATTCCTTTATTCTATTTTTATGTTATCATATGCTTCTTGGCTGATTTAATACATTGCCATATGAATTATAAGCCTTAAAACCATGACAAAAGCACCCCTGTAGCAAAATTATGCGTTCTGCAGAATTTGCTGGTGTGACGACCGTCACAGAAGCCTGACGCCCGTCACACGGGTGACGACCGTCACAGATGCGTGACGACCGTCACGAGTCCAAAACCTGTTATCTGCTATAACAGAGGTTATGTTTTCTCCCCCACTCCCATCTTATCAACTTCCAATCACCACACACTCAAACCCCACTTCAAAAATTCGTTTTCCCTCCTTACTACATATAATCCCAACTCCCATTTCATCTTTCTAATCCACTTCTGTGCCATTTCTCATTCCACAGAAACAACTTAATCCCCATTTCATCAGCATCCTCCAACCATGGCAAGAAACAACGAAACCCCAGACCTTAGCAATATCATGTTCAGCGACGGCGACTCCGGCGAGAAACAGAGAGCAAACTATATCGCCTTCCATCAACGGTCGCTACAGCCGACCCACTATCCGCACATACCATCTCTCACGGAGCTCGGCCTCCTTGACGACGTCACTTGGATGCTCCAGAGAGCCAGCATTTGGCATCTGTGCACAAATCCGCAGCCGACTTACGAACAACTCACCCTTGAGTTCCTCAGTTTGTTCAGTTACTTCACTTCCAGCGGCGACCTCAGCCAACATTTCGGCGCCGCCTGCTTTCGTATGTTCGGCACAAACTACCAACTGAATCAAAATCAGATTGCCGACATCCTACATTTCCCTCGCGGCGACGATGCTCACCGCCACATTACCGAACAGTTTCAGCATGAATCCTTTGCGCTTTGGTACCAATTGACCGGAATCAATGCCGACAGCTGGGATTCTCTGCATGCAACACACATCCACAACCCGACCATCCGATATTTCCACCGAGCACTGAGCAATACCATCTTCGCAAGGGATAGCAATCATAAGGTGAACTCCAAAGAACTTTTCTTTCTCTGCTGCGTGTTCAATTCCGAGCCCATCAACGCCGCCCCGTTCCTCCTGGCCCACATTCAGGCAACTGCAACCGTGGCTCTAAGCCATTTTACTTTGGCGGGATTGTTACCTCCATTGCACTCGGGCTGAACCTCGGCAACCAACTCCAGAATCTCCATACAATTCCTTCGGTATTTCTCGACACCAACCATTGCAGAGCTTCTCACCTCATCCGCTCCAGGGCCGATGGAAAGTACCACCCGGTCGTGCGTGGCAAAACCGTCAGAAGTATCATCATGTCGTCACGTACCCGGATGCACCCACAAGATCGTGCCAACTGGCTTTTTGACCTTAATGCCCCTGCTGCTACCGCTGCCCCAACTCAAACCAACACCCAAGGTTCTGTTGACGAAATGCAAGATGAGTTGGACAGAACTGAGCAATCTGAGGCATCACAACCACTTCCTTCTGAAGGCACATCCTACCGTCGCCGCCGCCAATGTCCAGAGCCCGACTTCTCTGAAGAAGACCTCCGCCGATCCCTAGACCAGCAAGCACAGATACTCGCTATGATGCAGCAACAAAATCAGCGAGCAGAGCAATTCGAAGCTTGACATCGGACCACGATGCAACAGCTCCAAACTGGCCAGGAAACCATCACTGAGAACTTGGCGAATCTTACCTTGCAGTTCGAAGGACTCCGAGATTATGTCTATCACACCGGAGCGCTGAACTTTGAGGCCCGAGTCGACCAAGCCAGAGGTAGAGGACGAGACAGAGGACGTGACCGAGGCAGAGGCCGTGATTAGTTTTTCTTTCCTTATTTGTTTACTATATTTTTCGTTTCCTGTATTTTCATTTCCCTTGTATTTCCCTCTCGCATTCTTTCAAATCAGTGGGGACACTGATTGAGATAGTGTGGGAGTGGAGCGTTTATTTCCCGTTCCCTTGTACTTTTAATTCAGTAATTTCAATTCAAACATTTTCCCATTTTAGCAAATAAAAGCTCTTTTATATATCTTCTTCCATTACGCAAATATCCCCACTTTATTCGACATAAACAAAATTTTTCAGTCGTTCCTCAAAAGCAAAAGCATCACGAGAATGCGCCAAAGTTCAAACCAAGTTTTGAAACTCCGAGACGAAAATTCTAACAAAACCAGTACCGTCCTGACACCTTAGACCTCCGGTTTATGCGAGTCGGTTTCACTACCTACGTGTACCAAAGTTTCAAGTTTCTACGCAAACTCAGCCCCAAGTAGTTTATACAAGCAGTCAGCACCATCCTAAACACTTCTAAGTGAGCGACCAATGCAAATAAGTGTATGATCTCTAAAAAGATGAAAAATCATGAAAAGAAAGCAATATAGCCCAAGTATAGAGACATGTTCCCTCTAAGTTAGGTGCTCCTCACCCGAGCATTTAGTCCAATGGTACAAAAACTCATTGAAAAAATCAATAGTATAAGCTTATGAGCAATGAAAAGATCAAAACAGCAATGAGATCATATTCACTAACAGGTTGACTTGCCATGAAAGTGTATGGACAACGGGCTTAATGTGATTGCGCTAGAACAAACAGGGTAAACTTGACGCGAGAACCTTGATACCAAGCTGCAGTAGCGTGATTGGGACCAATTTGCATAAAAAGGAGACCTCCGAAGACTTATAGTCCAGTGTCATCACCGTACTCGTTTTGTTCCTATTTAGAATCCCGGTTTTTCCCAACTTTCTGAATGAGGAAGCTGCCTCGTGCTTGCCGACTTTTATTCTTTCTGTTTTACTTGAGGACAAGCAATGATTCAAGCTTAGGGGAGTTTGATAACGCGAAATCGTATATATATATATTGACGCATAATTCAACTAATGTTTGACTGATTTCAATCCGATTTCGGGTTTTTTCCATGTTATTTGTCTGATATTTTGCAGGTATTTGAAGATCATGTCCAAACAAAGCAATATGAAGAAAAGAAGCAATTACAGATGAAATATGGACGAAAACCAGATAAAAACAACATGAAAAACAGCAGATGCGCATTTTGCTGCTGTGACGACCGTCACACCTCCATGACGACCGTCACACGGGTGACGACTGTCACACACCATGACGACCGTCATGCAGGCAAAAACGCAAAGCTTCAATTAAACGTGCAAAAACCAGTTCCAAGTCCCAAATAATGGACCACTACTCCCTAATTTTTCTGACTCCAAGTCCACCTTCTTCAAATTACAACCGTTAGCATTTCACCTCTATAAAAGGGGAAGGAGGGGAGCTGAGAAAGGGAGCCGCATTCAGATAACGAAGTGCTGCCCAAATTATTTTCCAGAGCAAATTTAGTTTCAGCCTTGTTGTTTTTGTTTCCTTTCCTTTTTCCTGTATTCCATTTCTACAATATTCATTTGTGCACTCTATTGGTTTGAAGACACAATCCTGCCGACATCGTTGGGATTTGGCCAAAAGCCAATTGGATACGTTACAGGTTTTTATTATTTCGTTAATTGTAACTTTAATTCCCAGCAATATGAATGTTCTAAATTTTTTCTTTTATTTACGTTTTACTTATTCCAAATCCATGTCTAGCTAAACCAGAGTAATCGATATGTAATAATAATTCAGACGAGATTTGATAATAACCGGTTAAAAAACTTTCTTTTTCAAAAGTTGTTTATGGCCTGAGTGTTTAAACGTATTTCCTGAATAAACGTTCGTCGCGACAGCGAGAACTTATTTAAAAGTAGTTTTGCCACGACAGTGGGAAATTAATTAAGGTACGAACCAACAAGCGACAGCTGCGGCTAAGACCAGATAGTAAACACTAGGCATTTGTTTTAATAACAGCGAAAGCACTTTAAAATATATTAGAACTTAGAGATTTCCAAAAAGCGATTTTAACCCCGAACGGGATAGCGACAACATACGTTCCGCCTTAAAGTTGCGACTAGCGTCAACAACCATCGTGAGACGAAGGTCTTTAGATCACTATTTTCTTCTTAAATAAATCCATAAAAAATATTTTATATACCGATAACTTGTCAAATCACCGAAGAACATAATTATTGCATATCGATTCGCGTAATTATAATTCAAGTAACGTTTTTAGTTCCCTTTAGTGATAGAAATTATTCCCTTAAACATTATCTACCTAGCTAAACATAGTAACTCCCAAGAACACTAGTTTGATTACGAGTCCTTGTGGGATCGATATCTTTTATTACTACGCGATAGACTGTTCACTTGCAGTTAAGTTGTATTAGACATAGAAAGTCACGATCAGTATTCGCCTCAGATTGCACATGTTTATTGTTGCTTATTTGTTATTTTCTTGCATTATGCTTGTGTTTTGCCTTGTTTTAAGTACATTTCCTATTAAGAGCCTTCCACGAAGAAACAGAGCGAAAAAAGAGCAGAAAATAGAGTTTCGGGTGAAAATTACACACACGACGTTCCACATGGCGTTGGCCATAGGGGTAGCCATGACGTGTGGGGTTTCTCCCACATTATAACCATCACTTGACCATGTCCACCATCATTTATACACATGATGGACACCATGTCTAGATGGAAGACGCCATCTATGCATTTGGTGGCCTGGTCAAGGACGGTTAGTGCATGACGCCATGATCGGAGATTTTTCCTCCCCACGATTCTGGAAGAAGCTACGTAACGTCCAAGGAAATGTTACACTATAAATAGGACCTAGATCTATAGTTTTGAGCATCCAGTCTTAGTTCGTAGCATAAGCATATATTCAGAGTTAAAAGCGATAAACCGTCACATCAAAGGTTTATCGCACCATTGTTGTAACTAGGGTGATCATCACTTATGTTCATTTGGGAACCAATCATACATGTTTTATTTCCCTAAATAATTTATTCTACAAATTATTTATGATGTTTATTACCGTCATGTCCATCTACATTTATCGTGTTGGGATGTAAGGACCTTTGTTTCGACGGTATTCCATAGGTTGTATTTGTAGGAACACTATAGGGCCTGTTTTGGATTTTAATGTAACTTTTCTGAACTTAAACTGATCGATCATTACATGAACGGGACCGTGATTCTGTTTACGTAATAACCGTGACTAGTCGGGTAAGATTGAAAGACGTCTGACACTTTAGATAAGAGTTGATTAGTTTTTAATTGGTAAAAAAAAGTGAAAGCACTTTATTAATTAATTAGGGAAGTTTGGTATTATTTGAAAGTGGTTTTAAAACTATTTGCGGACGCATTTATAGATTTAGGATTCGGTTGGCCGGGCATATGTCGGAAACCCTTTGATACTGAAAGTTTCCAATCAAAGACACTTTTTAGCTGGGTCTTAGAGGTAGTTATATAAAAAAAGACTTAGTCTCTTTAACACAAGATGTGACCGGTGCAGCGTGAGCGGCTGGTATAGATTAAAGGTCAGGTCTGGTTCCGATTACGCTAGCGCAAAGATTCCTTTTTAATTAACTCTTTTTCAAGGAAGAAAATATTGCCCCATAAGTATTACTACTTAGAGCATCTTTAATGGAAGCAACTAAATTGGATGAACTAAGTTATTTTACGTGGGTCCAAATTGACATGAAGGATTTAAGCAATCCAAAATTGAATTAAGAAGTTTTTACTCAAATGGTGATTGTTTATAAGGAATTCAAACTTGGTATTAAATGGTTAATAAAAATCTATTATTTATGTTAAATAATTAATAAAAATCTATTATTTATGTTAAATAATGAGTTAGAGTACGTTGCTTGTGTAGAGCACGTAAACTAGTTTTAGAGCATCCCATATGCCATGTCAGCTCTACTATAATGCAAATTCCTTATTACTAACGTAAACTATACAAAATTTTGGTTTAACAACTATGCGTTAAAGTTGCTCTTAGACAATAGAAGTATTCTTTGGTCGATGATAATTACATTTTAGTATGCCTTTATTCTGAATTTAAATCCATTTCTCAATTTTTAATTTTGTCTGCACGAAATACTCTCTGTTTTTATTAGCTTTAGATAAACACCGTAACAATAGTAATCGATAGATTGACATTGGTCTCTGTGGGATCAATAATCTTTTATTACTCTGACATACTGTCGCGGTGAGAATTGGATATCAAATTATTAATTAATTTGAATCTTAATTCATTGGTTCACCAACGGTCTTTAATTTGTCCAAAGGAAGGGAAAAAGATTGAATTATCCACAATGCACTGCAAATGCAAAAGCTAGAGAGTTTAGGTTCGGGGTTGGTTAAACTTAGGGAAGGTGCTAGCATCCTAAGTTTCTGTAGTACTCTACAGGAACCTCTTGTTTTAATGTGTTCATTGCTAAGGGTTATTTGCTTAAGGGTGAAAGACCTAGTGGTTTAATTCGTATACTCGCCAAGACGTTGCATCTTGTGCCTACATATCTTGACGGGAATGGAATCAGAGTATTTGTAGTTCTCCTAAAAGATTTGAGGAACTTCTTGACTCTTGGTCAAAGTTCCAAAGGGATAAGGGTTGTTGATTGATTGATTCTAGGAGAAAAGATGAGTCGTCATCTTAAGGGAGAACACTCGACTTAACCACCACAACTTGTAGGAGATGGTCTTTGCATCGTCTTGAGAGAAGGACTCAAACACTCAGATTTATCGACGAGTATGCCACTATCTCTCTCAAGCGAAAAAGATCTTATATCTCACGATTATGTTATGGGGCAGGAGAATTATATCTCGACTGTCAAGATGACTCACATCTAATTCTATAATAGGGAGAATAGTTTGATTGAGTTGAAAATGGTTTATATAAGTTGTAAAAGATAAAATAAAAAGGTCCTCCTTATGGGGTAGGAACTAAACTTAAGCTGATCGACTTGAAAATGATCAAGGATCAAGCGGGGAAAATGATGCATATGAGGTGCAATACGCACAAATTGTGAAGTCATGCATAGGTTCTTCTTTTGGACATAATGCGAGAACAATAAAAAATGAGCAAAGATAAAGATAAAGATAAAATAAATCCAAATAGCAGATATAAATGTTTAAAACAAGCCAAGCGCAGGGTCGTGAATATCGAGATAAATCGGTGCTTAGACGGTAGAAATCGGGAGCACGTTGATTAAGTTTTAAGTGAGATTGACTTAAAAAAAGGTTGATTAAGTATAAAAATAATTTTTAGTGATATTAGATTACTTAAGTTGGATAAAAACAATTTTATAGACAAATAGATAAAAAGGGGTTTTATTAAATATAAGGTTTTTTGATAAAACTAATTAGAGTTAAAAAAAAGATTAAGTTCTCCATATTTTAAATAAATAATGATTATTATAAATAAATAAAAAGGGGTTCTCTTATTGGGTATATTTATTAAATTAAATTAAAAAAAACACAGGTTTCTAATGTTGAATAAAAAGTTTTGTTATTATAAAAGTTATTTATTTAAATTATAAAATGGAGCTTTTATTAATAATATGGACAAAATATATATGATATAAAATAAGTTGATGAAATAAATAAAGTTTTAAATAAATAGATCAATAAGTTAATTTAAAAAAAGATTATTAATAGATTGATTAATTAATTAAAAGGAGGGCTAATTAAAAGAGTTATTAATTAATTAAAAATGGTTGATTAAAATGATTTAAATATTAGTTAATTAATTAAAAAGTTTAATGATTAAGTTAAATAAATGGGTAGATTAAAGGTTTTAATTAAATTAAAAAATTTATAATGGTTAATTAATAGATTAAAGTTATTAAATGATTAAATTAATTAATTGCTGATTAAAGGCTTAATGGGGTGGTTAATGGGCGCACAGATTGGGTGTGGTAGGCCCTGAGGGGCTTACCGTGGGCGAGCAGGTGTGGGGTGTGTGATTTAGGTTAAGTCAGGGTGGGTGGGTTTCGACGGTTTCGACGGCGGATGGTTGAGAAGAAATGGCGATTTGCAGGTTTGGTGTTGATAGTGGGATTGTGGTCCACGACGGTAATTTCGCTGTGGAGTTTCGTTGAAGGGATTCGCGGTGGAGTTTGAGGGCTTCGACGGTGGATGATTCGCGAACGGTGGCGGTGACATGATTTGAGGGTTTTGGATCGGTTTCCGGCAGGATTTTTCGGCGATGTCAAAAGGATAAGTGACTTGAACCCTCTTTTTACGATTTTGGTTTTCTAGGGTTTTTGATTTAGGATTCCTGTGGAATTTTTCATCTGTCTGTTTTGTGGCACCCTTTTTTACGTTGCAAATCTTGTCCTCCTTTATAGTTGTACAATCTCTTCTTCTAATTAATCCATGTTAAAAACAATACCAATTTCGTATGAACATGTTCATCCGGTTTTGGAAACCAATTTAAGACCTTGTCAACTTTAATTTGGAAAGTTTAATTGTTGTCTGATTTTGTCTTGTGCTTATGATTCTTTCCAAAAATCGAGACTGTTGGGAAAAAAATGCTAATGGAAACTCTTAATTTCTTTTTTCAGATTGCAATACTGAAGTAAAAGTACGTGAAGTGCTCGGTTGGCAGATTTTTCTTTCAGCAAGCTTTGTAAGAAGCTTCCACGAGCACTGCCGTTTATGCCAAGTAAATCCAATGATTTCACGGCAGCAAAAAGCAAGTATGTCTGCTTGTCGGTTTTCTTGAAAAAAATGATGATGTCCAAGTATTTTGAAAGTATTTAATAAAGGTCGCGGATTCGACATATCCTCTGAGTTGAGTCGACGAAGTTGTTTCTGCATTATTGTACACTACTCGACCAAGACCTTTGGGCAGCTGTTGTTGTTTTCTTTAGGAACTCTGGGTCTTCTTGTAGGGGATGTGTTTGTAAACAAAACTTTGTGAAATAGGAAAGGTATATTATAATGCTAACTTTGAATTCCATTTTCCGCGTGAGCTTTTGATGCGGATACTGTAGTGATAATTTGATAATCATAGTTATGATATAAATTGTTTCTTTTCTCATTTAATCGCAGCAGGTCTACAATTTTGTCCTTAATTGAATCAATCCAAATTCAATCCAATATCATATTGATAACGCGAGTGAAACATGTGACAATTCTAATGACACACCAATGCCAATGTTGAGTAGGGTGTTCTAGATAATGAAGAATTCAAACTTTGACGCTAATTTCCATTTCACTGTTATATGTAATCCGAATTGTTAAAACTCCTGGGCTTTGTAAAATGGAAAAGACTTGGCTTGTAATGAATTTGGAACAACATGTATTAATTCTCATATATATTCTTGTGAAACAAAAGTGAAGGTAAAAAGAACCGAGTCTTGGCATATAAAACAAGTTCCTCGTGGGCTTGTAGGAATATAAATACACGGTTAACCTCTTAATGAATTCACCAATCCAAATAACCTCTTAATGAATTCACCCATCCAAATTGTAATCCTTGCGAGAACTATTGCACTTGCGAAGAGGTTTTGAACTCCGTATTAAATTCGTTGATTGGTATATGCACTTCGTGCCTAACCTCATATGGAATGCCTTGATGAATCTTAATTTCCTTGGAACCGGATTCGCACAATCAAAGATTCTGATAACGAAGAAACGGGTACATCAAAGGGGATGTAACTTCGTAATATGTTGCCACAAAACCATGACCGCCCTTAAAGCCTAATCCTTTTTAAGTTCAAACCAGTAGAAGAATCTTTGGGGTCTTACAATTAGAAACCCTTGATCGTGTTTTAAGGTTCTTTTGAGAGAGAAAAAAAATAGTATCGACATCACCTGAGCTGGTTGTTCTTGCATAAACTGGTTAGTCGTAATAAACATGTACGCAAAAGTAAAATAAAACAAGCAGGAAAAAACACAAGGAGGTGGGATCTTATGGTCAAAAATTAGGGTGCGACAGATGTCCATATTTAAGTTTCTTCTATCCGGAGATATGGAGATTGAAATCTTCGTCTCGATGTGATATGAGGGACTTAAATACAAACATTGGACGAATTTTTGGCCCTAAGAAGCCACCGAATGCATATGATATGAGATGATATGAAATGCAAGACCGAGATCCTGTGGAGAAAAGATGTCATAGGGGAACAACCAGACACGACATACGGGAAACAAAGGTTACGAAGAACCAGCTCAACAAAGCGAGACTCCACGGGGAAAGATCAACGATTGACAATCACAAGGTATCTTCGGACATATCATGGAGAATTTGGTGACAAAATCCACTTGGAGAACCTACTGCATAGGTCAAATGTAATGATTTCAAGATATTAGCTGGAGGAGTCTACTGTCGAGACTTGAACTTAAAATTTGAGAATGCTTTTGCCAATGTTTATTCTGTTAATACTTTTATGGAATCTGCTGCCGAGATTCTATGTCGAAGTCTATTGGAGATGTACTTCCTTCGAAGTCTTCTGGAAATCTACTGTCGAGATTTGCTGGGAAATAAAAGAAAATACCTACTGTCGAGGTCTTCTGGGAATCTACTGCCGAGATTAGCCAGGAAAAGAGATATCTTTGGATAAATTTTCACAAGGATAATAAACCTCCCCACGCTTCAAGGTTGTATGCCATGAACGGGTCTCAGTTTCTTATTTTACTTGAAAAGGGTAAAATAAACCTCCCTACGCTTCAAGGTTGTATGCCATGAACGGGTCTCAGTGTCTTCCTGGAAAGATGAATACTCAGAAGAATATCTTCACATGTGGATTGAAATTTCACTAGAGATTAAGGACTTCAGTGGTAATCTATAATGTATTAGAGATTGTAGAACTTCACCGGGGATCTTCAGAAGAGATGTATGCCGGTTGATTTGCAAATATGTCTTCTCAAATAAAGAGAGACTAATTGTAATAATCTTCACCAAACTTCTCAGGAGAGATGGAATTTGATGGAATTAAACTGTGTGATGACTCACTAGGGAATACATACCTGAGGAGTATCTTTGGTGTAGCTGTAAAACTGCATGAATCCTTTGAAGTGAAAAAATTCTATGTAAAGTCTTCGACAAACTTCTCTGACGGACTTCCGAAAAAATGCCATTTGACGAGTTGATAACCTTGATAAGTTACTTAGGATGGACAAACTGTCTTGAGGAGACCGCCATTTGTCATTTTTGATAGAAATCCTGATCAAAACGAGTTGCTCAAATAAAGGGGTCGCTTGCAATCTTGGTATAAATTGTTGAGAAGATCTTGTAACATTGTTGGAGAAATATATGTCTTTAACGATGATCTTCAAAAATATCCTTCATGGGAGCAAGGTGCAAAATAAATGCACAGTTAATTTGGATTCAAAAGTCGGAGATATCCAAAAAGTGATTGTCAGAGACTGAAGTTCAATTCAGGAAATAACTGAAGAGAAATTGTCAAATAAGACACGACCATTGAGGTATGAACTCAAATGGGATGTACTAAAGCAACCGTCTTCCACGAGGATTGAACTCTGTGGGGAAATAGAAATATGGTGCTCTTTTCTGCCTAGGGCTGACGACTCTACTTGGAAGGAGAAGACAAATCCAATCACTTGGGGATAAACACAACCAAAGTGACAGAACAAACAAACACAAAGATGCAAGATGCACATGCTATGTTATCTATCTATATGCCATGTGTATGTCTATGCTGATAAAACAAACGAATAGAGGCAACCGAAGATGAAATAAACATCGCGGAACAAACATCTGACCCATCTTTCCAAGATAGAAGCACTACAGGGGATAGATGGAGAACCGAATACGGGATCACGATCCTGCTTCAGGACATCAAAATTCCTCTGGGGATAGAAAACGCTCAACTTGGGGGTGTAACATCCTGACTTCTTCTTTTTTTTTGACGGATTCGTCAAGGTGGATTTCTTTTTAGAGGAAACTTTGTAGATAAGATAAATATCCTGCTTCACTGGAGAGATTCCTACTGGAGTTGTAGATGGAGATGCCCGAATTGACATTTCACAGGGGATAAAATAAATATCCACTTCAATGGGGAAATCTTTGTTAACATAGCTGTTGAATATATTGTAGTCGAACCTTCAATGGGGATGAAATAAACATCCGCTTTGCTGGGGAAAACTGACGTTGTAAAGAGATCCATTATGGAGTGAAATAACGTCCACTTCGTTGGAGAGGTGAAGCTAATCAGCTCACGGGGAATTCTCAGGTCACCAACTGGAGATTTCTTGCATGGAAAAAATATTCGTCGCAGAATCGTCACGACCACCTTCGATTCTCAAATTCCCCAAGTCACACGGTTCATGAGAAAAAAGTCATCTCAAGGGGATTTTACAAAAAACGTGGCGTTCAAATTCCCCGTTGTTTTCAAACTCTTTCAGAGATTCGTCGAATCTCGACGTAAATGCCTCTGATTGACGATATTATGTATGACTAAGTCTTCAAACTTGTGCTCTAGGTATGGTCGAACTTGTAAAGAACAGACCGCTCGGAAATAACTGGCCCCGAGTCAGCAGAGTCTTCAAATTCCAATATAATAAACTTAACACCGATGTCTTCACGTAATCTTTCTGAGATATCAAGCAAAGTTAGCAGGCTAGAAATGTTAATTCTGAAACTGTTAATGTGACATACATGTTTGTCTTAAAGTTTTGAAAAGAGATATCACGATGGCTTGTGACAAAATCACTAGTTAGGATATAAATTAAATTTTTTTTTATAACGCCAATACTAAATTTGAGCATAGCTCAAAGGAGTCAGGAAACGTTATCTCACCGAGTATGCTTTCGAACTAAACCTTACCTCCATTAGGACTTTTGAGGGTTGTGTCAGGGCTTAGTTTACAATTTGTAAAACAAAGGAATAAGGGTCAAAGTATATTTGTACCCACCCATTTTTCGATGATGTTCACTCTCTTTTTGAAATTTCTATCTGTAAATTGCCCTGCCCCAGGTTAAAGATGAATCTTGAAAAGGGTTAAAAAGGATTTAACTTCCTTATATCTCTAGTGTTTTAGGAGGTTCTAAACAATGCCTTACATCATTAGTAGGGTCTTATTCAAAAGCATACAATGAGAGATCCTGCGTTTTACTTTGTCATCCTTCTTCCAATTATTCATCAAAGAGAGAGAAAAATTGGGTACAGTTGGCATTATAAGTTATGAAAAATAATTTTACGAGTGAATACGAATGGATTTCTTCAAGACAAACATTTTATTGCATTAATTATTCGAAATAACAAGTTCTTACATGCCAATTATGCTTTTAATCAAAGAAATGAAATACATATAAGACAACAAAATGAACTGTCTGATGGAGTTTCACATATATCAGCATAATGGTGTTCCATTCACGACTGGGCTTCCTCCTTTGAAGGTTAGCACTTCATCATTTATCATTTCCTGAACTTTGTCTTGGAAAACTTGGCATTCTTCAATCGAATGCCCCATTACTCGATCATGAAATTCACAGTTGGCGTTTGAGTTGAACCACGGTGGACGAGATTTCATGATTCTAGTCCTTCTGGGTGTTGTAACACCCCACTTCCCAAAATCAATTAAATTAATAAACATTATAAATAAACAAAATCAGAGTTCCAATTTCCCAAGTGGGATATCACATGAAAACAATGTTTCCTTATAAAAAGGTTTTTCTCCAAATACAGCGGAATATTAAATATAAAACCCAATAAAAGTTTGATACGTTCACAGGAAAATAAAATATAAGTTCTTCATAAAACAAATAAAAGTGCCCAAGTCCCGTGCTACGTATCAGAGCATCCTAGACTCGACTGTCACACCATAATCCAAGCTAGCTAAGTACCTGGATTATCTGTACTTCCGGAGAAGCACAGACACAACAACAACAAAGGGGTGAGAAATCATGATCAAAAATATAATGGTAATGTAATACATGTAATAAGGCAGTAAAACACACCAACACATCAATTATTCACCCCAACAACACCATATAACGAACCTACTGTTCAAATTACAATATAACATATTATAATGCAATTATGCAACTCAACACCATGCATGCGGTACCGACTCATTGGTTCATTCAATCGAACCTGGATAGATCACTTACGCTCCTCCTGAGACATGATCTATCCCCCACCATTCTCCACAAAGGAGTACGGATGAATCACTTACGCTCCTCCTGAGACATGATTCATCCCACCAAAACACCATGATATGCAAGACACCAATGCATAATTATTATATTCTGGCACGCTAAGTGCACACGATCCTCCTGATCATATCATCATACAACAATGCATATGTATAGATATATTACACCAACACCATATAAATCAATCAGATAGTAAACGAATTCATACTATCACACCGGATATAACTACGTCCCCCCCCCCCCCCCACTCGGGGATACACGATCCTACTGATCACTACACACATATACATTAACTAATTGCTCACCAACAATATTAAGGGAAACGCGTACTATCACCAAGTACACAAGTTATATCCCATACTCATCATTTTCACACTACAGCAAGGCTAGAAGGATCACACGAGACCAATTCAGACATCTCACCAAAAGTCTCTGAGGTTACTCAGAACCTCCCTAAACCAACACCTCAGCCTATACACCAAAATCAATAATTCATCAACATCAATCCACAATCACAAACATGCCAATAGATATTATACTTACCAATTATCCTATAATTTCTACTCTAGAACCGACATTACGGTACATTACCGACACTTCAGAGTCACTCTGAATCTCACCAAGGTCCTAACCATAGTCATTAACGACACTATAGGGAAACAACATATAACTTTCCCAAAGTTATAATCATGGTCATTGCCAACACTACGGTAACAACACATAATCTCATCAGCTTTATATTCCTAGTTACTATCAACACTACAGTAACATCAACAATCCAACAAAATGGATCAATACTACAGTAACATCAACAATCCAACAAAATGGCTCAACATTACAGTTACTATCATCACCATATATATATATACCCCAAAATGCATCATCAGCATTCATCAATCCCCCAACATCAACAATAATCATAGCATGCCAATATAAAACTTTATATAACGATAAATTCCTACGGGGTTAAGGAATCCCCTCTACCCTATACATGTATAAACCATTCCCAATCAAATTTCTCCCCCCTTACCTTATCAATTGGTTGATCGATAGAAATCCTCCTAGAATTGGTCTCTTGGCCTTCCCCTTTTCTCTTCCGTTCTTCGTTCCCTTTTTCTCAATTTCTCAAATGTATCGTACTACTCTCCCCACCCCTTCACATTCTATTTTCTTTATTAAATCTAATCCCAATTAATAAAATAACTTAATAAAATAATACAATATTATTATTAATACTAATAATATTATAATACTAATAATAATAATAATCATAATAATAATAATACTCATTATTAATAATACTAATAATAATAATAATAATAATAATAATAATAATAATAATAATAATAATAATAATATCGTTATTTCACCAAAATAATAATAATAATAATAATAATAATAATATCGTTATTTCACCAAAATAATAATAATAATATTAGTAATATTAACAAATATAATAAACATAATAATAATAATAATAATAATAATAATAATAATAATATCATTATTTCATCAAAATAATAATAATATTAATAATATTAACAAATATAATAAATATAATAATAATAATAATAATAATAATAATAATAATAATAATATCATTATTTCACCAAAATAATAATAATATTAATAATATTAACAAATATAATAAATATAATAATAATAATAATAATAATAATATCATCATTTCACCAAAATAATAATAATATTAATAATATTAACAAATATAATAATAATAATAATAATAATAATATCATTATTTCACTAAAATAATAATAATATTAATAATATTAACAAATATAATAAATATAATAATAATAATAATAATAATAATAATAATAATAATAATAATAATAATAATAATAATAATAATAATAATAATAATAATAATAACACCCCCACCAATGTTACTATTATTTTTATATTATTATATTTCACACCAAAATACCACCAATAGTCCTTCCACATTAGGGACACCCACCAAACATCACCAAATACACCCCCACCAAAGGACACACCAACGTATAATATTTAAAATAATTATAAAATGACTAAATAATTAAAATGGGTGTTACAGGTGTCATTACCGAGTTTCTAGAAAAATAAGACCATAGTTGACTGTAAGTCATCGGGATAGGATCGAACCGGTGAGTTTCTTCTTTCGGAATACTCAGAGGTATCTTCTGGTTTTGAAACTGTCTTCGAACCTGTCGATTATGATGTTGATTTGGAGAAGTCAACCTTCGTTTATAAGGTCGTTGTTGCTTGTGCTGAACAGGCGCTGCATACCGATGTTGAGGATAAGGTACTGGAACTAGATCTGGCAGAATTTAAGAGGAATCCCAAATTGCATTAACATCAAGACTTCCTTCCTCTAGGGAATCATCAGCTGAAATCTCTTCATTAGTTTGGTTATTCAAGTCATCTTGAATTCTTCCATTTTTGAGTGTGTTCTCAATGTTTACCCCGACCTCTATAATTTTGGAGAAATCTAATGGCACGATGCCTACCATCCTATCATAATAAGCATCTGGAAGCGTTCTGAGAAACATCTTGCTTAATTCTTTCTCTTGAAGTGGTAGATGAACTTGGGATGCCAACTCTTTCCATCGTTGGGCATAATCCCTAAAAGATTCATTGTCATTCTTACTCATGCTCATCAATTGATCACCATCTAGAGCCACGTCCAAATTATAATTGTATTGCTTTACAAAAATATCAGCTAAATCTCTCTAAGACTGAATACGATTCCTTTGTAGCTTCATATACCACATCGGGGATGCCCCACATAAACTTTCTTGAAAGCAGTGAATCATCAGTTTGTAGTTGTCAATATAAGCAGTCATCTTCCGACAAAACATCGTCAAATGATATCTTGGACAACTAACACCCATGTATACTTCAAAGACTAGGATCTTGAACTTTTGAGGAATAATTACACCTAGAACTAGACATAGGTCATGAGGTTTAAGACAAGATGTATCAGCTCCTTTCATCATCTTCAATTGTTCTTCGAGATCACGAAATCCTTTCTCAATTACTATAGTTCTAGGATCGTCCACCTTTGTCTAAGTATGAATATTATGAAGATTTGATAAACATCGTGGAAACTACGAATCTCTTTCATCAACTTGAACAAATAGGTTATCTTGCACAGGTTGAGATTGTGTAGGAGCATCCACTTGTTGAACATTGTCATCAGAGGAAAGATCAAATAACGGATTAGTCACAACTCTGAAGCCGGTCATGGGATCCATATCATTTGTTCTCTTTACTATCCTTTAGTAATACTTCAAGCTTGGTCAGATGGTCAAGATGTCAGCTGACGAGACAAGGACAGAAAATCGGATGAGCTACAACAGAGAAGAGACACATGCATATGAAAATGCTAGATAAGGGATGCTATGCCAAAATGCAGGATGCAAAATGCAGATGAAAGATTTCATGGGATTCAAGTATTTATAAACGTCACATAATACCAAAGAAAACTCATTTATTATTTTTTTGATAATGGATTACAAGTAAGTATTCTTAAAAGAGTCCAGACATAATAGCTAAATAAAAGCTAATAAGGTCCTAAAGAAGTCTTGCTTGTGCTTCTTGATCTGCTCTTCTATCTAGACTTTCTTGAATATAAGCTTGTCGGATCAACGCCCAAGGATTAGTCTGATAGAGGAAAATAAATCCTCCATCTCTTTTCTTTTCTTGTAAGGAAGAAATCCCTTGTCCGTCTGGATCTTTAATATTGATGAAAGTTTCTGGTCTTTGAACTTCTTTTAATCTTCACTGTGAACCCTCCAACTTCCTTAGGTCATCCAAGTTAGGACTCTTACAAGAATATTTTAAAACATTTTTGTAATCCATATTGGTTCTGTAATGTTTATAAATAAGTTGAATTCCATAAAACCCAATGCAATATGATGCTTTATGAATGCACAAACACAGGCAAGCACAAAGATAAAAAAGGATAAACAGACAGGAAACCTAGGTTTGCAACGAGAATGGAGCAAAGGGTATACCCATTCCCAAAGGGTATGGACTAAAGGTTGATTGTACCTGTAGAATAAGGCTCTAAAAAGGTGCCCAAAATCATTAGTCCATCTTTCGGATATTACCAATTTCTCGACTACTCGGTGGTTAATAATATTCTCAAGAGAACCTCTTTTGATTGTAGCATCGCGTATCAACTATTTCGAGATTAACCCCTCATAGTCATCACGCTACGTCCTAATAAAGGCCAAAGTGGGGTTAAAGGTAACTACGATCCCCAGTATTATAGGCTCCAAGGTCGAAAATAGTGAATGTTTTCACAATTATTCGTTCAACAGTACTGTTTTTGAGAGGGCCTCAACTGAGCGGTGATTCTCAAGTTAGATTGGTCGGGATTCCACTCCCTATAAGCCTTGTCGAATATATCACCTTCCTATAATAAGTTCACTCAAGTCTGGGTGTAGAACTTATCTCACCATACAAAGAGTATCAACCCAAAAGCACAAATAAGAGCAAGTATACAAATAAGTAGATATATAAATAAAACAAATAAACAAACGAAAATAAACAAGTTAGGGAAACCCAAAATAAAAAAACACTTGTCCCCAGTGAAGTCGCCATTTCTGTCGCGGTGAGAATTGGATATCAAATTATTAACTAATTTGAATATTAATTCATTGGTCACCACCGGTCTTTAATTTGTCCAAAGGAAGGGAAAAAGATCGAATTACCCACAATGCAATGCAAATGAAAAAGCTAGAGAGTTTAGGTTCGGGGGTTGGTTAAACTTAGAGAAGGTGCTAGCATCCTAAGTTTCTGTAGTACTCTACAGGAACCTCTTGTTTTAATGTGTTCATTGCTAAGGATTATCTGCTTAAGGGTGAAAGACCTAGTGGTTTAATTCTAAGCATACTCGCCAAGACGTCGGATCTTGTGCCTACATATCCTGACGGGAATGGAATCAGAGTATTTGTAGTTCCCCTAAAGGGTTTGAAGAACTTCTTGACTGTTGGTCAAAGTTCCGAAGGAATAAGGGTTGTTGATTGATTGATTAAAGGAGAAAAGACGAGTCGTCATCTTAAGGGAGAACACTCGACTTAACCACCATAATTTGTAGGAAATGGTATTTGCATCGTCTTGAGAGAAGGGCTCAAACACTCGGATTTATCGACGAGTATGCCACTATCACTCTCAAGCGGAAAAGATCTTATATCTCACGATTATATCATGGGGCAGGAGAATTATATCTCGATTGTCAAGATGACTCACGTCTAATTCTCTAATAGGGAGAATAGTTTAATTGAGTTGAAAATGGTTTATCTAAGTTGTAAAAGATCAAAGAAAAAGGTCTTCCTTATGGGGTAGGAACTAAACTTAAGCTGATCGACTTGAAAAGGATCAAGGATCAAGCGGGGAAAATGAGGCGTATGAGGTGCAATACGCACAAATTCTGAAGGCATGCATAGGTTCTTCCTTTGGACATAATGCGAGATTAATAAATAATGAGCAAAGATAAAGATAAAGATAAAATAAATCTAGATAGCAGATATAAACGTTTAAAACAAGCCAAGCGCGGGGTCGTGAATATCGAGATAAATCGGTGCTTAGACGGTAGAAATCGGGAGCGCGTTGATTAAGTTTTATGTGAGATTGACTTAAGAAAAAGGTTGATCAATTATAAAAATAATTTTTAGTGAAATTAGATTACTTAAGTTGGATAAAAAAAATTTTATAGACAAATAGATAAAAAGAGGTTTTATTAAATATAAGGTTTTTTTGATAAAACTAATTAGAGTTAAAAAGATTAAATTCTCCATATTTTAAATAAATAATGATTATTATAAATAAAAAAGGGGTTCTCTTATTGGGTAGATTTATTAAATTAAATTAAAATAAAAGCACAGATTTCTAATGTTGAATAAAAAGTTTTTTTATTATAAAAGTTATCTATTTAAATTATAAAAGGGGTTTTTATTAACAATATGGACAAAATATATATGATATAAAAAGAGTTGATGAAATAAATAAAGTTTTAAATAAATAGATCAATAAGTTAATTTAAAAAAATTACTAATAGATTGGTTAATTAATTAAAAGGAGGGCTAATTAAAAGAGTTATTAATTAATTAAAAATGGCTGATTAAAATGATTTAAATATTAGTTAATTAATTAAAAAGGTCAATGATTAAGTTAAATAAATGGGTAGATTAAAGGTTTTAATTAAATTAAAAAGGTTATAATGGTTAATTAATAGATTAAAGTTAAATTAAATGATTAAACTAATTAATTGTTGATTAAAGGCTTAGTGGGGTGGTTAATGGGCGCACAGATCGGGTGTGGTAGTTGTTGCACCCCAAAATTTTCCCGACTTTTTTCTAGGCCGGCTTTTGTTTCTTTGCATTTTACATTTTTGCATCCCTGCATTTGCATATCATTTGTTCTCAAGGCAGGGGATCAAGGTTCCCGTGGCTCAGGTTCATTTCGGAGCAAAAGACTGAACAACAAACAACGAGCATCAGAGGCTCGAGCATTTATTTTGTCCGGCGGTCAGGCGATCGATTTTATTCTGTTTTGCAGGTTAATTTCAGACCAGGATCAACATTCAGGCTCATGCCCAGCATTTTCACAGTGGTCACGTTCAAAAATGAGGTTCAGCAGCTAGACAGAGCTCCAGACAGCTGAAACAGGGAAAATGGACCGATTTCCCACCAAAAGGCGCCAGAATTTAAAATTTGAAGGTGTTAATCGGTTAACCTATATGGTTAATCGATTAACCAAAGGAAAATTAGCCCAGATTTCGAATTTTAACAGTGTTAACCAATTAACGCATATGGTTAATCGGTTAACCATAACAGGTTTTTCCCTGTACGTGATTTTGCAAGCCAATTGCACTTGGGAAGGATCTAGAACATCTTTAAATTTCAGATTTCCCTCCAAAATCCCATTCCACATTCTAAGCAAAGTTTTCCAATCCAATTTCCAAACCTTGCTTTGGGATCCAAGCCTAGATGGTATTTAAGTGATCCACTCCAAACCAAACCACCCAATTCTCATTTCTCACATTCATTTTTCAGAATTGATCAGAATTCTCTCTCAACTTCTCCATTTCCAAAACTCACTCAAAGCTCTTTTTTCATTGGAATTCTTGATTCTTCATTAGAATCAATGGATTCTTGAGCATAAACCTCAATTTACCATCATCATTGGATCAATTCTCATCTTAAATTTTCGTGCAAGCTTGGATTTGAATCTGGAGTTGGATCTAGAAGTGATTATTTGAAGCTTTTTGACTCAAATTTGGTGGATCTTCATTCATACAAACAACAATTATTGTGGATCTTGAAGTTTTCCGGATTTCTAGCATTTGATCTGCTCAAATTCAGTTGATCAACATTTACCGAAGCAAATCTCTGCTTCGAAGGTTGGAATTCTCGATCCGATTTAATTTTTGAGCTTATCATGTTAATCTTCATATTCTATTGAATTTTTGTTGATTTCGATCCGTTTGATTTGTGATATGGTTGTGTAATTGTGTATCCATGCTGTTGGATCTCTGTTTTCTGTTGTTAATTTCGTGATTAATTGATAAGTTGATCTGTTGGAACCTTAGATAAGCTGTTTTGGTGCTAGAAGTGATTTTCTGCTGCTGTTTTTAGCTTCTGGTGCAGTGTTAATCGGTTAACCTATATGGTTAACCGGTTAACCATTTCAAACTTTCAAAAAAAATTTCAAAACGTTAACAGTGTTAATCGGTTAACGCATATGGTTAACCGATTAACCTGTTCAAAACTTCAATTTTTTTCAAGCTTTTTAAGGTGTTAACCGATTAACACTGTGCCAGAACGTCATATTTGTTGTTTTGCTTGCTTGCTTGCATACCGTTTCGATTCGAATCATCATAGATCAGTGTGATGCATTAGGATTGAAATGTTTTGGATATTTATCACTGTTTGTGGTTGATTAATCATGATTTTATTGAAATGTACGTTCATTTTCCAATCGGTTGCATGCTTGTGTATGTGGTTCGAATTGAGCATTTGTTTGCATGTTTATTTGCTTTCATTTCTTGTTCTTCTCCACATGTTTGCATCATTTTTGCATCGCTGTTGAGGTCGAGGCGCGCTTGTGGCGGCTGCTGCCCCACACTTTTTCCTCCCTCCCACCCTTCTAAGTGTGCATTTTCATGTTTGCATTTTTCTACTTGTGATTGATCCTTCCTTTGTTCTTCTTGTGCTTTTTGCCATGATCCCCATAGGATTCCTAGTCCCTCCGTTTAGGATGGAAGTAGGAGAGACATTAGGTGCTCAATCCAAGTATGTTAACATTAGGTTAGATGTGTCGCTACTGCGAAAATTGGCGCCGGCTATGACAGAAGAGTCGTCACCGTGCGTTATTTATCCCACAAGAGGGAAAGGAAACGCTCAGAGTAAACCTAACGCAAAGAGGGAAAGGAATGGTCATCGCAACCAAATCCTGGATTCGAGATTCGATTACGCAAGGGGAAGGTATTAGCACCCCTCACGTCCGTCGTACTCGACGGGATCCACGCTTGCTTTCTATCTAAGGGTGTGTTATTCTATCTACTCTACAGGTCTGGGTTAAAAAGAAAATAAAATGAATCGGCAAAGTATCGCACTTTATGCCTACGTATTCCCATATGGAACGAGAAATCAGAGTCAACGTAGTTCGCCTAACTACGGGTAAGGAGGGGAAGGTTGCTCGCCGAGATATCGCATCTCATGCCTACGTACTTTCATACGGCATGAAAGATCAGAGCAAACGTAGTTTGGGCTAAGGAAGACACAAGTTTGTCTGACAGTTTTTTATCTCCTTATGAAAGGGTTTTCCAGATTAAGGATCCAAGAGGACAAAAACAGAGTTTGAATCTTTGTTTGAATCTTTTACGAAAGAGATGTTTTTTAGTCCGTTTGTAACTTGTACTGCACTAAAGACTTGTGATTTGAGAGTGACAATGTCGCATGTCACCCTAAGGGTACCATACTAAGCAGTTAGATTACTGAAGAGTGACTCTCCAGCGACCTTTTCTCAAATAGCTTAAGGCTCGTAGCGTACAACACGCGTTATCCTTATTATTGTGTTTTTGAATTGTTTTGAGATAAGAAGAGAAAGACGCTCTAAAAAGCCTATGGTTGAAAGGGAAACTATCCTAATGTTATCATGCATGGGTCAAAACCTAATGTCTGTCATAATTTCCTCTTGCACAGAGGAAATCAGAGATCCTAGGGGATAAACAGCAAAAGACAGCAAGCAAATACAGTAAACAGTAAACATGTATGCAATGCAGCAATACCATCGAGGCAAGAGAGAAAACAATAGGCAAGAGGAGACAAGCTCCACCACAAACCTAGAGGTAATCAACACAATTAAACAGACAATACAGAGAAAAACAAAAGACTCAGGGGAGGCAGCTCAGGCAGCAGTACCAAACTCCTACAGCAAACAGCAATAGCAACTCTAAACAGCAAAGTTAAATGGACAGCAAAGTTGACAGCAAGGCCTCATCTTCAATCAAGCTTCTATCTTCAACCTTCATCAATCTTCAAGCTCCTACAAGCACACTCCAAGAGGAGGATTAATCATCAAGATCAAGTTATAATGTTAAAGGACTTAATGACAACCAAAGGAAATCACTGAGAACTCCACATTGCAAATGAAAGGTATCCTCAAAGTTCTACTCACTTGGGCATACCACTCATCCCTCCTAAGGAGAGATGGAGCTTCCCAAGAAGGACTTTGTGTCATTGGATAGAATAGAGGCAAACAATGCACTCTATGTTTGAAGAAAGAATCAAAACTAGGTCTAAGGCCCTCCTAAAACCCTAATTCTCTAAGCTCCTAAACAAAAGCTCCACAAGAGGAAAAGCCTTCAACTCCAAGTTCCAATCCTCAATCTCAAGCATCTTCAATGAATCTAGAAGCTCCACCAAAAAGAACTCAAGCTCAAACCAACTCCAAGGCAACCAACCAAGCCAAACAAAACAAAGCACTCAAGAGAGGAATCATAAACATAAGCCAATTGCAAAATACAAATATAATAGAAAATTAAGTTTCAAAAATCTAATAAAATTCCTAGGGGAACATGAATGTTTTAACAACCTAATGTAAAAAGATTGAAGCCTAAATCAACTCCTAAGTTATTTAAACAATTCCTACATTGAGATAGGTCAAGGAAATCCACAAGTTTGGGAGGGTCCTATTCTCAATATCTAAAACAGATCCTAATATTGTTCTAAAAATCCAATAAAAATTCTAAGGGAACATACATGTCTACCCTAACACATATTAAAAAATCAAAGCCAAACTCTAAACCAAATGAGAGAACTAAATTCCACAAAACAGATGGTTAATTATGCCAAATTAAAAGAAATAACAAATATAATAAAAATCACATTAAATTGAAAAATGCATGAAATGGTATTTTGTTAATCTTAGAAAATCACAAATTCCATAAGGATCATGAGGATATTTTTAAAATAATTTTCTGATCAAAATTGGAATTTATATGATTTTTAGAATAATAAAGCAATTAAAATAAAACAAAATAAAATAAAAAATGAATTAAAGCTGAGATAAAACACAAGCCATTGGATCTGGAGACTGGTCAAAGATCTGGACGCGCCACAGCTTGCCAGCACATTAAGTGATACGCTGCGTTTTGGCTTCAGAAATTCAAATCCAACTTTAAGTCGTGGCCATCAGATCCAGGCTGTGGTCAAGAGTCAAGCCATGATCCAACGATGATGAAGTCATCTTCTCCAAATCTCAGGTCATCAGAGTGGAGATCAGGGATGGTGGTTGGTGGTGGCCGGAGAAGACTCCGGTCGTCTTCTCCGGTGAAGGTCCAGGTTCAGGCAACCAAAAATGACAAACAAAAGACCAAATCCACTCAGTTTTTCACGTACATTCCAAATCCATCATCAAAATCATCCAATTCTCAACACACAATCAAACACGAAGCAAAGTTCAGAAATAGCATCTTCAACAACTTTCATTAAACTCAAAATTAATGATATAGATCTCTTCATCTCATTGCGTACATCAACCTGATCTAAACATTTAACATTGAAACCTTATGAATCAAGAGATTCAAGTCCAAACAGATCAGCTATGTCATCTTCAATCATCACCAATTGAGTTCAAATCAAGCCTAAAACGATCTATGTCATGTCTAGATCCTAACCACAAGTTCAAATCTAACTGAATCATGCTAAATCATGCTGAATTTTAAGAAGTGCAAACCTGGTATAGATCTTGCAACAGAGGTATCTAGAGCTCGTGGCCTGCTTCCAAATGCTCCAGATAGCTTCAATGATCCACAAGGAAGAGATTGCACGCCTTAATTTGGCTTGAATTGGCTCCTAACTCAGAATCCGATTTCAAGTTGCAGTTGAGAAAATTTTCTTACTCTTTCTTGCTCTGGCGCGAAATGAAGCTCAAAATTGATCTGAACTCACTTTAATGAATATATGGAAGAGTTTCATGGGCCTATGGGTCCAAGTTGAAGCCCAAAACAGTGATTTTCATTTTTCTGATTTTCCTTCAAAATTCAATATGACAATCGTGCCTTGCAAGCTTGGCAGTGGTTCTAGAATGTTCTCACACCTTGCACATATCATTTAGAATGAGTGTGGATGAAGAAATTGGCCTGAATTGCCTTGTGCATTGATTTGGATACACTTGTTTATGAAGTAACAACATGCTATCTCCCAAAACTTGACCTAAAATCCAAATTCTGGTATTGCCAATGATCTTAGAATGCAATTTCCAATCAAAAATGCACTTACTTGCTTGGTTTTGGTTTTATAACACAAAGTTCCATTTTCCCCTCCTTTTCATATTTGAAAATTCTTCATTTTCAAGCCATTTCAAATGTATTTTTTATATGAGCCAAAAAAAGCTATCATGACCACTTGGTTGCACTCAAAACATCATTCCAAGCAACTTTCATGTTGAGCAATTTTCCATTTGAAGCTTGCAAGTTGGAGATTTTGGCCCATGCTTGAAAATGACCTATAATCTCACTTTCCCAAAATACCCCTGGTTTGTAAACCTCATAACTTGAGTTCTACAAATAAGATGTATGACTTCTAGTACAATTTAGAAAGCTAAGATTATGAGGAACAACTTTCATGTTGGCCAAAAGTTCAAGTGAAAACTCTTTCTAGGTTAAAAGTTGCTTGGAAGTCAAGTGACTTTCATAGATAAATTTCACATTCATCTGGTGACCTGTAACTTGTCTGGACCATAACTTGAGTTCTACAAATCCAATGGAGGACTTATAATACTCAAATAAAAGGTATTGATATGCTCTACAAGTTTAATGTTGGCCAAAGATCCATTTGAAACTTGTATCTTGACTTATGTGGCTTTGAAGTTAGGCACTAAATAGGGTAATTTGCACTGAAACCCTAATTTAGCAACTTCCCACAATCTTGATTCTTCTTGATTTGATCTTGGCACAACACCACAAATGTCTTAACATATCATTCCATGAACTCCATGACCTCCAAGTAGGCTTGAATGCTTTTCAATTGTATAATTGACCTAGGGTTGACCCAGATGAAACCCTAATTGTCTGCACTTCAACTGTGGCTCTTGCACTTGAATCAATGACTTGATTTAGCTCCAACATGGCTCTCTAGGAACTTCATGAGCTCTACACACATCTCATATTCACACCTCATGCTTCACATCCCATTGATGGTCTTCAACTGATCAAGACCTCTCACCACCTCCTGATGACTTGGATGACTTCTCAAGCTTGGATAGGATTTCTTGCTAGGCTTCTCTTGATAATAATCACACTTGATCCCCTGTTGGATGAATGATATGCCATGATATGCAAATGATATAACTATGCAAAATGATAATGCAATGAAACATAAACCAGGTAAAATATGTTGAGCAAATTTTGGGGTGCAACAGCTGCCCCTACTCAAACGGCTTGGACCCGACTGGGTGAAGAGCGAACGACCTTCAAACAATCGAGGTAAAAGACGGTTGAATACCAAGAAACCCAGAAATTTTCCAACTGCAGACACGAACTGCAAAAACTGCTTAGGGAACAACATCCGTTATGCTGAACCTAGTTGTTACGGCAACAACTGATCAAACTCCTAATAAAACTCTTGATTTCAGCATTAACTCCCTGTGTGATGCCACAGGCATCGAATTAACTTTATGAGAAACAATTCTGTCCGCAACGGGACTAAACTTCGTCAACACGAGGAAGGACTCCATCCACATGGGTATAATTCCGTCTTTAATTGGAATAACGATCTCTGTCAGTCACAGGTAACAACTCCACTGGGGATAATCCATCGATTACGGATAATAACTCTGTCCACACGGGTAGCAATCACTGTCAACACAAGTGCAAATCACTGTCAATCACAGGTAACAATCTCTGTCAATACAGGCGCGATCTCTATCCATTACAGGTAACGACCTTTTCTGACGCTTTTACTGGGGAAATAACTCTGCCAACAACACAGGGAGTAACTTTGGCGACTTCCACTGAGGAAAAGGTTTTATCACAAAATAAAGAAATAACTCTGCCAACAAACAGGAACTAACTCCGTCACCACTACGGGAAATAGCTCTGCCAAATACAAGAAACTAACTCCGTCACCACTAAGGGACATACTCTGTCATCACTACAGGAAAATAACTCCGCCATCACTACGGGACATACTCTGTCATCACTACAGGAAAATAACTCCGCCATCACTACGAGACATACTCTGTCATCACTACAGGAAAATAACTCCGCCATCACTACAGGACATACTCTGTCATCACTACAGGAAAATAACTCCGCCATCACTACGGGACATACTCTGTCATCACTACAGGAAAATAACTCTGCCATCACTACGAGACATACTCTCTGGATACCCTTCTCTGCCTATCTTTGCAGTAGCTAACTCCATCAATCAAATGGGTAACAAAATACAGGTCCAATCTTCAAACATTTAGCGCGGACATGGCAGCAAATCTGAGAAGGACTCTACTGGGGATTTTCTAAATCCAAACTGTCATACACCTACTTCGACATAGGTGGCAACTTCCAAATGATTCACAAAATCTTTTGATACTGTCATAACAACAATTTTGAAGAAATACTCCGCTTGAGGGGTAAGAGAAACTTAACCAACCAACTCTGTGGAGAATAATGACAAAACGAACATTATCATTACACGTCTCACGCCGAGACCTTGCTTATCTGGTAATTAATCTGAGCAAGAGCTCCCTCCACCTGCAGGGAAAACAACACTTGAAAACAAAAGGTTAACCAACCTGGCTTATGTTTCAAAATGCGTATGTTTGACAACGGCGTAATGCTCCATTCGACATGGAAATGCTACGCGTTTGGGTAGATGCAAATATGATGATATATGCAAATGCTAATGCAGGCTCAAGCTGCTGAGAAACACTCTGGTCTGAAATGGATAAGAACAAAACCAACTCCGCTAGGGATGAACGGGTATCACAAAGTATTCCAGCAAAATAAATGCCGGCAACAACAACCAACTCTGCTGGGGAGAGATCAGACATTTGGGAAGAAAACACAAACCCTGCTGGGGAAAGATGCGACCCTTCTGGGGAAGAACTACACTGTCGGGACACAGTCTACAAACTCGAAGCTACAAATTCTGTTGAGGATAACCATCCTGACGAAAAAATGACGACCTACGGGGAAAAGAATAACCATCCTCTGGGAAGGCATCCTCTGCCGGGGACATTGATTTTGACCTGCTGGGAATATTCTATGGACAACTTCCATGAGGATACTCTTTAGGCGACATTCCTGGTGATACTCTCTCGGGGAGGACAATTCCACATCTGGTAGGAATCTGCACCGTCTCCTCTCTCTGGGGATAAAATACGACTTGCTAAGGATCGACATCAACTGAAGTCAGGTCCTACATCAAGAGACTTTGGCTGGGGAATGAAATTCCTGACCGTTTGCTTCAAAGGTAAGGACCCTGCAAAACACAAACGAGATAAAACAAATCTACACAACAAAATCTATCCGAGTTAATATCCGTGACGTTCATTCAGTCAATTCAAAGTTTTAGCAATTATTGGCAAGGGCCAGCCAGTTTATGCAAGTGCAAATTCATCAAAAACATCGGCGTTTTTCACAAACAAAACAGTAAAGAACAAGCATCAAGTACTGAATAACATGCTTTATTGAATGGGTCTGTAAATAGGCAAAGCTTTGTACACTGGAAGTAACTCCTGAAAAGAGGAAGTTACGCACAAGCAAAATACAACATATGCACAAGAAGCATAAACAAATTTGATATACATGTCGGCAACGTGATACAGACAAACACCATGAGCTGATTCTCCTATGACTTGCCCGACTCTGGCGCTTTCCCGGTACTCGATCTTCGGAAGAGATTTTTTCGGACATACGACCCTCAAGCACTCCCAAACCACCAAGCAATGCAGTATCAAACTCGGACCGCAGTCATTTGCTTTTCTCAATCCCTAACTTTTGCGTGAATCGCCCTTTGCGGGTTTTCAATTCACCGGGATACCCTTTCTTGCCGAAGTCGCCCTTTTCAGGTTTTCGACTTCGCGGGTGTACATCTTTTCAATTTTATCCCTAATTTTTGCCCGAACCTTTTATTCCTTTTTTATGGTTCGCCGGGATGCCCCATTTTTGCCTGGACTCTCTTTTTCTGTCCAGCAGGTCACTTTAAGCAAAGTATTTTTTAACTGCGTCCGAATTCACAGGAGACATAAAGTCCTTACCATCCATGGTGGATAACAACAAGGCTCCTCCAGAGAAAACCTTTCTGACGACATATGGACCCACGTAGTTAGGAGTCCATTTGCCCCTGTGATCCGATTGTGGTGGGAGAATCTTTTTCAACACAAGATCGCCCATCTGAAAGCTTCGAGGGCATACCTTCTTATCGTAAGCTTTCTTCATCCGGCTCTGATACAACCGACCATATGCGAGAGAAGCCAGTCTCTTCTCATCCATTAAATTGAGCTGGTTCAGTCTATCTTTTACCCATTCTGCCTCATCAAGTTGGACATCGCGTAAAACCCTCAAAAAAGGAATCTCAACCTCCAATGGTAATACTGCCTCCATGCCATATACCAATGAGAAAGGGGTTGCCTCGGTCGATGTGCGTACCGTCGTACGATAACCGTGCAAAGCAAAAGGCAACATCTCATGCCAGTCCTTGTAAGTCACAACCATCTTCTGAACAATCTTCTTTATGTTCTTATTGGCCGCTTCGACAGCGCCATTCATCTTGGGCCGATAAGAAGAAGAGTTGTGATGCTCGATCTTGAAATTCTGACACAGCTCTTTCATCATCTTGTTATTCAAGTTTGAACCGTTGTCGGTGATAATCCGCTCTGGGATTCCATATCTACAGATAATATCTCTTTTGATAAATCTGGCTACCACTTGTTTGGTGACATTATCATATGACGCTGCTTCCACCCATTTGGTGAAGTAATCAATAGCTACCAAAATGAACCGGTGTCCGTTTGATGTCGTGGGCTCAATCTTGCCAATCATATCAATTCCCCACATGGAGAAAGGCCACGGTGATGACATAACATTCAGAGGTCTCGGAGGCACATTGATTTTGTCTGCATAAATTTGACATTTATGGCACCGCTTTGCAAACTTGAAACAATTTGTTTCCATCGTTAGCCAATAGTAACCTGCCTGCAACAGTTTTCTCGTCATTGCATGTCCGCCGGCATGCGTGCCAAATGTACCTTCATGGATATCTTCCATGAGCAACTTAGCCTCTTCCTCGTCCACACATCGCAACAACACCAAGTCGTGGTTTCTCTTGTACATGACGCCATCTGGATTCAAATAGAAATTGCCAACCAATCTCCTAAGAGTCTTCTGATCTTGACTGGATGCTCCAGCCAGATACTCTTTAGTCTTCAGGAAATTCTGGATATCGAAATATCACGACTTGCCATCAGATGCTTCCTCAATGGCGAATATGAAGGCAGGCCTATCAAGGCGAGAGATAACAATCCTGGGAGCCTCATTCCAGAAGTTAACTTTATACATTGAAGACAGCGTCGCAAGAGCATCGACCATCTGATTTTCTGCTCGTGGCACGTGATGCAATTCTACTTTGTCAAAGAAAGGCAACAATCTCCTTGCATAATTCATATAGGGTATCAGATTGGGCTGCTGCGTCTCCCATTCTCCTTTAATCTGGTTAACCACTAGAGCAGAGTCCCCGTATACATCAAGATATTTGATTCTCAAATCAATAGCCTCCTCGAGACCCATAATGCATGCCTCATATTCAGCCTCATTATTGGTAACTGGAAAGGTCAATCTGGCAGTAAAGGGAATGTGCGTCCCTTGAGGAGTAGTTATAATTGCCCCTATTCCAATACCGTAGGAGTTAACAGCGCCGTCAAATATCAAGTGCCATTTGGAACCCAACTCTGGACCTTCATCCGGCAACGGCTCATCACAATCCTTCATTTTCAAATACATAATATCCTCGTCAGGAAAATCAAACCTCATTGGTTGGTAATCTTCAATCGGCTGCTCCGCTAGGTACTCTGACAGCACACTACCTTTTATAGCCTTTTGAGAAACATATTGAATATCATATTCTGTCAGCACCATCTGCCATCGAGCAATCCTCCCATAGAGTGCTTGCTTTTCGAATACGTATTTGATCGGATCCATCTTTGAAATTAGCATGGTTGTATGGTTTAACATGTACTGTCTCAAACGTTTGGCAGCCCAGGCTAACGCACAACACGTTTTTTCGAGCATTGAGTAACGGGATTCACAATCTGTGAACTTTTTACTCAAGTATTAAATCACATGCTCTTTACGTCCGGTCTCATCATGTTGACCGAGAACACAACCCATACTTTCCTCAAGAACCGTCAAATACATAATCAATGGTCTCCCGGCTACTGGGGGTATCAGTATTGGAGGTTCCTGCAAATATTCTTTTATTTTTTCAAACGCCCTTTGACAATCTTCATTCCAGGTCACAGCCTGATTCTTTTTCAACAATTTGAATAATGGCTCGCATGTAGCGGTTAGGTGAGATATGAACCGAGAAATGTAGTTCAACCTCCCTAAAAACCCACACACTTCTTTTTCTGTTTCAGGCGTTGGCATTTCTTGTATTGCTTTTATCTTAGCAGGATCAACCTCAATTTCTTTTTCGCTCACAATAAACCCCAATAGTTTACCGGATCTCACCCCGAAGGTGCACTTGTTAGGATTCAGCCTCAGCCTGAATTTCCTAAGCCTCTTGAACAATTTCAGCAGATTAACCAAATGTTCTTCCTCCGTCTGGGATTTGGCAATCATATCATCAATATAAACCTCGATCTCTTTATGCATCATGTCATGAAAGAGCGTCGTCATAGCACGTTGATATGTTGCCCCAACGTTCTTCAAACCAAAGGGCATCACTTTGTAGCAAAATGTTCCCCATGGGGTAATGAAGGTTGTTTTCTCCATGTCTTCTGGCGCCATTTTTATCTGATTGTAACCCGAGAAACCATCAATGAAGGAAAACACGGAGAATTGAGCAGTGTTATCGACCAGCACATCGATATGAGGAAGCGGAAAGTCGTCCTTTGGGCTCGCCTTATTCAAATCACGATAGTCTACGCACATCCGTACCTTTCCGTCTTTCTTTGGTACCGGTACTATATTGGCGACCCATGATGGATAAGTTGTAACAGCAAGGAACCCAGCATCCCACTGTTTTTGAACTTCCTCCTTAATCTTCACAAACACATCTGGTCTGGTTCTTCTGAGTTTCTACTTAACAAGCGGACATTCTTCTCGCAATGGCATACGATGAACAACCATGTCAGTATCCAATCCTGGCATATCCGCATACGACCAAGCAAAGATATCACTGTACTCTTGCAACATCTTAATCAGATCTTGCTTGATGTCGCTTTGCAGCGCAGTCCCTATCCGGATGTTCCTGACAACTCCCTCGGACCCCACGTTGATAATCTCAATCTCTTCCTGATGAGGCAGAATGATTCTTTCTTCCTGTTTCAACAGTCGAGTCAGCTCTTCTGCCAAGTCGCCATCCTCAACAATCTCTTCCTCAGCTTGAAATACCGGGTGCTCAAAGTCAAAGCGAGTCATAGGAAGTTCGTGTTCGGTGTCATCTGAAATATGAATCCTGCAAAGGAAATGGTTAAATGCTTCAAATGAGTGCAAACAAAGTTCATAACCACGTTGCCATTTACTGTTAAAATAAAAACAGGAAAAACAAGGAACACAAAATTTGTATGAGAAAACGCCTTTATTCAATGATTAAACAGTGCATACACATAAGCAGAAGGCCCTAAAACAAAATCACTATGCCCCGGGTAGGACACAGGATTATACAATAATCAAGAAAACAAGTCATTACTGTTTTGTAGTCACTGGGACAATTTCTCGGATGGACCAGTTGCAAAGACTTTGTCCTGGCACGCTAGGCTTGATCCACGCGTCCATATCGCAATCACTATCTCCGTCTTCCGAGTCGGAAACAACATTAATCGTCTCAAAGCAGACTCCCCTTGGAGTAATCACTACTGGTCCTTTGAACTTGGGCGCGCCTGATGCGAAAGGTGCTGATGTTGGGCGATACCCTAGTCCAAACTTGTCCGTCTTTACAGGAATTTCCAGCACTTGACCCCAACCCTTGGTCTCACCAGTCTGAACCAACGCTTGAGCTCCTTTGTACGAAGCCACAGCAACCTCTGGCACTTTGCTGGGAACACTGGACTTGTCTTTGATTTGCAAACCTTCAAAGGCTTGGCAGGGCGTTTCGTGGATTTCTCCATCCACTTCAACGTACTTGAATGATGAGAGATGACTGACCAAAATGTCCTCTTCCCCACAAATAGTAACGATGCCACCCCCAGCTTCAAACTTGAGCTTCTGATGCAGCGTGGACGTCACAGCCCCTGCAGAGTGTATCCATGGACGCCCAAGTAAACAACTATAAGCTGGATGAATATCCATGGTGTTGCACCCTAATTTTTGACCTTAAGATCCCACCTCCTTGCTATTGAAACCACTATTGTTCAAGTAATACCCCAAATTTGTCCTACCTTTACATAATTTCTAGTGCCACTTTATTTCAAATGAATAAAATAGCATAATTGGCAAGAGGACATGTGTAAGGAGTTGTGAGTGTGAGAGGTTGAGAGTCTTTTTAAATGTTTAGTATAAATAAATAGAATTTTAAGTTTATTTTAAACTATTTAAATTTTATTTAATTTTAACTAATTATTTGATTTGGGCTTTAAAATGGGCTTTAGGGATATTATTGGCAATTGATAGTTAACCCTAATTTGACCCCTATATATATATCTAAGTGTATTGTTGATGAAAAAAGCCTGAAAAAGAAAAAGCATGCACACCGCCGTTCCTGCATTCTCCTCACATTCTCAAACAATATATGTTGTATTTTTCTTATATCCTATCCTAATTAGTTTTTTCGCCACCGTACCGTCAACAGAGGTTTTACTATCTTACATTTTACTAACATGCATATAATGCATATGTCTTACATTTTATTTTAGTTCATATATAAACATATACTTGCATTTTGTTTTAGTTCATAAATAAACATATACCTTACTGTTTCTTATATATATATATATATATATATATATATATATATATATATATATATATATATATATATATATATATATATATATATATATATATATATATATATATATATATATATATATATATATATATATATATATATATATATATATATATAATATGATAATATTGTTTTATTTATATTTAGATTATTTGGATCGAATTATGTCGATACGCTGTTTGCATATTTCTGTGCATGACGCGTGACATTTATGTTTAATTCGATCCGGTTGCCATGATCGCATTTTTTGCGTTAGCAACATGGTTGATTTTTTTAGCACGTTAAATTTTATGTATTTTCTATTTTTATAAGTTTAGATCCACACGATTTGGATCCAGATTGCAATGATCACATTGAGTGTAGCAAATAATTGGTCGATCTTACCGATTTATGTGCGGATCTATTGTTGTGTTTCAATTTTATACGTGTCTGATGGTTTAGCAAAGCAATAATCCTTTTTTTTAGTGCTTACCTATTCGCATTTTGATTAGCTAATTATGATTTTATCTAATTTTATTATCTCGGTTTCTTGATCTGCCTTGCGATGACCGCTAATGCGGTAGCAATTTGCTATTTTAATTCATATTATTTTTTTTAATAACTCAACGTCGTTATCGTTATTATTAAATCTAATTTCTTGCAATAGTCTTTGCACGTCTTCGTATACGCGACTTGGAATTGCATACTTGCGTCATGATTTTAATCCGTGCACTTTCCGTTTCAACTTATTTTGAGTTATTTGATATATGATGTTAATATTGTGTATATATTTTATTCTTGTTCATACTTAAATTGTTTTAAAACTAATTCTTGATTTAATCAAGCCATTTTCACACCTTGTAAGTCGATCATTCATGATCGCCATCGACCGTAATCGTTAAGGTATTTCATTGCACGATAATATTAGCATAATCTCCCCCTTGATCTTAATCTTTAGGATCATAGAATTAGGTTAGTCTTTCTCTTAAAACTAGAATTTCTTTTCTTAAAAAATCCATAAAAAATATACTTAGTTTAATTTAATTTATTTTAGTTTTAGAACTTAAGTTATTGGTTTTTTTAACTAATTGCTTGCCTTAATAAATAAATAAACTCTTTTTAATTTTTGATTAATTTAATTCATCTTTGCAATTTAATTTAATCTCTAAACGTATTTTAAACTTAATTATGAAATACTCTCAAAAATCACAAAAATAATTAAACTCCTAATTTTCAAATCAATAATTTCACCATTGCTAATCTCTAAATCCACTTAACCATAATTCACTATCTAACTTCATTTCTCAGTTTTATCCCTTTACATTTAATCTCTAATCACTTTTCGTCGTACACATTACCTACATTTCATTACCTCGTTCTTATCAATCACATCATCGCTTTTATCCATTCGATATTCTCCATTACCGATATTTCCGTCCAAAGAAAAAACCTACACATGAGTCAACACTTGTGTGTAGTGCATATCATTTGCATCATACTCCCACTTGATCCTTGATCCCATTCAAGTTGATCTTTCTAAGTTAGATCCTACCCCATAGGAAGGACCGTTATCTTTTACAACTTAGATACAAACAAATACAACTCAATTCAAACATTCAAACACATTAGAGAAAAATGTTAATCATCTTAAGCGAGATAGAATCTCCACCCCACAATCAATACCATAGGAACTTTGCCTTAAGAGAGATAGAGGCGTACATCGTCGATCAATATCCGAGTAGTTGAGCCCTTCTCTTAAGACGATGCAAAGACTACATTCCTACAATTTGTGGCGGTTAAATCTCTCTTAAAATGACAACTCACCTTTTCTCCTAAAATCAATCGATCAACTACCCTAAACCCGTAGGAACTTTGACCACAGTCAAAGAACTCCTCAAACCCTTTAGGGGAACTACAGATACTCTGATTCCACTCCCGTAAGGATATGTAGGCATAAGATGCGACATCTTATCGAGTATACTTAGAAATAAACCCCTAGGTCTTTTACCCTTTAAGCAGATAACACTTAGCAATAAACAAACATAAAACAAGAGGTTCTTGTAGAGTACTACAGAAACTTAGGATGCTAGCACCTTCCCTAAGTTTAACCGACCCTCGAACCTAAACTCTCTAAACCTTGCATTTGCATTGTATTGTGGGAATTTCGATCTTTATCCCTTCCTTTGGACAAATCAAAGTTCGGTTGCAAATGAATAAGATTCAAGTTAATCAATAGCTTGGTATCCAAATTTCACCGCGACACATGATATAAAATTCAGTATCGAATATTTCTGGCCCGACCTGCAACGGCAACGTTATCGATCCAAACACCGACCTTCTCGTTCCATCAAACGCCCTCACAACCAAGTCACTTGGCGTGCAAATAATTCCCCGGATATCCAACTTCATCATAGCCTTCTTAGGCAATACATTCAGAGATGATCCGGTATCCACAAGGACATGCGACATTACGGTGCCCCGACATTCCACCAATATGTGCAAAGCCATATTATGCTCTCGGCCTCTGGGTATTATATCAAAATCAGTGAAACCCAAACTATGTCCAGCATTGACATGCGCCAGTACCCCCTCTAGCTGGTTGACAGAAACCTCCCGAGGTACAAATGACGTGTCCAATATCTTCAACAAAGCATTTCGATGAGCCTCAGAACAAAGTAACAAAGATAGGATTGAAATTTTTGAGGGTGTCTGTTGTAAGTGCTCAACAATCTTATAATCTCTCTTGCGAATTAGCCTCATGAACTCTTCTACGTCCTTGAGCGACGTGTCTTTCTCTTTCAACTGGGATGGTCCGCTTTCATTCACCTTGGCCTTGCCTTTAGCAATCCTCTTTTCTTCAACTTCAGGTGCGGTGAATATTCTTCCACTACGGGTCATGCCTCCCGTTCCAACAATACTGCCAACTGCCCCTGCCGGTTGGCTACTCACCTCAATCTTTTCTCCATTACAATATGCTTCTAACCCATATGTCCATGGAACAGCTTTTGTACTCTCAAAAGGAACAAGTCCTGCTTTTGTTATTGTGATAGTCGGCCGCTTGGCGGGCGCCGATATCGTAATAGTCTTCCTTGGGATCGTAACAGTTGCAATCTCATCCTGCTTTTCAAACAATGCCTCAACAGGCTTCTTAACAGCAATCTGATCAAATTGCAAGATCCCCTCATCTATCATGGCTTGAATACCTCTTTTTAAATCAGCGCAACCCTCTGGTTGGATCCAGCAATCCAGACAATATTCATCACATCCGGGGAATACGCCCCCTTTCAACAGTCTACTTTTAACACAACTCAACGGTGTCTTTAATTCGTTCACATCCATAACCAAGTTCAAATTCTCTTCCGTTATGATAGCATTCGCTCCATGATTCGGCATGGGTTGTTGTACAATATTGGGACCATCCTGACCAAAGTTAATGGCCTTACTATCAAGCAAATCTTGAACCTTATGTTTGAAAGCATGGCAATCTTCAATATCATGTCCGAGCGCCCCGGAATGAAAATCACAATGTTTACCAGCGTCAAAACCAAATGGAGGAGTGCCCGTTAACGGGGCCATCGTTCTCTTTTCAACCAGATTCAAACCCAACAGCGTTTGAAGAAGTTCGGCATAAGTTGAAGGAGATGCTTCAAATACCCTCTTCGGCCTACCCTCTTGAATTCTACGCTGAGCAGGGTGCATTCTCTGTTGCTGCGGCTATTGTTGCCATTGCTGTTGTTGTTGTTTTTGCTGAGGTATCAGGATAGTAACACTAGCAACTTGCTGTGGCTGATACGGATTCCTACCTCTTCCACGAACTCGACCACCATATACCGCATTGGCATCGCCTTGTCTCCTTCCACCAAAGGCTTTCCTTGCACCTCCAGCTGAGGTGGATTCACCTGCCTGAATCTTCCCAATCTTAATTCCATTTTCAATCCGTTCTCCCATGAGAATTATGTCGGAGAAACTGCCCATCGAGACATTAAGCAATTTGTCGTAATACATTCCAAAGAATGTTCCAATAAACATATCAATCAACTCTCTTTCAACCAAAGGGGGATGAACCGTAGTCGCAATATCACGCCAGCGCTGCGCATACTCCTTGAAGCTCTCACCAGTTTTCTGAGACAAACTCTGCAGCTGAACCCTGTTTGGCACCAAGTCACTATTATACTGGTAATGTTTAACAAAAGCATCAGCCAATTCTTTCCAGCTTCTAATTTGGGTGGGCTCCAGCCCCATATACCATTCCAGCGATGGCCCCGATAAACTGTCTTGAAAGAAATGCATAAGCATCTTCTCATCGTCAGAGTATGCAGACATTCTTCTGTAATAAGAACGTACATGAACTCTAGGGCATGTATCCCCCTTATACTTGTCAAATGTCGGAGCTTTGAATTTCAAAGGCACCCTCAGCCCAGGCACTAGTCCCATGGTGGTCATATCTAACCCAGCAAAGTTCTGATTGGCTATCCCTTTGATCTGCTCTTCCAGCATTTTGAACCTCCTGTCATTATCATTAGGCCTTTCAAATCCCACGCCTTGTCCAGAGAAAGCGTCTTCCTGGCGATCCTCGCCCCAGTTCAGATTCTCATTACCATATTCCTCGTAACCAGCATTACAGCCATATCCCTGTTGATTGAAAATAGGACCCCGTCCTCTGTTACCGAATCCTTGGTTGACCCCACCTAGTCTATAACCAGTGTTGAAAGGCACCATCCCAGCACCGTTGTTGTCCATGTTACCAAAGCCAACATCACCGTTTCCATACCCTTGATTGTTGTTACCATAGCCATTGTGGCCAAAGCCTTGATTGTTGAAACCAAAATTACCATCACGATTAACATTGCCAAACCCTTGATTATTGTTCCCAAAACCAGTGTTGTCACCTAACCCTTGATCATCATCTCCAACATTGCCAGTATTGTTAACAACATTCCCATCACCATTTCCAGCGTTTCCAGTACCAATGTTACCATTACCAGTGTTACCATTACCAGCACCAGCACCAGTATTTCCATTGCCATTGCCATCACCGGCACCAACTCCACCACTTGTGGGAACGACCACTGTAGGTATCCCGTCTTCTCTGTGAGGAGTTCCAACAGAGTGATAATCAGTATTTCCATTCGCCCGCACCAGCAGCGGTTGCACCAGAGTCTGGAGATTCTCCTGGCCCTTGACCACAATTTCCATTGCTTGCATGAAAAGTGCCAACTTCTCACGAATTTCCTGCATCTCGACTTGAACTTGATCCATGATTCTCTTGCAGTTGTTCCTGGTAGAATAACGGTGCGTTCTCTGGTTGTCAATCCTGAAACCTATGAGATGCACGAAATAAGATACAGATTCAAAGAATACCGGTCATGCAATATGAGTATGCAGATGCAAATGTATAAATATGCTACAGGTTATACTCCCCCCGATTCTAGTTTCAGAGAGAAGGCCATCACGACAATGGAGTCCCAATCAAGCAAGCAAGGAATCAGAAAATCCTCATACATAAACAAATGCCAAGAGGCAGAGTACAAGAGTACAACTGAATACAAATGAAGAGACCTCGGCCAACAAGCCTGGCGATGGTCAAAATACAAGTATAGATAACAAAAGCAAAGCAAAGATAAATCAGGCCAAATGACGCGCTCTGACATCTTCCAATATCCTCAACGTCTCCGAATGGCCTAGTCTGGAGATTAGCTCTTGTATCAATAAAGCATGTCGCTCAGCAGTGGATCTCAGCTTTTTGGCGTCGTCCTTGCAGGTTCCTTCGCCAAAACACTCGTCAAGTCTGCATCTCTTGGAGCCGATATTCGATTCACAACCTCTCAGCTCCTTTCCAATGTCACTTACTCTAAGCTCAACAGCACTCCTAAGTGATGTCTCCTCAGCAATCTTCACATCTTGAGCTCTAACCTGCGCTTCTAGCGTGGCAATCTGTATCTTCAACTCATCTTCACGCTCCTTCCGCTTGGTAAGCATGGTATTCCACAATGTTTCCCACTTGCCAAGTCGGGAATAAGCTTTGTTTAAGAGTTCCTTCTTGGAAGCAAGCACCTTTCTAACACCGTTCAAGGCTACTCCCACCTTTTCCCTCTTATTGGTCTCTTCAGTCAACTCTGAACCCAACCTATTAATCAACTCAATCTGTTCCTTCACAGTGAAGGTAGCTTCATTCTTCTCATGACGCAACTGGAAGATCTCTTTCTCTAACTCGTCATTGGCTTTCTTCAATTCTTCATTTTCAGCCAACAATTTGTTATACTTCTCAAACTCTACCGAAGTAGGTACCTCAATCACTGGAAGATACAAAGGTTCCACAGCAGGATATGGCATCAAGGAAATCCTAGCTCTCTCGTGGATCAAAGCCAAATAAGGGTCATCAGCTTTGCTGTTGCTCTTACCAAGCAAAGCTTTCCCTCTCCTATGGATGTTAGCCCATGCATGTCTCAACCTGATCAAAACAGCTTCGCCTAATATGCCCGTGAGATACAGAGATTCCTGTATCTCAACCTCAATAGGAGCATCTCTCAAGGCATAACCAAACTGTCTCACCAGCAAAGAAGGGTTATAGTTGATACAGCCTTTCCGTCTAATCAAAGGGACATTCGGAAAGCCACTGCAACTATATATAATATCAGTGCCAAGCATGCTCCGATCAAACTAAATGATGTTCTCAGCAGATAGCCCCATCAACCGGGAAGACCAATCCAAAGTACCAACAGCATCAACAAAAGGCCATGTCTTCGAAAGATGCCCCTGGAACCACCTGTACAAGAGAGGAAGACAGCAGGAAACATTCTTGCCACGATGTTTCTCATTCTTATAGTGAATAGAATGATAAGCATCGCCCAAGAGAGTAGGAACTGGATTCTTCGAGGCAAGAATCAAGAAGGCATCTGAGTCAACAAAATCTGGCACATTGGGAAACAAGACAATCCCATAGATGCAGACAGCTAGAATGGCACTGAAGGCAACCCAACATCCACTCTTTGCGCACTGTGTAGCCTTCTCAACCAGGACAGACAGGTGAAAACCATAAGCTCCGTTCAGCTTGACCAAAGCTCCAGGGAACTCAGAAGCGTCCAAACTGACAATCTCAGCAAGTGTAGCCAACTCAGGCTCAGTATCATCATGTATAAGGGGCATCTGGTCTAACACAGGAACTCCCAACATAGCAGAATACTCCTCCAAAGTGGGTGCCAGAATATAGTCGCGGAACAGGAAGCATCTCAGCTAAGGCTCATAAAACTGCATCAAAGTATACACCCTAGTCGTCTCAAATGCTGAAGGTTTGTACAACAAACTAAGCAATCTCCCATAAGATACTCTGAACTCAGCCCTCACTCTCTCATCTGCTAGAGCAACTAATCCCAGCAAGGAACTGATATCTGGCGAATGCAACCGGTAAGCAATTGTCCTCTTCATGGACTCCATGTCTGGCCAGAAGATACACTAGAATCAGAGGGGAATGATCACACCTGCAACATAAATACACGTTAAGGAAATGCAAACATGAAAATGCACATGCATATGCAAACAGGAGATCAAGTGCAACGCTGATGAACTGTGCTGCTCTATACTGAAGCCTGAGAACCATCAAATCTTCGCCTCAAACCAAACCAACCAATCAAATGAACCCTGTAACCACATCTCACTTACAGAGATAAACCAGGTACTCTGAGGTCAACGGTTTCCTGCAAATAGACCTACCTACTCCTCACAGGTATGTACTTAACTCGCAGACGAGGTACGGCATCCTATGCGTGTTCAACGTCACAGACTTTCAAGAGCGATGATACGATACCCAGAAGGTGTGGCATCATCATCCCTTGAAGCGGCCTCACTTAGTTGAATCCCAATTGATAGGTCCCCAGAGTCGACAATCCTCGGATCAGACAACTTGTCGAGCCCTAAGGGCCAGGCAAGAAGCATCAAAGAGAATCTCGTCCGAGCGCAGATTTCGCGGCTAACCACTACTCTTTACTTCTAAATCTATGTGCAAACTCAAGCCCAGGTCCGACTTATCTCTCAATCTAACCCTCTTCCCAGCACAACAATAATAATATAATACTGAAAGTAAAGGCAGAAAGGTAAATACATACAAAACCCCAGACGGGAAAACAAGCGCTAGGATTGACTCGCATAGGAAACCGAAGTCCCCAGCAGAGTCGCCAGCTGTCACTACTGCGAAAATCAGCGTCGGCTATGACAGAAGAGTCGCCACCGTGCGTTATTTATCCCATAAGAGGGAAAGTAAACGCTCAGAGTAAACCTAACGCAAAGAGGGAAAAGGAATGGTCATCGTAACCAAATCCTGGATTCGGGAGTCGATTACGCAAGGGGAAGGTATTAGCACCCCTCACGTCCGTCGTACTCGACGGGATCCACGCTTGTTTTATATCTAAGGGTGTGTTATTCTATCTACTCTACAGGTCTGGGTTAAAAAGAAAAGAAAATGACTCGGCAAAGTATCGCACTTTATGCCTACGTATTCCCGTCTGGAATGAGAAATCAGAGTCAACGTAGTTCGCCTAACTACGGGTAAGGAGGGGAAGGTTGCTCACCGAGATATCGCATCTCGTGCCTACGTACTTTCATACGGCATGAAAGATCAGAGCAAACGTAGTTCGGGCTACGGAAGACACAAGTTTGTCTGAAAGTTTTTTATCTCCTTATGAAAGGGTTTTCCAGATTAAGGGTCCAAGAGGACAAAAACAGAGTTTGAATCTTTGTTTGAATCTTTTACGAAAGAGATGTTTTTTAGTCCGTTTGTAACTTGTACTGCACTAAAGACTTGTGATTTGAGAGTGACTACGTCGCATGTCACCCTAAGGGTACCATACTAAGCAGTTAGATTACTGAAGAGTGACTCTCCAGCGACCTTTTCTCAAATAGCTTAAGGCTCGTAGCGTACAACACGTGTTATCCTTATTATTGTGTTTTTGAATTGTTTTGAGATAAGAAGAGAAAGACGCTCTAAAAAGCCTATGGTTGAAAGGGAAACTATCCTAATGTTATCATGCATGGGTCAAAACCTAATGTCTGTCATAATTTCCTCTTGCACAGAGGAAATCAGAGATCCTAGGGGATAAACAGCAAAAGACATCAAGAAAATACAGTAAACAGTAAACATGTATGCAATGTAGCAATACCATCGAGGCAAGAGAGAAAACAATAGGCAAGAGGACACAAGCTCCACCTCAAACCTAGGGGTAATCAGCATAATTAAACAGACAATACAGAGAAAAACAAAAGACTCAGGGGAGGCAGCTCAGGCAGCAGTACCAAACTCCTACAGCAAACAACAATAGCAACTCTAAACAACAAAGTTGAATGGACAGCAAAGTTGACAACAAGGCCTCATCTTCAATCAAGATTCTATCTTCAACCTTCATCAATCTTCAAGCTCCCACAAGCACACTCCAAGAGGAGGATTAATCATCAAGATCAAGTTATAATGTTAAAGGACTTAATGACAACCAAAGGAAATCACTGAGAACTCCACATTGCAAATGAAAGGTATCCTCAAAGTTCTACTCACTTGGGCATACCACTCATCCCTCCTAAGGAGATATGGAGCTTCCCAAGAAGGACTTTGTGTCATTGGATAGAATAGAGGCAAACAATGCACTCTATGTTTGAAGAAAGAATCAAAACTAGGTCTAAGGCCCTCCTAAAACCCTAATTCTCTAAGCTCCTAAACAAAAGCTCCACAAGAGGAAAATCCTTCAACTCCAAGCTCCAATTCTCAATCTCAAACATCTTCAATGAATCTAGAAGCTCCACCAAAAAGAACTCAAGCTCAAACCAACTCCAAGGCAACCAACCAAGCCAAACAAAACAAAGCATTCAAGAGAGGAATCATAAACACAAGCCAATTGCAAAATACAAATATAATAGAAAATTAAGTTTCAAAAATCTAATAAAATTCCTAGGGGAACATGAATGTTTGAACAACCTAATGTAAAAAGATTGAAGCCTAAATAAACACCTAAGTTATTTAAACAATTCCTACATTGAGATAGGTCAAGGAAATCCACAAGTTTGGGAGGGTCCTATTCTCAATACCTAAAACAGATCCTAATTTTGTTCTAAAAATCCAAGAAAAATTCTAAGGAAGCATACATGTCTACCCTAACACATATTAAAAAATCAAAGCCAAACTCTAAACCAAATGAGAGAACTAAATTCCACAAAACAGATGGTTAATTATGCCAAATTAAAAGAAATAACAAATATAAGAAAAATCACATTAAATTGAAAAATGCATGAAATGGTATTTTGTTAATCCCAGAAAATCACAAATTCCATAAGGATCATGAGGATATTTTTAAAATAATTTTTTGATCAAAATTGGAATTTATATGATTTTTAGAATAACAAAGCAATTAAAATAAAACAAAATAAAATAAAAAATGAATTAAAGCTGAGATAAAACACAAGCCATTGGATCTGGAGACTGGTCAAAGATCTGGACGCGCCACAAGTTGCCAGCGCATTAAGTGATACGCTGTGTTTTGGCTTCAGAAATTCAAATCCAACTTTAAGTCGTGGCCATCTGATCCAGGCTGTGGTCAAGAGTCAAGTCATGATCCAACGATGATGAAGTCATCTTCTCCAAATCTCAGGTCATCAGAGTGGAGATCAGGGATGGTGGTTGGTGGTGGCCGGAGAAGACTCTGGTCGTCTTCTCCGGCGAAGGTCCAGGTTCAGGCAACCAAAAATGACAAACAAAATACCAAATCCACTCAGTTTTTCACGTACATTCCAAATCCATCATCAAAATCATCCAATTCTCAACACACAATCAAACACGAAGCAAAGTTCAGAAATAGCATCTTCAACAACTTTCATTAAACTCAAAATTAATGATATAGATCTCTTCATCTCATTGCGTACATCAACCTGATCTAAACATTTAACATTGAAACCTTATGAATCAAGAGATTCAAGTCCAAACAGATCAGCTATGTCATCTTCAATCATCACCAATTGAGTTCAAATCAAGCCTAAAACGATCTATGTCATGTCTAGATCCTAACCACAAGTTCAAATCTAACTGAATCATGCTAAATCATGCTGAATTTTAAGAAGTGCAAACCTGGTATAGATCTTGCAACAGAGGTATTTAGAGCTCGTGGCCTGCTTCCAAATGCTCCATATAGCTTCAATGATCCACAAGGAAGAGATTGCACACCTTAATTTGGCTTGAATTGGCTCCTAACTCAGAATCTGATTTCAAGTTGCAGTTGAGAAAATTTTCTTACTCTTTCTTGCTCTGGCGCGAAATGAAGCTCAAAATTGATCTGAACTCACTCTAATGAATATATAGAAGAGTTTCATGGGTCTATGGATCCAAGTTGAAGCCCAAAACAGTGATTTTCATTTTTCTAATTTTCCTTCAAAATTCAATATGACAGTCGTGCCTTGCAAGCTTGGAAGTGGTTCTATAATGTTCTCACACCTTGCACATGTCATTTAGAATGAGTGTGGATGAAGAAATTGGCCTGAATTGCCTTGTGCATTGATTTGGATATGTGACTTGTTTATGAAGTAACAACATGCTATCTCCCAAAACTTGAACTAAACTCCAAATTCTGGTATTTCCAATGATCTTAGAATGCAATTTCCAATCAAAAAATGCACTTACTTGCTTGGTTTTGGTTTTGTAACACAAAATTCCATTTTCCCCTCCTTTTCATATTTGAAAATTCTTCATTTTCAAGCCATTTCAAATGTCTTTTTGATATGCGCCAAAACAAGCTATCATGACCACTTGGTTGCACTCAAAACATCATTACAAGAAACTTTCATGTTGAGCAATTTTCCATTTGAAGCTTGCAAGTTGGAGATTTTGGCCCATGCTTAAAAATGACCTATAATCTCACTTTCCCAAAATACCCCTGGTTTGTAAACCTCATAACTTGAGTTCTACAAATCAGATGGATGACTTCTAGTACAATTTAGAAAGCTATGATTATGAGGAACAACTTTCATGTTGGCCAAAAGTTCAAGTGAAAACTCTTTCTAGGTCAAAGGTTGCTTGGAAGTCAAGTGACTTTCACAGATAAATTTCACATTCATCTGGTGGCCTGTAACTTGTCTGGACCATAACTTGAGTTATACAAATACAATGGAGGACTTCTAATACTAAAATTAAAGGTATTGAGATGCTCTAAAAGTTTCATGTTGGCCAAAGATCCATTTGAAACTTGTATCTTGACTTATGTGGCTTTGAAGTTAGGCACTAAACAGGGTAATTTGCACTGAAACCCTAATTTAGCAACTTCCCACATTCTTGATTCTTCTTGATTTGATCTTGGCACAACACCACAAATGTCTTAACATATCATTCCATGAACTCCATGACCTCCAAGTAGGCTTGAATTCTTTTCAATTGCATAATTGACCTAGGGTTGACCGAGATGAAACCCTAATTGTCTGCACTTCAACTGTGGCTCTTGCACTTGAATCAATGACTTGATTTTGCTCCAACATGGCTCTCTAGGAACTTCATGAGCTCTATACACATCTCATATTCACACCTCATGCTTCACATCCCATTGATGGTCTTCAACTGATCAAGACCTCCAACCACCTCCTGATGACTTGGATGACTTCTCAAGCTTGGATAGGATTTCTTGCTAGGCTTCTCTTGATAATAATCACACTTGATCCCCTGTTGGATGAATGATATGCCATGATATGAAAATGATATAACTATGCAAAATGATAATGCAATGAAACATAAACCAGGTAAAATATGTTGAGCAAATTTTAGGGTGCAACAAGATGTTTCCCCTTTTCATCCGAACTCTAGGATCACTTTGCATGACAATGTTAGGGTCGAGTTTCCCTTAGACCTTCCATGTGCCTCTCTTCTCATCTCAAAACCATGCTAATTCATCTAATAAAGGCGATAAACGTTGCGCACTACGAGCCTTAAGCTACATGGGGAATGATGAGTGAGGGGTCTCCTCTCGCTTATCTAGAGTGTTTAGTGTGCGTCCCGTTTGGGGGCGATATACGACGCATTCGCCTCCATGTCATAGTCTTTAGTGCAATGTGAATCACAAACCAAATTAATTCACTTCACTAAAAAACACAAAACAAAACTCAAACCTTTTTCCTTCGGGAGTAATCGGAAACCTTTTTTCAGAAAAGAGTGTTGTTAAGCTTCGGTTCTACCGCAAACAGGCTTTGTCCCTAACTGCTGGAACGGAGGTTTAACCCTACTCGATTAAAACACTTAATCAACCTGTGGTTTCGTGTCCGCCCGAACTACATTTGCTCTGATCTTTCATACTAGATGAAAGTACGTAGGCACAAGACGCGATGTCTTGGCGAACAACCTTTCCCCCTTCTCTCACGTAGTTAGCCAAACTACGTTGACTCTGATCTTTCATACCAGATGAAAGTACTTAGGCACAGAGTTGCAATGCTCTGCCGAGTCTCTTTTCTTTTCTTTTGTCCTGTAAGCCTGTAGCATAGATAGTTTAAACACACCCTTAGATAGACAACAAGCGTGGATCCAGTCGAGTACGACGGACGTGAGGGGTGCTAATACCTTCCCCTTGCGTAACCGACTTCCGAATCCAGGACTTGGTTGCGATGAACTTGTCTTTCCCTTTTTTCGTCAGGTTTTTCCGATCGTTTCCTTTCCCTTTCTTTGGGATAAATAACGAAAGGTGGCGACTCTTCTGTTTTCTGCCGGGTGTTTTTTGCAGTTGCGACAGCTGGCGACTCTGCTGGGGACTGCGATGGTTCCCTATGCGAGTCACACCTAGCGCTTGGCTGTTGCGTTTTTGGGTTTTATTTATGTGCAGTTATTTTGGTTTACATACATTATCTGATGTATATTATTGCATTTTGCATTCTTGTTGCTGCTGTGCCGTGGGTTGGGTTGTTTCACCGAGAGATAAGTCGGACCTGGGCTTGAGTATACACCTAGGATCAGAGTGGAGATTAGCGGGAGCTTGTGTGGCGTTTGGCTGCACAATAGCTCGCGTGAAATTCACATTCAGACGAGGTTTTTCTTTGGAAATATTCTATCATGCGCGTCCGGTGCAGTTGAGGGAATATTGACTTAGAGAAACTGTCGACTCTGGAGATCGTTCATTTGGGAAGTCAGCTAAGTGAGGCCACTTTGCTAGAATATGATGCCAAACCAGAAATGGTGAAGGTATCATCGTTTCTCGAAAGTCTGGGAGGCTGACCACCCGCATAGAATGTCGTACCTTTCAAGACTAGAGCCCACATGTGAGAGGGGATGGGTTTTGCAGGAAAACTTGACCTCCAACCTACCCGGTTTTCTTGTCAAAGCGGACCTTTGATATTTTAATACTTTGGGTCCCTGTATGTTGGTATTCTGAGGTTCTTGTATTCTCTCGCCGGAGCGAAGCTATGGTTGAGTTCATTCAATGACATAACAACAAAGTTTGAGCATCAGATACCTTGATCCCCTGTTGCATTTGCATCTGCATAATCATCTAGCATTTATCATTGCATGTATATATGTTCGAAAGGTTCTCGTCTCTCCTTTTATTCTGGTACGGGTTTTCTGAAGAGAGAGAGTTGTATACATGTTTCTGGCACCCGAGTTAGGGCCTTTATTTAGTCTAATCCCTATGGATGAGCCTGGCATCTTTGAAATCTTCAGAGAGATTTTTACCTGATGTGGGAGAAGATTATTGTGGTGCTCGTATCCATCCCTGTTGTTCTTGTCTATTGAAACTGGAATCAAGGGGGAGATCTCCCTGTGAATACACAGACATGTTTGCATTTTGCATCTTGCACTCTCATTTGCATAGTAGGTGTTCTCGGTGGCCTTCTGTTCCTAACTCTGCTTGGTTTTCTTCAGTTCAGGATTGAGCAGTTTAGCTTCTACAAATATCTGACTTGAGGGAATCAATGAAAGATAATGGATCAGGTTCAAGCCGAATTGCAGGAATTCAGAACTCGCATGTCCCAGTTCAAGGAGTTGATGCAGAATGTTGCCAGTGGACAGGAGCATCTGAGAACTCTAGTTCAGCCTCTCATTGATGCTCCCCAAGTCAATAACAATGGAGTTGCTGGTGTTGTCCCTCCAATTGGAGGATTTGTTCCACAGGGTATTCCTACTATTGTCATACCTCCGGGCGGAGGTGCTGCGAATGGAAATGGTAGTGTTGTTGGTGGGAGTATGGGCGTTGTGCACCGGGCTGCTGGCCCTCAGTGGGAAGATCACCAGAGTGATATCTTTTCTGTGAAGGATATGGAAGGTGGCTTGCCAACTGAAGTTGACCGAAGGTTTAAACTGATTAAGGAAAAGATGAAGTCTTTCGAGAATCAGAACTCGCTGGGCCTTGACCTGTCAGATCTTGGTCTAGTTCCTGGGGTCAGGATTCCTTCAAGTTTAAGGTACCAGATTTCGAAAAGTACAAAGGGACATCCTGTCCTAGAGTACACATCCGAGCCTATTTCCTGAAGATGTCTGCTTACTCTGAGGATGAAAAGCTGCTGATGCATTGCTTCCAGGACAGTCTGACTGGAGCATCTTTGGAATGGTATATGGGGCTTGAGAGGACCCATACCCATAGCTGGAGAGAATTGGCTGAAGCATTCGTGTGTCACTATCAGTATAATAGTGATCTGGCCCCAAACAGGATACAATTGCAGAGTCTGTCACAGAAGAGTACTGAGAGCTTCAGGGAGTATGCCCAGAGATGGCGAGATCTAGCTGCTAGAGTGCAACCTCCCATGGTGGAGAGAGAGCTGACCGACATGTTCATGGCTACACTTCCCAGAGTATATTATGAGAAGCTGATAGGTTACATGTCTGCAAGTTTTTCAGATCTGGTGACAGCCGGAGAAAGGGTCGAAAGCGGTATCAAACTAGGAAAGATCCAAGTTGCTCCTGGTTCTTCTAAAAATACAAAGAAGCCTTATGTTGGGAAAGAAGGAGAAACTAATGTTGTGTATACTCCAGCAGCGGCTCAACAGTCATCTCGTCGCCAACAACCTCATGTTCCTCGGCAGCAAAACCGTCAGCGCCAGAATCAGAATAGGCCGCACAATAATTCAGAAAGAAGGAATGCTCCTCTCCATCAGGTACTTATGCCATACAGTGATATTCTTCCACAGTTAATTCAGAACTCTTTGGTGGATCCTAAGGCTCTCAAACCGTTGCCAGAGCCATACCCTCCCAGGTATGATCCCAACGCTCGATGCGAATACCATGCAAGATCCATGGGGCACGCAACTGAGGACTGCAAGGCCTTTCAGGCCAAAGTTCAACAATTGATGGATAAAGAGTACATTTCCTTTCCCGAAGGAAGCTTGGTTGTGCACGTCGACCTCTCATCTGATTGAGCTTGAAGATGGCTGAGCCAGCAGCAAGTCAAGATCTGAAAGCCCGGTTCCCGAAGCTGGAAATCTTTGTTTTATCATGTCATTTCTTTTCATTTGTAGTTTCTTTTATGTTAGAATGCAAATCTCATTTGTAAAACTGTATTGTTTTCAATTGATATTGATAATGAAATGAATATGCATGTTTTTGATTAAATCCATTTGTGTTCACTTATGTTTTTAATTAATGTTTAACGCTTGTTTAAGTGGATTCCGGGGAGGATGACGAAACTAGACGAACTTCCGATTGTATGCTTTTGAATGAAACCTGCTGATGATGTACAGGCATTGTTTAAAATTCCTAAACACCGGAGATATAAGGATAATAATCCCTTGTTAACCCCTTTGAGCCTAGTAGTAGGAGTTTCTTTCTGAAAAACGAAAAAACCCTTAATCTTAACCCGGGGCAGGGTAGGTGTCAGCTAGTTTGACCGAGCGTCCAAATTGTGAAATGAGTGTTCCCGTTTGAGGGCCAATCACACCTATACAGGTCGTGCCTAAAAAACCATAGTGTTTATCCCTTACCGACCAAAGAGTGAAGCAGTCACAATCCCTTTAACAAGTCAGACAAGCCGGCGTCACACGATTTGTTCAAAAAAAAAAGGAAAAAAGAAAAGAATCAAAATAAGAAGCCCGCTAAGTCGAATCTTGAAAACAAGCGACTTAGGCAAAAATTAGGGCATCCCGCTGGACTTTGAAATCGAAAGAAGCTCAAAAGAGTCAGTCCAGGCAAAAGTTAGGGAAAAACAGAAAAACGAAAAGGATTACAAAATAAAAATCCTCGGAAAAATAAGTCGTGTGACTCCAGGCACCAAAAGACGAAAAGCGAGTGATTGTCACTCCAAAAGCTTGTGGTTTCCCGAATCATCACTCCTGGCACTCAACCTTTGAAGGGTGAGCGCTAGTGTCGAATTAGCTGAACTTAGGATTGGAGAACATCAAGGAGAATGGGTGGGTTAAAATAAACTTCAGGCCTTTATCCTTTCTTTCAAACCGTGAACCTGACCAAGTTACAACCTTCAAAAGTCCTAATTGAAGCATGGTGGTTTCGAAAGCATACTTCGGTAAAGATCGCATCGAAACTGACTCCTAAGAGGATTCTTCTCAAGTTGCAGGTTTTAATGTTGACATTTTGATAAGTGATTCGTTCACTTTATGTCACAAATTGTTTCTCCAGTGAACAAACTTGGATTTCAAAACTGTCATATGCATTGCATGAATATATCTTTTGTGCAGAACAAGCGGTTTTACTTGCGAGTAAGCACTTGACAGCAGGAAAGTTTCCACAATGGAAAGTTTGATCAGGATGAAATGCAGAATGCTCGAATACTCCGTTGAGCTGAAGCAAGCTATATCAAATGATCATATCAAGGGAGTCAGCCATCCGAAAGTCAGTTAATCTGGGGCAGGCCATCCCAAGAGCACATAAGCTATTCTTATCCGAAAGGCAGTTAATCTGAAGCGTCTCTTTGAAGTTCTGTCGAGACAGTTCATGTCAAACCATCAGGGTATAGAAAGTGCAGGGTTCCTTTCGAAGAAGTTTTACGAAGATCCCACAGGCTAGGGCAAAATTGGAGACAAAGGAACTTTTCCTCTCCTTATCTGTAGAGTTCATCAGAGTTAGTCAACCAGGGACAAATCCTTTCACGGTACAGATTCTGGGGCAAGCCATCTCGAGATCGTCTCATGGAAAACTACTGTTTCTCAAAGTGAACTCTTTCCTAAACGTCAAACCGGGGCAGTTTGTTCAAGCAAGTTTGTTCTCGTCAGCAAGAGTTGAGTGTTGTGGAATCATGTCATTACCTCATCAAATAACTTAAAACCTGTTACATGTAAGAACTTTGTAACCGAAATCATGTCCAAAGCCCGTTCTCGTCCAATAAACTTTCAAACCAGCCTTTGTCTGGTCAACCTGTCAGTAAACGCCAGTTCCTGTCTGGTATATATCAGAGCTTCGACCAGTTCTCGTACGATCACCCTTCCTGTAGCCTACTGTTTAAACCAGCTCTAGTCTGGAAAATATAGCTTGAGTCCAGTTCTTGTCTGGCCAACCAGGAATCAGTTCTCGTATGATATCATGAAGTCAGTTCTCATCTGACAACTTAATATTTGCCACCAATTCTCGCCTGGTAGTCAGTCTCGCCTGACATGTTTGAATTCCAGTTCTCATCTGGTAGTCAGTTCTCGCTTGACACATTTTTGTTGATTTCGGTTCTCGTCTGGTAGTCAGTTCTCGTCTGACCTTGTTGTTTGAATTCCAGTTTTCGTCTGGTAGTCAGTTCTCGCCTGACACATTTTTGTTGATTCTAGTTCTCGTATGGTAGTCAGTTCTCGTCTGACCTTTCTGTTTGAATTCCAGTCCTCGTCTGGTAGTCAGTTCTCGCATGACCTTTCTTCAGAATCCAGTTCTCGCCTGGTAGTCGGTTCTCGTCCGACCTATTTTATAAATTTTAGTCCTCGTTTGGTAGTAAGTTCTCGCCTGACCTTTCTTCAGAATCCAGTTCTCGCCTGACCTTTCTTCAGAATCCAGTTCTCGCCTGGTAGTCGGTTATCCTCCGACCTATTTTGTAAATTCCAGTCCTCGTCTGGTAGTCAGTTCTCGCCTGACCTTTCTTCAGAATCCAGTTCCCGCCTGGTAGTCGGTTCTCATCTAACCTATTTTGTAAATTCCAGTTCTCGCCTGATAGTCAGTTATCGTCTGACCTTGTTTTGATATTCCATTTCTTGCCTGGTAGTTAGTTCCTGTCTAACTTGCTTTGATCCCAGTTCTCGCCTGGTAGTCAGTTCTCGCCTGACTCGTTCATGTGTGAATTCCAGTTCTTGTCTGGTAGTCAGTTCTCGCCTGACCTATTGTGAAATCAATTCCTGTCTGATAAGCCTTCGTGGAATACCAGTTCTTGTCTGGTAGACGAAGTTTGAGTCCAGTTCTCGCCTGGTAAACACCAGTTATTCAAACCAATGCTCGTCTGGTCACCTTTTCTTCAGCCTACAGTGAAAACCCCAGTGCTCGTCTGGTGGTCGGTTGTCTTTAATCCCGGTTCCTGTCTGGTGGAAAGTGTTTCGAAGTTCAGTTCTTGTCTGGAAAACCACAATTAACTCATGTTTAAACAGAAACCTGTTCTTGTCTGGTAGTCGGTCCTCGTCCGACATGTTTTGGTAGAGCCCAGTTCACACACGGTAGTCATTTCTCGCCTGACTTGTTTTGAAGAAATCCATTCTCGGTTGTCAGTTCTCGCCTGACCTATCTAATCCAGATCCAGGGTTCGTTTTCCCCAGTATAAGTCCAATCGTACTTGGCGCCTCGGTTATCCCCAGCGGAGTTTCCTTGTGATTGTTTGGCGGTGATGTCAGACGTTTCATCCCTAATTAGAGTTTGCAGTTTATTTCTGCGATTGGAAAATTTTCGGGTTCTTTCTTATTCAACCGTCTTTTACCTCAATTGTTTGAAATCCGTTCGCTTTTCACCCAGTCAGGTCCAAGTCGCTTGAATAGGGGCAGCTGTTGCACCCCAAAATTTTCCCGACCTTTTTCTTGGTCGGCTTTTGTTTCTTTGCATTTTGCATTTTTGCATCCCTGCATTTGCATAACATTTATTCTCAAGGCAGGGGATCAAGGTTCTCGTGGCTCAGGTTCATTTCGGAGCAAAAGACCGAACAGCAAACAGTGAGCATCATAGACTCGGGAATTTATTTTGTCTGGCGGTCAGACGATCGATTTTATTCTGTTTTGCAGATTAATTTCAGATCAGGATCAGCATTCAGGCTCATGCCCAACATTTTCACAGTGGTCACGTTCAAAAATAAGGTTCAGCAGCTAGACAGAGCTCCAGACAGCTGAAACAGGGCAAATGGACCAATTTCCCACCAAAAGGCGCCAGAATTCAAATTTTGAAGGTGTTAATCGGTTAACCTATATGGTTAATCGATTAACCAAAGGAAAATTAACCCAGATTTCGAATTTTAACAGTGTTAACTGATTAACGCATATGGTTAATCATTTAACCATAGCAGATTTTGCCCTGTACGTGATTTTGCAAGCCAATTGCACTTGGGGTCCAATTTTGATCACCTTGGAATTCAAATTTTCACTTGGGAAGGATCTAGAACATCTTTAAATTTCAGATTTCCCTCCAAAATCCCATTCCACATTCCAAGCCAAGTTTTCCAATCCAATTTCCAAATCTTGCTTTGGGATCTAAGCCTAGATGGTATTTAAGTGATCCACTCCAAACCAAACCACCCAATTCTCATTTCTCACATTCATTTTTCAGAATTGATCAGAATTTTCTCTCAAATTCTCTCAACTTCTCCATTTCCAAAACTCACTCAAAGCTCTTTTTTCATTGGAATTCTTGATTCTTCATTGGAATCAATGGATTCTTGAGCATAAACCTCAATTTACCATCATCATTGGATCAATTCTCATCTTCAATTTTTGTGCAAGCTTGGATTTGAATCTGGAGTTGGATGTAGAAGTGATTATTTGAAGCTTTTTGACTCAAGTTTGGTGGATCTTCATTCATACAAACAACAATTATTGTGGATCTTGAAGTTTTCCGGATTTCTAGCATTTGATCTTCTCAAATTTAGTTGATCAACATTTACCGAAGCAAATCTCCGCTTCAAAGGTTGGAATTCTCGATCCGATTTAATTTTTGAGCTTATCATGTTAATCTTCATATTCGATTGAATTTTTGTTGATTTCGATCCGTTTGATTTGTGATATAGGTGTGTAATTGTGTATCCATGCTGTTGGATCTCTGTTTTCTGTTGTTAATTTCGTGATTAATTGATAAGTTGATCTGTTGGAACCTTGGATAAGCTGTTTTGGTGCTAGAAGTGATTTTCTGCTGCTGTTTTTAGCTTCTGGTGCATTGTTAATCGGTTAACCTATATGGTTAACCGGTTAACCATTCAGACTTTCAAATTTTTTTTCAAAACTTCAGTTTTTTTTCAAGCTTTTTAAGGTGTTAACCGATTAACACTGTGCCAGAACGTCATATTTGCTGTTTTGCTTGCTTGTTTGCATACCGTTTTGATTCGAATCATCATAGATCAGTGTGATGCATTAGGATTGAAATGTTTTGGATATTTATCACTGTTTGTGGTTGATTAATCATGATTTTGTTGAAATGTACGTTCATTTTCCACTCGGTTGCATGCTTGTGTATGTGGTTCGAATTGAGCATTTGTTTGCATGTTTATTTGCTTTCATTTCTTGTTCTTCTCCATATTTTTGCATCATTTTTGCATCGCTGTTGAGGTCGAGACGTGCTTGTGGTGGCTGCTGCCCCACACTTTTTCTTCCCTCCCACCATTCTAAGTGTGCATTTTCATGTTTGCATTTTTCTACTTGTGATTGATCCTTCCTTTATTCTTCTTGTGATTTTTGCCATGCCCCATAGGATTCCTAGTCCCTTCGTGTAGGATGGGAGTAGGAGAGACATTAGGTGCTCAATCCAAGTATGTTAACATTAGGTTAGATGTTTCCCCTTTTCATCTGAACTCTAGGATCACTTTTCATGACAATGTTAGGGCCGAGTTTCCCTTAGACCTTCCGTGCGTCTCTCTTCTCATCTCAAAACCATGCTAATTCATCTAATAAAGGCGATAAGTGTTGCGCACTACGAGCCTTAAGCTACATGGGGAATGATGAGTGAGGGGTCTCCTATCGCTTATCTAGAGTGTTTAGTATGCATCCCGTTCGGGGGCGATATACGACGCATTCGCCTCCATGTCATAGTCTTTAGTGCAACGTGAACCACAAACCGAATTAATTCACTTCACTAAAAAACACAAAACAAAACTCAAACCTTTTTCCTTCGGGAGTAATCGGAAACCTTTTTTCAGAAAAGAGTGTTGTTAAGCTTCGGTTCTACCGCAAACAGGCTTTGTCCCTAACTGCTGGAACGGAGGTTTAACCCTACTCGATTAAAACACTTAATCAACCCGTGGTTTCGTGTCCGCCCAAACTATGTTTTCTATGATCTTTCATACCAGATGAAAGCACGTAGGTACAAGACGCGATGTCTTGGCGAACAACCTTTCCCCCTTCTCTCCCGTAGTTAGCCGAACTACGTTGACTCTGATCTTTCATACCAGATGAAAGTACGTAGGCATAGAGCTGCGATGCTCTACCGAGTCTCTTTTCTTTTCTTTTGTCCTGTAAGCCTGTAGCATAGATAGTTTAAGCACACCCTTAGATAGACAACAAGCGTGGATCCCGTCGAGTACGACGGACGTGAGGGGTGCTAATACCTTCCCCTTGCGTAACCGACTCCCGAATCCAGGACTTGGTTGCGATGACCTTGTCTTTCCCTTTTTTTGTCAGGTTTTTCCGAGCGTTTCCTTTCCCTCTCTTTGGGATAAATAACGAAAGGTGACGACTCTTCTGTTTTCCGCCAAGTGTTTTTCAAATTGTGAAGAAAACAAAGAAAATAGGTTGTAAAAAATAAGGAAATGGCCTTGGTGGGAATTGAACCCAGGTCTGGTTGGATACAGGTTAAAACCTTAACCATTTGGACCACATGTGTGTATTATATATCATATGGGGAGTGAAATATATATTTGAAACAAGCTTTGTGAGTGAGAAAAATTATGCAAAAACAGCAAAAGGGTGGTTGCTGGGACTCGAACCCTGTTCAAGAAAGGCAAGAGAGTACTGAAGCGCACATGGTAAATCACTGGGGTGGTGATACATCCATTGTATCACCTCCTTAGATTAACATATAAACCTACAGACGACCTGAAACCTGACCAAAAGGGCACCATGGTAGCCTTGCCCAAAAGGCTTCAAGTTCAACTTGCAAAACCAACTGTAACTCACTCAAATCTTAATAAAAAAAGGATGAAATAAAAACAAAACTTCCTCAAAAATCCACAAGGATCACAATAGTGATGTTTCTTTTGTCTAAAAGCGTGTTCATTTAAAAACGCGATGGGGGACCAAAAAAGCTATCATTTGCAAGTTCTAGGGCACATCTTCACACAATCATTAATAACATTAAACAATGGTTCAAACATATCACAAATAACACATCAAACATGTCCATGCTAAGTGTATATCAAGGTATAGCATGATTCTAGGAGTTTCAATTAAGAGCACTTACCTCTTGAAGTCAAGAATTTGAACTTCCAAATAGGTTATTATAGAACTACTTCAATAACCTAGATTGCTTCTTTGGACCTCCTAGAAACTTTTCCAATGCTTCCACTCCCTTAAAAGTACCTAGAACAGGTTGACACCTTCCTCTTACAAAATGATGAATGTGAGGATTTTGATTCTGGTGAAGATGGTTACACAATTAGGTAATGATGTTATGTACACTTTAAGACATGTTTAAGAGTTGAGTTTGTGTGATCAAGGTGCTTGGATGTGGTCAGAATGAAGTTTTGGGATAGAAGATGCATAAAGTTAATGATTTTTTGGATTGAAGGTTGACTTTCTAGTTTGGATGATTTTTGATGGATGTGAGAGTCTGAACACCTTCAAAATGTGTTTTGTAGTGTTTTAGGACAGTTGGTTTAGTGATTTTAGGTATGGAAATGCAGGTGGCTATTTTGTGCAAGGTTGGGGTTCTTGGCACAAAGTAGTGTTTGGTTTACAAGATGCTGACCTTTGGAGGTTTGAGGGGTTTTTTTATCTAATTTTTTCTCCTCTTTTGAAACATGAATCAAGCCTCTATTTATAGGGCAAGACTAGAAATCAGACTGTGCAGAATCTATAATTGATGGTTTTATGGTTTGGTTGAATTCCAATTTGATAGTTCAGATGGTTCTCATGGTCCCAAGGAAAATTACAAGGAGATCTTGAGTGGTTGGACACCTTTTGATCTTGCTTCTGCAGATGGGATAAGTTGTAGTCTCAAGGAAATCCAGCTATGATGAAAGTTGCTTTTCAAGAGTGGCATTATGATCTTTATAACCAAAACTTCCATAAATGGAACGGAGTTTGAATTAATGCTCAAACGTTTGTGTAATGCCTCAAAAATTAGTACAATCTTCTGATTATGGATGTATTTACAATTCTCTAGGCTTTAAATCAAGGGATTTGTAGATTTGCTTGATCTTGCAACTTGTTCTTGGCATGAAAATGATCAAAACTTCAAGTATGAAGGACTAACTTTCCCTCTTCGAAACTCCTACCTAAAAATGTTATGGATGAGTTTTTATACTTTTTCGAAATCCCTAAACATTCCCTACAACTTTCATGTTTGATGAAATTCTTGAATCCAAAGGGATCATGGTGAAAATTGGCTTTGAAGTTGACTGAAAATTGAAGGAAGAAAGCTGCCTTGAAAAATTCTAAGTGTTTTGAAATTCTTCCCAACTTTGAAGCTCCATATCTCAAAATTCAAGCCTCTTTTTCTCATAGTTCATTAGGACAAGTTTTTAGCACATGATGAGATCTACAGATTGATCTTTGGAACTCAAAAAATGGATGTGCTGATTGAAAGTCATGATCTTTCAAAGTTAGCACCAAAACTAGGGTTTTTCATACACTTGGAAAAGTTCAAATATCTCAACTTTGCCCCTTTTGCAAGAAACCTCTCAAATCTTGATTTTTCATGATCAAACTCATTGATTAAACATGCATTGATGAAAATTTTCTTGAATGATTCAATTTGGACCAAGAAAACCTAAAAGTCAAAGGGTTGACTTTGTCAAATAAAGCTTGTATCAGATGAATTCAACTGTGTGGTCTTCAATGAATTTGCATATTTGAACTTTTCAATCATCATGGATAGGTTCCAAAGATGTATATGAACATGTTGAATCATGTACCAAGGCTTGGAATCATGCTTGGTTCAAAAATTAGGGCACAATTGACTTTTTCTTGATGAAACCCTAGTTTGGCGCCAGATGAAATTGGGCTTCAATGGACTTGTAGTGGGATTAATTAGCACTTGATTGTTGTTGAATCCAAAACATTGACTGATCAAACAATACTTGTCTTGATTCCAAAAGTGCAAACCCTAATTCAGATGAACCTCAACAAAAGCAAACTTGAAACAATGTTAGGGTTAGTAAATATGCTTTATGCTCTTAGATTGGTGATGGAATCTAGGGGTCAAAATTTGGGATATGACAGATGGTCACAAGGTGTTGAAGAATTTATGGAAGCTGGCAGTTAATTCTCGCGGGAAGAACTTTGTTAGGCATTTGGTGAAGGGCATTCTCTCAACAAATAACAATCTGTCCAAAAAAGGTATGGCTGTTGATGATTGTTGTCTTTTCTACTACTCTCACCTTGAAACCTCTCTTCATCTTTTCCTCTAGTGTGACTTTGTTAAAAGAGTGTTTCCCCCCTCCCTTTGGGGATCCGTGTTCCTACTGATCGGAAAACTTGGACTAGTTGGCTGAACGGTTAGAAGCAAAAGACCCTATGGTAGGTCAGTATGTGGTCATGGGCCTTTGGAAGATTTGGTAAGCTATAAGCAATGCTATTTTTAATGGGATTAATCCAAACCCCTTTGTGGTTGTCAATGCTATTTGGGAGGCCTTTTAGTAAAATAAGAAGGTTGCAAAGAGTGAGATGTTGAAGGATCCTTATCATGGTGTGGTTCTGAGGGGTATTAATTCTTGGTTAGTACAATCTGATACAGGTTGTTTTGAAGATGATTGTATGGCTTTAGGCTGCAGTATCCATGATCCTGCTTCTAGCATATTTCTTACAGCTTTCCACAGGATCCATAACTTTGTTGATGTTAATACTGCTGAACTTCTGGCTATCCATTGGGCTCTTCTGCTGGCGAAGGAACTTAAGGTGGACAACTTCATTCTCTAGTCTGATGTTGCTGGGGTGGTTGATTACATCAATGGCTTATGTTTCAATGTTACATTATTTTCGATTGTGTATGATTGTAAAACCTTGATTAATAGTTTCTATAATGCTTCTCTGTTGTTTATTAGGAGTGGCAACAATTTAGACGCCCACTTTATGGTTGGAATTGGAAAGGCTAAGGGTTCAAGAACTTGGTCTTGCCATATTCCCAATTTGGCCTCTGTTTAATCAAATTTTGTTTCATATAAAAAAAATCACAACTTTGTCAATTTATTTTTTCATAAAAATAAATATTTTCTCAATGTATTTTAATTTTCGTAAATATGAAGAAGGTGATGGTTTACTAATGTGTGCAACCTTGCTAGCAGATTTTTTAGACTTTGATGAAAATTATGAAAACAAAGTATCTATATGAAGAGAGTCAGCATTCTCCTAGAATAATGAAGACATGATAGTTGAACTATCATTAGGAGGGGATTTAACTTTATCTAGAGAACTTTATGTTTTTACCAGTTTCGTAGGTGGTGTCATATCACTGAGTTTTTGATAGATTATTTGACGCATTTGGTGTTTGATGGATAACATACTGTTATCAACTTTGTAACATATTTTCTCAATCACCTCTAACTCTGACACATTACTTATATAATTTTCCATCTTTGATCCCATTATAACCAATAAACTGAAGCCTTATCCAGTGTGAATTTACCTCATCGATGTGTATAATTGTATTGAGATGAATCTTGTTAGAAATTATACAAGCACATCCAAGACCATATGTTATTCTATTTGAACCACACTTTGAGCTATCCAAAACGAATTCATCTCATTGCTCACATCGTGAAAAATAATATTCAATATCGATTGAAAATAAGTGTTGCATCTTATAAGATTATTTGTCTCAAAATAAGTGTTGCTTTTAGTTTCTAATACAATTTTAATTTTTATCTTCCAATTATGCCCTCTAATTAATACTCTCAACTTATTATTCTTTCACTCTGCATTTAAGATGATTCGAATACACCAATAGTAAACAAGGATAATTTGATAAAAATAGTATTCCCCCTCTTTCATTTATCACATTTTCTTAATCTGTGTAGAATGACCAATTATGACACTTATTTTGGAACAGAGGGAGTACCAGCCAACTGATATTACAAAGTCTTATGTATAGGTGTTTGTGGCATGGTTTGGAAGATTTTGAGTGTAAAAGTCATCCGAACCGCGAGAGAGAAAAGCACGTGGTTCACATAGGTCCAATTGTCTTTTAGAAATAAAATCAAACCAAATCAATGCAGTTTGGGTTGGTTCGATTTTTTATAAGATTTTTATTGAGTCATACATACACTAGAACAACATAACTCTGTATTTAGTCATTCATAAGTTACCAAATAATAACAAAACTCATCATATTTGGAAAAAAAAACTTCTCATTTAATATACAAAAATTAGATTAGACAAAAGTGAAATAAAAAACATAAAATAGTACCATAAAAAATATCAAAAGTAGAAGAAATGAGAGATTAAAGAAGATAAAAAAGAAAGAACAAAAGAGATGTGAGATTAGAGAAGAAAGGTGCGATAAAAAATAATTGAAAGAGAGAAAAATATCACAAAAATGAGATGAAAAAAAAAAACAAAAGAGACGAGAAATTAGAGTAGAAGAGGCGAGATGTACATGACAAAGAAGATGAGAAGAATGTATGATACTACTATGAGAGATTTGATAAGGTTGAAAGTGAAACCTTAAGTGTGAGTAAGAGAAAATTGTTAGTAATCGTAAGGTTAAGGCATAATAGTTTTGGATTTTGGGTTAGTTATGGGATAAGTGAAGTTCGGGTTGTAACTTAATGCAATTTGGTTTGTAAAATACATACCGCAAACCAAACCAAACCGCGTGGTTTTGTTAAAAATGGTCCAAAAACATCTGAACCAAAAGCGATTTTGTGGATTTTCAGTTTGATTTAGTTTGGTTTGCAGTTCTCTATTGGGTTGGTTCGGTTTTAAACACCCTTAGTCTTATTCCCAAACTTATGTTTTCATACGATGTTGCTTTTTCCAAAGAAGGTTTGTATCTCTTCATGATTCAATACAATCACATTGCTTATTTCTTCCTAACTCTTGCAAAAATCACCATTATTTTTTAACAAATATTGTTTCAATATATCATGAGCATATTCAACTCTATTTGTGGTGGTGTTGCCAAGTTATCTAACATGATTGGTCCAAATAGTGACTATTTTCTCATTCACCTTGCATCATATTTTAGTTCCAACATATTTTTAAAACTTTGGAAATTTTGCGCATACACTTCTAAATTACAATGATAAATCAATATAAGACTCTCCTATAGAATAATTTATTACAATATCCCAAACTACCATTATGAGACTCTATATTTTTTTAGGTTTGAAAATTTTTCCACTCCTATCTTTAACCTTGAAAAGTTTGGTTTTGACTAGAAATTTACACCTCTCATTAATTTTTATTTAGGTGATATCTATAGGAAGGAAAACACTGAGAAGGGGGGTTGAATAAGGGTTTTCAAAAACAAATAAGACAATAAAAATAACAGGTATTTTTATACTGGTTCGTTTGAACTCAAACTACTCCAGTCCACCCAGCCAAGGTGATTTCGCCTCTTTCAAAAGAGGACATAATCCAATAATCAAAAACTGATTACAATCTTTTCACTAAGACAAACTTGTCTTAGTCTTCTCGAGAATACTGACCACAACTTGGTCTCTCAAGGATCTTTTACATAGTAATATAATAAAGTGTGTTTAAGTGCTTCTTAGAAAAGCTTTTTCACAACAGTGATTTAACACAAATGAAGATCAATGAAACTTTCTATTTGCTAATATGAAGTTGACTTGGAAGTGATAGCAAAGTTGGATTTTCTTTTCAGCAAAGTAGTATGTTTGTTGTAGAATAATGTTATATATTGAATTGTTGTTGAAGACTTGTTTAAATACTTCACACCCATTTCTCAAATAGCGTGCAAATGCTTTTTTTTGTCTTCTTTGACTATTTCTTTCCAGGAGAGGAATGTTCAGAGATATCCTTTTTGTTCTGAAATCCTGTCCCATACGCAAAAGAGGAATAGTGTCGTTGGATGTAGACAATGAATTTGGCAACGAATCTTTCTTGATCAGCATCTTTTTAAATGAACGAATATGGAAATATTTCCTGCATCAGATCCTCTGATGATGTTCCATTTTCTTCTTATCAGAGTAACTCTCTTCCAGAGTTCTACAGCTTAGTGCTAGCGTGATTGTTTTAACAAACTGTTCATCCAGAGGAGCGCTTTATATCAGAGCAGATTTTCGCTCTTACGTGTTATCCGTGTTATTCAAATGTATCACTTTGTTACTAATGTTTCAGAGCCTTACGTGTTTTGATTCTCAGAGTCTCTGCAGTTGCAGCATTGAGTTTAGTACGCTCAGAGTTTTTTTAATCTTCGCTTTATACTCTACGCTCATAGCCTTCTATAGCTTCGCTTTTTACCAAACGCTCAGAGTCTTCTGCGTGTTGTAGCTTAACGTTCAGAGAAATATTTCGTTCAGAGGAATATTTATTATGTTATCTGAAACAAAAATACTTGAACAAAATTAGAGTATATATATTCTCCATACAAAATTTCATTATTGTTATCATCAAAACATTGAGATATATTAAGAACCAATTTGTGTTCTAACAATCTCCCCTTTTTTGATGATGACAAAAACTATACGAAATTTTATTCAAAATTAAAATATATATCTCCCCCTGAGAATATGATTCTCCCCCTAAAATGAATACTGCTAGAAAATTTAAAACTTCCCTTTCAGTACTTGTATTCTTTCCAGAGTCCGAGCAAGCTTCTGGACTATCTCAGACCTTGTTCAAAGTTAATTATATAAATATTTTTAGATGAGTAAATTTAACTCTGAAACACTGAATTCATGATTAGTCAGTTTTTAACATGTGTGAGTTTCCATTCAGTATCTGTTTATGTGAACGATTCAAAATTTCCATTTTCTCCCCCTTTTTGTCATATCAAAAAGTGACTTTAGAAAATCATTTAAGACAAAAAAAATTAGAAGCAAGAAAAATAGAAAAATATAAGATAGAATCAGATGTAAAAAAAATAGTCACAGATGTATTTAGAGACTTAGAAAAGAAATAAAACAGGCAAATTCACAGATGAGCACAAACTAACAAACAATTAAGATAAACGAGAAGTTAAAAGCTTAAGAAGCTCCATCATCCCAGAAGTTGAAGCTTCTTGTTTGGCCATCCATGTCTTGATTTCAGTAGTGGATTCTTCCGATTTGACCATCCACTCCTAAATCTTTGTCGTAGTTTTCTCTTGCTTGATCATCCAAGATTTTATCTCACTGTTAGTAGCCTCTTGCTGAGCAAATTTGTTTTGCACATCTTCATTTTCTTTTCTCAATTCTGTTGAATTCTGAACAACCAATGAAGAAGATGCATTCTCTAATTCCAGAGCAGAGGGCTGACCAGAGTCAGGAATCTCTTCATCAACAGGAGCCTCTGAAGTACCTTCTTCAACATGAGGACCTTCACCAATCTGAAGTGCAGCAGATTTCTCAGAAGAGGAACACACAACCTCTGCAGGTGTGTTTTCCAGACAAAGAATAGGAGTTCTACTGACACTGAATTGATCAAGTCTCATAGCTTTAGAAACTCTCTCTTGCGCATCTGCAGAGTAAGCATCCTGAAGATTCATAGTCACAGAAGTGAATCTCTTTCTGAAGGCAGTCCAGATCTCTTCAGAGTCATGAGGATTCGTGCTAGTGAGGCACTTCTCCCTTACAGCAGAAAACCACATCTACATCTCCGTTTCAAAACTAGATAATAGATTACCAACATTGGGCCTGGGTTTGGGCTTAAGGTAGGCCTCAAAGAAGGATGTCCTAAGGGCATAAAAGAGTGAAGGTTTAAAAGAGGATGAAGGTTTATCTGGAGAATGAGAAGGAATGGAAGTGGGAGAAGAAAACTCAAGAGGGTGGTTTGGGGAGTTATTTGGAGGGGATGTAGCATCTGATTGGTCAGAGGAGGAGTCAGAGGAGTCAGATGTGATAATAGGTTCAGAAGAGAGAGGGGGTTGAGATGTTGGTTCTTCTACTACAGTTTCCAAAACAGGAGATAAAACAGCAGAGGGATTACCTGATTGCTTGGAAAGCTTTGAGGACTTCTTGGAAGAGCCTTCTTCAGAAGCCTTCCTCTTAGAACGCTTAGAATATTTCTCTGAGGGACATTCTTCAGAGACCTTGATCTTCTTGCGTTTCTTCCTCATAATCAGCTCTAGAGCAGGTTGAGAAGCACGTAGCAGCAGATCAGCTGGCATATGAGTGCCATCTGCCATACAGAAAGAAATATAAGCGAGGAGAGCTTCCTTTGGCTCCTCTGCAGTGAAGAGTGGAAAATCTTCCACTGGTACCCTCCTTTTGCGCACAACATCAAAATCAATCTGAACTGGATCAGATTGAAGTTTTTCTACCAACTTCATTCTCTAAAGACTCTTGCCATCCAGAGGCTTCCCAAGAATAGGAACTAATTCATCTGTCTGACCAACATCTTTCAGATAAGATACCAAACCATTTTCAATGAGGATATCAGAAATTAACCTTCCCATGGGAATCCAATCTCTGATTCTTTTGGTGTTTGGTGTGAATGATTTCTCTGGACATCTTGACATGACTCAAAAGGTGAACAAACATCAGGTGTGGAAGATCCACCTTGATATTATTCCCTAGACAATACAAAATATACAGTTGATCTGTATTAATGTAATCTGGAGAATTTGAAGCCTTGCGATGATGGATACAGCCCAAAAATATCTTGGCCCAAATCTTGTAATGGGTCTTCAGATCCTTTATTTTATTGGATGGAAGCCCAGAGATAAACACCTCTTTGTACACTTCATTCATATTCACGCGTCCCACTGAGGTATTCACAATACCCTCTTCTTTATAGCCAATAAGTTGGCGAATCATTTCCTCAGTGATGACGATAGTTTTACCCAAAACGGATGAAGAAATAAATTTAGGGTAAACTTGGGCATGAATCCAGAATTCCTTTACCAGTTGGGGAAAAACTGGACCAAACAACCGATCAAAGTGTTTTACCCATCCTTAAAAGTTAACCGTTGAACGAAGATCAAACCCATTTTTCGCCATACAGTCAAAATCAACCATAAACTCACAGAGTACCTCTAGTTTGTTCACTGGTGTGAGAAGTGTGCGTTTTGGTTCTTTGTACACTTCATTACCCATTTGCAATGAAGACGACCCAACCATTGTAGAAACCAAGTGTTGATGTGATGAAGATGAGGTAGCCATTGAAGAAGAACTTTTGAGATGACTGGAGATTCTTTTAAATTTTGATTTGAAAAGTAAGGAATGAAGAAGAGCAAAATGCATAAGCTGTGTGAGATAATGAAAGTGTGAAATATGTTACAGCGTGGAATATGTGTTAGGGCACAAAGAGAAACATAAATCAAATCAAAAAAGGAATAATGATTTAACGCATTAAATATGATTTGACAAAGTGGGGGGAAAAAGAGAATTTCAATTATTCAAATAGTACCTGAACCGGCGCCTCAGCTTTATGTACACTTAATCGTTTTCAAAATTCATATTAGAAGTGACACGTGTTTGATGTGGTGTGCCTCTAAAGCTCTTTTAGGAAATGAATCGTTAACTAACGCTCAGATCCTCTGAAGCTTGTTAACTCAGATTTTCACAAAAATAAAGTAACTTAAAAAATTTCAGATGCAATACTTCAGAGTATAGACTTTAAACACTTTTCATCTGAATAAATTTAATTCTGAATAAAGACTTTATTCTGGACAAAAGTCCATACTAATATTTTTCAGAATAAATTTAAATCTATCTTCAGAGAGGGGTTTTGTAAAAATATCAGCCCATTGATGGTTTGTATCAACAAAATTTAAACTTAATATCCCTTTCTGAATATAGTCTCTGATGAAGTGGTGTTTAATCTCTATATGTTTTGCCTTTGAATGTAAAATTGGATTTTTAGAAAGACAAATTGCAGAAGTATTGTCACAGAAGATAGGAATATTACTCATGTATTTGGTAGTCCTCCAGCTGACTCTTCATCCAGACTATCTGGGTACTGCAACCAGCAGCAGCAATATATTTTGCCTCTGTAGTTGAGAATGCTATAGTGGGTTTCTTCTTGCTGTACCACGAGATCAGATTGCCTCCCAAAAACTGACAGCTTCCAGAGGTGCTTTTGGTTTCAACTCTATCTCCAGCAAAATCAGCGTCATAAAAGCCTACTAATTTATATTCATCAGATCTTCTGTAACACAGATCCACGTTAGTTGTACCTTTCAGATACCTCAGAACTCTCTTAACAGCAGTTAAGTGAGATTCTCTAGGATCTGATTGGAACCTAGAACATAAACATACACTGAAGATAATGGCAGGCCTAGAGGCAGTCAAATACAGAAAAGAGCCAATCATACCTCTGTACAACTTCTGATCTACCTTTTTACTTACCTCTTCTTTTCCCAGAGTGCAAGTTGGATGCATGGGAGTCTTACCTGGCTTACTCTCTGTCAGATTAAACTTCTCCAGAAGCTCCTTCACATACTTCGTCGGATGTATGTAGGTGCCTTCTGGAGTCTGATTAACTTGAATGCCCAGAAAGAATCTTAGCTCACCCATCATACTCATTTCAAACTCTGCCTGCATAGACTTAGCAAACTCCTTTCCAAGTGAAATATTAGTGGTTCCAAAAATAATATCATCAACATAAGATTAAGATATCTTTCTTAATTGATTTATGAAAAAGAGTGGTATCAATCTTTCCTCTGATAAAATTATTTTTCAGAAGAAAATTACTCAGCCTTTCATACCAAGCTCTGGGAGCTTGTTTTAGGCCATAGAGTGATTTCTTTAATTTAAAAACGTGCTCTAGAAATCTTTCATTTTCGAATCCAGGAGGTTGATGAACATATACTTCTTCTTCTATTAAACCATTTAAGAAAGCACTTTTAACATCCATCTGATACAAAACGATGTTATTCTGTGCAGCAAAAGAAATTATCAAGCGTATGGATTCTAACCTTGCCACAGGAGCATATTTCTCTGTGTAGTCAATACCTTCTTGCTGACTATAGCCTTGAGCAATAAGTCTAGTTTTATTTCTGATGACTTCTCCTTGCTCAATAATTGACACCAAACTAAACAATGATGTCCTAGAGGATTTGAGGAAGGATTTTGTTCTTATGGGATCATCCTTCTTTCCAATAATCATCTCCTCTGGATGAGAAGATTTGATTCTAGAGGATCTTTTCAGAGTTGGTTCTTCAGAAATAGTTAAGTTGTCCAGATGAGTAGCTAACGGAGTGGCATCTGGAGTTACTTCTGGTTCTTTAGCTAGAACTTTGTTTGCCTCTGATTCTTCAGAGTTTGTGAGAAGAACTTCTTGATTTGCAGAAATTTCAGACTGCTTTGGCTTTTATTTGCCAAGCTTATCATCAAATCTAACATAAATTGATTCTTCCACAATTTGTGTTTCAGTATTGTATACTTTGTAGCCTTTTAAGCGTTCAGAATATCCAAGCATAAAACACTTTTTAGCTTTAGAGTCAAATTTGTTCAGATTATCTTTAGTGTTCCGAATAAAACAAATACATCCAAAAGGATGGAAATATGAAATGTTGGGCTTTCTATTACTCCATAATTCATAAGGAGTCTTCTCCAAAAGAGGTCTTACAGAGACTCTGTTCTGAATATAGCACATTGTATTTATTGCTTCTGCCCAAAAATGTTTAGCCATATTTGTCTCATTGATCATGGTTCTGGCCATTTCTTGCAATATTCTATTCTTTTGTTCTACGACTCCATTATGTTGAGGAGTTCTAGGACATGAGAAATCATGTGCAATGCCATTTTCTTTAAAATATTTTTCAAAAGATTTATTTTCAAATTCACCACCATGATCACTTCTGACTTTGACAATATTAAATTTCTTTTCATTTTGGACTTGATTGCAGAAATAAAAAAATATAGAGTGAGACTCATCCTTGTGCTTTAGGAATTTTACCCATGTCCATCTGTTGTAGTCATCAACGATGACAAGCCCATACTTCTTGCCTCTGATGGATGCAGTTTTCACTGGTCCAAACAGATCAATGTGCAGAAGCTCTAATGGTCTAGAAGTAGAAACAACATTCTTTGGTTTGAAAGTGGATTTTGAAAATTTGCCTTTCTGACATGCTTCACAAAGAGCATCTAATTTGAACTTCAACTTAGGAAGTCCTCTGACCAGATTGAGCTTGTTAATCTGAGATATACGTCTCATGCTAACATGTCCCATTCTTCTATGTCAGACTCATTGCTCATCATTAACAGACATAAGACATTTAACATTTAGACTTTTCAATTCTGAAAGTTTTATTTTATAAATTTTGTTCTTTCTTTTACCATTAAAGAGGATTGATCCATCTTTCTGACTAACAACTTTGCAAATTTTTTTATTAAAGATAATATCATAACCATTGTCACTTAGTTGACTTATAGACAACAAGTTATGAGTTAATCCTTCTACAAGTAGAACATTTGAGATAGAAGGGAGGTTACCATTACCAACTGTTCCAGAGCCAATGATCTTGCCCTTTTGGTTTCCTCCAAACTTCACATCTCCACCAGATCTAAGTTCCAGACTTTGGAATATAGACCTTCTTCCCGTCATGTGTCGTGAGCATCCAGAGTCCAGGTACCAGGACTGGTGTCTCAACCTTGCTGCTAAGGACATCTGCAACATAAATTATTTTATCCTTAGGTACCCATATCTTTTTGGGTCCTCTGGAGTTAGTTATTCTGAAGTTCTTCCTGAACTTCTGTCCATTAAAAGCAGTTGTGTTCTGACGCAGCTTAGGTTTATTAAAAATTGTGGCGTTCTAATCTGAATGTGTGTACTTTATGTCATGTGAGTGACCAAATTTAAAATGAGAATACAGAGGAGTATATTGATAATTAACTCATAAACAGGTTTTGGATTTGATTCCTTCCCAGAAGATGATTCATATGCAATCCCTTTTCTGTTATTCCTTCTCACACCATAGATCATAGAAGCCATTTTGCTTTTGTCTATGCTTCAAAAAAGGAACCTTTGAAAACTATGATCATACTCTTCTAAAATATTTTTAGAGCTAGACGTAGTATCTGTTTCATATTTTTATTGAGCTTTTTCCAATTCAATTTTAATTTGAAAATTATTTTCTTTCATCTCAGCCATTTCTGATTTCAACTGACCAGTCTCAAATGCAAGGCTGCTTTGCAGCTTCTTGTATTTGAGTCTGATCTTACTATAATTTTCACATATTTCAGATAAGCTTTCAATTAACTCAGCTCTGGTGAGATCAGCAAATACCTCTTCTGAATCTGATTCTGATCTAGATTCAGATGATTCTTCATGCTCCTCTATGCCAACCATTAGTGCAATGTTTGCACATTCGTCTTCAGACTCTGACGAAGCTTCAGAAGAATCTGAGTCATCCCAAGTAGCCATCAGGACTTTTTTTCTTCTTCTCAAACTTCTTCTTGGGTTTATCCTTTTGAAGTTTGGGACAATCATTCTTATAGTTTCCTAACTCTTTTCATTTATAGCACACTACTTCCTTTTTGCTAGATCTTCTGTGACCAGAGGATTCTCCACGGTGTTCTGGTCTTTTAAATTTTCTGAACTTCTTTTGCTTGTGCTTCCAGAGTTGATTTATTCTTCTGGATAGTAAAGATAGTTCGTCTTCATCTGATGAAGAATCTCCAGAGCTTTCTTCTAGTACCTGAAAAGCTTTAGTTTCAGATTTTTTGTTAGATTTTAAAGTTATGGACTTACCTTTCTTCTGAGGCTCATCTTCTTCAAGCTCTATCTCATGGCTTCTTAAAGAACTGATGAGTTCCTCCAGAGTGATTTTGTTCAGATCTTTTGAGAGTTTTAACATTGTGACCATAGGTCTCCACCTCTTTGGTAAACTTTTGACTATCTTCTTTACATGATCAGAAGTGGAGTAGCCTTTGTCAAGAACCTTCAATCCAGCAGTCAGAATCTGGAATCTAGAAAACATGGTTTCCACAGATTCATCTTCCTTCATCTTGAAGGCTTCATACTTTTGAATCAGCGCTAGAGCCTTCATTTCTTTCACCTGCGTGTTTCCCTCATGTGTCATCTTCAAGGACTCAAACATGTCATGTGATGTATCTTTATTGGTGATTTCTCATATTTAATATGAGATATAGCGTTCAGCAGAATTGTCCTTGCCTTGTGGTGATTCCTGAAGTGTTTATGTTGTTGTTCAGTCATTGATTTTCTATCAATCTTTTTACCTTCACCATTAGTGGGGTGAGTGTATCCATCGATGAATATATCCAAGAAATCAACATCATAGCCAAGAAATAAGCTTTCGATTCTGTCCTTCCAGTAATCGAATATTTCTCCATCAAACATAGGAGGCTTTGTGTTGATTTTGTCTTTCTCTTCATATTTGTTGTTCAACCTAGCGTTAGCGTTGTTTGAAGATTCAGCCATAGTAAATCAAAGAGTTTTCCAACCAGGTCTTTTCTTTGTCATTGTTAAGTGATAGCACTCAGAACCATGCTCTGATGCCATCTGAAGGAAGGAAAACACTCAGAAGGGGGGGGGGGGTTGAATAAGGGTTTTCGAAAACAAATAAGGCAATAAAAATAACAGGTATTTTTATACTAGTTCGTTTTAACTCAAACTACTCCAGTCCACCCGGCCAAGGTGATTTCGCCTCTTTCAAAAGAGGACTTAATCCAATAATCAAAAAATGATTACAATCTTTTCACTAAGACAAACTTGTCTTAGTCTTCTCGAGAATACTGACCACAACTTGGTCTCTCAAGGATCTTTTATAAAGTAATACAATAAAGTGTGTTTAAGTGCTTCTAAGAAAAGCTTTTTCGCAACAGTGATTTAACACAAATGAAGATCAATGAAACTTTCTATTTGCTAATATGAAATTGACTTGGAATTTATAGCAAAGTAGGATTTTCTTTTCAGGAAAGTAGTATGTTCGTTGTAGAATAATGTTATATATTGAATTGCTATTGAAGACTTGTTTAAATACTTCACACCCATTTATCAAATAGCGCGCAGATGCTTTTTTGTCTTCTTTGACTATTTCTTTCCAGGAGAAGAATGTTCAGAGATATCCTTTTTGTTCTGAAATCCTGTCCCATACAAAAAAGAGGAATAGTTACGTTGGATGTAGACAATGAATTTGTCATCGAACCTTTCTTGATCAACATCTTTTTAAATGAACGAATATGGAAATATTTCCTTCATCAGATCCTCTGATGATGTTCCATTTTCTTCTTATCAGAGTAACTCTCTTCCAATGTTTTGCAGCTTAGTGCTAGCGTGATTGTTTTAACAAATTGTTTATCTAGAGGAGCGCTTTAGATCATAGCAGATCTTCGCTCTTACGTGTTATCTATGTTATCCGTGTTATCCAAATGTATCACTTTGTTACTAATGTTTCAGAGCCTTACGTGTTTTGATTCTTAGAGCCTCTACAGTTGCAGCGTTGAGTTTAGTATGCTCAGAGTTTTCTGAATCTTCACTTTATACTCTATGCTCATAACCTTCTATAGCTTCTCTTTTTACCAAACGCTCAGAGTCTTCTGCGTGTTGTAGCTTAACGTTCAGAGGAATATTCCGTTCAGAGGAATATTTATCATGTTATCTGAAACAAAAACACTTGAACAAAATTAGAGTATATAGATTCTCCATACAAAATTTCATTATTGTTATCATCAAAACAATGAGATATATTAATAACCAATCTGTGTTCTAACAATATCGACACAGTAACACATATGGGGTGGGAATAAATTTGTAGCATAACTCATCAATGAAGTATCACAATCAATGACAATAATGTGTGACATATTATATATGTCCTTCACCAAACTATGATTCATTTCCAAAGGCTAAGTAATGATATCTTGCCTTTAACATACCATCAAAGAAAGTCAATTGAATATTTAATCATGTTGAAGTAACACTAACAACTTGATGGAGTTTGAATGCATAAAAAAATATCTTAAACATACTTTTTATCACCATAAATTTGGTACCTAGAGATATAGTAATGTTCACCCAATTGTTTTCACATCTATTGCATTTCAAATCTTGGACTCCTTATGGCCTTGTTGTTTATGTACCAAATATTATAAACTTTCTCAATATTTATTTCACTACCATACCTCTTTCTTTTCAAAGTCATGAGTGTGTTTTTTTGGGAAAAATCATGTTCATTCTCATCTCAACAACATATTTCTTCTCTTCAGCGCATAAACGAAAGACAATAGAATAACTTTCTAACTTTTAATTCAATACATGGTATTGTACACTGTAAACCATAGTAAGGTTTTAAACATTTAAAGTCAAATAGTACCGACACAAACTAAATAGACATTCATATTTCTTTCATCCGATGTCATCATGTTTCAACTTTATATTTGTTTCTTTATACTCTCCACCTCTTTCACAACCCATCAAAACAAAATTTGGAAAAAATATATTTTCTTCTATCAAAACCTGAATCAGATCTCTTGATAACTATACCAAACCCTAAGTTAACAAGTTCAGCACGAACCCATTTTAGAATATCATCATCTAACAAAAACTTCAGTTCATAGACAAAGTAATTCCCCACATTAACTTTAGCAACAATGGGCTTAAGATTTCCTGGGACACTAACCTCTTATACATTAGCATTCAAAATAACAACATCTAGTTCCTAAAGAATGGGTTAAGGACATCAAGGTGCACCATATATATATATATATATATATATATATATATATATATATATATATATATATATATATATATATATATATATATATATATATATATATATATATATATATATATATATATATATATATATATATATATATATATATATATATATATATATATATATATATATATATATATATATATATATATATATATATATATATATAGTCGTGGAGGATCCTTTCGGGCGGATTTTAAAGGCTCCATAATGATTCTTCTAGATGATAAAGATCATACTATAATCGGTGGAAAAAACAGAGTCGCCACCGAACGTTATTTATCCCAACGGAGAAAAGGAAACGATCGAAGAAACCTTAAAAGGGAGAAGACATGGTCTCGCAACCAAATCTTGGGTTCAAGAGTTGATTACACGAGAGAAATGTATTAGCACTCCCTCACATTCGTTGTACTCAACAGGGCCCACTCTTGTTATTCTAATCAAAGGGTGTGCTTATCTAAAGCCTATATGCTAAAGGGAACGACAAAGAGAAAAACCAAAAGAGACTCAATAGGATGTCATCATCCTATGCCTACGTATTCCCTCGTGCAATGGGAAAGTCAGAGTCAACTTAGTTTGGAGGACTACAGGTGAATTGGGGGATTGTGCTTGCCAAGACTTCGTCGTCTTGTGCCTACGTATCTTCATTTGGACGAGAATGAAGAAGTCATAATGCTCGTAGTTCGACCTACCATGGGTGGGTTCGTGTTTTTTATGAGCGATGCTAAACTCACGTTCCAGCAGTTAGGGTCGATGCTTGTTTGCAGTAGAACAGAGGTAGCATGCCTTTTCTGAAAAAAGGTTTGACAAGAAAGTCCTGAAGGACAAAATGGTTTGCATTTGTTCGAGGATTTTAAAGAAGTGGATTGATATTGTCTGTGAGGTGCATTGCACTAAAGTCTATGACATATGATCTAATACTTCAAACCAACAATCCAAACGTCTCGCGCACAAAGTACCCACAGATAAGGTTAGAAATGCATTCGCTCATCTTTTCCGATGTGGTTAAGGCTCGTGACGTACTATGCACATCATATTTATTACGTGTTTTACTTGATTTAAAAGAGAAGAGAATGACTCAAAGGGAAAAAGAAACCTAAGGGATCTCATAACTTGATATTGTCATGATAAATGGTCCTATAGTTGGGATGATAAAAAGGAACTATGCCCTAATGTTATCAGGCGAAGGTTAACCTAAAGTTAGGTTTACGAGGGAGATTATCCTAAAAGTTGTCATGTAATGTATTGAGAGCCTAATGTCTATCCTACTCCAAGCTTAATCAGAAATTAAGTTGGACTAGGAGCCTTAAGGGAGCATGTGAATAAACACAGGTAAACATTACATAACTCAATCACAAACAACATAAGTACCAAATAAGACTCAGGTAGAGATTCAAGAATGAAGTCAGGCCACGTAACAAAAAAACTAATCAAAAAAGATTCATTATCAAAAAAAATTAATTGAAAAATGAAAAAAAAAACTAATGTCACAATTAACCTAACATTAAAATCCATATTAAAATTAAACCAAAACTTTTAATCAAAAAAGTTAAAATGGCTAAAATTTAATTAAAAACTAATCACAAATATTAATGATCACGAGTTTTAAATCAAAATAAAGCTAAGATTAATAACTAATTGACAATAATTGGATGAAAAATAAAATTAAAATAAAAACAATGGGCCAGCACGATCCCATCAAACTAAAATAGAAAAAAAAACCACGATGGGTTGGCTCTTGAAAGCCCATCCAACCCATCATCATCAACAACAACATGGCCTCAGCATAACTTGTTTCTCTTTTTCTCTCTTTGTTACTAATCCCTCGCCCTCTTCTCTCTCTCACAACCCACTCTTTCTCACTGTGGGTAAACCGTCTTTTCAATACCCTAAAATCAAACATTTCCAACAAAAAACAGAAAGAATGAAATGGCTACAAGAGAAAGCAAAGCGAAATACCGACCGTAAAGGGGAGCGGCTGCGACTTCGATAGTGATGGTGGGACGAATGCTTCATGGTGGTTCCGATAACATGAAGATTTATTTCCAACGAAGGTGATTCTACATCTTTTGATCTTCTTCCTTTCTCTTTAATTTTGATTGTACGTTGTTGTTGCTGCTCTGATGTGCGTGTTGTTGTGTGAATTTTTTGAAACTGTGTCGTTGCGGCTAATTATTTTGATTTTTTTTGTCCATGATGCTTTGTTTTCTTCTCCTTTTATAGGTTTGCATGAGGTTGTCGTCATGAATATATTTCCATTTTTGGATTGTAATTTGGGAGGTACCTGATTGATATGGAGCTTAATAGAATAATTTATCATTAGTTAAATAAGTTTTATTAGTATTTTGATATATTAGAAATTATTTTAGATTATTATGTTTTTTAGAATGTTTTTAGGACTCTTAAGATTGAGACACTTGGATGGTTAATATTTATTTAGAACAGTATATAACAAGTGTATTATCCACTCTTGTAAGGCATCAAAGAAATCAATGAAAGTCTTTATTTTTATTTAGTTTAGTTTTATCCTTCTCTTAATTTAAGTGTTTTTCATACTTTTTTTAGGGTTCCATTTTAGCATCCTAACAATTGGTGCTTTCATCTTGAACTTCAATCCTTCCTTCCATGGTATATCCATATTGTTATTCCTACACTCCGTACACTCCATATATTCCATATCAACAACAGCAACACATCATTTCTACCTCACCTCAACAATCATCTTCCACCTTCCATGAACATTCAAGTTACGATAGATACCAACCTCAATCTCAAGATTTCTATTTACAACTAGAAACTCTACAACAATATTTGATTGAAACTCAGAAAATCAAAAATGAATATAAAAGAGTTGAAGGAATTGATTCAAAACTTGAGCTATTCTCTCAAAACTTCATTGTTGCACCCCAAAATTTGCCCTCTTTTTATTAGGATATTCAAGATTAATATTCCTAAAGGAACATGAGGTGCAAGGCTTAATTCAAGATTTTTTTTATCCAACTTTGTTTCCAACTCTATGTTCAAGTGGAGTTTAAAGATCACAAATTCATAATTCAAGACTTCATCCCTTGCAAATTGATTGGCATAAGGGGGACCCATTGTTCCAAATTCAAGGTTCATGGAAAGGTATCTTCATGAAACACAATGTATCTAGAAATGTGAAAAGTTTAGATACAAAATCATATACTTTGAAACCTTTATATCCAGTAGGATAGCCAAGAAAGACACAAGGACTAGCTCTGGGTGTAAATTTATTTCTATGTTGAGGAATTGTTGAAATGTAGCATAAGCAACCAAAAACTTTGAATTCAGAGTATGTAGGTAGTTTATCATAAAGAAGCTCAAAATGAGACTTACTTTTCAAGACCATGGAAGGTGTTCTATTTATGATGAAGGTGTTTGTGGCTATGCAATCACCCAAAACCTGATTGGAAATTTAGCTTGAAACATTAAGGATCTGGCCACATTTAGCAGGTGTTGATGTTTTCTCTCAACCACTAAATTCTGCTCAAGTCTGTAAGGACAAGAGTATTGGTGAATTGTGCCTTTCTCATGAAGAAACGGAGGCATATGCAATTCCTTGACATTGTCAGACCTCATAGCTTTAATAACCTTGCTAAATTGAGTTTTTATCATAGTAAAGAATTGTTTGATTTTGGTAGGAGCCTCTGATTTGTTGGAAATCAAATAAACTCATGTAAAACGACTGAAATTATTAACAATTGTTAGAAAATAGTAATTTCCATCATAGGTAGTTTTTCCAAAGGGACCCCATAAATCACAATGAATGAGATCAAAAGTGTTGGGAGAAAAATTATTAGCAGACCTAAAAGGAAGCCTCTTTAGTTTGGCTTGAGGACAAATGGTACATTTATTGGAATCAAAATTAGTTGGAGCATTGATTTGTATTTTACTGCTAGCAGTCCTTAACATAGAATCAGAAAGATGTTGATAACGCGAAATCATATCGTTTATTTGGCTTGATTTACATGCATTTATTTGTGACTTTTATTAATTTATCTTGATTTATGTTCTATTATATGATTAATTTACTTCGTTTTGCAGATTGGGGAGAATTTGGACTAAATAAAGAAAAGGAGAAGAAACAGATGAAAAACGGATGAAAAATAGATGAAAAACAGCAGATACAGATTCTGCTGCTGTGACGACCGTCACAGGTCCATGACGACCGTCATGCGTGTGACGACCGTCACATTTCATGACGACCGTCACGCAGACAAAAAACGCAGAATCAGAATTCACGATCAATATCAACTTAAATCCTTCCTACACTTTCTCCACTCACTGCCCACTACTGGAAGTTACTACACTTTCTCCACTCATTGCCCACTACTGGAAGTTACTACCACTTTCTCCATATCTCACGCATGATCTCAGGAAGTTGAGATAAGAAACATCTCCTATAAATAGACAAGAGACTCACAGAGAAAGGGGTGGATTCTTCATCCCGAAGTTCTGCCAAAGTTCCATCAAAGTTATTTATCGTTACTTTTATTTTCCTTTCCATTTTCCTTCAGTTCAGAATATTGTATTTTCTTCTTGTACCTTTTATTTCTCGACAAAGTAGAATCCTGCCGACATTGTGGGGGACTACCCAAGGATTTGAGATCAGTACAATTTACAGGTTTTTATTAATTGAATTACTACTTTATTTCTGTTATGATGCACGCTTTATTATTCCGTTGTTTATGTCTATTTCCGTTCGCATTAATTATCATGTCTGGCTAAGTTAGTTTTATCGGTATGTAACCGAATTAGTAGGATAGGATTCGATAGTAACCGGAATCTTCCCTTTTTACAAACAACCTTTCTGGCCGTAGTGTTTAAATTTATTTACTGAATAAACTTCGTCGCGAAAGCGAGAACTTATTTAAAAGTAGTTTTGCCACGAAAGTGGGAAATTAATTAAGGTACGAACCAACAAGCGAAAGTTGTGGCAAGACCAGATAGTAAACACTAGGCATTTGTTTTAATAACAGCGAAAGCACTTTAAAATGGATTAGAACCTAGAGATTTCCAAAAAGTAGTTTTAACCCCGAATAGGACAGCGAAAGCGTACATTCGGCCCTTAGAATTATGACTAGCGTCAACAACCATCGTGAGACGAAAGTCTTCAGATCACTATTTTCTTCTGAACAATGTTTGCAAAGAGTAAGAAGCATCGGTGACCTGTCGAATCCCAGATAACTAAGTCTTTGCATACCGATATCCTTTACCGCATTTCTTTAAACCAATTTTCTTTATTTCTTTTGCATTTAATTTCATTCGCATTCAATTTTCCTAATTCTAATAGCCTTAGCTTTACGCCGTAATAATAGATAACGGTAGATTGACATTGGTCTCTATGGGTTCGACAATCTTTTATATTACTTCGATATTTCCGTGCACTTGCGGAGCGATCAGATGTCTTAATCTATGATGCCATAATTTGGCATTGTCATTGGAAGAAACTGTATTAAAATAACTAAGATTATTACAAGACTTATGTGAACTATCATTAGGCTTGGTATTGTTGGTATTGAGAATGTACAATCCTGAAATGAGGTTACCCTTGCCAATCATCTTGGATTGTTTGGCGTCCTGAATGAAAAAATGATGACCATCAAAAATCAATTATAGACAAGCTAACATAAGCAACTTAGCTACTGAAATGAGATTAACATGGAATGAGGGAATGTATAGGATATTATGAAGGTTCAATTCATTATTGACAATGACTTTTCCAATGGCCTGTACAAGAATCTGAACTCCATTAGGAAGAGTGAAAAATTTATCTAGCAAGGGTTTATAGGAATGAAAAAAAAAAAGATGTTGCAGCAAATATGGGAAGTAACACCTGAATCTATGAACCAGGTACCAGAAGATTGTGATTTATTTGAGTCAATAGTGGAAAAATGCATACCTATGATAGAGTTGACAGAAGAATTTGCCTCAGAAATCTCAGACTTTAACGTTTGAGCTTGCAAATACTCAATAATCTGCTAGAAATTCTGTGAAGACATGGTTGTCACATCAGATCCTGCAGCATTGTTTGAAATGCTTTACTCATGAACATTTTTGGTTTGTTCTAAAGGCTTGCAACCTTGAGCAGTCTTCCTATATCCTGGAGGGTATCCATGAATCTTGAAGAATTTTTCTTTGAGATGTCCAAGTATGCCACAGTGAGCACAAGTTGGTCTCTCCTTCTTGAAATTCTTAGGACCAGTTTGTACAGCACATGCCATAGGGGTTTCATTGTGAGGAAGGGAAGTGAGTTCTCTTTGTTTCTCATCTTGAGTAACCATTGAAAGAACGAAATTAATGGATGGTAATGGATCCATGATTAGGATTTGACCACACACCTGATTGAATGATTCATTCAGTCCCATCAAGAAGGTAATGGCGTGCTCACTCTGAAGATGATCAATTATGGGTTGCACACCACCAGAGTGACACGTATGAATAGGTCTAAATTTGCCTAATTCTTCCCACAATGACTTAAATTGTGTGTAATAAGCAGTGAAAGTTGAAGAACCTTGGGTGTAGTTCATAAGATTCTTCTTCAGTTGAAACACACGAGGACCATTTTTCTGCTAAAATAGATCGTGCAACTCATGCCATATTTCTGCTGCATTGGCTGCATAGATCACACTTGTAGAGATTTCCTTGGAAACGGAATTGAAGATCCAAGAAGATATTGTGCTATTGTTTTGCATCCAAGAACTAAACTGAGGAGAATCTTCTGCAGGTTTTGGAATTGTGCCATCCATAAACCCCGTTTTATTTTTTCCATCAAGGGCCATGAGCATGGAACGACGCCATGAATTAAAGCTATCTCCAAATAGTTATTGAGATACTAAGACAACTCCGGGATGATCGGAAGAATGAAGATAATAGAGACCGTCATGGTTAACCATGAGAGCAATAAATCATGAAGAAAGAGAAAGGAGGAAGGAAGAAGCGGAAGAGAAAATCAGAAACGTGATTTTTTTGGGTCGAACTCAAGCTTTATCGAGGAATAGATTTCATGTATTTCAACAAGAGACAAGCATGAAGTCGAAGATGAGTCGGATGTTGTGGTCGAAGGATAAATATTGTAGTTGAAGTCTGTCCTAATATATATTGTTGAAATGTTTGTCGAATTGGGCCTTTTGTTATAGATTCAATTATTTAGTTAGCTTGGGTTTCAAGTTATCTAGTTAGTCTATATATAGGCTAGATCATTCAGATTGTTGAGTAAGACCAATAGTGATATTCATTTGTAATCATTTGTGAACCCTTATGAGAAAGTGAATATTAAACAATTTGCCCTAATCCTTCTTCTTCATTATTTTTTATCCTTTCTTCTTTCTCTCTTTGTTCTAACCATTTTTATTATTCACCCAAGAACTCTGTTTCTCAATCTTGATTTGTTGAAAGGTATCGTTTGTGATCACAACAAACAGGTGCGGTGAGCATGGAGAAGATGTCGTTAATAAAGTTTGAAGTTGAAAAGTTCACCAGAGTTAATGATTTTGGGTTATGGCGTTTGAAGATGCAAGCCATTATTGTTTAACAGGGTTTGCTAAAAGTGTTAAAGGGAGGAGATGCCATGGATGCTGCTCTGACGAAGAAGGAAAAGACAACAATGATCGAGAAAGCCCACAACACAATTGTTCTGAGTCTTGGTGATAAAGTTCTCAGGCAGGTTTTGAAGGAGAAGACGTCGACTAGTGTTTGGCTGAAACTTGAAGGATTATATATGATAAAATCCTTGGTGAATCACTTGTACTTGTAACAGGTTTTGTATTCATTCAAGATGATTGAAGATAAAGTGTTAATGAAACAGCTGGATACGTTGAGCAAACTGATTCTTGATCTTGAAAATATTGATGTTACCATCAATGATGAAGATCAAGCATTATTATTGTTGTGTTCTTTATTTAAGTCACATGCTCAATTCAAAGAAACCCTCTTGTATGGAAGAGAGTCCCGGACCTTTGAAGAATTTCAAGCAACCTTGTATTTAAAGGATTTGAATGAAAGAAATGAGCATAAACCATCATCATCAGTTGGCGAAGTGTTATCCGTAAAGGAGAAATCATCATAGAGAGATGGTAGGTTTGATAAGAAGAAAGGTAAAACTCAACAGAAGTCTTATGGTGGTGATATTTTTGGGATTAAGTGTTATCACTGTAATAAGGAGGGTCACACAAGAAAGTTGTACCCTGAGCGCCTGACTAATCATGGAGGTAAGGACAATGGGAATGCAGCTATTGTGCAAGATGATTATGAATCACCTGATATCCTTGTGGTGTCAAGCAGCGACTCTTGCAAAGAGTGGATTATGGATTCTGGATGTACTTGGCATATGACTCCAAACAAGAATGTCTTTGAAAAATTACGTGATCAAGATGGTGGATCAGTGTTGTTGGGAAACAATATAGCTTGCAAGATTGCAGGTATTGGATATGTAAGATTCAAGCTCCATGATGAGTCAATAAGGCTATTGACTGGGGTTAAGTATGTACCTGACCTTAAGAGAAATTTAATTTCTCTTGGTGAATTTGACAAGAAAGGATATGCCTTTAAAGGAGAGTAAGGTATTCTAAAAGTCATGAAGGGGTCGAAGGAAGTTTTGAGAGGCGTGAAGAAACAAGACTTGTATACCCTTGAGGCTGAGGTTGTAAGTGGTTCGACAAATATTCAATCCGCAAAACCTGTGTCGAAGACAAAACTATGGCACACGAGATTGGGCCATGTCAACGAAAGAGGATTGGTCGAATTGGGGAAGCAGAACCTTTTAGGTGGTGACAAAGTCAAAAAAATTGAAGTTTTGTGAATCTTGTGTATTTGGTAAATCCTATAGGGAGAAGTTTAACAAAGGAAAACAAAGAACACGTGGATCCCTTGATTACATTCATGATGATCTTTGGGGGCCTGCAAGGAGTCATTCAAACTCAGGTGCAAGGTATTTTCTATCCATCGTTGATGACTATTTCAGAAAGTTATGGGTATTCATTTAGAAGACAAAGGATGAAACTTTTGAGAATTTCAAAAGTTGGAAGGTTCTGGTCGAAACTCAAACTGGCAGAAAGGTTAAGAGGTTGAGAACCGACAATGGCCTTGAGTTCTGCAACAAAGTGTTCGAAAGTTACTGTGTTGAGTCTGGGATTGCAAGGCATAAGACTATAGCAGGTACTCCTCAACAAAATGGCTTAACTGAGAGATTCGATCGAACAATCCTTGAAAGGGTTAGATGTATGTTGGTTAGTTCTAGATTGAAGAAGGTGTTTTGGGCGGAGGCTGTTTTGATAGCAGCTTATCTGATAAATAGATGCCCCTCGACTGCTTTGGGGATGAAGACACCTGAAGAATTTTGGTCGAGTCAGCCACCAAATCTCGACAAACTGAGAGTATTTGGCTATTTAGCCTATGCTCACATTAGGCAAGACAAGGTCAAACCTAGAGCTCTGAGATGCATGTTCCTTGGATATCTTAAAGGAGTCAAATGGTATAGTATGTGGTGCCTAGAACCAAGTCACAGAAGATGTATCACAAGTCGTGATGTAGTTTTTAATGAAGTTGAGATGGCGTTCAAGAAAACTGGTGATGTTGGTCGAAGTGCATAAATCTTTGAAGAGGAGCTGGAACAGATAGAGATGCCTGTTGAGGTGAAGCATATTGATGCTGAAGTGCATAACCCATATGAAGTTGAAGAAGAAGAGCAAGATGCTGAGGAAACTGTCGATGACTACCTACTGGCAATAGATAGGTCGAGAAGAGTCATCAAGCCACCTCAGAGACTTGGTTATGCAGATCTTATAGCTTTTGCTTTAATCTCTACAAGTTAGGTACTTGAGGAAGAACCTAGAGATTACAAGGAAGCTATGAGGAGTCGAAATAAGACTGAATGACGAAAAGTCATGGATGACGAGATGAAATATCTTCATGATAATAACACTTGGGAGCTGATTGAGAAACCTGCAAAAGCAAGGTTAGTCATTTATAAGTGGATTTTCAAGGTCAAGGAAGGAATCGAAGGAATGATGTCGAAGCGCTTTAAGGCAAGACTGGTTGCTAGGGGGTTCACTCAGAAAGAATGTGTCGACTTTAATGATGTGTTCTCACCTGTTGTAAAGCATAGATCCATCAAAATGTTGTTGGCCATGGTAGCGAAGTTTGACTTAGAACTTGAGCAAATTGATGTGAAGACAACATTTCTGTATGATGACCTAGACGAAATGATCTTGATGCGTCAAGCTGAAGGGTATGCAGAAAAGGATAAGGAATATTATATGTGCAACCTGAATAGGTCTTTGTATGGCCTAAAATAATCTCCTCGACAGTGGAATAGGAGATTCGACAAGTTCATAGCACACATTGGTTTCACTAGGAGTCAGTTCGAATATTGAGTTTACTTTAGATTTTGACCTGGAATTCACTTGTTATTTTGTTGATTTATGTGGATGATATCCTCATAGGTAGAAACAGTGTCGAGGATATAATAGAGGTGAAGTCTGAACTCAACAAGGAGTTTGAAATGAAGGATCTGGGAGCTACCACCAGGATTCTTTGGATTGACATCCGAAGAGATAGAAAGTAGTCGAAGTTGTGCTTATCTCAAGATACATACCTACAGAAGCTTCTCGACAAGTTTGGTTTGTCGAATTCAAAGCCATTTGTGACTCCAACAAGTCTTTAGTTTAAGCTTAGTACTACTCAAAGTCTGAGTACTGAAGCTAAAAGAATTTATATGAGTAGCATTCCATATGCTAGTGTGGTAGGTTCATTGATGTATGTTATGGTATGTATGAGGCCATACATAGCGTATGGTGTGAGCCTTTTAAGCAGGTATATGGCCAATCCTGGAAAGGCGCACTGGCAAGCTGTAAAGTGGATTCTCAGGTACATAAATGGATCTTGACTTATGGTGGAGCCTGTGGTGGTGATAGCATAGTCAAAATCGAAGGATTTGTCGACTATGATTATGCAAGTTGTATGGATTCTAGAAAGTCTATTTCTGGACATGTGTTCACTATGTTTGGTACAACAATTAGTTGAAAAGCAACGCTTCAGAAGGTTGTTGCCTTATCAACCACTGAAGCAGAATATATTGCCTTCACTGAAGTTGTGAAAGAAGCATTGTGACTTGAAGGTTTTGCAAAAGATCTGAAACTTCAAGGTCGAAGTATCATTGTTAAATGTGATATTCAAAGTTCAATACACTTGTTAAAAAATTCAGCCTATCATGAGCGAACTAAGCACATCGATGTGAGCTATACTTTGTCAAAGAGATAATCGAGTGTGGTGAAGTCCAGGTGCTGAAGGTTTTGACTAAAGACAACGTTGCTGATATGATCATCCAGACGTTGCTCAGTAGCAAGTTTTTCCACTGTATGCAGCTGATAAAGGTGTATGATGAAAGCTAGTTGATTCCATGTTTGTTGAGTTAGATCCAAGGTGGAGATTTGTGAGTTTTTTGAGTCGAACTCAAACTTTATCGAGAAATAACTTTCATGTATTTCAACAGGAGACAAGCATGAAGTCGAAGATGGGTCGTATGTTGTGGTCGAAGGATACATATTGTAGTCGAAGTCTGTTCTAATATGTATTGTTGAAATGTTTGTCGAATTGAGTCTTTTGTTATGGATCCAATTGTTTAGGTAGATTGGGTTGCAAGTTATCTACTTAATCTATATATATTATATGCTAGATCACTCAAATTGTTGAGTGAGACCAATTGTGATATTTATTTGTAATAATTTGTAAATCCTTATGAGAAAGTAAATAGTAAATAATTTGCCCTAATTCTTCTTCTTCATTCTTGTATTAACAGTGATTCAAATTATTACAAAGAAGAAGCTCACTTATATATGAGTGAGAACGAGAGGAGAGTTAGTTATAACTAACTTTAATTTCGTAATTACACAACTTATTTATTTATTAACTAACTAGCTAATTAATATTAAACTAAAAGATCTTAATAGTGTTTGAGCATTTCTTTTGTTAGTAGATTAGTTTAAAAAATACGTGAAAAATAAGTTAATTTAAATATTTATTTGAATAAAAATTTCTTACGGACATGAAAGAATTACTCTGTAGACAAAAATGGCTACCATTACAAGCATGTAGGATTGGGAAAAAGACATGAAAAAGAAAAATTAAAGATATAAATTAGTTATGATGATTTTTCTCTGAATTCTACAAGGGTAGGTGTCTACATCGGTTTTTCTTTGATGGATGGTCTGCCAATTCCTCTTGTAGTTACTATTCTATTTTGGTTTGTGTCTTTCTTGATCAAAGGTCAACATCTTTTACCACTCTAATAAATTTGAAACTATGCTTCAATTGCCTTTGCATTCTACAACACAATAGTCAATTTGTGAGTTTAAGATGGAGTACGACATAGGACGAACCCTTCATTAAAAACTTGGGCAAATGTCCTTATGCCTGTTTTTAATGTTTCTTGACTCCATATGTAAGGTAAAAGTTAGACACTTAGTTTTAATACACACATTTTTATGAAATTAAATACAACTAAAATTACATCAGAAAAACTAAACTTTTTTTAAAATCAAATATAGACTAAAATGAAAGTAAATGCATGCAGTCCACATTAGGACCAAATACATCTATGCTACTTTTATTTATGTTGGGTGTAGTACACTTTAAGCATCTACAATAAAAACATGTTAGATGGATACGGTAAAGGACAAAACATAATAAATGTATTGTTTGCTCATTCATTTTAGTGTTTGATGAAACATGTATGATGATCTATTCTCTCATTCTAATTTAAAAAAATTATTTTTAATTTTAATTGGGTTAGAAATAATTAAATAAAATAAAATAATAAATCATACATTTATTCCTATGAACTTAATTTATATTATTTATTGATTTTTTTCATGTTAACATCAAATAAACATCAGAGTTTTCCAACTCATCTCAACAAATTTTACTAAAAGAGTCACAATAATAATTATGTGGTTGTATTTTACCATCATTTATTTATTTAAGTACAATGAGATTAAAAAAAACAAAGAGGGATAAGCATCCTTCACCAAACGAACCACAACTTTTTGCCCCCTCACAATATAATTGTTTTTTATTTATTTAAATTATTCGATACTCATGAGTTTTAGTTAATTTGTTTTATTGGTACTTTAAACGTAAATTGTTTTAAAATTTTAATTTTTTGTTAAGAAAATTAATTTTTTTAAGATAAAATAAAATAAAAAAATAATATAAAATTAAATTATATTGTTTAATTGGTTGAGAGGAATAATATCAAACTAAATTTAAAAATACTTAAATATTCACTATTTTTTATCAAATAATTTAACGAGGATCTTTTAAATAGTTATATAACTCAATTAACTCAATCTTGAATAAAAAGAAACATTTTTTTTTATAAATATTAAAGAAGATTTTTTATACCATTATAATTTTATTGAGCTCTTGAAGAGGATAGTCGACCAAAGAGATGTTAAATATATGTTAGTGCACAAGATGAAAAAGATAAAGATAAAAGTCGAGAGAAAAAATGGAATATAACAAACTTTCACTATTTTTACGAAACAGTTACAATGAATAATTACAGCTCATTACTTAATAACTAACCACACAACTTATTTATATACACAAACAATAATGTCACGTATGAAAAATAATAACCTACACTGATTAGGTTAGGTTTAACAAAACTAATATTAATACTACTGAATATGAATTACTTCTAATTAATAAGATCAACCCACAAAAATATAGTTCGCTCAAAATAGACATTAAAGTCATACGGATATTTTAACGAGACTCTCCAACCAGGCTTCACTCATCTAAACCAACTTCATTATTCACTTCTCTGCGAACTGAGAAATGACATGTTCCACTAAAATAGAGTTAAAGGAGAAGTTAGGAGGATGATCATCTATCTCGCTATTCAAGAATGCACAATTTTTTTTCTCCCCACATATTAAAGAGTGGGTCATTACTCTTTAGAGTATCTCCAATGGTAGTTTTTCCGTTAAATTTACCATAGTAAAGTAACATTGAAGATAATTCTTTTCCGGTTGCGGTTGAAGTTCACCAACATGACAATTTGTTGCTTTAGCATGCAACAATGCTTCACTGACACAAGTATAAAAGGGAAGTCAGGGAGAATGACCATATACTCACTAGGAGCACAAACTTCTTTTTCCCCACATATCAAGGAGCGGACCATAACTCCTTAGAATATTTCCAACGGTAGTTTTTCCGCCGAATTCACCAAAGTGAAACAACATTGAAATCAACTCTTTTCACGGTTGGACGGTTGGAGTTCGCCAACATGACAATATTGTTGCTTCAGCATACAACGATGCTTCACTAACACAAATATAAATAAAAGATACTATCTTCATTCTTTTTTATAAGAGACAACTCATTTTTTAGGTTTATTGAATAATCGGTGTATCTAGCCTATAAACTGACCAAATATATTAATTATTTAATGAACCTAAAAATTAAATTGCCTCTTATATAAAGAAACGAAGATGGTAATTGATTGCTATCAAATAAACATGCTATATTTTATTTATTTAAAAATTATTTTACTTATTAATTGTGCTATTAAATAATATTACATATTTAATTCACTTTTCGCAATTACATTCAATTTCAAAATATTAAAAATTTCTTCATTACAATTTCATCTTTTTATTTTTAATTCTATTTAAATTTTCATATTTTTATCTTTAAATAATATTACAATCATCGCATATTTAATTTATTTATATTTTTTGACCACCTCTTAATTAATTAATTATTGTTAATATTAATTTAAATAACTTAAAATTAATATTTAAATTAAAATAAAATTTAATATAAATAAAATATTAATATAAAAAATAAAGTTGTGGTATTCAATATGATTTTTTTTAAGTTGTATCATTGGAGTTAAAATAAAATAAAACTCACAAAAAAAAATCCATAAATAAATTGCACCATTGAAGATGCCCTTAGCACATACCCAAAGATATCTCTATAAATTAGAGAATCTTAAGACTAAAGAATTTTCAATTTTTTAGAAAAAATACACATAAAGAGTTTCTCACTACTTTGTGTGAATAGATCCTGTTCAAATACCTAAACACATATAAAAGTCCAACAAATATATAGTTATTGTAATTTTTTTAGCAAATACATTTTTATGTGATGATTCTTTAATCAATATTTTGAATATATTACTATACCTGTATTTAAGTAGTTATCAAGACTTTTGCAAAAAGTGACATTAACACCCAAAAAAAACTTCAATTAATAACTATTAAAGTCCTTAGAATAGTGAGCACCAACTGAAAAGGATCTTTAGAGTGGTCTGAGAAAGAAATGCATGCATGTCGATCTCAAAAGAAAACTCCATAGATGAAAAAAGCAAATAAATTGACAGGAACTAATAACTTATACCTATAATAAAATTTCTCACAATTCCACATCAGCACAAAACTTAGCTGAGAATAGTTAGGGTCCCCCTTCCTCCCACTCTTCAAGAAACCCTTACCACTGTTTCGGTGAAACCTATAACTTAATAGTGTGAATGTTTTCTACTCTCTGAGACCCGCATCAAAAAAACCAGTAGCAGACTGAAAATGAAGAAAGGTGACAGAGAGAAAAACAAACAAGAAAGTGACATGTGTTGTGAAAGGAGATGTATGATGTTAGAGGCTATTTAATGCCGCTTGCATCAGCCACCAGCAGTGGGAGAAAAGTACTACACTGCAACCACCAAACTCAACTACCATTTCACCTTCTCATACCTTATACTTTGGACATCTTAAATTTTCCATAATTATCTCTATTTTACTCATAATTTACAATATGAGTTATGTATATTTTAGTCTTTATTTTTTCACTTTGATTTCCGTGTAATACTAACAACATGTGTTGTGTGTATGCGGTGTAAAATTATAAGGTGTAATAAAATAGTGTAAACATAGTGTAGTTTTTTTTATACATATGATGATGGTAGATTTGGGAGACAGAGTGCTAGGCGTCTTAAATTTTGGGAAATTTTGTGGAAGTTAAATATGGTTTAGATATGGTAAAATAAATTGGAACTTTATTTTTATATAGTTTAATCTTAATAAATATTTTATGAATTCCTTTTAGATGTGTCTTAATGGTTTTAAATATTGGATTATATACGGTAATTTATTTTGTACGTTTTTAAAAACGGTCATGATAAATTAAGTGAAACTATCTTTGATATCATTTATGCAATTTTTATGAGTTTATAGGTCAAATTATAAATAAGTAATATTTAAAGTTTGTTTTTTTAGTTCTGGTCAAAGGTTTGCAAAACAAACAAAGAAAAAAATAGTTGGTGTAACTTTATTGTTTTACCTTTTGGGAAGTCGCCGTAAACACTACCATAAAGAATGTGATTTGTTGTGCTAGAGGCGACACCACACCTGATCCACCAGCAAATGAGCTTTACAGTAAGTACGAAGAGATGATCAAACCATTATTAGTCCGCGTAGAATGAGGTATTTTTTTCTAAAGAACAAAGTCATGATGGTTTTACACGTAAAGCGAACAATACCTCGTAGTCGTAATGGTGATAGAAGCTTACTCCCTAAGGGATAATGTTTAATATAGAGATGGGACACCTTATTTACCCACTTAAGCATGATCGATCACCCGTGGATACCAGTTTATTAACCGTCATATGCATCTTAGCAAATAAAGGGATGGCCTCTAAAAGGGGTCAGAACAACCATATAAACTATTTGAAAAATGATCCAGCCTCAACCTCATCAAAAAGATGGTGTGTCAAGATAATTACCCATATTGCATTGGCCAAAGTAACCTTAAGGGCCAGGTGCGCCACCACAGACCCGGATCAAGAATCCACCCAGACCGAGGGGTCCGAACTAAACTCAGGCTAAGTATTTAAATAAGACATAAGACATTCAAATTTTGAATCACTTTACTATCTTCTGATATGCATAACATTATAATTTATGTCAAAATGGTGTAAGCTACCCCTTTCTTTTAAAAATAAGGGTCAAAGAAATAAAGCACATTAAGTTGTAGTTGGTCTATCGCACACTAAACCCCAACTCTTAATATAAAAGAGAACTTCACAACTTACGATGCTACTAGAAACACAACATACATACTTCATAAATATTTTTCAAAAATCTTGCATCGGAACTCAAAATATCTCAAGCCATCAAACAATTATTTAAAAGAAACTACTCAAAGGAAATAAACTCCAAACATCGACTCAAAATAAATAACATGCATTGTTTCCGAGGTTACAAATAAGAGCATATAAACCAACTAAATAGTGATAAATATAGAAATAAACAAAGATGAGCTTCAAGGCTATCTTCCAACTCACAAGCAACTACTCCTCTTGAGTATATGTGCAACCACTAATGGAAAAAAGACTTCTTAAGTCGGTTAAAAATAACTTTTTAAGTCGGGTCCAAGCCCGACTTAAGAATTACCGACATAAGAAGTTTTGACTTCTTAAGTCGGTTGTGGACCTGACTTAAGAAACAACTTCTTAGGTCGGTTAGGCAGAACCCGACTTAATAAGGCTAGCCTGCAGAAACCATTTATACCCGACCTAAGAACTTACTTTCTTAAGTCGGGTATAACTAACCGACCTAAGAAGTTTTTTTTTTTTAATAATCACACAAATCAGATGCAGTTTTCCCATTTAACAATTTATCCCCAAATCTGACTATCCAACTCAATCAACAAATTACACTCAAAATTATCAGAAAATTAACTCTTCTTTTCATTATCACAAAATTATGTAGAACCAAGTATATTAACACAAGTATATATCAGAAAATTATCACAAAATTATCAGAAAACAGCAGCAGAACTAACTCTTATTTTCATTATCACAAAATTATGTAGAACCATGTTAAGCAGATAACAAGTCAATATTAAGCATATATAAAGCCATTAATACTGATGTAACTTGTTTCTACTGTAAAACCTACAACTTGTTCCAAAGATTAGCCTAATACAAGTATAGACACCAATTCTAACAGATATTGAGGGAAAGCCAAATACAATCACATAAATATAGAAGCAGCTGCACTTTTTGCCTTAATTAAATCAGGTCCTTCGCATATTTGCTTATACAATTCCATCACCTTCTCTTCAGAACAGAAAGAAGCATTTGTTCTTATACTCCCTACTGCATCGTTCGCCACTTGACTTGCTTCCTCATTCAATTTCTGTTCAAAGAAAACAATATCAGTATTCACAATTTCACAACATAAAGCTAAATCAAAATTGCTTCTAGAGATCATGCTTGTATTGTAACAGGCAGAAAATAAAACGGATGCCTTGCTCTATTTTCTTATTATTGAGAGGAAAAAAATGCATACGATTTTCGTCAAAGAATATTAAAAAAATACTAAAACAAATTTTACAAGATCCTTCTATAATCTGTGGTTTTTCATAAAAAAAATAAAAGTTTTTTCTTTTGCGCCAAGCACCAAGAGGCTGGCTTCGACCTTCTGTTCTATAAACAAAAATGAATTTTTCTCATTCTGTGACTTATTTCAACTTTTTAACAGGCTTCCTTTTTAATGTCGGCAGAGATTCCATATCGCCAACTTAAGGAGAGCTGGATTTCTCTGAAGCATTATCATCAATGGCTAAATCGGATACCTCATTAACTAAATCTGTTTCTTGTTCGCCATCTAATGAAGCTACGGGTGATGACTCTGGGCTGCTGTTTTCTTCAGAATGCTGCAGACTCCAGTACATGATGCTAGCAGATAAAGTAAGTATCATCTTCTGGTTTACCTGTCAAGGTTAAATGCAAAATAAGCTATCAAATTTCTCAGCCTATTAAGAACAGTTTAAAAGTATGCTATAATCTGAGGTAAGCATCAACATACTATGGGATCCACAAGACTTCGTGGGATCCATATGAATTTTTATCAATAAAAGAAAGTGTCTTAAGTGTGTTGCTAGCAGTGTTATCAAATATCCGCAATTGCAGCACTATGGCAGATATACGTGGCAGTTTTTGGGCTAGCCGCCATGGTAAATATTGACCGATATTGCAGGTTTTTCCGCCATAACCCGTTATAAAGGCGCCACAAAGCGTCCGGTATGGCGGGATTTTGGCTATCCGCCATGGACCGTCATCCACAATGGACAACACTGTTTACTAGCAGACTTCAACTGAACAAAAACAGTGAAGTTGATTTTTCATGGAACACGGCAAAATTACATATACTATTGTTGACATTAGTATATGTTGAATTCAACTTCTTGTCATCATCTGTGATTTGTCCAACAGATATACATTTGAACATTTCAATTGTTGTTTGTAAGATGATACATTCACATCACATCAATGTTAAACTAAGTAGTTTCAAGTTGAATGCAAACCAACATACCAGTTTCTCCTTTAGTAACTAGACTCCAATTGACCACTCTTGGCTCAACAGCGCTCAAAAGCTCAAGGAAAAAAATACCGTTGGAAAGATTTTTATCCTGATGCAATAAAATAAATGAAAAATTAACACGAGAGAATATTAATAACAGTTTTAGATTAATGAAAATTAAGAGTAGCAAGAAAAGTATTATACGTAAATACATTTACATAATTTCAATTTTTTTGAGCCACCTTAAGATCAAATATTTGCATACATGTTAATACCACAATATACTAAGAACTGGTGATTTTATGCTTTATTACCTTGAAACTCTCCATTTGAGACGTTCTTCCAGCTTTCTTCACTTAGTTGTTTGCCCAGTTCAATATATCAACATCCGTAATCTCTTTACCTTGCGAGTGTGATCTTAAGTTTCTCAGAAGTTGAAGCATGGTAAATCTCATAAGCTTCCACATAATGTTGTTGGACAAACAGAGATAAACATTCTTGTTAGTCACTCATATGTTATCAAACAAACATATCGGCTTCACCAACAGTGCAAATCTACCATAAAGCTGAAAATCATTGAAACTAACCTAGTAAGAGCTTCTTATTCCCTTGTACAATATCATTACCAGCAACATTTACTAAGGAAAAGTTAAGGTCCTTCCCAATTTTTATAACTTGGTTTCAATTCTCCACTTTTCGAAATGGCATCTTTATAGGAGGCTTTTTTGCCTGCTTCCAGTTGACAGATCCAGGTGAAACCTTATCAAGAACTTCTAATAGAACCCATCTGTGCGAAAATACATGAAACGTGTCACTGTTGATACTCGCTAGTCTTGCTGCATAACATCCACATCTGTCATGCATCTGTAAAAAGGAAAGGAAAAACATTATAGATATGACTACAAATATATAAGAAGTTAACAATTAAAATGAGAAAATGTAAATAACTCTACCTTGAAAGACAAGTGATTCATATCTAGAAATAGTATCTTCGCTTCGAAATAATTTGCTAAACCTTTAGCAAGAGATTGCTGATAGAATTCTTCAAAAAAAAATCAAAATATCAGTTACATAGTGATTAGTAAACCAAAATAATATGCACTTACATACATGTTAATTTATACCTCCAGGTCCAGAAAGCAAAATAGCTCGGCTTATCGGCGAAAGGTTCTTCGTATGCTTGTATAATTGATGTTGTGTTAAATGAACATATCTAGCACTTGTTAACAAGATTCTGATTTTTTCACTGCAATTTCAATCATTATATGCATGAATAGAAAAAAAAGTTATGACAGTGCAATTCAAAGATTCACATGAAAAAGAAGAAGAGAAAAAAAAACAGGAAAAGCTAACCTAGGACATTACCTTAAATGGTAAGGAAAATTGTCTAGTGTGACTTTAGGATCTGTGGGTTCAAAGACTTGGTTCATGAGCTCCACCATCTGATACTTGGAAATATCATTAGACCGACAAATAGTAAGGCATTTTATCACTGCAAGGCTCAATCCAGCAACACAAGTGAAAGTACAAGAGATTTTTGAATTTATAAGAATGAAAGTCACATTCTCCAAGCTACAGCTCCATCCTTTAAATATGGGTTCCTAACATGTGAACCAATTGCCCCGTCCTCTTTTTTCCAAAATAGAAAGTTTTAGTCTAGTGGAAAGAATCGTAAGAAAGAACAATCTTTTTATATTCATAAGATCCTGATACTCAGAAGTCAGGAGCCTGTAGAAAAAATTAAAGGAGACACTCTTTTCCCAATAGAAAAGGTAAAGAAGAAAGAACATAGGTTCTTCGAAGCATGCCCCTAAAAAATTGCAACAAAGTGAATAGCACAATTTGCAACATGTTTAAAGTAACCCATACCTATGCTGGAATATTTGAGCAACAAATGCAAGATTAAGGTTAGGAGACCCCTCCACTATGTCCTTTGGAGTGAGGTATCGCTTGCAATCTAATCTCTCTGCCTGCTCAAGAACCATCTTTGCTATTTCTGTAGGATCAGTTGTGGTCAAGGTACCTGGGCCTGCAACTTCCGGAGCAAGAGCACTTAGCAAGTAAGCATAAGCCTCTCCATCCTGCAAAAAAGAAAGCATTAAAAATAAAATAGATCCGTGGTAGCTTATAACCATGTCGTATCTGTTTACATCTATCAAACATCTGCTATGTGAGAAAATGTGCCACATAATGATTCAGTAATCAGCTATGGTATATGACAATACAGTAAATTTATTCCTAAAAAATTACTAAACGCTGTAACGGACAACAGAACAAAAGGAGGTTCACAGTTTCTTCACTGATCAAGTGGATCTGAACAAAAAGGGGTTCATAAGGAGTACTACAATACCTCCACCCTCAGCAGAAGGTTAGCACCAATATCAACATCGACAGCTTCTTGAACAACCCACTTTCCTTCGACTTCCCACAGTAAGCCATTCTCAATTTCCTTATAGGGGAATGAGTCAGATAGGAGTTCATCACCTACATATTCATATACAAAGTAAAGTTCATAAATAATGTTTGAAAATATAATCATAAAATAACTCTCGTCAACTGTGATAACCGTCTCCACATAACCATCTTGATCATGATTCATGAAATACTCAAATACCATAGAAACTGATGTCTACACTAAATCACTTCCCATCTCTGATTCTCTCAATCTCATCAACCTTCTGGAATATTCTCTTCCTCCAAACATGGATCGACGTTCTGCCATGATCTCTCTCATTGAACTAGCAGCAACAACATTACACAGTCTATCAAAAATTTCACGCAACCAAAACAACACAAGTAATGTGAGATTTTAGCATAATGCAGCATTATTTTAAAATAAAAGAGAGTTCATATTGAACCATATTGATTATGAGTTTAACACAAATTTAACTAGCAAACAAACAGATTGTGAAAAGTTTAAAGTAATTGATTCTCAACAAAACAAAACCAACCAAGTGATATTCATTACAGATGCTTACGCAGAGAGTTTCAAAATTTTACCGACATGAACAACTCCGCAAAATGATGTCGTGCAGGGACCAACAACTCTTGTAAGCTTTCGTATTCTGGTTTCGGAGTTATTTTGTACATCGATTACCACCATATAAGGATCATTAGTCAAAGAATTCCATTCCTTCGAGTTGCTGCTGCAGTGTAGTATCGCATAACAGAATCACTCACCATGTCGAATGGTAACAATGTACCACCTCTAATCAAACCAATGCTCCAAAACTGAGTCACTGTTATTTCCGCGAGCTGCTGAGTTGTAACTAGCCAGTACAAACTCTTGACTGCTGAGCCCCCTTTTTTAATATTGTCTGCAAGTCGCGAGAAGGATAACGAAGTATGGTGTATCGACGAGGGTTTTGAGGTTAAGATTTGTTGATGAAGAAGAAGACACTGGTAGTATTGCGGCAGAAACAAAGGTTTGAGGGGTTTCAATGGTGGACTGAGGATTTACGGTGAAAATAAAGGATAGGGTTTCTCGGTGATGGAAAGTTGACGGAGAAAGACGAAATCGGAGGGTTTACGGTGGAGGGTAGTTGGACGATGGTGATGGTATTTCACGGTGAGGGAAAGATGGTGATAGTATTTCACGGTGAAAGGGTTTTTTTTAGTATTTCACGGTGAGGGTTTACGGTGAGGGTATTTTCGAAGGAGAATGACGGCTAGGCAGAAGAGAGAGGAGAAAAGAGTGAGTAACCTAAATCTGAAAACAAAGAGGAAGAGAATATTTTTTAATATTATTGTTTTATTTCACTAACTTGTTTCAAGATGGAATCGAACCTGCGTTTTGTTAGAAGTATATAAAACTTCTTAGGTCAGGTGGCTGACACCTGACTTAAAAACTAGTTTTTAAGTCAATTAATAAACACATACATGTGACTTAAGAAATTTAATATAAATTATATATTTTTTTAATCTTTTTTAAGTCGGTTTTAAATACACCTGACTTAACTAAGTTGCCAATATTTACGAAATTGCCATCGCGTCACTTCTTAAGTCAGGTGGCAGGTGAACTGACTTAAAAACCTCTGTTATAAAGTATTTTTTTTCTACTAGTGAACATTGCATAAAGCTAATAAAACAAACAAGAAAGAGGTGAGAATACACCTTACTAATGTTATGGTGAAAATCAACAACGGTATGGTAAAAAACAATCACATGTATATTATTCACATGAATCACAGTCAGAATTTAAATTGTAATGCAAATGCTAATGCCATCAACTCCTTCATCAATATGCATGTGGTGCCAAATTTTTGGGGTCAAAGGTGTGTTACTGATTACCTATGTCTCTGGTTCCTCTCTGAACTGTGTCCCTCTCTAGACATGAGATCATCATGGTTCTTCTCTAAACCTGACCTCATTGGACCGAAATCCTATCGAACTCCAAAATACATTCATGCATGATTACGTACAAAAGACAAGCATGCAACTCAAATCATCATCATGAATCATCATAAAAAAGTTACCATCATCAAAATATGGTTCCACTATTGAATCATAAGATTGTCAATCATGGGCCTCATTGTAATCCTACCGGATTAGTAATCTCAAAAATATAATTTTAAAAATAGTTATTGTTCTTTGGTTTTCACTTTCACGTATCAAACTAAATCTCAATCTCTCACCTTTTCTATTTAAATAACCTATAAAGGGTTTTGTTGATTCTCAACTCTCCCTGAACTCTTGGCTATTACTCCTTGATACTCAAGTTCCATTAAACTTCCAATTTCACTCCATAACTCACAATTTCTATATTTATATTATTTTGATTAAATAAGTATTTAATAAAAAATCCTCAAAAACGTGAATTATTTACAATAATTCTATGTTCTCAAATTATTACTAAATAATTAAAACTATTTAAATATATCTAAAAATTCAAATAAATCTTTTTATTTTTCTGCTCTCAACTTTATAATCCCAGTAATTTTAAAATTATTAAAATACCCTAAGACTATGAAAACCCAAAAATGACACAAATAACACAAATAAACACTTTAATAATAAAATAAAATATTAATTTAAAAGTTGGGATGTTACAACTCTTCCTCCACTTAGAAATAGTTTAGTCCTCGAAAATTACCTGGCGAGAACTAATCTAGATAAGACTCTTTCATCCGGTTGTCCAGCTCCCACATCATGCTCCTTCTAGTATGTCGTCCCCAAACAACCTTCGCCAGAGCAATCTCTTTATCTTTTAGTTGATTCACTTCCTGATCCTCAATCCTCATAGGTGATGCCATAACGTTTAGTTATCCCTCACTTTCACATCATCCAGTTGGATTATATGAGATGGATCGGGAATATACTTCCGAAGCTGTGACACATAGAAAACATCATGCATATTCAAAAGAGATGGTGGTAAGGCCATCCTGTAGGTAACAGATCCAACTCGTTGGGTAATATGATATAAACCAATGAAGCAAAGAGTAAGCTTTTTAGACTTCAGCGCACGTCCAACACCATTTATATGAGTGACTCTCAAAAATATATAATCACCTTCCTGGAACTCAATAGCCTTCCTCCACTAATCATGGTAACTCTTTTTCCTACTCTGAGACGTCTTCACCTTCTCTTGGATTATCTTCACCTTCTCAGTGGTTTGTTGTACAATTTCTGGTCTAAGTACAACAGTATCTCGAGACACATACCAATACAGGGGAGTCTTACATCTCCTTCAATACAAAGCCTCGAACTGTGTCATACCAACGCTAGAATGGTAGTTATTATCATATGTAAACTCGATCAATGAAGAAAATCGTCCAAGCACTTCATTGATCTAAGACACAAGCCCTTAATAAATCCTCTAGATATTGGACAATGCTCTTAGTTTGACCATCTATCTGCGAATGATAAGCAGAGCTTAACCTCAACTTAGTACCCAAAGCCTCATGCAAACTCTTCCAAAACCTGATCGTGAATCCCGGGTCTCTGTCAGACACAATACTTAACGGAATACCATGAAGCTTCATAATCACACTAATATAGATCTCAGTTAGCTTTTGTAATGAAAAAATCATCTTAATCAGGATGAAATACGCCAATTTAGTCTGTCTATCCATGACCACTCAAATCACATCAAATCCTCTAGGATTATTTGGCAAACTAGTCATAAAATCCATAGAGATATTTTCCCGCTTCCATTGAAAAATCTAATGGTTGCATCAATCCAGATGGCTTCTGATGCTCAATCTTCGACTTTTGGCAAGTCAAACATGTATAAATATAAATAAACTACGCAATATATATCTTCATTTCTGGCCACCAAAACATAGTCTTTAGCTCTTGGTACATTTTAGTAGCCCAAAGATTAATACTCAAACTGCTTTTGTGACTCTCCTCCAAAATTGTCATCTAAGTTTCGGCACATCAGGTACACAAACTTTATTTCGAAACCTTAAGATCTCATTCTCGTCTACTCTGAAGTTTTCATCTTCACTTTGGTTGATTGATGACATACAATCAACCATAGTTACATCCAACTTCTGATCATCCCTGATTTCATCAAGGAAATCACTAGTCAGCTTCAGCATGCCCAATCTCACACTGTCAGTAGTCACTTTGAACACCAAGCTCAAATATCTAGATTGCTCGATTAAATCCAACTCTCTAGCCATCAATGTTGACATGTGCAACAAATTATGACTCAAAGCATCTACTACAACATAGGCTTTACCGGGATGGTAATTCAAACCAAAGGCATAGTCCTTCAAAAACTCTAACCATCTTCTCTGTCTCATATTCATCTCTTTTTGATCAAACAAATACTCAAACTTTTATGATCACTTAATACTTTGAACCTAGAGCCATACAAGTAATGTTTATATATATATATATATATATATATATATATATATATATATATATATATATATATATATATATATATATATATATATATATATATATATATATATATATATATATATATATATATATATACGGCAAAAATAATACAACTTCCAACTCTAGATCATGGGTAGGTAGTTCCTCTCATGAATCTTCAACTTTCGTAAAACATAAGCTACTAAATGTCTATTCTACATAAGCACACCACCTAAGCCCATCTTGGACATGTCACAATAAACCACAAAAGATTCCTCAGGGTCTGGTAATATCAAAATTGGCGTTGTTGTCAACTTCTTCTTCTGTTCGCAAAAATTTTCTTCATATTTGAAATCCGACACAAAAGCTTGACCCTTTCGATTAAATTGGGTCAAGAATAGAGCTAACTTAAAAAAAACTCGATAAATCTTCTATAGTAACCAGCCAACCCCATAAAACTTTTGATCTCAATAGCTGACTTCAGAGCCTCTCGTTATAACACTGCATCTACCTTAGAAGGATTGATCGTTATACCACCGCTGGAAATCACATGATTGGGAAAGCTCATCTCCCGCAACTAGAACTCGTATTTAGATAACTTTACATACATCTTATTCTCTTTCAAAACCTAGAGTATAGTATGAAGATGTCCTACATGATATTTGTTTAATTTAGAGTATACTAGAATATCATTAATAAACACTCCCACAAATTGATCCAAATAGGGATGGAAGATCCTATTCATATACTCCATAAACGCACCAAGGGAATTAAACACACCGAACATCATCATTGAGTACTTATAGAGAATGTATCAAGTCTTAAAAGCAATCTTCGGGATGTCTTCATCTTTCACTCAAATTTGACGATAGCCTGATCTTAAATCGATTTTGCTAAATACACAAGCTCCTGCCAACTGATCCATAAGGTCGTCGATTCAGGGAAGAATATATTTATTCTTGATGTAACCTTGTTCAGTTTCTGATTGTCAACACATAGTCTGATACTACCATCTTTCTTTTTCACTAACAAAACTGGAGCTCCCCAAAGTGATACACTAGGTGTGATAAATTTCTTCTCAAGTAGATCTTCTAACTGTTTATTCAGTTCACCCAACTCTAGTGGAGTCATTCTGTAAGGTTCCATCGACACGAGTCTAGTATCGGGTACTAAATATATGGAAAACACGACTTCTCTCTCTAGAGGTAGATCAGTAATATCATCCGGAAACACATCTAGAAATTCACACCCTACATGCAAATCATCAAATGTCGTTTTACTTTCAACTGTCAAAGAAGCAAACATCGTAAACACTTGGGCTTCATCTTCCAAAAACTCTTCTAGTTGTCTAGAAGATATAAAATGAGGATCTTTCTCTTCCACGAACTCAGGAAATAACATTGTCTTGTTATATCAGTTGATATAAATACAGCTGAACTCTCACTAGCTCATACCCAAAATAACATCAATTTGACTCAATGGTAAGCAAACTACGTCAATACCAAAGTCCCTACCATATATATATATATATATATATATATATATATATATATATATATATATATATATATATATATATATATATATATATATATATATATATATATATATATATATATATATATATATATATATATATATATATATATATATATATATATATATATATATATATATATATATATATATATATATATATATATATATATATATATATATATATATATATATATATATATATATATATATATATATATATATATATATATATATATATATATATATATATATATATATATATATATATATATATATATATATATATATATATATATATATATATATATTATCAAAGGGAAATTTAAACAAACTAAAGAAGTAGTGACTGATCCATTAGATGGAGTATCGATAACCATACTACCATTCATAACAAACACCACAAGATTCAATCTTTTCCCATAATCAACATATATAAAGGAATGTGTCGCACCAGTATTAATGACAATAATCAAAGGAATATCAATAATAAAATAAGTACCTCGAATCAGATAATCAGATAAAATAACTCCCGATCCTCTATCCGCATAGGTGATGTCTCCACAGTCAGGTTATCTCTCACCTGCACATCATCTACTTGGACTACATGAGACGGATCCGCAATGTATTTCCTCAACTGAGATACATGGAACACGTCATGGAGATTAGCAAGCGACGGTGGCAAAGCAACACGATAGGCTACCTCTCCAATCCTCTGTAAAATCTGATAAGGACCAATGAAACGCGGCGTCAACTTACGCGACTTCAATGCCCTACCAACACCAGTCATCGGAGTGACTCGAAGAAACACATGATCTCCCTCTTGAAATTAAAGTGTCTTCCTCCTCTTGTCATGATAACTCTTTTGACGACTCTGAGAAACCTTCATCTTTTCTTGAATCATCATAATCTTGTCGGTAGTCTGCTGGACTATCTCGGGTCCAACCACGGGACTCTCTCCCGACTCATACCAACACAATGGCGTCCTACACCGTCTACCATACAAGGCCTCAAACGGTGCCAATCTCCTCCCTTCTCCAACACAATGTTGTAAGTAAATTCAATCAAAGGTAAGTAGTTATCCCAATCTCCTCCCTTCTCCAACACACAAGCTCTCAAAAGATCCTCAAGTGACTGAATCATCCTCTCTATCTGACCATCGGTCTACGGATGGTAAGTTGAACTTAAACGCAACTTCGTACCCAAAGCACTTTGCAAACTCTCCCAAAATCTCGAAGTAAACCTCAGATCTCTATCTGACACAATGCTAGACGGAATACCATGCAAACTGACAATCCTCTCGATGTACATCTTTGCCAATTTCTCCAACGGGTAATCCATTCGCATAGGAATAAAGTGAGCAGATTTGGTCAATCTATCCACAATAACCCAAATAGCTTCGAAATTACTCGGCGTCCTCGGTAAACCAGACACAAAATCCATAGAAATGCTATCCCATTTCCAATCAGGAATAAACAATGGTTTCATCAAACGCGACGGTTTCTGATGCTCAATCTTTGACTTCTGACAAGTCAAACAAGAATACACAAACTCGGCAATATCCTTCTTCATACGAGGCCACCAAAACACTTTCCTCAAATCTTGATACATCTTAGTAGCACTCGGATGAATACTCAATCCACTATGATGTCCTTCTTCAAGAATACTCTTCTTCAGCTCAATAACATCAGGAACACATACTCTATCGTGACACCTCATGATACCATTTTCATCAATCCGAAAATCACCACCTTGACCTTGGTTAATCAGAGTCAACCGATCAACTAAACTCAAATCAGATTTCTGTCCTTCTCGAATCTCGTCAAGAATACCACTAGTAAGCTTTAACATACCCAGCTTAACTCCGTAAGAAGTCTTCTCACACACTAAGCTCAAATCGCGAAATTGCTCAATCAATTCCAACTCTTTTACCATCATCATCTACATATGCAACAATTTCCTACTCAATGCATCCGTTACCACATTCGCTTTACCCGGATGGTAATTCAAACCAAAATCATAATCCTTCAGAAGTTCTAACCATCTCCTCTGCCTTGCATTCAATTCTTTCTGATCAAAGAGATATTTCAAACTCTTGTGACCACTAAACACCTCAAATCTCAAACCAAACAAATAATGCCTCCAAAGTTTTAGCGCAAATACAACGGCGACCAACTCTAGATTATGTGTCGGATAATTATTCTCATGCACTTTGAGTTGCCTTGAAGCATAAGCTACAAATTGTTTATCTTTCATCAACACACCTCCCAAACCCATCAAAGAAGCATCACAATACACAACAAACGGTTCTGCCAGATTCGGCAAAATCAAAACAGGAGTTGTTGTCAACCTTCTCTTAAGCTCTTGGAAACTTCCTTCACACTTTACATCCCAAACAAAAGCTTGACCTTTCCTAGTCAGTTGCGTCAATGGTAATGATAACTTGGCAAATCCTTCAATGAATTTCCGATAATATCCTGCCAAACCAAGAAAACTTCTAATCTCAAAGACTGATTTTGGAGTCTCCCATTGCGATACCGCTTCAACCTTCGATGGATCCACTGCAATACCTTTACTGGAAATCACATGACCAAGAAAACTCACTTCCTTCAACCAAAATTCACACTTAGAAAGTTTCACATACAACTGCTTCTCTTTCAACACAGACAACACAATCCTCAAATGTTCGACATGCTCTTCTTCATTCTTCGAATAAATCAAAATATCATCAATGAACACAACCACAAACTTGTCCAAATAAGGATGGAAAATCATGTTCATGTACTCCATAAATACACCTGGCGCATTAGTCACACCAAATGGCATCACAGAATACTCATAATGTCCATACCTCGTTCTAAAAGCAGTCTTCTGAATATCCTCAGCCTTCACACGAATCTGATGATACCCAGATCTCAAATCTATCTTACGAAACACACTCGCACCAACCAACTGATCCATCAAATCATTAATCCTCGGAAGTGGATACTTATTCTTGATATTCACCTTGTTCAATTGTTTATAGTCCACACAGAGTCTCATAGAACCTTCTTTCTTCTTAACCAACAACACTGGTGCACCCCACGGTGACACACTCGGACGAATAAACCTCTTCTCAAGTAGATCTTCAAGTTGACTCTTCAACTCTTTCAATTCCGACGTGGACATACGATATGGAGCCATCGATATCGGACTAGTTCCAGGAATCAAATCGATCGTAAAATCCACTTCTCATTCCGGAGGTAAATCTCTTATCTCCTCCGGAAAAACTTCTAGAAAATCACGGACAATTGGTAAAGCATCAATTGCTCCACTTTCACCAATACTCAAAGTTTCCATCAACATGAATACCTTCGCACCATCTTGTACTGATTCCTTCACTTGCATAGCCGTCATAAACAAATCTCCTTCATCATCAGGTTCAGGAAAAATAACCGTTTTGTCAAAACAGTTAATATAGACACGATTGAATTCCAACCAATTCATACCAAGAATAACATCAAGTTGATCTAAGTGAAGATACACTAAATCAACTCCAAAGTCTTTACCAAAAATACTCAACGGATAATTCAAACACACATACAGGGTAGTTACCGAACCCATAGCAGAAGTATCAATAACCATACCACCACTCATAATAGACAACTCAAGATTTAACCTCTTAACACAATCAAAGGAAATAAAATAATGTGTAGCTCTAGTATCAACTATAACGATTAAAGGTATACCATTAATGAAGCACGTACCTCAGATCAATTGATCTTCACTAGCAGTCTCCGATCCTGATAGAGCAAACACTTTCCCATTCCCTTGAGTCTTGGCTTGTCACACTTGGTACTAATGTTCCCTTTCTAACCACAGTTGTAGCAAGTCACATTCGCACCGCTTCTGCACTCAAGAGCTTTGTGGCCTGGCTTCCCACACTTGAAACACTTCATCCCAACATTCTTGCACTCAGGAGCACGATGTCCCACTTCACTGCAATTATAACATCTTATCGGGGTGGAAGCTCCTCCCCCACCCGGCTTCTTGCCGTAACCAGCTTTCTGTTTCCCCTTATCAGCAGGAGTCACATACGGCTTTCCTTTGAATTGACCTTTTCCCTTCTTATCATTTAAACTCTTGTAGTGGCTAGACCTAGCCCTACTATCTTCATCATAAATTCTACTCTTGTTCACCAACTCAGAAAATCGCCTAATTTCGTGATAACCAACAGCTTGCTTAATTTCAGGCCTCAGACCATTTACAAACTTGAGACACTTGGATCTCTCAGCACTAGTAGTGTTATAATGAGGACAAAACTTAATCAATTCCTCAAATCTTACCGCATACTCGGCTACAGTTGAGTTACCCTGCTTCAGCTCAAGGAATTCAATTTCCTTCTTACCACGCACATCTTCTGGAAAATACTTCTCCAGAAATGTCTCTCTAAAAACATCCCAAGTAACCACAATCTCATCCTCTTCAAACCTTTGGCGAGTATTACCCCACCAGTCCTCAGCTTCTTCTTCAAGCATATGAGTGCCAAACTGCACCCTCTGTGCATCCGAACAGTTCATGACTCGAAAGATCTTCTCAATCGCTTTCAGCCATACTTGTGCTTTGTCAGGTTCATGGGTTCCCTTGAAAATCGGTGGATTGTTCCTTTGGAACCTTCCCAAAGCACGAAACTCGTCTTCGGCATTGTTTCCAGCATTCACATTGGCTTGAGGATTCTGCTTAATTGCTCCAGCCAACATCGCCAAAGCCTCCGCAATCGCTTCATCATTCCTGCCTGCAGCCATTGTTCTTGATTCCCACAACAAATCCTCGTTAGAACAACCATATGGATAGTGCTACACACACATACCATATGCATAAGGGAATGAACACACTAAAAACTTGGTCAACTGACCGACCTGCTTTGATACAACTTAATGTAACACCCCTTTCTATACCCCCAAATAAACAAATAAATCACTTAATAAAATTTCATCAGAGTAAATTTGAAACATGGTATAAAAGAAGTATGCCACATCATGCACAAAATAACATATAACACCTGCTCTATAAAAGACATGTAACAGTGGGGTAGCTTCAACAGAGGAACTTAGTCTTTACACCCACATCTCAATATTTAGAATTAAAGCGGAAAATCTAAACATTGAATCACTTAAAACATGTAATCATATAAATACATATCATACAGTTTGTTTCATCACATCATTCGTTTTTACATAAACGTTTACCATCAGATACATATATAAATGTATCTCAAAAGAATGCTATACAATCCTAACTACCCGGTGCTACATATCAGAGCTAACCGACAAAAGAATGAAGTTATACTTCACAAAAGACCTCCAGCAAAACCTAATCTGCAATGCCTCATAGAGCATTATAAAACAGCAGAAGGGTGAGAAATATTATCATAATAATCAATGCATATAATCATATATATATATATATATATATATATATATATATATATATATATATATATATATATATATATATATATATATATATATATATATATATATATATATATATATATATATATATATATATATATATATATATATATATATATATATATATATATATATATATATATATATATATATATATATATATATATATATATATATATATATATATATATATATATATATATATATATATATATATATATATATATATATATATACACACACACACACACACACACAAACATAGGATACACATATTCTACATTTCTCACCACAATTCATTATCATCATCATATACATCGCAATATGTGTATATATAAACAAATATGGAATGATCATCAAGCATATTTATCATGCACACATCCATCATCCTCATCACTTCGCATAAAATTTACATATGCATACATTCACATAACATTTATCTCTATGCCATGTGACTCGATGCAACTCATGTCATGTGGTACCAACACTTGTTATCATTTTTCGGTTTTTACATTTAAACCGGGTCCGTCCTCTAGACCGATAACAACAAAAGCCCGTCCTCTAAGCTTTCAAACCCACTCTTCTAGGCTTGGGACAAGTCCCTAGTCTCCACGAAACTAGCAAGCATTGCCTCTTGACTAAATGATGCATATGCAATCAACAACCAAATGCACTTAAGACCGTTCTCGCATCTTAATCTCATGCATTCTCAATAATTCATCACACAAGAATTATAATAATGATTGCACACACAACATATCTCAAATAATCAAAATATTCATAATTCAATACCATCACCACAATTATCAAGCAATGCACACATATTCATAATATGTTCTCATGCATTCTTCACATACAATTTCAAGCAATGCACACATAGTCACAATATGTTCTCATGCATTATTAATAACATCGTGCCAACGACAACAAACTCAATTACAATCATCATGCACTTTAATCAAGTTAAACAATGCATATATTTGTCAAAAGACCACATTTCATAATCAATTCCACAATCTAGGATTCATGCCATACGACTACCCACAGCGCATCTTATCACAATAGTACACAAACTATTCAATTCAGATAAGGACTAAACATAATCAAACCACACAATCAACATTGGATGGAAAACACGGGAAAAGAAAAATGTTGTCACATTTGCTGACCTTCGCCTGGCGAAGCATCTGGCGAATGCTCGCTGCTCCACTCGCCTGGCAAACTCACTGGCAAAGGCAGACAGTAGCTATTGGAAGTGTTCGCTACCACTCGCTACCTCCTTCGCCTGGCGAAACCTCTCGCCACCTCTTTCGTCTGGCGAACACACCAGCGAAGACTGAGTTTGGCCACTGTAATGGTTCGCTACCCACTTGCTGGGCTTCGCCTGGCGAACCTTCGCTTCCTGTTCGCCTAGCGAACGCTAGGGAACCTGCGAACTCAGAACCCCAAACTATTCAAAATCGTCCAATCCTCCCAAAATCAACCGATTCAATTCCAATCAACTCCAGTAATCTTAACCCAACATTACCCAATTAAACTACGCCATTTATTCCCGATTCTAACCGTTCAAACATCGGTTTTTACCGATTAATCCATTTCGACCTAAAATGGAAAAATGTAGAAGAACATCCAACAATCCAGACCAATCATACATAATCATAAACATTGATAGAATAACAACATTTCACACCCTTACCTTGATTAATCGATAATTGGAAGTTGTTCTTGAAGAATCCAAGTTTTCCTCTTTTTCCTTCTCTTTTCTCCTCTTCCTCTTTCTTTCTCTTCTCTTTCTCTTATGTTTCTATCTTTCCTTTTCTTTCCACTTTTCCTCTTATATGTCTTTCCCTTCTAATTCTCTCCAATATTTTCTTCTCTCAAAATATCTACCAATTCATTTAATTAATCATCCAATAATTAAGATAATCCAAATAAATCAATTAACTAATATGAATAATTAATTATTGAAAATTTGGCTGTTACATCTTACACTGCGTACTAATATGACCAGTTTCTCCGTAATTGAAACAAACCACAATAGCATTCTTGTATTCTGTGACTCTATGTACTGCCTTCCCGTATTTGAAGCATGATATTGCAGTACACTCTGAAGCACGATGACAAAGCACCCCACTTTTGAAACACTTAAAAAGAGCAAGAGCACATCCCCCACTTAGACTTTTCCCACCATTATTTCTCTGCTGAAACTTCAGCTTACCCTTACCATCTAGAACAACATACGACTTTATGCGGTTCTGATTACTACTCCTCTTGTCTAATACTTTTGTAATGAGTAGATCTTAAAAGGCTATCGTCATCATAAATACGAAACTTGTTAACCTACATAGAGAGCTGACAAATCTCTTGGTATTCGATAAACTGTTTGACTTCTGGCAAATTCCACATTTAAACTTGATGCATTTGAACCCTTAAGCTCCAACCCCTTTGTAGTGGGGGAATAATCTAGATAAATATTCAAATTTAGCATCATAATTCACAACAATCATGTTCCATTGCTTGAGCTTGAGGAACTCGATCTCCTTCTTGTTGTGCACATCGGCCAGGAAATATTTCTTCAAAAATCCAACCTTGAACACAACCCAAGTAATCTCATTACAACTAGCTTCAAATCTCTGTCTTACATTATTCCATGAGTATTCGGCCTCTTTCGACAACATGTGAGTACCATAAAGAACTTTCTGACTGTCTGCACAAGCCATCACTCAGAAGATTTTCTCGATCTCTTGCAACTAAACCTGAGCACCCTCTGGGTCATACCATTCCATAAAGATTGATAGATTGTTTCTCTTGAACTTGTTCAACCCACGGGATTCGAAATCTTCAGCTTGTGGATTCTATTGAGCTTGTAAAGCATGTCCCATCCCTTGGGCCAGAGTTGCCAAGGCATCAACAATTGCATGATCATTTCTTCCCGTTATTTCTCTATACGCAAACAACACTTAGAAGAAGAATTACATTAACAGTGTTCACACACTTGACGCATACTAGAAACAGATAAAAATCATAAGATCTAGATTGACGGACCGACCTGCTCTGATACCACTATATAACACTATAACCCCCGACTCTTAATATAAAATAGAATTTCACAACTTAGGATGCTAATCAAAACACAACATCCATATTTCATAAATATTTTTCAAAAATCTCGCAGTGGGACGTATCTTAAAGCATCAAACATTTATTTTAAGGAAGCCACTCAAAGGAAATAAACTCCAAACATCGACTCAAAACAAATAATACATCTCATTCCCAATGTTACAGATCGGAGCATATGAACAAACTAAATAGTGATAAATATTTAAAAAACGAAGACGAACTCCTGCTGAGTATTTGTACAACATTGAACAAGGCCAAAAAAACAACAAGAAAGGGGTGAGAATCCACCTTACAATTGTTATTGTGAAGATCAACAACATGATGGTAAACAATATTCACAAGTATATTATTCACACAAAACACAATTACAATTCAAATTGTAATGCAAATGCTAATGCAACCAAATCATTCATCAATATGCATGTGGTACCTGGTTTTCTGAATCAGAGGTGTGCTAATGATTATCCTATCTCTGGTTCCTCTCTGAATTGTGTCCCTCTCTAGACATGAGACTATCATGGTTCCTCTCTGAACCTGACCTCACTTAATCAATCTCCTAGCTAACTCAAAAATACATGCATGCATGATTATGTATAAAAGACAAGAATGCAACTCAAACCATCATCATAAATCATCATAAAAGAAATTCATCATCAAAATATGTTTCCACTCTTTAACCATAAGATTACCAATAACAAGCCTCACTATAATCCCACCGGATTACTAACCACAAAAATATAATTTTAAAAACAGTTATTAGTCATTTCAAAGGAGTAAAGTTATCTTATTACTCAACAACTCTAAAGTCATCAAAATTACTCAGAAAGTCCCAAATTTTATTATATTATTTATAACTCAATAGAGTTCTAAAAAAGCTCAACAACTCAAAATCTATCTCAACTATCAAAATGACTCTAAAGTACTCAAAGTTACTATAATGTCTTCAAAAATGCTACAAAGACAACTCTTCACAGGTAATAACTCTACTAACTCTAAGGGTTATTAGCTTAACTCAAATCACCCAAAAGTGACCCTAAGGTTAACAAAAGGTCACCGGTCTCAAAAAATGCTCAAAAATCAACGAAAAACTCCCTGAACTCATAAACTACTAAAAACAGCTCGTAACGACTGAACCTGGTGTTGAATCTAAAATCGTCGTCGCAGCCCGATGACAACCGCCTCGCGGCGCCCCTCCCCAAAATCTGTTTTTGTACTGATTTTTAATTTTTCGTGGAAAAGGTCTAATTTTTCGAAAAATTACGATTCTGACTTTTTGGAAAAATTTAGGAAAAAATTACAAATCGTAAAAGTTTCTGAGAATTTCAGAAAAATAGTCAAATTATGGTCGCTAAAAATACACAGACATCAAAAAAAGAAAAAATTTGTTACAACACGTGTTACATCAAGATCATACAACAATACACATCGATATCAATAACAACCATTCACAGTGACCATAAGGGATTTATCCCAAATCCAAATTGGTCATCTACAGTGACACAAATAAGCTAAGCATTTATCAATTTATGCCAATAAAGATTTGCTCAAATCCTATTTGGCCAAACACATTATAGAAGAAATAACAGGGCATTAACCCTGACGCTACTGGGAGGGTAAGGACCCATCACCCCTGGCTGCCTAAAATCATCCATTAGTAAAGTAGTCCCCTCCATCCCCATTTACCTTAGAATTGCATAATATTTTGACTTTTGCCTATTGCTTCTCCTTCCTATAGCTCCTTAGGATTCCTTCCTCTTTATCTATTTTCCACTTTTACGTTTCAGACTAAATCTCAATCCCTCACTTTTTCCATTTAAAAAACCTAAAAATGTTTTTGTTAATTCTCAACTCTCCCCCAACTATTGGATATTAATCCCTAACACTCAAATTTCATTAAACTTCTAATTTCACCCCATAACTCACAATTCCTATATTTATATTTTAATTAAATAAATATTTAATAAAAACCCTAAAAAATCTGAATTATTTTTAATAATTATATTTTCTCCAATTATTACTAAATAATCAAAATTATTTAAATATCTCTAAAAATTCAAATAAATCTTATTTCATTTTTCTGCTCCCAACTCTATAATTCCAGTAATTATAAAATTACTAAAATACCCCTAAACTTTCAAAACCCCAAAATGGCATTAATAACACAAATAAACACTCTAATAATTAAATTAAGTATTAGTTTAAAAATTGGGATGTTACATGGTGCACCCCCTCTTAGAAGCTAGTGACTCCAAGGGTATAAGTGGTGGAGCTTAGAGATGTAAACCTCAAACCAGATGTGGAGCCAACTCTTGGTCGAGGACGGTTCCCAGCAACGTTGGAGAACTACGTTAATTCCTAACAAACAGGACTGGTAAGAGTTATTCTAGTTCTTAACAACTTGAACGGGTATGAATTACGCTTGTTCGCAATAGACGTGCAAGTAATGACAAAATTCTAAAGATAATGTTGGTTCCCAAAATGTATGATAGATGAACCAAAACATAGAAAACTACCCATATTCCCGACAAGGAGGAAGCGCAAAGAAAAATTGAAACGAACAACATCAAATTCGAGGTCAAACAGATCAATGAAAAAAGAAAACAACTAAAAAAAATTGTTTAAAGCAACCCGGTAGTAGAAAAGAATTTTAATTAAAATAATGAATATAAGTCATTATAAAATCCAAAAAGGGAAACAAAGGCACACAAATTGAATCAAGACAAAACAAATTATTCAAATGGGCTTCATTATCTCATATAATGGCACCATCTCGGACCATTATCTCCTATAATGAATGAATTAACAACATTCAATTGTCACATTAGTGCAGACTTGAGGGTTTAGGGTACCCACGGGACAATGCAAGTGCATGTATGCATGCATGAATTCTTATACATTAGGTAATTGCTCATGACATTATTTTATCTATTTAATTTATCAAACATAATTATTCCATATAAATAACACTATTTTACAATTCATTTTTCACACTCACTCTACTATAACATTTATAACTCTAATAATCTACTACAACCTTTCTATTACTCAATCATAATCAAAATGTCTCTGTCGTGGATAGGAGATACGCATCGTAGAACACAAGAAAACATGGGAAAATATGTAAGTTTTTCTATGATTAAACTTTTTGATTTACTTTTAATTAGACATGATCATATTTATTTTTTATTTCAATATGTCACAGGTACAACACAACAAAATTTTTGAGGTACATTCTTATTTCCAAATCACTCTTAATATAAAAAATTTATTGTATTTGAAAACAACCGATTTTTTTTAATGTTGCAAAAATAGGTAGTATAAAAATAAATTCAAGGTATTGTTAATTTACTAAAGAGATGGAGACTGGAAACAAATACCTTATATTTTTCAATCGGTGCATGCACTATAATGTTGGAGGATGTGAGTATGTTGTTAGGTTTTCGCGTAAATGGTCGAGTTGTTAATGGTAACACCGAAATGAGAGGTGATGTATGAGTTGATAATTTAGGAATAAATCCATCAGAAGATCAAAAAGGGGTATTTTGTGAAAATTAGATGATTATAAGGTGTTATAAAACATTTAAAACTAACACCATCATCCTCCGGAGAGGATAAAGTTCTTCATGCAAAAATTTATATTTTGCTGCTCATTGTTAGATTTTTAATGCCAGACAAGAGTAATAATTTTGTGCATTCTTGTTGGTTGTTGTTGATTATAGATATTGATAAATCAAACAAATATGGTTAAGGTTAGACTTGTTTGGTTATATATATAGGAATATATACAAAGCGGCTAAATTTGGAGTAAAAAGTATGGAAGGATGTGTATTCTTGCTTGACGTTTGGGCATATAAACATATGTCATTAGTTTCACCTTAATATTTCTCTATGTTTTTTTAATAAAGTATTCTTACACTAAGGATTATTATACTTCTTGTATCAATTTATATGGAGGACATCTGTTCAATATGAGTCATGAGATTATGATGATAACTTGATTTGAAGTGCAAAAATATCTGGTGTAAATGTGCCTTAAAACCTTTGTTGATGAAGATAAAGAAAACATAATTTGGAGATTGCATTTACCGCAAAAATCAGACGAAAAGTCGAGGAAAAAAATTGGTCGGTGAATAGTGTCGTCCGTACGCTAAATAGTGCTATCTGTATGGGTGAATAGTAACGCTCGTACAGATGAATAGTATTTTCGAGTTTTCAGGGTTTTCTCGATTCGGTCCATGGATCCATGTGATTTTGGTCTTTGTTTATTGTGTATTTGCTAATATAAATATGTATCTCTTATATATTTTGTGTGTGACAATCTTAGAGTTTTCACCAACAAGGGAGACCAAGGGTTTAAAGGTATAGCATAAGGTTTCAGCTATGCACAAAGAAAACCTTAGATTACACCTTGTGTCTGAGTGATTCATATATTGAGAGTTGGAGAGGTAGGGAAACACTTGGGGTAGAAAATAGGGTTGTTCTTAGGTTATATTATTTGTGTATGGATTATTATTGTTGAAGACCATTTATTTTGGTTGCTATTGTTCTTTGCCTCACAAATTGATATTGAATTTTGTCGTAATTCACAACAAGATCTTTAATTTGTTTCTACAAAACTAAAATGCATCGGACTGATAGGGTTAAACACCAATTTGGATGTAAGAACAAATACCTTCTCCGTCAAGATGTCTTAAAAAATAACATGATATGTCTATGATCAAGTAAAGAAAACAAAATTTTGTTGATTTGAGCAATGAAGAGCAAAAAGAGTGGAAGAGATGACAATGTCTGATCTTGAAGGGCCACTTACTAGATGGTGAGAAAAAGTCAATCCTAGAATCTTTGGCTTGGATAAACTCAATTCCATTAATTATATGCTAACACCCCGTTTCTAAATGACCCCTATCAACGTGATCATCTTCAACACAACAAGATGTCCCGCCCATGCATCAAGAAATTCTCCAAGTCTACCCATCATAATTTTCCTCCCAACCTTCTTCTTCAAGCAACCCATATCCAAACACATACCTCTAACCGATCCAATCACAACAATCTTATGACCAACAAAATCACAAATGCCAACATATACCAACATTCGACAAACATACCACCACACCCAAACTACATAACAAGAAACATTTTATACCACTCAATTTCAACAACAAACTCCTTACACTCTAATCCCTCAAAAAAAAAATACTATTATCAACAATCACAACAACAAACCTCATTCAGTCACTCCTTGAACACCCTCTAATTCCTCAACCAAATTTTGACTACTCAAACCCCCCAACTTCAACAACACAACTTTAACTCTTTATTCTCTTAACTCGCTACAACATCCAACCCTAAAAATATTATCTCCCTTTAGTTAAATAAAAAATACCAAACACCTACAACCAACCAACACAATCCGATAATGAAATGAGTACACAAACGATAATGTTTTGAGTTATCGGCCCTTTTTTATGTCTCATTTTAATAATAAAAATACATTGCATATTATATCACAGCATGACCAAGATCTATCTTTTGACACTACACAATCTCCTCCAAGACGTCAAACTAAAGAATTAAACAAAGAAAAGTGTAAGAAAAAATGCATCACATGTGAAACAAACCATCCTTATAATCATTAATTTGTATTTCATCTATAAATATAAATTTCTTCATTATATTTTTATCTATATTTAATTTTTTAAATGAAATTAATGTTATTTATTTTAAAAATATCAAATAAATTATTAGAATAGTTATTTTTAAAATAATAGTTTAAAATATTTTAATAACTTAAAAAGACATTTTATTATAAAAATCTTGACTTTATTATTATATTAATTAAAATAATTAATTTTAAATAGTAAATAATACTTTAAACGGAGTGTGTGTGTGTGTGTGTTGAGACTTCCATAAAATAATGAATGAGATGATGGATATATTGAGACTTACTTTTAAAACTAGGCATTTTGCAATTATTATTTTCAAAACAGATGTCGTGGCAAAAAGGGTATGACTTGGGGTGGATTAAGGGTTTAATCTCTCATTATCTAATGTATTTGTTCCACTCCACCTTATTTTTTGCAAAAAAATTTAGACAAAGATATTAATATAATTTTATGCATTTTATACTTTAAAAGTCCAATGTCTACGGCTTATATTACACTTACAAACTAAGAATTAAGGTTTGCATCCTTAATTAGGTCTATCTCGTTATGTCATAAATTTTTACGAGACAAACATAAACAGTCAGGCATAACCATCTGTCACCCTAAGATGCACGATAAACAATTAGTCATATTATGAAGTCTGGACACTTACTCGATGATACATTCCGCCCTGCATTTAACATTAATTGTATCAGATAGTGTACAACATCCTACAGATAATCAAGCAGTGTAATAATATTAACAAACCCAGAATAGAATATCATCATTTTATGACTTTTCCTTTCCCTTCACTTTCGGACATGGCATGCGTCAACATACGAAGTGAGTTTTAACTTAAGAATGCATCGTTGGTCCAAACTGTATCAACAAACACTATAACTCCCTGGCCCCTATAGTGCCACTCAGCTCAAGAGAAAGGCTCGAGAAGGGGAGAAGCAATACTCATCATATATTCAATTTTGTAATGGAATCAAGTTTTGGGACATGACTTATAAAACACTAGTACTCCTATACTATACATAATGGACAAAATACATGGGGTTTGGTTGGTTATAGTTATAGCTTTATAATTTATAGTTGGAATAGAATTGAATGCATTTGTTTCTATTTTATGCACAATCACAACCAACATTTAGCAAAACGTCTTTAATTTTCTAGAGTTAAAAGTAGGTCTCATGTCTATCTATATATAGACTCCACAAAATAAAAAATTAAAATGGTGAATAAGTGAATGTGATAAACACTTTATTTTTCTAAGAAAACTGAATATCAACACTAATTCACGTGTCTTGTGTGTTCAACAAAACATATAAGTAGTTTATCTTATTTACTAACTACATCTGACAAATCATAATGAGAGCCATGCGAGGAAAACTAAAAAAGAAAAGAAAATTGTCATCTTTGTAAAAATCAAATAAAAATATATTTGCACCAAATTATTTTATGTGAAAAGATTTGAAAAAACTCACTTAAGTGGACAGTAGGATTAATTTCTTTGAATTAGTCGGTTGTAAGGATGCATGCTAAAATTTAGAAAAGAAATTTATGTGAAAAGTTTGTGATAGAAAGAGAGTTTATCTTAGACACTGTACTAGTTAGACAAATTCAATTTCATCTCATTACGTTTTTTAAGGTACTTATTTCGGTGCAGAATATAAAATCGAGAAAATTGATGATATATAGGTAAAAAGTTTTTATATGCGGTAGTATGAACTTCTGATATTGTATAGCAGATGTATACCTATAAGATTAACATTCCAATATCTAAGTTCGTAAGGTCAATGAGGGGTAGATAAGTGAGAAAGAATGAATAATACATATTGCGACACGTGACAGAGCTTAAAAATGAAGAGCGGTTCAAACTGCTCCCGCTTATCTTCAAACTGTTCCCATTTATCTCGATCTGAGGTGCGGAAGATTGTTTGATTAAATATGAAAGTCGGTGATGGAAAGGAAGACCAAACATGATGCGTGAATTTTTGACAAGGTTCTACCAGTTCGGGTTCCACTTTGAGAAAATTTTGGACTGGGCCACTCGAGTTTGGTCGATCTTATTAGGTTATTGGACCGACCCAGAACAGCTGCCCTTGGATTAATAATGATATTTGTGAAGTTAGGATTAGGATAAAAAAAATCTTGAGACTGGCCTCTAGAATGATCTTCCTAGTTGCCTCGATGCTCTCGGGTTGGTCCACATCTCGGGATCGGGGGTCAGAGAATGCTGAGTAGGAGTAGGTGACATAAGAAACATGCATATTAAATGTTTGTCGTGTATTTAAAATGTTTCACAATTAATTTCCTCCATTTGACCCTGGACCCCTAGGATATGGAGTGGTGTTGTCATAGTTCTCGAGTGTACTCAAGTGTACTTATGGCCTTCAGGTTAATCTTTAGTCATCGATTTTTCCTCTTGGTATTCTTATTCTTTGATGTAGGTCATCCTTCTTCAATTACCTATTAAAAAGGATTTATTACCATAAATTTTTCTTCTACCTCTTTGTCAAAAAGTCGTGTATTTCCTTTCTTCTAGCTATTCTCTCTAGCGTTTAAATAATGCTTCTAGTTATATGTTGATTGTTTACTTTGACTTTTGCTCTCGCACTTAGGCAACATTTTGAGTTTCTGGTGTTCCTTTTTCAACCCATTTGACTTCAACTTTGCATTTTCTTGAGGTAACACTTTCTTCCTTTACCCTTTTATGTGTTTCCATTTATTACTTATTCATGGCCAACATAGAAACCTAAATATTTCATTTGTGGATTTATCTAGTGGGAATGAGATAAGTGACGCTTCCTTGCACACTGAAGTTGTTGACCCTGAGATACTGAATGTGAATCCTTCAGCAGTTTAGACTTCATCGTAGATTTTCTCCATTCTGGATGTGTCATTTTGCTCCAAGCATGGGGTTGGTCTAAATTGTCATCTCTAGCGCCCATCAACTGCAACAACTTTACATTCCAGTATACTCAAAAGTAAGTTAATAACATTATTTCCATTTCCCTACTTTACAAATTATCATCTCTAAATAATTTATTTGAACTTTTTGGTTTAGATGATCGGGTCATGGTATGACTTATAATAGATGTCGTAGACAATGTATCACTCAATATCGCAATCTCCTGGATCACTTTACACCAGAATATGTATTAATATTAAACGAATCAATTCATAAAAATCAATTTTTAATATAACTCATTTTATAATCTAATCTATTTTCCTCTATAGTCTATTTGACGTACATATCTAAACTTGGAAAGTCAATATGAAGTAAGAGAAGAAGATGTAGTCGTTTAGACTGCATGCACACTAATCATCAGGTTCATCACTATGGAGATGCACCATAGTGACCGTGTGAAACTACAGTTTAGAATGCTTCAAAATATCACAGATCCCACTACGTGCCTCAGACAATGGCACCAACAAAAAATTAATGAACAATGGAACTTTGACAATTGGAAGGACTTCGCTAAATTTGAGTGTCGTAAATGGAGGCACCGTTGTGACCATGTCTTATGTGACGCTATGATGTCAACCCAATCTAAACCAACTAATACTTACATGGCTTGGTACAGATCGATTACAATTGGGTTTGTCTCTGAAGATAGATATTTATATGACTCACGCTAAACCACTTACACATAAGAAGCTTCAACGTCTAACCCCCCCCCCCCCCCCCCCCACCACCACCACCACAAAATTACTAGACCAGTTACTCACACCCCCTACCCAATAAAATTACCAATCCACAAACACACAACTAAAACATGTTAGACATTCAACCACAATATCAAGAGCGTCCCCCATACCATCCTCAACAAGATGATTATTATCAAGACACCCAAATGCATATGCCCCTAAAATATCATCCTACCATAGCAAAAACACCCAAGGAACATCTAACACAAAGTGTTCCTCCTACCATGGCCAAAATGCTAAAATATCACAACAACCATATGGCTATCAAACACCACCATAACTATTTCAACCTTTCTCTAATGAATCGTTCATACTAATGTATCCCTTCAATAGTTTAGGTTGCACACTAATAACCCCATCAACACATCCCAACTACTCTGGCATGAGTCACGAACTAAGTTACAGCAACATGTCACTTTATACAAAAGAATTCTTAGAAATGCAAAAACTTCTTAGGGATTCTAGTGATGCTCTTAAGACCTCAAACACTTAAGGTGAATCAACAATGAGTTATGATAGCTATAAGGTGTGGAACTGGTGGTCAGTATGACCAACTCAGTCGTCATCGTTAGTGTTTATAAAAGTATCTTAATTTAAATATTAATGTTTATTATTTATGTTTAGAAAAACACAAAATGCATTGCCGCCAAAAGAAGTGGTGCCACCATTGAAAATGTTTATGTTCTTGCTAAAAAAACACTAAAAGGTTAACTTCATTGTTATTAGTCAAAGAGAGTCTAAAATGACTGGTTGAAGTGTATGTTATATTTTTCTTTGTTGATTTTTGTATGTCTTTCACCCTCCAAGTAATCTCCTATTTATATGGCTCGACCTTGTCCTCCTTCATTCATGATTACCCTCTTGTATCCCTCATAAATACCTCTTTAAGTAGCGTTCGTACATAATTGTCATGTAACGTCTCTCCCCTCAATAATTATAACTCTCATGTCATCATGTAAATTTTTGTAACTATCTCTTGCAACTTTTTAGATGGTATTGGCATCATACCCGACTTGCACGAACGAGGTCGCCGCCGACTTGTATGAACGAGGTCGACTCCAGTTTGCTTATTTTAGTGCTCCTAACCGGATTCCAATTTTTAGGTATGAACATGATCATCCGACTTTATAGCCTCTTCGTAGGAAAAGATGTCCCCATGTTATGTATGCGTTAGATGGGAATTATTGATCTATTGGTCAGATAGTCAACTATCTCTGATTTTGACTATGATAAATTGAATGACTTGGAACTCCGGTTTTTGGCCGTTTTGGGTGCTTTTCTGGTAGTGAAAGTCAAAGATCTTTTACGAATGGTTAATGACCCCGAACAATTTTTTTTTAATTTTTTGGGTAATGCTTGCACATTTATTTATCGTTCTATTATGATATTATCAATAATCCTGTTCAATGATTCTGGTCCTTTTATTTCTCCGAACAAAAGAAGTTAATGGTTGAAGCTAGGGCGAGGTGTAGAGATCAATCTGCTTCTAAGAGGGACCTCACGGGTATTCAGATCTGGAGCCTCAAAAGAAAAAAGTTAGATGTTGTTAGAGCCATTCCAGTCATGTTAGAGCCTCATCCGATCTCAACTCCTCTCCCTGCAGACCCAGAGCCAAGTTCTCTAAAGAAGATGAGGACCCTGATGAGTTACGACGTTAGTCAAGCCGACCTGAAAATTACCATCCTGATGTAGGACTCAGGTAGCAGACATCAATATAAACCCTCTTCGGAGTTTAAATTCAGGTCCAATAGCTTTGATGGATTGAGATATCTCTATGATCATCTTAATTCAACCGAGGACGTCGAAAAGGTGAAGTCTACAGGTGCTCAACAATTGACCCAGAATTTAGGGGCCTACTTGATGAGATGTGCAGTGATGACACGAGGTTTGTTTGAAGTGGGTGATGCTCATGAGCAAAACGAGGCTCACGTTTCCAAGGATGTGAATCACCTGAAGGCTTATTTAAAGGTTCATACCGACAAAGTGGAGGAGTTGAACAAGCAGCTATCAGAGATGAATAAGCAAAATGAGACATGGGAATCTCAGTTATCGGAGATACCAAGCATAAGAAAGTCGTCAAGTCCAAAGGCTTGGAGCTGAAAACATCTAACGCCGGTTTGACCCAAGAAACAGAACAAGTTCGGGCTTTTAATGAAACTTTAAAGAAATCTCTACAAGATGTCCAAGTGAAACTACTTTCCGGTGGTGATGAAGCGTTTGAAAGGGCCAAAGCTCAGGCGTTATGCATCGCACCAAACTTAAAAAAATTTTCAAAGCAATGGTAGATGGGCAGTTAATCGATATGAAAAAAGCTTATCCTGAAGCAAAAAGCTCCAAAGACGCGACGACGAATGATCAAACATTAAAAGCTCGGGCGGACGAATCTAAAATTTGAATTTATTTAAGTTTTGTAGGATTGTTCATCAATGTCACAACCTTATTAATGTGTTTTTAAAATATTTTGCATTTTTTATTAAAAATAAAATATAAAAAATTATGGATTTTAAATTTCGTCTAAACACCTGTAAATTACGATATTTGTTTTTTCTTAATGCAAAGACGTTTTGATATAAAAAAAATGAAACACGCATCAAATAAAAGAAAACAATAAAAAATATAACAAGTAAAATTATTAACTCTGACAACTGGCATTGCATTGCTAGTTTAAAAAAAAACATTGGTTACAGTTATACAGCGTTAAAAAAATTACCCTAAAATAAAGATATTCAAGGAGACAAAAAAAAATAACTAGCGGCCGTTAGCAAGAGTAGCGACGGCCGAGTCCTTGCAAGGACTGAAAGGTGGGCTCGGTTTTCCAGTAGCAACAAGACGTTGCACGAAGCTATCAATTCTATTTCCGTTTGTCTCCGTCAGTAACCGTTTCCCTCCAAACGGTAACGACTCCAATCCTCTTTCCTTCAGCACCACCTCTTCCGCCCCTCCATCTTTCCCCAAACCAAACGCCTGCAACAAAACAAACGCCGTCAATTCATAATTTCTATTTTCTGAATTCTGACTTGAATGCAGAGATCAGAGATACAGTAGAAGAAAAAAGTAAAAACGATTAACCTATATACCTGAATTCTGACGTAATCCGTACGATTCCAACAGAAAGCGTTTCCAAGCATTTGGTCAATAGTCTCGGAAACGCCGTCCAGAACAATGTCAACCACCGACGGCGTTGAGCACGTGCGGTTCTCACACGTTTTCGAGTTCGACGATCCGTTTCCCAAGGAAAGGACCAAAAGATCCTCCACGCCGTTCACCTTTGGAAAATCGCGTTTATTATGGAGAACATGCGTGACTGCCGCGGCCGTAGGATTGTTCATCACCAAACCGCCGTCTACGGCGGAGCAAGAAGTTTTTTCATCGACGGAATTGAAGTTGAACGGCTTGAAATGGCTCGGCGTTGCTGATGTGGCGCGGCATACTTTCCAGAGTTCGAAGTTGAAGCTGGGAGATTCGGAAGCATCGGCTCGTGAAAAGACGAATGGAGCCGAACTCTTGAGGTCAAAGCAAGGTATAAGCAACGGTTTACACGTGTCCTTCAAGGTCAACATCCGTGCATCTTCTTTTCTAAAGAACACTTGCTTCAACACGTTATCCATGTTCTTCGACGAAAATCTCCGTTGCCGCCGGCGAAATATTCCGGCGGATTTGAGTTTGTAGAGTTCCGAGTTTCTCTCTGTGATGATACTTACAGCTTCTCTTGCAGTATACAGAGGCCTACCGAATGCATCGGCGGCGGTTATCATTGCGGCAAGAATGGCGCCAATGCCGGTACCTGCAACAATGTCGAAGAAATCTGATATCTGAGCATGGAGATCAGATGTCTGGAGACGGATCTGATCTTCGAGGTGGATTAATGCAGCGCCGGCTACAATGGCGGTGGTTCCTCCGCCGTCAATGCTGAGAATGCGGGTTTTGGTGGATGTATCTTTACAATGAGAAAGCCATTTGTGTTCAAGTTTGGAGAAGATTTCAAGGGTGACTTTAGTGAGATCCATATTTGAGAATCTTAGAGTTTCTCAATCTAGGTTATGATATGAATGAATGATTCAATTTAATTGCAGAATTTAAATGTGTGTGCAGCTGCAGGTGTGTTGCAGTAATGGAGAAGAGATGAAAAAGGAGTGGAAGGTGAGAAGGGAAAGAGTGTGTCACGGTTTGGTGGTGAAAGGAATAAATGGATGAGAGTTTTGTACGGTACCGTTTTATCTCTTTGATTCTCTGCTCTCTCAATAGAGAGTTGGTGAGAGTTAAAACTACAAGACTGAAAGGTGCGTTTGGGAAATGGGTGTAGTGTAACTATGTACGCGACCCTTCGGTTTTTTCTCCTCTTTTATTACAGTGTCCTACTACTTAATTATAGTAGAAACAGACTTATCATAAACACAAATAAATATAATTTGAGCAACCAAACACAATTGAAAAAAAGGAATAAAAAAATTTAACTTAATGTTATGTTTTTGCCCAAAAAGATGTATTTGGGATTGTGGACATAGTACAAATATTTTTCATATTTATAATTGTAGTTACTCCATCCATTTAATAATGAAATAAAAGTTTATCCACTGTTATAAAAATTTTTTTGAGTGAATATATTTTTAGATTAAGAAATGTGTAGTATTAAATCTAGTTAGTAAGGAATGCCAAACAAAACTAAACATTAGTAAAAAAATAATTTTAATTTATTCTATTAAATCAATTCAGTTGACAGCTGTATAAGAATATTATAAGTAAGTAAATAAATTTGAATATGTCGCGTTTCATTTATTCAACTTTTGAAATGGTGAATTTCAACCACTCAACTCGACAAAAAAATATATAGTTTTTTAATTAAAAAATAAAGTGATTATTGTTTTTGTGTAAAATTGATTGACCTTCTTGATGCTAGTCAAAGAAGGTCGTAAAATTGTGGTTGGAGTGTCTGTATAGGTATATGATTCTGATTGCCATTGTTGGCGGTTCAAGGTTTTTCGTAGGTTTACTCTTTATTACGTTATTTATCGTACATATGTCCCCTTTTTCTTACATCCAGACTTCTTTATTTGTATTGTTATTTTTCCTCTCCCCTGCATCCCAAGAGACCCATTCAATAGGATAACAATTACAACCATCTATTATTGATGAAGACCATAATGCTTCATAATTTTATGGAAGAATGTTGTAATGGTCGATTCATAACTTCATAACCGATGAATGACTTTTGGCTACCCTTTTTAGAATTTGAGGGAAATGCTTCCTTTATGAGTAATCCATCTCGGGCATATTGAAAACTCAGGGTGTATACTCTATAGTCGCTATACTGATTTGTTCACATCATCTAGGAACACACCTCTGATATCTCTAAGGCTCAGACTCTTATTTATTTCATAAGTAGCAACTCAGCTAAATATTCTTAAATACCCGGCACGTCCGACCTTTACCTCTCGGGCCTAGTGACTCATAACTCGGCTCTGAGAATTTTCGAGATGTATAATTATTATTATTTATGCTTAGTATTTTGGACCGTGAAATTGAATGTCTTTAAGGCAATATAACTTCTCATTGGTTGATAAAACTATTTCAAGAGAAGTGAGGAGGTTTGCTAATGAAGTTTATGGAGGAAGGTTTCATCTATGTTTGTGTATTGAAAAATTAGGTGTTATTTTTTTATATGTAATTAGCGTCTATTCTCCGTATAATTTATCGGGGGAAGAGGAAAAGCTTTACGAGGATTTATTGACTTTGAAGAACAATAATGAAAAAGGAAAATGACGTTTAGGAGATGATTTCAATTGTTTGGTGGCTAAATCATGATGAAAAAGATTAATGAATGTCTGAGATTCTATCGAGATAGACGAATTTACATAATTTGTAATTAACATGGAGCTTATTGATGCGCATCTATTAGGAAACATGTACACTTGATATCGGAGTGACGACTCGACAATGAGTGGAATAAATCGATTTCTTTTATCAGATAGAACTATCGATTTATGAAATGTGATCGTACCTGACCAAAAAGGGATTTATGATCTGCCACGCATCGTTGATCTGCTAGTTGCTCACCAATGGTATGGAAGAGGAGGGGGTGTACCTGAAATACACTCTGATGTCAAAGTAAGTGACGAGCAGAGTGGAAGCAAGTACAAAGAGAGAGTAAGAGAATTAAGTTACCTGACCCTCTAGTGAATAGGGTATTTATAGTGAGCCCCCAGCGCAGGGCCAACGGTTACCTAGCACTAGGCTGGGCTGTTAGGCCCAATGATAGTAACTGCTAAGGCTAACGTGGCATCGTGAAGACCAGCACGTGGTCTTCGCCTTAGGGTAACTGTTCTGCACTACCCAGGAGGAGGAAGACCGAATCTCCAAGACGTGGGTAGTTACTTTATGACGTGTCCCTGCGTGATGGACACATGAAGAACGTGGGAGAAGGCCCGAGGAGCTCCCCGGGAGGACAAAGGATGGTTGGTCGAATGCGAGGGTCCTAATCGACGACGGGGAAGAAAGAGGCTGGCTAGTCGGGTGCAAGGGCCCTGCCCGACAGGTGTTGCCCCTTGCCCGACGGGGAGGAAGGTGATGTCCGACGGATCTTCTGCCCGTCAGTGTGGTCCTATTGGGCCTAACCCCAGTGGGCTTTGGGCCTGCTGAGCAATGGGTTGAATGTTGGCCTAGTCTAGAACATGAGCCCCCCAAGTCGTTGGCCACGGTCGGGTGAGCTATGACTTGAGTAGAGAGTGGCGTCGGGTGCGTCGATCTGTCGGGCAGGATGCGAGAATGGCGTCGGGCTCCTCGGTTCATTGAGCAGGGTGCAATCGTGCCGGCCAGTTGGGGTTGAGGGAAGAATTTGAAGAGACGCAGGGAAGATGGAGCATCGCCACGTGTCTTCTTGTGACGGCTACGGGCTAGGTGCTTGAGTACCTGGCGACGATTCATTTCCCGTGCTAGGGGTATATATACATTGACCTGACTCGTCTTTTTGCTCATTCGCATATTCGTAGTTGCTCAACGTCCACAAACTTCTGTTCGAGACCTTCGATCGCTTCTGCCCGACAACAACATTTCTGCATCCATATCAAGTAAGTTTTTGCACCCTTCTTTGTGTTTTTGCTGTTTATGGCGGTGTTTCCAGCGGCTCCGTTTGGGTTGTTGGGCGCACCGCGGGTTTTTTCGGTGAATACGCCGGAGGATCCTTCAAAATTAGGGTAGGAACGACCGTCCCCGACCCTTGCGATGAGCGTCCCGGGGAGGATGAAAAAGGACTTTGAATGCCCCGAGGACAAAGGGATGAATGCCCCGGGCACAAGTGGATGTGTGCGTCGAGGACAAAGAGTGTGCTCTCTGGTTCTCCTCGGGGGATAAAGTTGCCTCCAGCTCGCCTCGTGAGCGGTTAGGCGACCACGCCCTTTCACTTGAACTGCGGTGGAAGGGTGGATTTGATTTAGCTGTCGAATTCACCAAGTTTCTATGCTTTTTAGGTATAAAATGGTTGGTCATGCTAAGGAAGAGGTGAAGTGGTACTTATTCGCGGACGAGGGGGGTCGTGAGGACGAGGTCGATCTGGATTCTCCGGAGAGACCTTTAGAAGAATGGGTCGGGGAGGAACCCCTAAATTATATATCGAGGTTCGTCCTCGACGACTCTGATGCGTTCGCGGTGATAGAGGATAGGGTGGTCGGGAGCTCCCGTCGGTTCCGCGCATGCCGACCTCGAGAGACCGATCGTATATGCTCGCAGTATGATGGTGGTCGGTTCCCTATGTACGAGTTCACCTTCAAGGAGGTGGGAATGCAAATGCCCTTCACCGACTTCCAGCAAGGTGTTTTCGATCATCTAATGTTGGCGCCGTCCCAGCTTCATCTGAATTCCCTAGCTTTCATCCGAGCATTCGAGATCGTCCGCAACTACCTGGAGCTCGGGGGTTCCATCCCGCTACTCTTCTGCGTCATCCACCTGCAACGCCAGACGGTTGTTGGTCGACACAGTTGGGTTTCATTGAAGCAGGCGACTAGGCTCTTTCGGCCGTATACCGATTATGTTCGAGAATTTAAAGATTGCTGGTTCTTGGTCATGCCGGACACGGACGAGGCGTATGAGACCATATTTCGGAAGGAAGTTATAGTCGTGGACGGGCGTCACCAGGACAACTATGCGTCTAACTTCCCCCTAGACTGGGCGGACCTGCATTTTCGCTCGGGTACAGACAATTTCATCTTCAGGCCTGGTCGGCTGGGCGAGGAGGACAGCTTAGCCTTCCGAAGGCTGGTGGACTTCGTCGGTCGTCTTCCTCCTCGGAAATGTGTGTCCCCCGACGTGGAGTATATTTGCGACGCAGACTGACAGATACCCGGTATATTAATGTAAATGCTCTGCTCGAATGTAGGACGGAGGCTGAGGCTCATCGGCTTCTAGATATTTTGGGTGTCTCCTGTAACATCCATTTTATTTATTTAGTCATTTTGGTGTTAATTTAATTATTTTATGTTGGTGTGCCCTTAGGTGGGGTTTGTTTGTATATGATTGGTGAGTATCCTTGATATATAAGAATTATTTATGGAGATGTGGTGTTGAGATACTAATATAATAGTTCATAGTATTATTATTATTATTATTATTATTATTATTATTATTATTATTATTATTATTATTATTATTATTATTATTATTATTATTATTATTATTATTATTATTATTATTATTATTATTATTATTATTATTATTATGATGATGATGATGATGATTATTATTATTAGTATTAATATTATTATTGGTGGAATATTATTACTATTATTATTAATATTATTATTTTGATAAAATAATATTATTAATATTATTATTATTATTATTATTATTATTATTATTGGAATTAAAATATAAAATAAGAAGTTGAGGGAATTTGGGAAGTTAGAAAGAAATGTGAAAAGTCACGATAGAAACTGTCAGAGAAGAGAAATGGGAGAGACCGTGAGAACGAAGAACAAGGAGAAAGGGAAGAGGCTAGGGCTATCGATTCTTGAAGAATTCTTCATCAATCGGAGCGGTAATCGAGGTAAGGGGGGAGAAACTGATTGGGATGGTAAATTACATGAAATTGGGTAGAGGGGATTCTTTAACCCCGTAGGAATTTGATGCGTATGAGTTTTATATTGGCATGCTTATAATTATTGTTGATGCTGTTGAATTGATGAATGCTGATGATGCATTTTGGTGTATATATATATTATGGTGATGTTGGTGAGATTCTATGTTATTACTGTAGTGTTGATAGTAACCATGAATATAACTTTGGTGAGATTATGTGTTGTTCCCTGTGGTGTTGGTAATGACCATGATTATAGCTTTGGGAAAATTATGTGTTGTTCCCTGGGGTGTTGTTAATGACTATGGTTAGGACCTTGGTGAGGTTCTGAGTAACTCTGGAGTGTCGGTAATGTACCGTAATGTTAGTGTTAGAGTAAGGATTATAGGTCGATTGTTGAGTATAATGCATGTGGATTATAGTACTGATGGAATAGGAAGTAGAAGTGGAGAATTAGGCTTGAATTGGAGCAAGGTAGCAATTCTGGACAGAGAGAATTTGAGATGTCGCAGACAACTCGCTAGCACTTCGCTAAGCGAGCTAGTAGCGAACGTTTGCTAGGTACTCGCTAGGCGAGTGAGGTAGCGAACAAGTCCTGTAGCTTCTGTTTCCATTCGCGAGGGGGTTCACTAGGCGAACAGCTAGCGAGCATTCGCTAGAGGCTCGCCCAGCGAATGAGTAGCGAGCGTAGCAGAATGTAATTTTATGTGCTGTTGTGCCTTGTGCGCTAGCTGTGTAGTATCCCTTTGACCATGATGAGTGTGTGGATGATGATTGGATAATGTAGGGTGTATATTGGGTGATAGGAAGTGAATTCCATAACGGTTAATTTAAGTGAACGATTAGTTGGTATGTGTATTATATGGAGCATGGTGAAGTGTTCGGTAGGATCGTGTATCCCCGGGTGTTGGGATGTGGTTATGCTTGGTGTTATAGTGTAGACTCGCTTAATATTTAAATTAAGTACATGATTAATTGGCGTATGAAGTATATGAAGTATGGATGTGGTGATCAGTGGGATCGTGTGCATTCGGCATGTCGGAGTATGAGGATACTTGGTATTATAAGGTGGACTTTCTTAATATCTAATTAATATAATTGAGTGGTGTATGATCGTTTGTAGGATGTCTTGGGTTGTGATAGGTAGAGAGATGGTGCTTGGTGGTGAAGAGTGTATACTTGGCGTTGAAAGGTGAAATTTTGAAATATTGGATTTAGAAGATATAATTACTCGGTGGGTGAGATATATGTATATATGCATATGTAGGTTGTATAGTAAAGTGATCGGAAGGATTGGGTGTACTCAGTGTTCAATATGAGTTCCCTTATTATTCAATTTGATTAATAAGTATGTTGGTGTGGGAGATATGTGTGGAGTATGGTGATGGGATCAGGGAGATCGTGTGACATTAATTAAATTAATTAATTAATGAATAATGTGTATATGTGATGTATGGTGATGTGATCTGGGGATTGTGTGCACATTACGTGCTTGTGTTAAATTGTTGTGCATTTGGTGTTATGCATATTCATGGTGTATTGGTGGGATGAGTCATTGCTCAGTGGAGTGTATGTGATTCATTCGTATTCCTTTGAGTGGGGAATGGTGAGGACAGATCATGGCCAAGGGCGGGTGTATGTGATCTATCCGGGTTCGCATTGAATGAACCAATGAGTCGGTACCGCATGCATGGTGTTGCGTTGCATAATTGTGTCGCTTTCGCGAAAATAAGGTGCCGGCACAACAGAAGAGTCGCCACCTTTCGTTATTTATCCCTCAGAGCGGGAAAGGAAACGATCGGAAAAAACCTGACGAAAAAGGGTAAGACAAGGTCGTCGCAACCATTGTCTGGGTTCGGGAGTCGGTTACGCAAGGGGAAGGTATTAGCACCCCTCACGTCCGTCGTACTCGACGGGATCCTCACTTGTTGGTTTACTTGGACGGGTTGGTTATAATCTATCTACCTATCAAGGCTAGCTGAAAAAGAAAAGAAAAATGACTCGGCAAAGCGTCGCGCTTTATGCCTACGTATTCTCATCAGAGAATGAGAAATCAGAGTCAATGTAGTTCGGCCTATGAAGGGTTATAGGGGAATGTAGCTCGCCAAGACATCGCCATCTTGTGCCTACGTACTCTTAACAGGTATGAGAGATCAGAGCATACGTAGTTCGGGAAACTATGGTTTATTTCCTGTCTTTTACGAAAGAAGTGTTTTTTATTGTGTTTGCGATTTCAACCGCACTAGAGACTATGACATGAGAGTGAATGCGTCGCATGTCACCCAAAGGGTACCATACTAAACATCCAGACCGTGGAAAAGAAACTCTCCCACAATCCTTTCTCAGATAGCTTAAGGCTCGTAACGTACGAAAGAAATCATTCATGATTACTGTATCTTAAACTGTTTTGAGATGAGAAGAGAACAGGCCCAACTAGGAGGGAGACTATCAAGTCCTACATGTTATCATGCCATGGATTCATCCTATGGTTGAGGTTTGAACAGGGAACTCCTAGATGTTGTCATGCATAGGTTTCAACCTAAAAGTCTATCATCAAATCCTTATCAAAGTAAATGAGAGTCCTAAGGGATCATGTCAATGATACACCAAAACAGACAAAGCATCAGCTTAACAGTAAAATGCATGCAATGCAAGTGAGGGAGGAAATGTGTGTGGGGCTTCAGCCTCCACAAGCTCATCTCAACCTCAAGGCAGTCATGAAATAACAGTAATCATACTGAAAGATAACCAACATGCTATCAAGCAATAAACAGTAAACTGGAATCATACAGATAAAATGAAATGAAATTGCCATCAGGCAAACAAACCACATGGGCAAGGGAGCTGGGCTCTACCAAATACCCGCAAGCAAAGCCACGCAATAACAATACAAGCAGAGGGAGTCACTCAACCTCTAATGCAATCATGCTCCTAGACTGAACTTATTCTAGATGGACTTAATCTAATGCAACAGACAAATCAAACAAAACACACAATACAGAAAAGAAAAACAGAAGACAGCCTCAGCTCCTCCAGCAGCAACTCAGTCTTCAGACTTCAATCATCAACTGCTTTCCAGGTTTCAAACCTACAATATGAGTTTCAACTCATCCTCTCCCTTAAGCTTCAGCTTCTTTGATCAGCTCCACCTTCAGGCTTCACCTAATCTTCAAGGATCTTCAAGTATCAACTTGATCTTCATGCTCTTCAAGCTTCAGCAGGAATGGCAGTCTTCAAGGATTCATCCTCTTCAATAATCTTCAATGAAGTCTTCATCTTCATGCTCAAGCTCTGACATCTCTCAAGAATAATCAAAACCAGAGAAAATCACTTACTGGATAAGCTGGGGGATATTGAACTGCTTATTTGATCACCAAAGGTGACCTATAAGGGTTCAATATCAGGTGAAGGGTTCCCTCAAAAGTTCTACCTCCTGGGTATAACACTTATCCCTCCAAAGGAGAGAGGTGTATACCCTGGAAGGATTTTGAATCATAGGGAGGAATGGATGTGAAGAATACTATCCATGTTTGGGAAAGAAATTATCTACATCTAAGCTCTTCCTAATCCTAACCCTAAAACAAAACAAAAAGAAGAAGAACAAGCTCCTCAAGCTCCTCCAAGCCTCTTCCAATCTTCTAGTATGCTCCATTATGCTCCACAATGAGACACCAAACTCCTCAAACCAAAGGGAAACTCCAAGGCAAAACAAACTAAACAAAACTTGCCCTAAAGGCCACACAAACAATCATTCAATTCAAAAATCAACCAAAAATAGTATATTATTCTATTAAATCCTAATATAAATGCTAGGGGACCCTACATAACTACCCTTAAGTCCCATATATTCCCCATAGACTAAATTGCCCTACAAAACCTAAATCTAAATTTGTTATGAACCTATGCTAAAGTTTTAATCAAATTCTACACTACTTAGAACTACCTAATTAAAACTACCCTAAAAATTATCACAAAATTATGAAATTAATTCAGGGGAAACCTAAACCATTCATCTAATCATCCTAAAAAGATTGAACTCAAAATCCTAAGGGAACTACTCTAATTAAATCCTACAAGTCAACATATCAACTAAAAGAATTAAAAAAAGCAATTAAAAGTAAAAATGTGCAAAAAATATAAAAATGAAATAAAATGGCTATTTTATGGTTTTATATTTTTCTAGACAGAAAATGGAAAATGGGAAAAAAAGTTTCATTAAAAAATATTCGTTTTTCATTTTGTTATGAATTTTTAAAGGTTCAATTAAAATGAGAAAAAAGAAAATAAAAGGGAAATGCCAGGTGGTGCAGGAAGTAGTGATATGCAGTGTATATACGCTAATGGGCTTATCTGGGAGGTGTTGGAAGTAAGCTTACTAAGCCCATCAGAGATTCAGAAATCAATTAATAAAAACCAAAAGAAAATGAAAACTGCACGGTGTATAAAGTAATGAGATATAGTTCATTTCAATGTTGGGCCCGGTATAGGGGTGGGAATAGAAATTTGGACTAAGCCCATGATGAGGCTTTAATGAAACGAGGCGTTTCATTACTATCAGAGTTTCCCTCTCATCTTTCGTTTTAAAACACGGCCGTTGGATTAAAGTCCCAGTCAACAGTCAATGAAAGATCCAACGCGTGTGATGTCGTTTTCAACCTCTCACTCTAGGGTTTGCTAGTAACCCTCCATGCACGCAGCTTCACACAGCCAAACTTACACCACTCGCATGCCCTCATTTCTCCATTAAATTCACTTCTTCAAAAAGCAAAATCATTCTATTTTTCTCCCTGAATACAACCATGATCTTGGTTTGCATTAAAACCACCTAGAACTAAGAACCCGATACTGCACTCTCCAATAACACTCAAACATCAACCTTCTTAAACCTCCAGTTTCTTGATATCAGAATGCTCACCTCATTGCCCTGATTAACCTAAGTTATTGATCTTGAATTAATTCTCACTACAACCCGAGTTCTTGATCCAATAAAGAATCGTGTCCAATTTTCAATCTTCACCAATGGCTCTATAACTTTCCAGCACTACTCACTAATGGTCTCTAATCAATGCTAACCTAACCATTCTATCTAAGAACACATAAATAAGGGTGTTTAGAAGCTTTTGCATACCTGACTCCTTGGTTATGGCAGATGCAGTTTCTATCCTCTTCAACTCGTACAGCTCTCCAGCAATGATCCTTGTATGCTTCTTTGAGTTCTGTTTGCAAAATAATTGATGTAGCAAGCTTGTACCACTGGATTCGAATCAGATTTGCTTCTTTGCAATTTCACCACCACACCTTCGAACCTTCATCCATGGCTCCTCAAACCAGTATGCATTTGTTCATTATGATGAATGGAGTGGATTTGTGTAGAAGAAACAAATGGAAATGAAGAAGAATAGAGGTTTGATCTTGAATTGCAAATGGAAGAAATTTGATCAATTCTCTCTTTTTTGCACTAACCCTCACCAATTATCACCAACTATCACCAACCTTTCACCAATGGAGATTGTAATCAATATATAGACTGATTTGGAAAGGTCTAGAATCATCTAGATCAATCTAGTAGGAACTTGAAGTTTCATGACATGATACTTTGCATTTCCATTCTCACCATATGATATATCATGACAAAATCCCTTGTAGCTTGGGTAAATAACTTGATTTTCTCCTTACATGAGAATTAGGACAATACACAATGCATATTTCCCTTATTTACTATGCTTTTCCTTGTTTTGGTTTGGTATGCCATTATGCCATCAAGTAAATTACAAAGCAACCCCAAAATTTAAGCCTCAAATCAAAATTGTGGCTGAACCATTATTCTTAAAATGTCCTTTGGAGTCAAAATGACCTATCATATGACATGGTTAGGGTTTATAGCTTGGATTTTATGATTTTCCATTTCACTTGAATTAACTTATACCTCATTTTTAGGCCATTTTTATCACTTTTTGCTATGAGCCTTTCTAACATCTCATGACCACCCTACTAGCCTTAAAACATCATTATAAGCAACTTTTATGTTGAAGGTTTTTCCATTTGAAGCTTGGAAGTAGGAGATATGGCCATATGCTTGAAATGACCTATAACTTCCAAATGACCAAAATGCCCTTGGCTTGTCAAAGCCATAAGTTAAGTTCTACAAATCCTATCAAGGACTTCTAGTACTCTCTAGAAATCTAAGAAGATTCTCTTCAACATTCATGTTGACCAAGAGATCATAGGAATTATCCTACTAGGGCAAAAGTTGTCTGCAAGTTGGGTGACTTTCAAGGACCCAGATTCACATACCTCAGATGACCTGTAATTTGTCAAAACCATAACTTGAGCTCTGCAAATCCTATCAAGGACTTCTACCACTCAAATCAAATCTAAGAACAAGATCTACAACATTCATGTTGTGGGGAAGATGAGATGACAATCACATCTTGATCTAAAACTGTCTGGAAGATAGGGATCAAACTAGGGGATTTTACACTGTCAATCCTTAGAAACCCTAGCTTAAAACTTCTCAAACTCCTCAATCATGACGAGTTGGTCTAGGAATCATCCTTATAGTATCTCAATACATCATTCTATGATCACATGGCCCTTGGATTAGGTCTCAACCTTCTCCAAATCATCAGTTGACCTAGGATTGACCCAGTCAAACCCTAATTCTACCATTCATGGTTGAATCTTCTGAATTCTTGCATAATGACCTTTCTGGGCTTCATGATGGCTTTCAAGACATCTCATAGGCTTTCTCAAAGCTTCAAGTTCACTCTCATAGTCTCAGAATCATCTGAGGAGCACCCACAACTCTCAAGTTATGAAGCACACAACCTTGGTTTCAACCAATTCCTCTGAGGATCTCTTGAACTTTCTGATAAAGGTATCAACCTTCAAACACTTGATGGGTAAATAAATGTTGGTCAAATTTTGGGGTGCAACAGTTGCCCCTATTCAAACGGCTTGAACCTGACTGGGTGAGAAGCGAACGGCTCTCAGCCAATCAAGGTGCGAGACGGTTGAATACCGGTAAACCCGAAAATTTACCAACTGCACGAGCACACGATACTCTGCGGGGAACAAATCTTCGAAAACTGGAATAGTAGCTGAACGGCAACTAGCTGGAGAAATACTGATCTGACATCGTCGTCAGTTATCCACATTAAATTCTTCTGATATTGTCATCTGACAACCAAAACACCCAACATCGCCGCTGGAAGACTAAACCACCTGACATCACCGTCAGAAGCAGACAAAATTCTGAGGAACACCCAACATCGCCGCTGGAACACCAAATCACCTGACATCGCCGTCAAGAACAACCACAACTCGGGGAAACAAACATCCAACATCGCCGCCGGAGAACTAAATCTGACATCGCCGTCGATCAACCAAAATACCCAACATCGCCGCTGGAGAACTAAATCTGACATCGCCGTCGATCAACCAAAATACCCAACATCGCTGCTGGAGAACTAAATCCGACATCGCCGTCGATCAACTAAAATACCCAACATCGCCGCTGAAGAACTAAATCTGACATCGCCGTCGATCAACTAAAATACCCAACATCGCCGCTGAAGAACTAAATCTAACCTGACATCGCTGTCGATCAACCAAAATACCCAACATCGCCGCTGGAGAACTGAAGTATTCAACATAATCTCTGCTGGGGAGTTAAAGAGTCTGACATCGCCGTCAATCAAACATCCAACCTCGCCGCCGGAAACAAACATAATCTGACCTCGCCGTCAAAACAAACATCCAACATCGCCGCCGAAAACAAACATAATCTGACCTCGCCGTCAAAATAGACATCCAACATCGCCGCCGGAAACAAACATAATCTGACATCACCGTCAAAACAGACATCCAACATCGCCGTTGGAAACAAACATAATCTGACCTCGCCGTCAAAGCAAACATCCAACATCGCCGCTGGAGAACTGAATTAACTGAAAATACCCAACATCGCCGCTGGAAAACTGAAGAATCCTGACATCGCCGTCGAATCCAAAATACCCAACATCGCTGCTGGAAAACTGACATACTCTGACCTCGCCGTCAAAACAACATCGTCTGACATCGTCGTCAAGGTGAAGGAACTTCATTGGAGAATTGGTCACATGGTAACCGGTAATTCATAGTCGATCATACCGCTTCACGGTCAAACTTCAATCATGGAGTCTTCAGGAGAGATTTTAACTTCGCCGTCGGAAAACTGCTGGGGATGACGCTTCGCCACTGAGGAATCTGGAGAACTATCAAGTAACTCCGCCCCGGGGGTCCAGAACTCATTCTGGATAAATTAACTCTACTGAGGACTTCAAGAATCATCTTGAACAAATAACTCTGCCTGGGACCTTCAAGAATCATCTTGAACCGATAACCATTCTGGAGAAACATTCTATTGGGGATTCTAGGAATTATCCTGGGCAACTCTTGCCGGGGACAAACCAGTCACGGCCTGAGCAGCTTCCCAGGACTCGGCTCTCTTGGGGCTTCAGGAACCATCCTGGGCGATCTTAGCTGGAGACTCCAAGTATCAATTTGAGCAACCAACTCTGGAGACTGCACCGGGGTCTTAAGAATCATCTTAAGCCAACGGCCCTGCTGAGGATTTCAAGAATTATCTTGAACTGAAGACTTCGCTGGGGATCTCAAGAATCATCTTGAGCAAGCGACTCTGGGGGAGAATGTCAGGAATCATCCTGAGCAATTGATCCTTCGGCGGAACACCTGTAAAAAGAGAACGGTAATAACCTAAATCATGTTTATTATGCATATGCTTCGACGCTCTGCTCCACACGGTGGAAATGCTATGCGTTTATGCTAAATGCTATGCACTCATGCACAATGATGCAATCCCGTCAGCAAAATAAATGCCGAGGGGGAAATCCTCCTGTCAAGGAGATGGAGCTACTCAGATAGAGGAATCATCCTGCTGAGGAGAACGCGGATACGCCAATATTAATTGGACTCCGTCCGGGGAAATGATCTTCGGCTGACTGCTGCAGGGGAAACAACTTCAGCTGCTCAATACTCCACTGGGGAAACCAATCATGGTCTGATCAATTTCCAAGGATTCGGCTCCCTTGGGAATCTGCAAACTCGGCTGGGGAAGAAGAAATCCTTCTGCTTCGCTGGAGAGAGTACGACTCTGGGGGAAATACAGCATCGGCTGCTTAACACTCTGCTAGGGAAAGCCACTCATGGTCCCTACTGCTTCCAAGGATTCGGCTCTCTTGGGGATTGCGAACTCAGCCGGGGAAAGAGAAATCATTCTACTTCACTGGAGAGTACGACTCTGATGAGGAATTTCAATTCCGCTGGGGAAGAAGGAATCATCCGACTTCGGGGGAGAGTACAACTCTGCAGGGGCGTACAGCATCAGCTGTTCCAACACTCCGCTGGGGAAGAGGGAACCATCCGACTTCGAGGGAGAGAATAAGACTCTGGCGGGGAATCTCAATTCTGCTGGAGACTTCAGTCTGATACCATCAGTCGCGGCATACTTTGGCGTACGAACAGTTTCCTGCGAAACCTGCACTTGTGACCCGGTGCGGGGAAAGACACCTGCTTCGGCGACTTTACTGGGGAAAACACGAGCTTCGGCACCCGAACATTTCTATGAAATCTGCACTTGTGACCCGGTGCTGGGGGAAAGAAAACGTCATTCTTCAGCGCTTGACTCAGCTGATGAGGTGACGTTCCTTCAGGACACGTCTGCTTGGGGAGAGAGAATCACCTCTGCCTGGGGAAAAGCTAACCACCTGGTTCGTGTTTCAATATGCACATGCTGGGAAATGCATGGATGAGTGTAATGCTCCGTGCGAAATGGAAATACTACATTTTTGTTATGCAATCATGCAAGGATATGCCCCAGCAAAATAAATGCTGGGAGGAGGAACCATCCTCTCGGGGAGAGTAACCACTCTGTTGAGTAAAAAGCTACCCTTCAGGGAAACTGCAACCTGCGCCAATCTCAACTGGGCTTAAACCTTGGGGCGACGGGCTCCTCCGGGAAACACAGCACATCAGGCTGAGCAACACACCACCCTCTGCTACTCTGCATAGGGAAAGCGATAAATGCCCTGAACGGCTCTCTAGGAAACGACCCTTCTGGGGAACATAGCCTTCAGGCTACAAGACACTCATGTCATTAAGTCCTCAAACTTACGGGGATAAACAAACTTCAGCTTGCTGGACAATCCTTCAGGATCTGCTTGGGGAAACACTTCATCTGCCAATCATGGCTATGCCCGGCTGGGGATATCAATCTACATGCCTGCTACTGGGGGAGTGCTATCCTCTTGCTGGGGAAAATGGCTACACTCTGCTGACGATATCAATCTTAACATGCTGAGGATAACTCTTGCACACGTCTCACGGAGACTGACCCTTCTGGGTAACACTTGCTGGACCATCAAGTCTGATGAGGAATACCTGTGTATCAACACTGCTAGGGGTGTCAATCCTTAGCTACTCATGGTACAACTCTGTTGGAGATGTACTGATCCTATCAAGGAAACACCTCTGACGTCTGCGGAAGATAACAATCGATCACTGAACTGGAATCTCACTTCACCGAGGAAAACAACCCTGAACGGTCTTTTTGAGCACCTTAAGTCCTTATAGGGTACGAAGTAATCTGCTGAGAAATAACTCTCCTCGGGATGACGTCAAAATCCACCCATCTAGAGACTACTCAATAGGGGAATCACCGCCGACTTCTGCTTGAGGAATGAGTCAATGACCTAGACTCGAAGGTAATGGGAGTCACACTCGGACTCTGTGGGGATACAACATTGCATCAGTCCCACTGCTGGGGAAATAAACCCAAATCTGCCGGTCAGGGAAAGCTTCAGTCTCAACCCACCTGGGAAAATAGCACATCAGGCTAATCAACGTTCAATGCTTGGGATGGCCATACTCTGCCAGGGATATCAATCCCGCCCTACCGAGGCTAATCTAGACCCTACTTTGATAAGGGATAAATGCCATCTCAATTTGCTGCAGTCTCAAACTACACAGGGGAAACAATCTCAGACTGTACGTCTCTGCTGAGAAACAATCCTGGTTCAACAACGTCAACACAGGGAATACAGACTACCAATCATGGAGCCGAGTAACAGGTTAGGCTGCAGGATAACAATCCAGCGACAACAAGGCTTCTTCAGAAGGCTCAGGTTTTGGCAGGGTAATGACACGATTCCCTGACACTCAATTCTTGCTAGGGTGAACAAACTTAATTGGACAACTTTCCCCAGTACAATTCAACTTGCCCCAATCCGCCTTCGGGAATAATTCATTCTGAACAGAAAACAGCTGGCAACAAGACAATCCTCAGATGGCTTGCCCCAACATCTGTACAACGGAAGGATTCATCCTCCACTAATCAACTCTCAGCATACTTGGCTCCAATATCTCTGAAGTAGCTTGCCCCTGAACGAGCGATGAGCGACTCAACGTGCTCTGATTGAACACTGGAGGGATCTGCCTTCAAATCGCAAGAATTCTGGATAACTGCCCCTGATTGGGTTTCGAGAAGGTTCACTTCTGATCAACCGCTTCTTGCATAAACTGCCCCATAATCAACCGATACTCCGGGACTTATCCTCAGACAAACTGATTCCAAACTCACAGGAAGCCAATGCCCCAGATTCACAGGGTTTCACAGTATACCATTCTGATTCAGACAGCTGACGATTCAGTCCTGATTGACTATTCCCTGTTGGAGTTCCTTCGTATCAATTACTGACCTGCAATTAAAATTGTTTATTCACGAATGGTAATTTTAATGCAGTGTTCACGTAGATTTTGAAAAAATATTGTACTGTCATTCATTTACGTGTCATGCTAGTGAGTGACGAATGAACCAAAGAGTTCAAACGTAGTGCTGATGTGATCAGTGAAAAATACAATAAGGATATGATTAGCAAATCATGAAGGAGTCAGGTTACTCAACCTTATCGTAATGCACTTTCAGAATAAACCCTGCCTCAATTAGGTCTTTTAAAGGTTGTATCGTGGTCGGGTTCACGGTTCGTGAAACAATGGATATTTGGCTGAAATTATGATTTGTACCCACCCCTTCTACGTGATGATCTCCGATCCTAAAGTCCAGTTAACTTAGCTCGAGCGCTCGCCTCTTCGAGAGGCATGTTGAACATTGGGAACACTAGTTAAAGAATTCATAAGGTGTTTCAGAGTGACAGTTACTCCTTTTTCGTTTTCGGCGTCTGTGTCTACTCGACTTCGTCCTTGTTCGAGGATTTTTCTTTTTTATAATCCTTTCTTTTTCATTCTTTTGATTCCCTAATTTTTGCCTGGACTGACTCTTCAGAGTTCTTTTCGATTTTTCTTTTGAAGTCTAGCGGGATGCCCTTATTTTTCGCCTAAGTATTTTCTTTCTAGCTTTTTCTTTTTTACTTAGCGGGCTTTCTTATTCCTTTTTTTTCTTCTTTTGGAACGAGTCGTGCGACACCGGTTGTCTTAATTGCCCAGAAAGGATTATAACTATTTCACTCCTGGTTGGTGAGGTTTAACCATTGTGGTTGATGAGGTACGACCTCTGGAGAGGAATATGATGTGATTGGTCCTCGAAGGACAACACTCCTCTATAAGACTTGAATGCTCGATCAAGCTAACTGACAACTACCCTGCTCCGGGTTAAGATATGAGGGTTTAAAAATCCGAAAGAAACTCCTACTTCTCGGCTCGAAGTGGTTAACAAGGGATTCTCTTCCTTATCTCTCCGGTGTTTAGGGGATTTGAAACAATGCCTTATACGTCATTGGCAAGGTTTTATCTGAAAGCAATACGATCATCGGCTAGGAGTATTCAGTTTCATCATCCTCCCTCAAATCGTTGCTAATCGTAGTGATAAAGTGGAGTAAATAAAATGCAAGTGTCAGTGCAATGCAGTAAATGAGTGACAACGACATAACTAATTCAGAAAAATGCATATTCACTTTATTAATATTACCATTCGAAACATACAATGTTTAACAGCAAGTAGTAACTAACAGAAAAGAAACTACAAATGCAAATGGTAAAAAATCTGAGGACTGCCAATGCTGAGGACGTCTGCCTGTCTGGACCACTGGCTTCTGGAAATAACCCTCTGAATCTGCGAGCTCAGACATCTGAGAGGTTGTCGCGCACAACCAAAACTCCATCTGGAAAGGAAATACACCCTTTGTCGATCAATTGCTGCACTTTCGCCTGAAAAGCCTTGCAATCTTCAGTTGAATGCCCCAGAGATCCACCGTGGTAACCACACTGAGCATGAGGATTGTACCCTGGAGGGTAAGGCTCTGGCACGGGCTTGAGAGCTTTCGGTTCCACCAAAGAATTCTGAATCAACTGTGGAAGAATCTGGCTATACGGCACAGGCACTGGATGGAAAGAAGCATTCCTTCGTTCTAAGTGGTTGCGAGGCCTCTTTTGATTCTGGTGCTGGTATTCTTTCCGCCAAGGAGTAAGAGGTCGTCGTTTCTGAATGGCAACGGTCCCTTGTTTAGGCGCTTGCATCCTTGAACTTGATTCAGGTAGAAACTGCGAGCGAGGCGATTCAGTCACCAAAGATCGCGGGACATATTCAAGATCTTTCTCAGCTTCAGGCAAAGGAGTGGAATCATTCACCTCTCCTGCAGGGTACGGGATAAACTTTCCCGATGCTCTCATGTCGCCCGGCACAAACCTAATTGTCCTTGAGTCAATAAGGTCTTGAATCTTATTCTTGAGAGCCTTACATGTTTCGACATGGTGCCCCGGTGCTCCTGAGTGGAAATCATAATGTGTGCTGAGATCAACGTCTGGTGACACGTCATCCGGTGGATCCAAAGTCCGAAGCTTAAGAACACGGTTCTGAACCAACAGTGGCAACAGCTGGGCATAACTCACAGGTATTGGGTCCACAGCTCTATCCAGTAGCTTCTTCTTTTGATTATGACCTTCAGGGTTATGCTGAGATGCCTGGCGCGGCTGCCGACGAGACAGGTCTTGAGCTTCATGCTGTGTAGAGGATCCACGAAGTCCACTTGGCTTCAGCACATGTGGCACTGGCGGCAATGGAGGAAGCACTTTGGTCTCCACCTCGGGTGCTCGATCACTCTCCTTTTTTAGCATACTTCTCACCACTCCCATGAGAAAGCTCAACTGATTCTGCAGCTGCTGATTCTCTTCTCTGAGTACTTGCTGGTCCAGGCGCACTGCCTGTATGTCATTCATGACCTGCCCCAACTGGCTTCGGATTTTCCCCAACTCAGCTTGTACCTGCTCCATTAGTATGAGTTGCTCGATTCTGGCTCAAACCTGCAAACACAAGGATTAGAAGACAAGCCCCGGCTTCTGTCATGCAAGATGAATTATGCTAATGCCATGGGTGTCTGTACGTTTAGGAGATCACCCCTAATTCTGGTGTCAACGTGCCAACATAGTGTCAATGCAGTGATAAGACTGGATCCATTCATGGAAGAAAATATCTCATATTGCTCGGGACACCAGAATCAGGGTACGAAATGCGCCTGCAGCACAGACACATGCTAATGGAATGCAAAAATGAATATGCAAACTAATGCAAAATGCAGTCATGCAATAATATATCCGGATAACTGCTGTTGTGGAGATTCTGTATCAACAATCACTGATGAGAAGAAAAAAAACCCGGCGTAAGACCACAGGTCTGATCTGCCAAGAACAACCGTCTGATAGGATCATCTACATAGGATCATAATTCTGCTCTGTCAAGAACAGATGTCTGATAATAAGGACCTCGGATGTATGATCAAGAAATATCTGCTGATGAAGTCTTCAGACCCCAAATCAAAAATCTGCCTTATCAAGAACAAACATACAGCTGCTGATGAGATCTTCAGACCCCACTCAAAATTTGCTCTATCAAGAACAAATAACATCTGTTGATGAGTCCGCAGACCCCAAAATCTGCTCTATCAAGAACAAACCACTAATGACAATACTCTGATCAAACCTACTCTATCAAGAACAGACCTACACCTGATGATAAGATCCTCTGATCAAAACCTGCTCTATCAAGAACAGACATACACCTGATGATAAGATCCTCTGATCAAAACCTGCTCTATCAAGAACAGACAAATCTGCAACTGAGAAACCCTGGTACCAACATAACTGATCCACTGTCAAGAAAACCAGGTAGTCTGAAGGTCAAAGTTTCCTGCAATAAACCCAATCCCACTCACAGGTATGGACCTAAATTGACTCAAGGTACGACATCCTATGCGTTCATCAGCGTCACAGATTTTCAAGAGGGGTGATACGATACCCAGAAGGTGTGGCATCACCAGCTCATGAAGAGGCCTCACTTAGCTGAATCACAAATGATCGGTCCCCAGAGTCGACAATCCACCAAACCAGCAACCGTCTCAACCCAAAGGGTTGAAAGTGAAGCCAACCGGATGAACCTCGTCTGAGCGTGGATTTCATGAGACACTAGTGCCTGCAAAGCAAGCACGCGCCCACTAATTTCCACTCTAATTCTATGGTGCCCTCAAGCCTGGGTCTGGCTTCTCACTCATCATAACTCCCATCTCACAACAGCACAAATAATCATATTATACTGAAAATAAAATTCGGGAAATAAAGTGCGAGAAGTAAAAATGCGATAAATAAACGCAACCCAACAAGTAAACATACAAGCGGTAGGATTGACTCTCGCAGGGAACCGTTGGAGTCCCCAGCAGAGTCGCCAGCTGTCGCTTTCGCGAAAATAAGGTGCCGGCACAACAGAAGAGTCGCCACCTTTCGTTATTTATCCCTCAGAGCGGGAAAGGAAACGATCAGAAAAAACCTGACGAAAAAGGGTAAGACAAGGTCGTCGCAACCATTGTCTGGGTTCGGGAGTCGGTTACGCAAGGGGAAGGTATTAGCACCCCTCACGTCCGTCGTACTCGACGGGATCCTCGCTTGTTGGTTTACTTGGACGGGTTGGTTATAATCTATCTACCTATCAAGGCTGGCTGAAAAAGAAAAGAAAAATGACTCGGCAAAGCGTCGCGCTTTATGCCTACGTATTCTCATCAGAGAATGAGAAATCAGAGTCAACGTAGTTCGGCCTACGAAGGGTTATGGGGGAAGGTAGCTCGCCAAGACATCGCCATCTTGTGCCTACGTACTCTCAACAGGTATGAGAGATCAGAGCATACGTAGTTCGGGAAACTACGGTTTATTTCCTGTCTTTTACGAAAGAAGTGTTTTTTATTGTGTTTGCGATTTCAACCGCACTAGAGACTATGACCTGAGAGTGAATGCGTCGCATGTCACCCAAAGGGTACCATACTAAACATCCAGACCATGGAAAAGAAACTCTCCCACAATCCTTTCTCAGATAGCTTAAGGCTCGTAACGCACGAAAGAAATCATTCATGATTACTGTATCTTAAACTGTTTTGAGATGAGAAGAGAACAGGCCCAACTAGGAGGGAGACTATCAAGTCCTACATGTTATCATGCCATGGATTCATCCTATGGTTGAGGTTTGAACAGGGAACTCCTAGATGTTGTCATGCATAGGTTTCAACCTAAAAGTCTATCATCAAATCCTTATCAAAGGAAATGAGAGTTCTAAGGGATCATGTCAATGATACACCAAAACAGACAAAGCATCAGCTTAACAGTAAAATGCATGCAATGCAAGTGAGGGAGGAAATGTGTGTGGGGCTTCAGCCTCCACAAGCTCATCTCAACCTCAAGCCAGTCATGAAATAACAGTAATCATACTGAAAAATAACCAATATGCTATCAAGCAATAAACAGTAAACTGCAATCATACAGATAAAATGAAATGAAATTGCCATCAGGCAAACAAACCACATGGGCAAGGGAGCTGGGCTCTACCGAATACCCGCAAGCAAAGCCACGCAGTAACAATACAAGCAGAGGGAGCCACTCAACCTCTAATGCAATCATGCTCCTAGACTGAACTTATTCTAGATGGACTTAATCTAATGCAACAGACAAATCAAACAAAACACACAATACAGAAAAGAAAAGCAGAAGACAGCCTCAGCTCCTCCAGCAGCAACTCAGTCTTCAGACTTCAATCATCAACTGCTTTCCAGGTTTCAAACCTACAATATGAGTTTCAACTCATCCTCTCCCTTAAGCTCCAGCTTCTTTGATCAGCTCCACCTTCAGGCTTCACCTAATCTTCAGGGATCTTCAAGTATCAACTTGATTTTCATGCTCTTCAAGCTTCAGCGGGAATGGCAGTCTTCAAGGATTCATCCTCTTCAATAATCTTCAATGAAGTCTTCATCTTCATGCTCAAGCTCTGACATCTCTCAAGAATAATCAAAACCAGAGAAAATCACTTACTGGATAAGCTGGGGGATATTGAACTGCTTATTTGATCACCAAAGGTGACCTATAAGGGTTCAATATCAGGTGAAGGGTTCCCTCAAAAGTTCTACCTCCTGGGTATAACACTTATCCCTCCAAAGGAGATAGGTGTATACCCTGGAAGGACTTTGAATCATAGGGAGGAATGGATGTGAAGAATATTATCCATGTTTGGGAAAGAAATTATCTACATCTAAGCTCTTCCTAATCCTAACCCTAAAACAAAACAAAAAGAAGAAGAACAAGCTCCTCAAGCTCCTCCAAGCCTCTTCCAATCTTCTAGTATGCTCCATTATGCTCCACAATGAGACACCAAACTCCTCAAACCAAAGGGAAACTCCAAGGCAAAACAAACTAAACAAAACTTGCCCTAAAGGCCACACAAACAATCATTCAATTCAAAAATCAACCAAAAATAGTATATTATTCTATTAAATCCTAATATAAATGCTAGGGGACCCTACATAACTACCCTTAAGTCCCATATATTCCCCATAGACTAAATTTCCCTACAAAACCTAAATCTAAATTTGTTATGAACCTATGCTAAAGTTTTAATCAAATTCTACACTACTTAGAACTACCTAATTAAAACTACCCTAAAAATTATCACAAAATTATGAAATTAATTCAGGGGGAACCTAAACCATTCATCTAATCATCCTAAAAAGATTGAACTCAAAATCCTAAGGGAACTACTCTAATTAAATCCTACAAGTCAACATATCAACTAAAAGAATTGAAAAAAGCAATTAAAAGTAAAAATGTGCAAAAAATATAAAAATGAAATAAAATGGCTATTTTATGGTTTTATATTTTTCTAGACAGAAAATGTAAAATGGGAAAAAAAGTTTCATTAAAAAATATTCGTTTTTCATTTTGTTATGAATTTTTAAAGGTTCAATTAAAATGAGAAAAAAGAAAATAAAAGGGAAATGCCAGGTGGTGCAGGAAGTAGTGATATGCAGTGTATATACGCTAATGGGCTTATCTGGGAGGTGTTGGAAGTAAGCGTACTAAGCCCATCAGAGATTCAGAAATCAATTAATAAAAACCAAAAGAAAATGAAAACTGCACGGTGTATAAAGTAATGAGATATAGTTCATTTCAATGTTGGGCCCGGTATAGGGGTGGGAATAGAAATTTGGACTAAGCCCATGATGAGGCTTTAATGAAACGAGGCGTTTCATTACTATCAGAGTTTCCCTCTCATCTTTCGTTTTAAAACACGACCGTTGGATTAAAGTCCCAGTCAACAGTCAATGAAAGATCCAACGCGCGTGATGTCGTCTTCAACCTCTCACTCTAGGGTTTGCTAGTAACCCTCCATGCACGCAGCTTCACACAGCCAAACTTACACCACTCGCATGCCCTGATTTCTCCATCAAATTCACTTCTTCAAAAAGCAAAATCATTCTATTTTTCTCCCTGAATACAACCATGATCTTGGTTTGCATTAAAACCACCTAGAACTAAGAACCCGATACTGCACTCTCCAATAACACTCAAACATCAACCTTCTTAAACCTCCAGTTTCTTGATATCAGAATGCTCACCTCATTGCCCTGATTAACCTAAGCTATTGATCTTGAATTAATTCTCACTACAACCCGAGTTCTTGATCCAATAAAGAATCGTGTCCAATTTTCAATCTTCACCAATGGCTCTATAACTTTCCAGCACTACTCACTAATGGTCTCTAATCAATGCTAACCTAACCATTCTATCTAAGAACACATAAATAAGGGTGTTTAGAAGCTTTTGCATACCTGGCTCCTTGGTTATGGCAGATGCAGTTTCTATCCTCTTCAACTCGTACAGCTCTCCAGCAATGATCATTGTATGCTTCTTTGAGTTCTGTTTGCAAAATAATTGATGTAGCAAGATTGTACCACTGGATTCGAATCAGATTTGCTTCTTTGCAATTTCACCACCACACCTTCGAACCTTCATCCATGGCTCCTCAAACCAGTATGCATTTGTTCATTATGATGAATGGAGTGGATTTGTGTAGAAGAAACAAATGGAGATGAAGAAGAATAGAGGTTTGATCTTGAATTGCAAATGGAAGAAATTTGATCAATTCTCTCTTTTTTGCACTAACCCTCACCAATTATCACCAACTATCACCAACCTTTCACCAATGGAGATTGTAATCAATATATAGACTGATTTGGAAAGGTCTAGAATCATCTAGATCAATCTAGTAGGAACTTGAAGTTTCATGACATGATACTTTGCATTTCCATTCTCACCATATGATATATCATGACAAAATCCCTTGTAGCTTGGGTAAATAACTTGATTTTCTCCTTACATGAGAATTAGGACAATACACAATGCATATTTCCCTTATTTATTATGCTTTTCCTTGTTTTGGTTTGGTATGCCATTATGCCATCAAGTAAATTACAAAGCAACCCCAAAATTTAAGCCTCAAATCAAAATTGTGGCTGAACCATTGTTCTTAAAATGTCCTTTGGAGTCAAAATGACCTATCATATGACATGGTTAGGGTTTATAGCTTGGATTTTATGATTTTCCATTTCACTTGAATTAACTTATACCTCATTTTTAGGCCATTTTTATCACTTTTTGCTATGAGCCTTTCTAACATCTCATGACCACCCTAATAGCCTTAAAACATCATTCTAAGAAAATTTGATGTTGAAGGTTTTTCCATTTGAAGCTTGGAAGTAGGAGATATGGCCATATGCTTGAAATGACCTATAACTTCCAAATGACCAAAATGCCCTTGGCTTGTCAAAGCCATAAGTTGAGTTATACAAATCCTATCAAGGACTTCTAGTACTCTCTAGAAATCTAAGAAGATGCTCTTCAACATTCATGTTGACCAAGAGATCATAGGAATCATCCTACTAGGGCAAAAGTTGTCTGCAAGTTGGGTGATTTTCAAGAACCCAGATTCACATACCTCAGATGACCTGTAATTTGTCAAAACCATAACTTGAGCTCTGCAAATTCTATCAAGGACTTCTACCACTCAAATCAAAGCTAAGAATAAGCTCTACAACATTCATGTTATGGGGAAGATGATATGACAATCATATCTTGAGCTAAAACTGTCTGGAAGATAGGGATCAAACTAGGGGATTTTACACTGTCAATCCTTAGAAACCCTAGCTTTAAACTTCTCAAACTCCTCAATCATGACGAGTTGGTCTAGGAATCATCCTTATAGTATCTCAATACATCATTCTATGATCACATGGCCCTTGGATTAGGTCTCAACCTTCTCCAAATCATCAGTTGACCTAGGATTGACCGAGTCAAACCCTAATTCTACCATTCATGGTTGAATCTTCTGAATTCTTGCATAATGACCTTTTTGGGCTTCATGATGGCTTTCAATACATCTCATAGGCTTTCTCAAAGCTTCAAGTTCACTCTCATAGTCTCAGAATCATCTGAGGAGCACCCACAACTCTCAAGTTATGAAGCACACAACCTTGGTTTCAACCAATTCCTCTGAGGATCTCTTGAACTTTCTGATAAAGGTATCAACCTTCAAACACTTGATGGGTAAATAAATGTTGGTCAAATTTTTGGGTGCAACAAATTGCATTATGGTGTATTGTGTTGTTGGTGGACTATATGTCGTATTTGGTGAATGATGGGTGATAAACTATGTGATTGGTGTATTTACTACTCTTATTTCATGTATGTAATTACCGATATATTTTGATCATGTTTTCCCACCCCTTTGTTGTTGGTGTGGTCTGTGCTTCCTCAGAAGTACAGATAATCCAAGTACATAGCTAGCTTGGATAGCAGTGTGCGAATCGAGTCTTACGATGCTCTGATACGTAACACGGGATATGAGTGTTTTAATTGTTTTATGTCAAACTTATTGAAATCCTGTGACGTATCACATTTTGGTGAATTATAATAATAAAGATTTTATGTAATCTGGCGGATGGCCAAGAATGTTGAAATAACAATTTCCGCTGTTTTATTTTGAAAATAATCAATAAAGAATTTTGGTGAATTTTGGCGATGTGATATCCCACTGTTTTGGTGAAAACTCCGATATTTACTTATAATGTTTTTATTTTATTTAATTTGGGAAGTGGGGTATTACAATTGGTATCAGAGTAGGTCGGTCCGTCCGGCCAATGTTGTCTAGTGTTGTTGTTCCCTGGTATGCGACATGTGTGTAAAAACACTGTCAGTACATGTTGTTGTTTAACTTTGTTGGTAGAAGTGGAATGATTCCAGTGGGGGAGAAGTTTGTATTTCTCCGGAATGCTGCAGTGTTTTGGCTCAGTGTGTTGAGGAACGCTCTTATAGTTTGGTAAAGATGGTTTGTACCCCATCATGATTTTTGGCTGTCTATTGACAAATTGAGGAACTGATCACCCTTAATCTCTTGTTAATAGTAGACGAGATTGTGTTGGATGGGATAGACGTGTCTTGCAAGCTTAGGGGGCGTGAGCAGTGAATTGTCTTGAGTTAAGCTAAGTGCTTAAGGAATTATTTTGAGGAGTCGGCGTAAGACGGTGTTGAGGTGTTTATTTTGACAGAAACTTTGAATGTTAAGGAAAGTGAGAAATTGGGGTTTGTCACTTAATTGTGATTGTCCGGAAGTTTTCCCAAGTAGGTAAATGATTTACTACTGGAATATGAAGTGAAGCTTACACATTGACTTCGTTCTTGGAACTAGTCCGATATGGGTGACTCCATATTGTGTGTTTGCATTGGGATTGAAAAAGTTAAAGAGTCAACTTGAAGACCTTCTGGAAGAGAGGTTCTTTTATTTGAGTGTGTTACCGTAAGGTGCACCAATTTTGTTGGTTAGACAGACGGAAGGTTTTGTGAAGCTTTGGGTGAACTATAGATAAATGAACAAGGTGATTATCAAGGATTAGTGTTCGCTTCCAAGAGTTGATGATTTGATGGATCAATTGATTGAAGGACGTGAGTTTCCTTGGTCATGTGATCTCGAGTAGAGTTATTATGGTGGATGTGTTGAAGGTCGAAGTTGTATCGTAATGGGAGGCTCCAATATCTGCTTTCGAGATTGGAAGTAATTGGGTTTTAAAATATTTAAAGATTGAAAGTGTGTTGTATGGCCTCCTAGATATGAAATTGTTGTTGTACGTTGAATTCCGAGATCACAGCTTTTTACAGAATTGAAATCGGACACTTGGAAGTCAGGTAACGGTCGAAAATAAGATTTCAGACTGTCATGTTCACCAGGTCCTCGCCTAGCAAGTATGCTAGCGAACATCCCCTTGCTCGCCACGGTGTTCGCCCAACGAAGACGTCCTGGGCAGGAAAAAGTGGTTTTCGTATTTTTGCCATAACGGGAGAACCGTAACTCGGAACGACGTGCGGTTCAAAGCGTTGGAAAGATATTACAATGCTTTGTGTGATGGTGAAATAATGACATGGAATTAAGTTATTTATTGAGGAATTATGTTTAGATGTTATGGTAAGGACGGAAGGTACGGTTCGTGTTTCCGCCATAACTCACAACTTGTTTGTCCGTTTGGCATGGGATCTTCTTTAATTATTTGAGCAAGGCAATGGTTGTGTTAATCTGTGATATTTTAGGGTATTCGAAGAGTATAGAGGATTATGTTGAGCATAAGTAACTTCAGTTATCAGTGTTGGAAAAAGAGTAGCGATATACTTCTGTGAGAAAAGTTTTGCCGAATCCGACAGAACTATTTATTGTGTTTGTGATGCTTTTTGATATAATTGGGGGATTTGCTAAAGGAAACTTGAAGTACATAAGAAGAATCATCCGACCAGTGATTTAGATTTGGTTGCTATTGTGGTTGTGCCGGAGTTGGAGGCTTCGAAAGTTCAGACTGAGATCGAAGATGTTTGGTGATCCTAAGAGTTTAAGGTGTTTGTTTGATTTGAAGAGTGGGATATGAGGCAGAGGAAACAATTGGGACTTCTGAAGGATTACAGCTTTGAGTTGAATTACCCTTCAGGTAAAGTGGATGTGGTAGATGATGCAGTAAGTTGGAAATATTTTCATATACCGAAGATGATGGTGAAAATAGTTAGAACTGATTGAGCAATTTTGTAATATGAGTTTGGTGGATGAAAAGACTTCTTATGGAGTTAAGCTTTTATTGTTAAACCGGACTAGTGGTATTCTTGAGAAGAATCGAGAAGGTCAGAAATTTGGGTTGAGTTGATGAATTAGTTGAATTTGATAAATCAGAGTCGAAGAGTGGATTGTCGGATTTGTGGAAAGAGTACCATGATATGTTGTGATAGGGTATGTGTACCAGATGTTGTTGAGTGGAGTAGGAGTACTCGTGAAGACATACATTGAGGTAGATGGAGTATCCATACCGGTGCTATGAAGAAGTGACCTAATTTTAGTAAATTTTTTTGGGTGACCATGGATGAGGAGAGGAGTGGTTAAGGTTGAATATGCTGGCTAGAATTGCCGAAAGTCGGAGATTGAACATCAGAGACTGTTGAGTCTGATGCAGTCGTTGAACATTCCAGAGTGGAAATCAGGTAGTATTTTCACGAATTTGGTATTGAGATTTCCAAAGAATTGGAAAGGTATAAATTTAGGTTATTATGAGTGGATTAACTATTCTATGTTGAGGATATATGAGATGCATATTGACGAAGTGGTTAAGTGGTATGAGACACTACCGAATATGGTTTTGGATGGAAATTTGAGGTTTATATTGAGATTTTGGAGGAGCTTACAGGAAGCGTTGGGTACTAAGTTGAATTTGAGTTCGGCTTATCATCCGCAAACTGATGGTCAGGCAGAGAGGACTATTCAGTCTTTAGAAAATTTGTGGAGCGCTAGTATGTTGGATCAAGGTGGATCATGGGATGGTTAATTACCGTTGATTGAGTTACCTATAATAACAGTTCCCATCCTAGTATCAGAATGGCACTATGTGTGGCTTGGTGAGATAGGGAGTGTAGGACTCTCCTGTGTTGGAATGAGTCGAGAGAGAATGTTATGCTCAGACCTGAGAATTATGCTTGAGATGGATGAGGAGATCAAGAGGATCCAAGAAAGAGGTGTTTTGAGAGTCGCGCCGGTGACTGGTGTTGGACGAGCTTCGAAATCTCAGAAGTTCGCACCGTGTTCTGTGGTTCGTATTAGAGTGGCGCAGCGGAGGCATGGGAGAAGTAACATGTTAGACCGTTTTTCCGCTGTCGCTGTGAATTGGCATGATGTGTTTCATGTGTCTTCGTTGAGGAAGTACATTGAATCAGGTGGATGATGTACAAGTGAAAAATAATTTGATTGTTGAGGCATTGCTAGTTCGTTTTAACGAACGAGAAACAACTCCGAGGGAAGGAGATATCTTTGGTGAAAGTGGCTTGGGGAGGTGCTGCAGGAGGCAGTGTGACCTGGGAATTGGAATGAAGGATGCGGGAAGCGTATCCGGATTTGTTTCCATCAGGTAATTTTCAGGGACGAAAATAATTAAAGTGGGGGAGAGTTGTAACACCCATTTTATTTATTTAGTCATTTTGGTGTTAATTTAATTATTTTATGTTGGTGTGCCCTTAGGTAGGGTGTGTTTGTATATAATTGGTGAGTATCCTTGATATATAAGGATTATTTGTGGAGACGTGGTGTTGAGATAATAATATAATAGTTCATAGTAATATTGGTGGTATTATTATTATTATTATGATTATTATTATTAGTATTAATATTATTATTGGTGGAATATTATTACTATTATTATGAATATTATTATTTTGGTAAAATGATATTATTAATATTATTATTTATATTATTATTATTATTATTATTATTATTATTGGAATTAAAATATAAAATAAGAAGTTGAGGGAATTTGGGAAGTTAGAAAGAAATGTGAAAAGTCACGATAGAAACTGTCAGAGAAGAGAAATGGGAGAGACCGTGAGAATGAAGAACAAGGAGAAAGGGAAGAGGCTAGGGCTATCGATTCTTGAAGAATTCTTCATCAATCGGAGCAGTAATCGAGGTAAGGGGGAGAAACTGATTGGGATGGTAAATTACATGAAATTGGGTAGAGGGGATTCCTTAACCCCGTAGGGATTTGATGCATATGAGTTTTATATTGGCATGCTTATAATTATTGTTGATGTTGTTGAATTGATGAATGCTGGTGATGCATTTTGGTGTATATATATTATGGTGATGTTGGTGAGATTCTATGTTGTTACTGTAGTGTTGATAGTAACCATGAATATAACTTTGGTGAGATTATGTGTTGTTCCATGTAGTGTTGGTAATGACCATGATTATAGCTTTGGGAAAATTATGTGTTGTTCCCTGGGGTGTTGTTAATGACTATGGTTAGGACCTTGGTGAGGTTCTGAGTAACTCTGGAGTATCGGTAATGTACCGTAATGTTAGTGTTAGAGTAAGGATTATAGGTCTATTGTTGAGTATCATGCATGTGGATTATAGTACTGATGGAATAGGAAGTAGAAGTGGAGAATTAGGCTTGAATTGGAGCAAGGTAGCAATTCTGGACAGAGAGAATTTGAGATGTCGCAGACAACTCGCTAGCACTTCGCTAAGCAAGCTAGTAGCGAACGTTCGCTAGGTACTCGCTAGGCGAGTGAGGTAGCGAACAAGTCCAATAGCTTATGTTTCCATTCGCGAGGGGGTTCGCTAGGAGAACAGCTAGCGAGCATTCGCTAGAGGCACGCCCAGCGAATGAGTAGCGAGTGTAGCAGAATGTAATTTTATGTGTTGTTGTACATTGTGCGCTAGCTATGTAGTATCCCTTTGACCATGATGAGTGTGGGGATGGTGATTGGATAATGTAGGGTGTATATTGGGTGATAGGAAGTGAATTCCATAACGGTTAATTTAAGTGAACGATTAGTTGGTATGTGTATTATATGGAGCATGGTGAAGTGTTCGGTAGGATCGTGTATCCTCGGGTGTTGGGATGTGGTTATGCTTGGTGTTAGAGTGTAGACTCGTTTAATATTTAAATTAAGTACATGATTAATTGGCGTATGAAGTATATGAAGTACGAATGTGGTGATCAGTGGGATCGTGTGCATTCGGCGTGTCGGAGTATGAGGATACTTGGTATTATAAGGTGGACTTTCTTAATATCTAATTAATATAATTGAGTGGTGTATGATCGTTTGTAGGATGCCTTGGGTTGTGATAGGTAGAGAGATGGTGTTTGGTGGTGAAGAGTGTATACTTGGCGTTGAAAGTTGAAATTATGAAATATTGGATTTAGAAGATATAATTACTCGGTGGGTGAGATATATGTATATATGCATATGTAGGTTGTATAGTAAAGTGATCGGAAGGATTGGGTGTACTTAGTGTTCAATATGAGTTCCCTTATTATTCAATTTGATTAATAAGTAGGTTGGTGTGGGAGATATGTGTGGAGTATGGTGATGGGATCAGGGAGATCGTGTGACATTAATTAAATTAATTAATTAATGAATAATGTGTATATGTGATGTATGGTAAGGTGATCTGGGGATTGTGTGCACATTGCGTGCTTGTGTTAAATTGTTGTGCATTTGGTGTTATGCATATTCATGGTGTATTGGTGGGATGAGTCATTGCTCAATGGAGTGTATGTGATTCATTCGTATTCCTTTGAGTGGGGAATGGTGAGGACGGATCATGGCCAAGGGCGGGTGTATGTGATCTATCCGGGTTCACATTGAATGAACCAATGAGTCGGTACCACATGCATGATGTTGCGTTGCATAATTGCATTATGATGTATTGTGTTGGTGGTGGACTATATGTCGTATTTGGTGAATGATGGGTGATAAACTATGTGATTGGTGTATTTACTACTCTTATTTCATGTATGTAATTACCGATATATTTTGATCATGTTTTCTCACCCCTTTGTTGTTGTTGTGGTCTGTGCTTCCTCAGAAGTACAGATAATCCAGGTACATAGCTAGCTTGGATAGCAGTGTGTGAATCGAGTCTTAGGATGCTCTGATACGTAACACGGGATATGAGTGTTTTAATTGTTTTATGTCAAACTTGTTGAAATCCTGTGACGTATCACATTTTGGTGAATTATAATAATAAAGATTTTATGTAATCTGGCGGATGACCAAGAATGTTGAAATAATAATTTCTGCTGTTTTATTTTGAAAATAATCAATAAAGAATTTCGGTGAATTTTGGCGATGTGATATCCCACTGTTTTGGTGAAAACTCCGACATTTACTTATAATGTTTGTATTTTATTTAATTTGGGAAGTGAGGTGTTACAATTGGTATCAGAGCAGGTCGGTCCGTCCGGCCAATGTTGTCTAGTGTTGTTGTTCCCTGGTACGCAACATGTGTGTAAAAACACGGTCGATACATGTTGTTGTTTAACTTTGTTGGTAGAAGTGGAATGATTCCAGTGGAGGAGAAGTTTGTATTTCTCCGGAATGCTGCAGTGTTTTGGCTCAGTGTGTTGAGGAACACTCTTATAGTTTGGTAAAGATGGTTTGTACCCCATCATGATTTTTGGCCGTCTATTGACAAATTGAGGAACTGATCGCCCTTAATCTCTTGTTAATAGTAGACAAGATTGTGTTGGATGGGATAGACGTGTCTTGCAAGCTTAGGGGGCGTGAGCAGTGAATTGTCTTGAGTTAAACTAAGTGCTTAAGGAATTATTTTGTGGAGTCGGCGTAAGACGGTGTTGAGGTGTTTATTTTGACGGAAACTTTGAATGTTAAGGTAAGTGAGAAATTGGGGTTTGTCACTTAATTATGATTGTCCGGAAGTTTCCCCGAGTAGGTAAATGATTTACTACTGGAATGTGAAGTGAAGCTTACACATTGACTTCGTTCTTGGAACTAGTTCGATATGGGTGACTCCATATTGTGTGTTTGCGTTGGGATTGAAAAAGTTGAAGAGTCAACTCGAAGACCTACTGGAAGAGAGGTTCTTTTGTTTGAGTGTGTTACCATAAGGTGCACCAATTTTGTTGGTTAGACAGACTGAAGGTTTTGTGAAGCTTTGGGTGAACTATAGATAAATGAACAAGGTGACTATCAAGGATTAGTGTTCGCTTCCAAGAGTTGATGATTTGATGGATCAATTGATTGAAGTACGTGAGTTTCCTTGGTCATGTGATCTCGAGTAGAGTTATTATGGTGGATGTGTTGAAGGTCGAAGTTGTATCATAATGGGAGGCTCCAATATCCGCTTTCGAGATTGGCAGTAATTGGGTTTTAAAATATTTAAAGATTGAAAGTGTGTTGGATGGCCTCCTAGATATGAAATTGTTTTTGTATGTTGAATTCCGAGATCGTAGCTTTTTACGGAATTGAAATCGGACACTCGGAAGTCAGGTAACAGTCAAAAATAAGATTTCAGACTGTCATGTTCGCCAGGTACTCGCCTAGCAAGTATGCTAGCGAACATCCCCTCGCTCGCCACGGTGTTCGCCCAACGAAGACGTCCTGGGCAGGAAAAAGTGGTTTTCGTGTTTTTGCCATAACGGGAGAACCGTAACTCGGAACGATGCGCGGTTCGAAGCGTTGGAAAGATATTACAATGCTCTATGTGATGGTTAAATAATGACATGGAATTAAGTTACTTATTGAGGGAGTATGTTTAGATGTTGTGGTAAGGACGAAAGGTACGGTTCGTGTTTCCGCCATAACTCACAACTTGTTTGTCCGTTTGGCATGGGATCTTCTTTAATTATTTGAGCAAGGCAATGGTTGTGTTAATCTATGATATTTTAGGGTATTCGAAGAGTATAGAGGATTATGTTGAGCATAAGGAACTTGAGTTATCAGTGTTGGAAAAAGAGTAGCGATATACTTCTGTGAGAAAAGTTTTGTCGAATCCGACAAAACTATTTATTGTGTTTGTGATGCTTTTTGATATAATTGGGGGATTTTCTAAAGGAAACTTGAAGTACATAAGAAGAATCATTCGACCAGTGATTTAGAGTTGGTTGCTATTGTGGTTGTGTCGGAGTTGGAGGCTTCGAAAGTTCAGACTGAGATCGAAGATGTTTGGTGATCCTAAGAGTTTAATGTGTTTGTTTGATTTGAAGAGTGGGATATGAGGCAGAGGAAACAATTGGGACTTCTAAAGGATTACGACTTTGAGTTGAATTACCCTTCAGGTAAAGTGGGCGTGGTAGATGATGCAGTGAGTTGGAAATATTTGCATATACCGAAGATGATGGTGAAAAGAGTTAGAACTGATTGAGCAATTTTGTAATATGAGTTTGGTGGATGAAGAGACTTCTTATGGAGTTAAGCTTTTATTGTTAAACTGGACTAGTGGTATTCTTGAGAAGAATCGAGAAGGTCAGAAATTTGGGTTGTGTTGATGAATTAGTTGAATTTGATAAATCAGAGTCGAATAGTGGATTGTCGGATTTGTGGAAAGAGTACCATGATATGTTGTGATAGGGTATGTGTACCAGATGTTGTTGGGTGGAGTAGGAGTACTTGTGAAGACATACATTGAGGTAGATGGAGTATCCATACCGGTGCTATGAAGAAGTGACTGAATTTTAGTAAATTGTTTTGGGTGACCATGGATGAGGAGAGGAGTGGTTGAGGTTGAATATGCTGGCTAGAATTGCCGAAAGTCGGAGATTGAACATCAGAGACTGTTGAGTCTGATGCAGTCGTTGAACATTCCAGAGTGGAAATTAGGTAATATTTTCACGAATTTGGTGTTGAGATTTCCAAAGAATTGGAAAGGTATAAATTTGGGTTATTGTGAGTGGATTAACTATTCTATGTTGAGGGTATATGAGATGCATATTGACGAAGTGGTAAAGTGGTATGAGACACTATCGAAGTGGTATGAGTTGCCCCCGATTGACCTAACAGATGGATCCCCGGAGCGTGGGTTCATTCTGCCCCATTGTTGCCTCCAGCCGAACTTCTTTTCAGGGAGGAACGAACCCGGGGTGGCCCTCGAGGAGGCTAGGAGCATCCTGGCTGTGGGCAAGGAGGTCTAAAGGAAGATGATGTCCTCGTACCTGGCGGTGATGGTGAGGATCTCAGAGACAGCCCTCGTACTAAATAAGGAGGGGTGCTCCTCGGAGGATCTTGCTGCTGTGAAGAGCGACCTCGCGGTATTCGAGGAGGTCCGGGCAAAGCTGGCAGCCGACCAAAAGGAATACCAGAAACAGGACAAGCTTCATTGGGAACGAATCAGGGAGCTGGAGAAAGCCTTGAATGATAGGGATGAAGAGCTGAATGGGATCCGAGGTCGCGTTGTGGAGCTCGAGGATTTGGTTGCTCCGGCCGAGGAGGAGTCCGAAGAGGAGCGGATGATGGCGTCTATGAGAGAGCTCGTGGACAAGGCTCAACGGCTCAAGGAGGACTGTCTGGGAGCCGTCGAGGTGGGCTTTAAGCACGTTGTCGACCAACTCAAGCTCGTCAATCCTGCCTTGGTGACCGATGGGATTGGCCCGTTTCATCAGATCCAAGACAGTTGGATCGTGGCTCCCGGTGGCTCCGATGACGAGAATGGAGACCAAGCTGTCCGTGATGGGGAGGAGCATGTAGAGTAGGAATGGTGGCTTGCGTGCCCCTTTATTTTCCATTCGGCCTGCGTGCCCGGTAGTTTCGGCATGCGCGTCATGCTTTATTTTGATTTCTGGGCTTGTGCGTGTTTATTGTAATGTTTTGACTTCTGGGCTTGTGCCCGATTTATGGAATTTTTGTTTTCCTTTCTAAGTTAATGTGTGTGCTCGGTTATACATGATTTATATTTTGTTTCTGTTTGTTTGTATGCTTCCTCGCATATTTGTTATGCTTAATGTACGTTTTTTGTTAAGTTGGGAGTGGTAGCTCGACATTCATTGTGCCTGGTAGTGTTGGGAACTGACCGGTTGACCGGGGTTGTTACCTGGTCGGTTACGGGGGTGGACCACGATCGTAGACCACTCCCCGCAGCGTGAACGTCCCATCGCGAGCTGAGTGTTATGTCGGTCTTGGTACTGTGGAGGCGACTCTCGGTCGAGGGGTTGCCATCGAGGCAGACGCTTGCCATCTCGTTAATTCCGGGGAGACGCGGTCGTACCATGCCGCGCTCCAGTGGTCGCGAGGATGGTTCTCGCGGGCAGTGTTTAACTGTAGTATTTTTTTAGCTTTTCAGTGTTCCATGGTCGAGCTATTTGATCCTTGTGTAGGTTTTCGAGGTAGTAGGCCCCATGCTCCGTTTTGTCCCGAACACAGTAGGGGCCTTCCCAATTTGCGACGAGTTTGCCCTCGTGTGAGTCCTTTTGGTTTCTTCGCAGGACCAGGTCGCCGACCTGGAACTCGCACTTCAGAACTTTGTTGTCGTAGAAAAAGGCAGTTTTTTGTTTTAGTGTGGCCTCGCGGAGAGCTGCTCCTGATTAGATCTCCTCGACTAGGTCGAGCTCTTCCCGGAGAGACTCTTCATTGGTTTCCTCCTCGAGGGGGGCTTTGGTCCTTCTAGACGACTCTACTATCTCCACCAGGATCACTGCCTCCATTCCGTACGTGAGTCGGAATGGGGTTTCCCCGGTGGTCGAATGAGGCGTTATTCGGTAGGCCTATAGCACGTCGTGGAGCTCCTCGACCCATCCTTTCTTGGTGTTGCCGAGTCTTCGTTTCAGTCCTCGGAGGATCACTCTGTTCACGGCTTCAGCTTGGCCATTCATTTGTGGATGCTCGACCTAAGTGAAATGGTGCTTGGTCCCGAGTTTAATGACGAGGTCCCGGAAGTTCCTGCCAGTGAATTGTGTCCCATTGTCGGTGACTATGGAGAGCGGGACGCCGAACTTGGCGAGGATGTTCCTCTTGTAGAAACGGAGTATATTGTGCATCGTGATCTTGGCGAGGGCTTCGGCCTCGATCCATTTGGGGAAGTAGTCGACGCCCACTATCAGATACTTATTTTGATAAGAGCCTAGGGTTAAAGGACCGAGGATATCCATCCCCCACCAGGCGAATGGCCAAGGGGAGGATAGGGACTTGAGCTCGCTTGGAGGGGAGAGGTGCATGTCCCTGTGTCGTTGACACCTGTCGCACTTCTTGACGTGTTCCTTTGTGTCCTCCTGCATCGTTGGCCAGTAGTACCCAGCCTGTAAGGCTTTCCTAGCTAAGGACCTTCCTCCGAGGTGTTGCGCATTGATGCCTTCGTGTACCTCTTGCAGGACGGCCGATGCTTGGGTTTCATCGACGCATTTGAGGAGGGGAATCAAGAAGCCCCTTTGGTATAGTTTGTTATCGAGCAGAACGTACGAGCAGGATTGTTGTTTGACCGCACAGGCCTCCTTAGCATCGTCGGGGAGGTGCCCCATGCTGAGGTAGACGTGTATTCGGGTTGTCCAACAATTGACGTCCCCAATGGCGTTGACGTCGAGCAGCGTTTTGGCCCTTTCCGTGCTTGGTTGCGCGAGGATCTCCTGGACAACAGATTTGTGTCCGCCTTTCTTTTTGGTGCTCGCCAACTTTGAGAGGATGTCTTCCTGAGTGTTCTGCTCGCGAGGTACGTGTTGCACTTTCGTGCAGTCAAAACTCTTCATTCGTTCCTTTATGAGGTCTAAGTACCCCGCCAGGTTGTCGTTCTTCGCCTGGTATTCGCCTCGGACTTACGAGGCGACGAGCTGGGAGTCCGTGAAAATTTTGATCTCCTAGGCTCCGAGGTCTTTTGCTAGGCGGAGTACGGCCAAGAAGGCTCTGTATTCTGCTTGATTATTGATCGTTGGGAAGGCTAATGTTAAGGATACTTCCACAACAATACCCTCCTCGTTTTCGAGGATGATGCCTGCGCTGCTTCTCGAGGGGCTTGAGGCTCCATCGACGAAGATGGTCCATTTATGGGCTCCCAAGGTTGATTCTGTTGTGGGTGTCATCTCGGTGACGAAGTCGGACAGAACTTGGGCCTTGAGGGCTTTTTTTCCTTCATAGACGATGTCGAACTCAGAGAGTTCTAGCGACTATTTCAGCATGCGCCCGACCATGTCGGGTCTACTGAACAACTGCTTGATAGGCTGCTCTGTTCTGACTATTATGGTGTGGGCCAGGAAATAGTGTCGGAGCTGCCTGGCCGCGTTGATGAGGGCCAGGGCGACCTTCTCGATCTGTTGGTATCTCACTTCCGACCTATGGAGGGATTTGCTCGTGAAGTAGATCGGTTTCTGCCCATCAGGGGATTTCCGAATCAGCACGATGCTTACGACCTCGTTCGACACGGCCAAGTATAAGTATAGGGTTTCCCCGACCTCGGGCCTTGTCAATACGGGAGACTCTGATTGGACACGTTTGAGGTGGAGGAGGGCTTATTCGCATTCCTCTGTCCACTCGAATGCGACCTCCTTTCTTAGCATCTTGAAGAACGGGATGGCGTGTTGTGCGGACTTGGCGACGAAATAGGACAGCGACGCGAACATCTCGTTGAGGGTTGTATCGATTTCTTTGCGCTCGGCATTGTGATCTCGGAGAAGGCCCGACACTTATCCGAGTTCGCCTTAATCCTACGTTCGGTTAGGTAGAATCTGAGGAACTTCCACGCGCGTACCCCGAAGGTGCACTTCTCCGGATTGAACCGCATCCTACACTTCCTCGTTGTCTCGAAGACCTTCTTGAGGTGTGTAGTATGGCCGACTTCCGTGTAGGACTTGACAATCATGTCTTCCATGTAGATCTCGAGCATGTCGTCAATCTCTCCTCGGAAGACTTTGTTCATCATCCGTTGGTAGGTGATGCCGACGTTTTTTAGGCCGAAGGGCATTACGTTGTAGTAGTAGTTGCCTGACTCGGTCATAAATGCCATGCTTTGTTTGTCGGCCTCGGCCATGGGGATCTGGTTGTACCCCGAATATGCGTCCATGAAGGACAGTAGTTTGAAGCCTACCAAGTTGTCGGCGAGCTTGTCAATGTTGGGGAAGGGATAGGCGTCCTTAGCACATGCCCGGTTGAGATCTGTGTAGTCAACGCACATCCTCCATTTTCCATTAGATTTCTTAACCAATACAACGTTGGAAAGCCAGGTTGAATATCGGGCTTCCAAAATAAAATTTGTCTTTAGGAGGTCTTTTACAGGTTTTTCAGCATCCGCCGACTTTTCGGGGGACTACCTACGCCTACGTTGTGCTACGGCCCTAGCGGCCGGGTTGACACAGAGCTAGTGGCAGACAACCTCAGGGTCGAGTCCGGGCATCTCTGTGGCGCTCCAAGCGAAGAGGTCGGCGTTCTCATGGAGGCAGGCCTTCAGTTGCTTCCTCGCTAGGTCGGGCATCCCTTCCCTAATCCTTACGGTCTTCGTTGTGTCTGCCTCGAGGGTTACAATCTCGAAGTCCCCGTCTGGGATGGGGCGTGCTGGTTGGATGGGTTGTCCGTTGGTGAATGGAAGAGTATCACTGGCTTCATCCTCGTACTCTGACTCTTCGGTGAAACGGCAGTCGAGGTCTACAGCGTCAACGTGATCCTTCGTTTTGCTCTCCTGGACGGGGGAGGGCTTAGTTGCTTTGGTCGCAGGACTGATTATACTGAGGCCCTTCATCGCTGCTTCGAAGCATCGACGAGCAACTTCGATGTCCCCGTTGAGAGTGACGACGGCTGTCAGCCTGGTGTAGTACTTCATCTTCAGGTGGACGGTTGATGGTACTGCAGTGAGCTCGGCCATCGTCGTCCTACCTAGGATGTAGTTGTAAAGAGACGGGCACTCGACGACCAGAAAACGGACGTTGATTTCTCTGGACATTTCCTTCTCCCCGAAAGTGACCTTGAGCTCCATGTATCCCCATAGTCTTGTCGTCGTCCCGTTGAAGCCCTAAAGGTCGGAGCCTAGGTAGGTGGGACAGGTTGGATTCGTCGAGCTGAAGCGTCGCGAAGAGGTGGGTATACATGATATCCACTGAACTCCCTCCGTCGACCAGGATGCGTCAGACATTGAAGTTGGCCATTTATGCCCGTATCAGCAGGGGGATGGCCGAGTTGGGGGCTCCCCCAGGGAGCTCCTTGAGGTAGATGGTGATTGGGTTGGATCGGCCTCAGAACTTGTCGAGCGTGCTCATCTTGCTGGAGCTATTGCTCATTAGCTCATTGAACTTCCTTTTAACTGATCCAATCGAGAGCTTGCTCGGGGTCCCTCCCGAAATAACCATTGCCCTGAGGAAGTATTCCCACCGGATGATAGGGCGTATGGGCTCCTCGGGAAACTGAAGCTTGGCAGGGAGACCAAAATCTCGTAGTGCGAACCAGTCCTCTGGCTGACCAACGCTGAGGGCAACTTGCAGGCCGGAGTCGTTGTCGGGAGGGGGAAGGTCCTCGACCCTCATGGTCTCGGGAACATCCTGTTGTGGGGCTTCTCCCCCCTGGTGTATCTTTTCAGGTGCCCGTCTTTGATCAGTATTTCGATTGCATCCTTCAAGTGGATGAAATCCTCCGTTACATGCCCATGGCTTCGGTGGAAGCGACAATATTTAGATTTGTCCATGTTAGCTTTGGTGGGTGCCGGTTTTGGAAAGCGGACACCTCCCCAGACAAATTCAGAATTGGCGCACTCAGTTAGTATGCGCTCGCGGGAAGCGACTAGTGTCGTGTATTCGATAAAACGACCAACGGGGCCCCGCTGCTCATGGGGTTCAGGGGGACGATCCTCTCGTCGCTGGTCTCCCGTATGTCGGGGGCTTGGCACCCCTTCATCTCGAGACCCACGGGGGGTTTCTCTGTTCCGTGTGTCACGGGCAGTGTTGGCGGCCTCCGTCTCCTCGAATCAGATATAATGGCGGGACCTCTCGAGGAAGTCCTGGAGAGTGCTCGTCCAGTGGATCGCCACAACCTCGTAGAACTTGGATCCTCGGCGTAGGCCCTGCTCCATCAGGTAGCGTTTCATATAATTTGAAGTCACTACCTGGACCGCTTCCCTTGTGAACCTCTCGATGTAGTTTCTGAGAGGCTCGTCTGGGGCCTGGATGATCGCGCCCAGCGCGGCCTCCGACTTCGGATGTCGCCTTGACGCCGTGAAATGATGTGAAATAGGTCCTTCAGGACCCTCCACGATATGATGGACTCAGGCTCCAGGATCTTGTACCACGCCATGGCGCCTTTCCTCAGTGTTGTCGGGAAGAGCCTACACTTGATGGCTCCCCGGACGTTCCTATAATCGAGCATCGCTTCGATGTCTTCCAGGTGGTCGTTCGGATCCGAGGTGCCATCATACGTCGAAAGCATGGGCAGTTTCTCCATCTCGTGGGGGATGGGGGTCGCCATGATTTCCCGTGACAGAGGAGTTCTATAATCGTCCTCGTCGCTGCAAACCAGGGATTGTGGAGGTGACGGCCTGTGTCGAGGAGGTTGATTGCGCACTCTCGGTCTTCTAGCCGGGACTTCAGGCTTGCTTGCCCTAGGATCCGGGGAGCACCTCTCCTTTCGGGGCGATGACCTTGCCCGCTTCTTGGAGGCCACGGGTTAGGACCTTTCCAGCTGTGGTCGGCGCCCCCGTGGTTGTGGACAAAGGCTCCGGGAGTTCCCGAATATTAAATGTTTAGGAAACCTTAAAGCTATTTACAATTTACAGCAATTAACAGAAGATTCTGCATATTCAATAGTGTTGCTCATTATTGCTCATTATTGATCTTGTTATTTCTTCATTCAGATAGAGGCGTTGAACACCTTTATCTTCTTGGGCATTCCTTCTTCTTTATATTCCTTGTTAAAAATTCAAGTAGAACTTTCAGCTCCTTATATAGCAGACTTTAGGGAACTAGCCGTTGGGAGAAATAACTTGATCAAACTTCTTTGTTCTTCTCTAAAATATAAGAAACATTTAGAGTAGATACATAGAATATCTTAATCCATTGTGTAAATTATTTAACCAAAGTGTCTTCAGAAGTATCATGTATTATAGAGCCGTTGAAAGTAGTTATCCGTAAAGCATGTCAACTTTTCTTGAGCCTTGTGATAATAAACTCTAACTGATAAGCTGAGTTGACATTACAACTTGCTTTTTGGAGTACAGATAGCTTCAGCTTCGCTACATCTTCTAAACACTCATCAGAAACCAATACAATTACCAAGTGTAGAAAAAATGTGTTGTTTTTTCTGATGTTGAGGCCTTCAACTTCAAATTCTCCATCAAACAATACTTAGCAAGTGTTATTTCAAATTCTCTATCATCATGACCATGTAGCTCAGCTTCACTCAAGTGTGCCTTCATATCAGATTCTGATTATATCTTATAAGTAAAAGAACCGGCATACTTGAGCACACATTAGGTAACACTTTTTTTTCTTTTAATACTTATGTTATCATCAAAACTAAGGATATATGTCATTAACATATCTTGTTCTAACAAATTCAATATGGATCAATAACAAGGAATAAAGAAAGAGGGCCAAGAAGAAAATGATTGTCTCGCGCTTCTATCAACATGGAAGAATAACAAGATCAACAATAATATCGAGTATGCAGAGTTTATGTTATTTGTTGTAAATTGTACAAAGCCTTAAAATTTCTTAAATAATGAATATCTTAAAAATCTTAAGTGTTATGATCTTTGTTATAGTTATTGCCATGTACCTTTGATTGCATATCAAGTACACCTTATTGTCTATTCTGCTAAACGAGTTATTTAATAGTCTAGAAAAAAGTCTCTTGCTATGTATATGAGCATCAAAGTCTCTTGTTGTGAGCTTGAGATAAGTAATTCTATTGCTATGTGCTTGAGCATTGAAGTCTTGAACAAATTGTTGATTAAGCAAGGATGTCTTAGATTGTAGGTCTAAGCAGGAAAGTCTTGGATTCATGGAAATTGAGCTGGAAAGTCTTGTACTCGAGGGTATGAGCAGAAAGTATTGAATCAACGGGATTTAAGCAGGAAGTCTTCGATTCATGGAATATGAGCAGGAAAGTCTCATACTCTAGGGTATGAGCATGAAGTCTTGAATCTGTGGGATTTAAGCAGGAAGTCTTGGATTTGTGGAATCTAAGCAGGAAAGTCTTAGGCTATGAGTCTGAGCAGGAAGTGTTATACTTGAGGGTGTGAGCAGGAAAGTCTTAGGATATGAGGATCTAAGTAGGAAGTCTTGATCAGGTGCTGATTTAGTAGGCGAGTCTTAGGCTGTAGGCCTGAGCAAAGAAAAGTCTTATGCTCGATGGCATAAGCAATAATAATCATGGTTTGATTATTGTGAAAAACATCTTGTGCTGCAAGGGAACTGGACTACTCTCAGATGGGAGGAACCAAGATAAATCTCTGTGTTTTGATTTGTCATTTACTTGCTTCTAATTATTACTCTACTGCATACATTTTATCAAAATATGAACAAATTTTTTAGAATCTGAACTTTGTTCATAAGCAATGCAAATTGGAGAACACGATTCAACCCCATTTCTTGTTTATTTTTCTTACCTTCATAGTATTTCAACACCATATAAACTTTCTAACTTGTAAGTCTCATTATTCAACCTTTGACAAATACAAAAATGTCATCCCCAATTGGATCTAGCTTGCCTTTCTTTTAGTATGCAATGAAGTGAAGGAGTACCCTCTATTTATAGGACAAAAGTTAGCTGAAAATGGAAAAGATCCATGGGTATTTTTAATGCTGATACTCTATTAAGTTATCCACATATTCGATTATCAAGTATAAAAATACAAGTATTTTAAAAGAGTAATTACTAATTGATTATCAACTATAATGGTTGGTTATGGGGCATTACAAAAAAGAATAATCGATTAAGCCTAATGGCTAATCAACTATATAGAGTAAAAAGCCTTCATTAAGAACTTTTTGGAGCTCTTAGCCAATTAGTCAGTCACAAAAACATTTTTAGGCAATTTTAATTAAAAGATATAGACTTTCCAAAAGTTTGAAAGTGCGTACGTGATTTGGCTTAATAAAGTCTATAGTTAGTCTTATAACTTTACAAACATTGGTCGCTCGACATAGAATTGGCGAGCTTTCATACTTTCTTTCTTTCACAACTTTGGAACTTCTAATTCCTTGCCACACTATCTTTGACTCTAGCACTTCATTTTGAACCTTGCATCTTATTCTTATGAGTCTTGAGATAACTCTTCAAGATAAATACCATAATCAGACACACTGCTTGATCAAAAATCTTCATTGAAAGTTGCTTTACATAAGGCGTTGTCTTCCACACAAAGACTTTGATATCTTGATCTCTCATATCACAACTTGATCATAGCGAAATCATAAAAATTGAACTTTGATATTCTTGATCACATCTTGATCTTTAAGCACCACCATCTGATTTAATTAGATGATAGCTTCACTTGTCATCATTTGAACCAGTAAGCCCTGGATATCACTTCTGATGAAGACTTCTCTTAAGAGCGTTGTCAACATCAAAACCAAACAGATCGCTACATACATCATACCTGCAAGCACATAGATCCATAATTATTTCACTAGATGACACAATTTTTTCTTTACTAAACAAATGTATATGCTTTTATGAAATAGAGCAACAACAAGAAACACAACAAACCCTTAAGGTGGTGTTATATCATCATCAAATGTAAGGAGTTGAGACATTTCAACAACATAATAACAAGAGTAACAACAAAAACAACTAGAACAACAACACAATCAATAAAACTGTTCCACCTTAAATGTCAACAACAACAACATTAAACATTGCATGACACAATAAAAAAACAAATTATATTGCTTAGTTGGATTCATGCTTTCATTACCTCGTAGACGTTGGAGAAGAGGTGAATGAGATCCAAAACTCGTTAATGAAAAAAAATGATGTTTTTGAGTTTTGTTTATGCTTTGAACGATGTTATCGAGTTTGTTTTAGTGGACAAATAGGGTTTGGTTAATGAAATATGAAGTTTGGAGGTAGAGAAAAGCAAATTTCTTCAAGGTTTCATTAATGAAACATGAAAAAGTGAATGAATGTAAAGTGTTATATATACTTAAGAAAAACAAAATTGATTGACTTTTCTCATTGGTTGGGAGTTTCAACTGAGAAAAAATATAATTTATTTTTCATTTAAAAATAAAAGCGCCGCTATTTTATAAATAAAACACAATTGTTGTAGATACTTTTAGTTTTAATTTTTAAAGTAAAATAGAAATGTGTTTGGGAGTCAAAATTATACCCTGATCAACATTTTTTTTCTCGATTTAACCTTCAAATTGAGATAAAATATAATTTATTTTATAATTCAAAATGTAAGAAAAAGGAATACGCCCAACTCCAGATTTATGTATAATCAATATAAAAAATTTGTTAAAAAATATATACTTTATTGTAGTGGAACAATATAACATTTGAAATTTGTCTATCTTTCACAAATATAAATTGAGCATATGATATTACGTTCTCCATAGCTCGCCTAGGGCCTCACTTTTTTAAATATTTTTATATAGCTTTAATTCATTAATTTTTTTAAAAATAATTATTTTTTATATCAATTATATAATATCATTTGTTGAGAATTTATAATAATAAAATTCATTTATGATAGATGTTGTTTAATTGATTAATTTAAAAATTAAGTAAGTCTTAAATTTTAGAGATTTTGTCTAAGTTAATTATGATTTGACTTCGAAAAATGAATAGAGATGTTGTTTTATTATCGTTTATATAATCAGGATTTTTTAGGCTCTTTTAGCCTTAACTTAATTGAAATTTTTTAGACTTTATTCGATAATCCGTCTTGCATGTTGTTAAAAATATAGTTAAAAGTTATGCTTATAACTTAGATAAAAAAATACTTAAAATTTAAGGATTTTTATAAAGAACTTTACTAATGCTTTTTAGTTATGATTTTAAATGATTAGTGGATTGTTTTGATATGTTGATTTTATTATCAACTGAAAACAAAATATTAAATCAAATTGATTAGAATAATTTTATATTTTAAAAAATTTAAAATAAAAATTAATTAATCTAAAATAAAAATATTTTATTATAATAAATATTTAATATAATTTTTGTTCCAGGCCAGCCCCTATCCATGAGCCTTCAATCAATTTTGAAAAGCCCTTAGCAAACATGTCTTATGCATACACCCAACTAATAGGATTGGAAGTCATTCAAATTTTAAAGATTACCTTTATTGGAGGTTAGAATAATAAATGTTCCCCTGTATCGTTTTTTATTTCTATGAAATTCTCCCAAAAACTTTAGAAAATTGCTTTTCACCACTTCCAACATTCTCTTAAAAATCTGAAATTTAACTTTTATTATAACGTAGGAGTATTTAAAAGTTACGTGTAGTATGCTGTAAATACTTAAGAATGGAGTTATATCATACTCCAAAAAAGAAAAAAGTAACACTGTACTGGAGTACTATATTTTACGAACAAAAAGAACTCTATTCGCACGTGCAATCGCGCGTGCTGTTATTGGGTTGCGGGTAGCGCGAACATGGGCTTTTTGACCGGCTCGGGTTATGCTTGCTCAGTAAGCTACTACTAGGATCGGTCTTCTGTAGGTACTTGTCAGTTGTCACTGCCATCGTCTATTTATTTATTTTTACATCATTTTCCTCGTTTATATCATGGTTTTTTTTTTCATTTATTTTATTTTCTTCACTTGGTTTTCATATATTACTTCCTTCTTATATAATTGCACTAGATATATGAAAATATATATATATATATATATATATATATATATATATATATATATATATATATATATATATATATATATATATATATATATATATATATATATATATATATATATATATATATATATATATATATATATATACACACTCATCTTTTCGCAATATAAAAATCCGATCCTGCTTCCGCTAAATACGCAATTTGGTATCATCACCTGAAATTGTCAAATCTAAGGTATATTTCTTAATTTATCATGAAAATTAGTGGCTAAATTTATGTTGTGAGGGGTTGATTATGCTTAGACAAAACTAAGTAGGTAACTTTTTCTCATAACATATTATTAACTAGCAAACAACCTTTTCAAAGTGTTTTTAAAAACTAAAAAGTGTTTTTAGTGTTTTCTTAAACATTCATCTTTTTTTCCCGGGGAAGGGAGTTGTTGATGATTCAAAAAGAAAATTTTTGCTAAAAACATTTTGACATCTTTGATTTGAGAGAAATCCTTTTATCCCTTCGGGTTGATAGTTAAACAATTTGTTGTTTGCTTAGATGACTTTTAATTGGTTGTTGTTTTAGCTAAAATTATGTTATGAGTCCAAGTTATCTATTTAGATTTAACTTTGCGTATCAACCAATCACAACATTCTTAGCCTATTGCCCTATGGATTCTGATGATGATAATCATCAAAATAATTTAATAAAAAATGAAGAATTAATTGAATATCCAAAAAATATGGATAAACTCAACAGATGGGTTATACCCTCAGTTCCTTCTAATCAAATTTATAGATTTGGTAAGATAGATGTTTTTGCTCGTTTTGCTGTTAAAACTTTAGAGCAAACGATTCAAATTTCTAAAGAAACTCAAACAATAAAACTGTTAACTAAAAAAGATTTGAAACCTTTTTAAAATTATAATTTTATCCATATTGGATTGGTTCAAATTGCTTTAAAACCTTTAACATTATTGGGTTTAAATTCTAGCATACTGGCTTATGTTAGAGATGGTAGATGTAAAGATTTCAAACAATCTTTAGCTGCTATGGTCGAGACAAGTCTGTGTCATGGACCAGTTTACTTTGATGTCTCACCTAATTTAAATCTATCTTTATCTGATAAAAATTTATTAGATGCTATGCAATTAACAGTTCATACTAATGGTTATAATTTTAAACCGGGAAGTGAAATTATAGCAATATGCTATAGAATCTACTATAAGGTTCTTACTACGCTTAATCCTAAAGCAAAGCATTTATCATTTCCTGGAACCACTACTTTGGTTCAAACAAATTTACTAACATCCAATGTTGCAACCAATAGGTTAATAAAGTGGGATGAAATAAACTTCCCAGAGACATGGTCTCTCCCCCAGGAAATAGATCCTGAACCTATCCTTAATAGGGATATAGACCAAATTATTCAGACTACTGAAGGAGATTTAGAAATAAATTTCACTTCAAAAAAAATAACTAGAATACCCAGGTCCCTATCTGCTAGGCACTCAGTTAGTGAATTTTACACAGCTCCTAGCCAATTACCTAGACCTTCTACTTCTCAAATAAGAGAAGAAATAGAGGTCGTTGAGAATATAAGACTAAGCGAAAATAGAGTTCCCCATGGAATTTATCAAAAACCTCATACTCCAAGAGTAGAATCACCTACTCAGTCAGATATGGATTTCCAATTATAATGATAGATTACTCCCCTGGTAGTAAGATGAGACAACTCATCAATGATGAGTTTCAATATGAGAGATACTCTTAATTTAGAAATTGGTTTTTTAAAAAATTTTCAAAACCTGAATTAGCCCAATTTAAAGGTGAGTATTACACTCAAATGAACCTTGAGCAGGATTTTGTTCCTTTTGTTAAATGGTTTGTTAATTACTTCATAAATAAAAAGCAAGAACAAATTCTTGTGTTACAAAGACCTTGGGAAAACATTAGAGGAGAAATAATGGAATCTCCTTTTCCCCCTGAACAAACAATAAGTTTGAGTCAAAATACTGAAGCTACCCCTTACCTTAGCCTTCAGTTACAAAGAGTTGAACAAAATCAAGTTACTCTTAAGGAATTAAATTCAGTTATCAGGTCTCAAAATTATACCAATGCTTACCTTGTTTGCTTAGGAGAACAATTTATCTCCATGGAAAAAGATCTCTTATCCATAAAAGATCTTTTAGAAAAACAAATAGAGCGTCAAGATATCATTATTGACCACATAAATAAACCTAAAGACCAAATATCCACTTCCACTATTTCGGATGTTCCTATAGTGCAACCTCCTGTTTCCATAGAAGGATTTAAAATGGAAACTAACGGAGAAGAATTTGTTCGTATTTTAGAACAAAAACTAAAAGGACTTAATATCACTGTCATGTCCCGTGAAGATTATTCTGAGGATAATAATGACAACCATATTGACCAGCTTGCTGATATGTTTGCTAATTTAGACATTAGTAACCTTGATATTAATACTAATAGTATTAATAATACTAATAGTATAAATCCTGTTTATTCCCCAAGGCCTATAGAAAAGTATTATTACAAGTGTCCCTCACTGCAAGATTTGCTTTTTGAGGAATCAGAACCTTTCCAGAATTCTTATTCAGGAAAAGCCATTTATGAATGGAATGTTGATGGTCTTAATGACAAACAAATTATAGATACTATTCATAGGATGATCATGTACTATACTGTTTGCAAGCAACATGGAAATTCTGATGCTTCAATAGCATCCTTTATAACAACAGGATTTGTTGGCCAACTTAGAGGCTGGTGGGATCATTATCTCACTGAATCTAAAAAATTAGAGATTCTTAATCATAAAAAAATCGTTAAGAGCGAACCAAGAACTAGTACGAGCACTATTGTGGCTACAACCACCATAGGAGAAGAAGATGCAGTGTATACACTGTGTCTCTCCATCTTACACATTTTTTAGGAACCAATGTCCCCATTGGAGAAAAAATCCAGACACTTCTCCAAAACCTTAGGTGTCCTTCTCTCACCCACTTTAGATGGTATAAGGATACTTTTCTTTCAAGAGTTTATCAATTAAACAATCCCAATTCTTTACACTGGAAAGCAAAATTTATTGATGGATTACCTCATTTCTTTTCTGAGAAAGTTAGACAATCCTTAAGACAGAAAAATGATGGGATAAATATAAATTATTCAGATCTTACTTATGGTCATATAATTAGCACTTGTGTTAATGAAGGATTAACTTTATGTAATGACATAAAGCTTAGAAATCAACTCAAAAAGCAAAAGCTCTCTGAAAAACACCAAATTGGTGAATTTTGTGAGCAATTTGCTTTTGATCTTGGAAAATCTCCAGATAATAAAAAGAAAAAAGGAAAAATTTTCCGCAATAAACCTTATAGGGATAAGCCAAAAAATTCTTATAAAAATTCTTATAAGAATAAGAAAAGGGGTCACTACAATAAGAGTAGACCTAAAGAAAAATCTTTTGACCCTAAAGGTAAAAGAAAAGCCAAAAAGCTTGACATAACATGTCATAAATGTGGCAAACCTGGCCATTATGCCAACCAATGTTGGACTAAAAAAGCTCTTAATGAGATAGAAGATGAAAAATTACGTTCTCAATTAGAGAAAGTTTTACTTCTCAAATCCGATTCTGAAGAATACTCTTCTAAAGAAGATATTAATATAATTTATGAATCTTCTTCTGATTACTCATCTGAATCTTCTAACAATAATAATTGTCAATGTAATCAATTAGATTACTGAAAATCAATAGTGGATATGAATGGGTTAAATGTTTTAACCTCAGAACAGGATGGAGCTATAAAGGCTATAGAGTCCATTTCTGATAAAAATCTTAAAAGAAAAATGCTTGAGGTTCTAATCCAAGAAAACTCTAAAAGAGAATCTCCTATTATTACAAAAGCACCTTACCAATTAAGTGAGGTTTTGTCTAGATTTAGACAGTCTAACATTCGTGAAACTCCTGTTTCTATTATGGATTTAAATAGAGAAATAAATCTCTTAAAAAATGAGATAGCTCAAATTAAAAAAGAAAACTATGGTTTATTTCAAAGGCTCACTTTTTTAGAGTCCAATAATTCAAGGGTTGAAGAAATAACTTCAACTAGTAATCCTTCACCTAGTGATGATTTCCTTTCCCTCATTGATAGAGTGACCTCCCAAAAATGGTTTGTTAGAATAACTTTAGTGATTAATAGAAATTTCATATTAGAAAATGAAGTTGCCCTTATTGATAGTGGCGCTGATTTAAACTGCCTTCAAGAGGGAATTATTCCCACTAAGTATTTTGATAAAACTACTCAATCTCTTACACAAGCTGGAGGAGATAAACTCACGGTTAATTATAAACTGTCTAATGCTTATGTTGTAACAAAGATATTTGTTTACCCACTCACTTTATTCTTGTGAAAAACTTAACTCATAGAATTATATTAGGAACTCCCTTTCTGCATAAAATTATGCCTCTAAGTAATGTTGATCAAAAGGGAATTACCCCCATTATTAATAATAAAAGAATTACTTTTGAATTTATTATTGATCCTCATACTAGGATGATTAATGAAGTTAAAGATATTCTTCTTAAAAAAGAAAAACAAATTTGTTTTCTTAAAGAAGAAGTGGGTTTATTAAACATCACTTCTCAACTTAAAAATCCTGAAATTCAAAATCAAATTAAATTAATTGATCAACAGTTTAGAGAAGAAATATGCAATGATTTACCTAATGCCTTTTAGGATAGAAAGAAACATGTTATTTCCTTACCTTATCTTGATGACTTTAATGAAAGTCAAATTCCCACTAAAGCTAGGCCTGCTCAAATGAATCACGAGTATTTGGATTTATGCAAAAAAGAGATAGAATCTCTTTTGGAGAAAAAATTAATAAGAAAATCCAAATCTCTTTGGAGTTGCACAACCTTTTATGTCAATAATGCTGCAGAAAAGGAACGTGGAGTTCCTAGACTCGTTATTAATTACAAACCACTTAATAAAGTGTTAAAATGAATTAAATATCCTATTCCTAATAAAAAAGATCTTTTAGATAGATTAAACAATGCTTTAATCTTCTCTAAATTTGATATAAAATCTGGTTATTGACAAATTCAGATTAGTGAATCTGATAAGTATAAAACAACCTTTACCGTACCTTTTGGACATTATGAATGGAATGTCCTTCCTTTTGGCCTTAAAAATGCCCCTTCTGAATTTCAAAATATTATGAATGATATTTTTAATCCTTATACGGAATTTATAATTGTTTATATTGATGATGTTTTAGTTTTTTCAAAAACTATAGATCAACATATGAAACATTTGAAAATATTCAAAGGATTATTTAAGCATAATGGATTAGTAATATCTGGTCCTAAGATGAAACTTTTTCAAACAAAGGTTAGATTTTTAGGACATGAAATTGACCAAGGAACTATAATTCCTATACAAAGAAGTATTGAATTTGCTTCTAAATTTCCTAATATTATTACAGATAAGAAACAATTACAAAGGTTTCTTGGTAGCCTTAATTACATAGCAGATTATTATGAAAATCTAGCTAAAGATACGACAATATTACATGCTAGGCTTAAAAAGAATCCTGGCCCTTGGACTGAAAAACATTCTCAAGCAGTCCAAAGAATTAAAAATAAGGTGAAATGTTTGCCTTGTTTATCTCTTGCTAATCCTAAGTATTTCAAAATTGTTGAAACTGATGCTTCAGACTTAGGCTATGGAGGAATCCTTAAACAAATAATACCTGAAACCTCAAAAGAAGTTTTGGTTAGATTTACTTCTGGAAAATGGAATCCAACACAAGCAAAATATTCAACTATCAAGAAAGAGATGCTTTCTATTATAAAATGCATTTCAAAATTTCAAGATGATCTTCTTAATAAATTTTTTTTATTAAAAATTGATTGTAGCTCAGCTAAATCAATTATTGAAAAAGATGTTAAAAATCTTGTTGCTAAGCAAATTTTTGCTAGTTGGCAATCGCAATTATCTATGTTTGAATTTGATATTCAACACATTAAAGGTGAAAATAATTCACTTGCTGATTATTTAACTCGTGAATTTTTGCAGGGAAAAAATGATGACCCCATATAGGGGTAGAGGCCGCGGTTATGGCTGTGGTGGGAGAGGGAGTAACAATATGTTACCCCAGCCAGAATCAAACATTCCTCTAATAGGGGATTGGACTACTGTCTACAAAGGTAGAAAAATGCAGCAATTACCTGCATCTTCAGCAAAAAGGGAAGATATTGCTTCCTCTTCCTCTAATAAAACTACATCCTACAAGGAAGTTGCGGTTAATAACCCACCTCAAGAACAAATGGATTATTTTGAAAATCCAGTAACTGAGAAAATCATGTATATTGATGATGAAGATATAAAGATAAATCCAAATGATGGATGGTCTATCAAAACTAGATACCTAGAATCAAGAGGATATCCAGGTCTTCATGGAAAAGCTAGGCCCAACCTAGAAATTCTCCTGACTGTTACCGAATCGGTAACAATTACTCACCATTACCAAAACAATATTCCTGAAAGTTTTATAAACTTCAGTAAATGTCACATTAACAAAATTTTGTTACCAAGAGAATGGGGTCTCAACCCAAATGCTGAAAAGGCAATAAGAATTACGGAAGGAAAGTATATTTACTTTAATTATTGGGACTATGTCCAGGCTATCACTCAAGCCTTTTATTACCAAAATCCCAAGAACAAGCATTCTTGGTTTTTCTCTATTAATGAAGAGATGGTTAATAAACCCATACCAAATTGGTTTTATGAATGGTGGGCTAAATTTGGTCCATCTTTGGAAATTCTTCCTAAAGAAATTCTTAACTTATATAATCCATGGTGTGATAATAGTCCACTTATTGTAAATATTTTATCTGATAATTTAATCACTGGACAATGTCCATTATTGTTCTTTATTAAATTTCAGATTTCATGGATATGGAGATGGACAATCACCATATCAAGAAACAAATTTAACATTCCCATTTTAGAAAGAAATTTCTTTTATAAATGGTGGAACAAGATGAGTTCAGAGGATGTCCAGAATAAAATTAAATTAATTGAAGAAGCAATAACTGAAGACCAAAATAAAAAGGTCAAGGAACAAAGCTCCCAACAAATGTCTATGGAAAACTTGAAGAACTTCTTCAAGAGAAAATATCCCAATGAATCAGAAGACGAAATTATGGTCAGAATTTTGGATCATATGAAGAACCAATTCTTCTCTACTTTTCCATCAAAAGCATCAAAAGATGAGGATTCATCTATGAAGACAAGCTCTTCCATGGGATCAATGGATTCCCATAATTTTGAAGGTTTAGCAGGAGATGGTCAAGCAGATGAAGCTACTGCAGAAGATTTCTGGGATGCAATGATTCAATCTTTGAAAGAAAAAAGAAAAGCAAAGAATTAATTTGTTATCTTGTCTAAATATAATGAAGTAAGAATCAATAGACAAAGGTTAAAGGACAAGAAATAATAGAAGAAGAATCTTTCCAAAAGCAAAAGGACAAGGGAATCTTATCTTGTCTTTAATAATTTCTAGGCATAATTGCATGCATTTTCTATCTTTTGTAAAAGACAAGGGAATAAGAATCTTATCTTATCTTGTCTTTAATAATTTCTAGGCATAATTACATGCATTTTTTATCTTTTGTAAAAGACAAGGGAAAAAGAATCTTATCTTGTCTTTAATAATTTTTAGGCATGTATTTGATTTTTGTAGTTTCTTGTTAATTGTTGTGACGATGGGGCCCCAAGTGTACCCGACAATAATTATACAAGTTACCGGCTATTGTAAGTTTTAGTTACCGGCTTCAATAGTAAGCCTTTTCTTCCCTATATAAAGGGATTTAAGTTTCATTTGTAATTACACCTTGGAACACCTTTGAATAACAAGTTTGAAATTTCTTGCAATATTGTCTCACAATCTTCTATACTCCTCTTTTCGCAACATAAAAATCTGATCCTGCTTCCGCTAAATACACATTATATATATATATATATATATATATATATATATATATATATATATATATATATATATATATATATATATATATATATATATATATATATATATATATATATATATATATATATATATATATATATATATATATATATATATATATATATATATATATATATATATATATATATATATATATATATATATATATATATATATATATATATATATATATATATATATATATATATATATATATATATATATATATATATATATATATATATATATATATATATATATATATAATATGTTCTGGACTGGGCTTAGGCCTGCCCATCCGTCGGGCAGGCCCAACCCAATGTTATTTGGGGAAGGTCCAAATTGCCTAGTGTCGGGCACAGGTTCTCCTATCGACCAGACAACTCTCTCGTCGAGCAGGACAACACGTTTTCTACACGTTCTCCACGTGCCCCTTCCGCGGGGACACGTCATCAACCAATTACCCACCTTCGAAAGAGATGGTCAACCCGCCTTCCGGAGATCACAGGACGGTTGAACTAGGGCGAAGACTATGCGCCGGTCTTCACTACGCCACGTAAAGTCCTAGCAGTCACCTGGGTTGGGCCTGACAATCCAGCCCAACACAAGTGACCGTTGGCCCTGCGCTGAGGTCTCTCTATAAATACCTTCTTTCACAAGAGGGTCAGGTATTCTCTTCTTAACCTCTTTTCTGTATTTGCCCCACTCTGGTCCATTACTCACTTTGGCATCAGAGTGTCTTGCAGGTACACCCCCTCTCCTCTTCCATACCTCTGGTGAACAGGCAGCATATCAACGATGTAACACCCAAATTTTTAGTAATTATTTATTTAATTAAATTAATTTATTAATTGTGTGATTTTGTGCCTAATTGAATTAACTAATTTATGTGATTTATTTGAATTAGTTGATTTACTTGATATATTTGAATTAGTTAATTTATTGAATTTATATGAAGTATTTGATTTATATAAGTTAATTGATTTATTTAATTTATATGAGTTGATTGATTTAATTAATATATATAATTTATTGAATTAAATTAATTTATGTGATTTATTTTATTAGTATAATAAAATGTAGAATTGTTAGAATAAATAATTGGGCTTAATGGAGGGTGTGAATAGAAATTATGATGGTGAGTTAGTAAACCCAATAAAATTATAAGAGTAATTGTAAGATTTATAAAATAAGGGAAAGAGATAGAATTAGGGTTTTAGAGAAGAGAAGTTAGTAAGAGAAGAGAAAACGAGAATAGAGAACATAAAAGAGAAGAAGAGAAAGAAGGAAGAGGAAAAAAAGAGTGGAAGAGAGAAACTCAGAATTCAATCATTCAAGGAATCAAGGATTCTTCCCAAAGAAAAACCTAAGGTAAGGGTGGGTATTCTCTCATTGTTGGGATTGTGGGTTAATGATTAATTGGTAGAAGTTTGTGTAGGGAAATACCCTTAGATTTCCCATGATTTAGTGAATTCTCGATTTGTATGAATGCCCTAATATGAGGGGATCGATTACTGTAGCAAAGAAGGGAATGTTTGGTGAAAATACAATTTTCTGAACAATTTTTCAAAAATGCATAGTGAGCAATCGATTGCACTAAAGTTACAATCGATTGCACACTTAGTAAAGCTGCTGGAAATTGAATTTTTGAACTAAGCAATCGATTGCACTAAGATGCCAATCGATTGCACAACAAAACAGTAGCCAAAATGATGAAAATTTCAAAGGTACAATTGATTGCACTAAGATGTCAATCGATTGCACTTAAAAACAATAGCTAAAAATATGAGAAATTGAGTCATACAATCGATTGCACAATAACTCCAATCGGTTGCATGTTGTACAAAAGCTGAAATAAGTGAATTTTTCACATGTCCAATCGATTGCATGTTCACTACAATCATTGCACTAGCTGAAATTTGGAAAAGTTATGTACTGGAAGTTTGATTACACAGAGTCATTATTTAATTAAATCTTAACTGAAACATGGATTAATTGAGATGATTATTGATTATTTACTTGATTATTGATTGATTATCAACCTTTGGTTGGTTATTGAGATATCAATTGTTGTTTAACAAGTTAATTGTGTATTAAATATTGAATTCGACTATTGGTGATGGATTGATTATCCTATGTGCAATCGTCGAATTGTGTTGTGAATTGTGATTGAATCTAATTGATTCTTGTGCATTACTTGATAAGTGTAGTGATGATGTATAAAGTATGAATACTTTGATTATTATGAAATGTGTTATGTGTGTGTAATCATGTTATAATTCTGGTGTGATGAATTATTTGAGAATGCATGAGATTAAGATGCGAGAACGGTCTTAAGACCATATGGTTGTTGATTACATACGCATCATTTGTTGTCAAGAGGCAATGCTTGCTAGTTTCATGGAGACTAGTGACTTGTCCCAAACCTAGAGTGGGGTTTGAAAGCCTAGGCGACGGGCTTTTGTTTGTTATTGGTCTAGGGGACGGACCCGGTAAATGTAAAAAGCAAAAAATAATAACAAGTGTTGGTACCACGTGGCATGAATTGCATTGAGCTTACATCGAGTCACATGGCATATATAATTGTTGTATGAAAGTATGCATATGTGTATGACTTGTTGAATTGGGGGTTGTGAATGTGCGGTTGTTGAATGATATTGGCTGAGAAAAATTGAAGTGTGAGAATATTGGTGTTGGTGTTGACATGCTTTACATTATTCATTATCTTATGATTTCAATATCGATGTGGATTCTCACCCTTCTGTTGGAATAATGTTTTATACAACATCACGCAGGTATCAAGGAGTAGAACTGTTCGTAGTTACGAGGTCGCTGTTGGTGCAGCTGTTTAGTATTTTAATTATGTTGGGTCGAGTTGTGCTCTGGTCATGTAACACTGGGATTGCTTGGTTTATGTCTTAGAGATACATTATGTACTATATGATATGTTTTTATATTCATCAGAATATTATGATGTTGGCCTTAGTGTCTAAGTAATGTTGATTTACGTGATGAACATGAATGTTTCTGTTACGAGAATTATGATATAAATTGAATTCGCTGCTACATGCAAAGTGAAACCTTGAAAAGAATAATTATTTATTAAGGTGTTAATGAGCATGACAAGTGGTTTTTGATGTTTTGAAAATTATGTGTGACACCCTTTTGTGAATGCATGATGATTTACTCTGATTATTTATATGTATATTCCGCGGGGTTTAGAAGGGTGTTACATTAGTGGTATTAGAGCAGGTCGGTCAGTTGTTAATGTGTTTATTCCCTTATATATTTGATATGTGCGTATGAAACTATCGATATTGTTAGTTCTTATGAAGTTTTGCTGTTGGAATCCAGAACAATGGTCGCCGGTAGGAACGATGAAGCGATTGCCGAAGCTTTGGCGATGTTGGCTGGGGCGATTGGACAGAATCCACAAGCCAATGTGAATGCTGGAAACAACGCCGATGACGAGTTTCGTGCTTTGGGAAAGTTTCAAAGGAACAATCCTCCAATTTTCAAGGGAACCCATGAGCCTGACAAAGCACAGGTATGGTTGAAAGCGATCGAGAAGATCTTTCGAGTCATGAACTGTTCGGATGCGCAGAAGGTGCAATTTGGTACTCATATGCTAGAAGAGGAAGTTAAGGACTGGTGGAGTAACACTCGTCAGAGGTTTGAAGAAGATGAAGTTGAGGTTACGTGGGATGTTTTCAGGGAGACATTCCTGGAGAAGTATTTTCCAGAAGATGTACGAGGGAAGAAGGAAATTGAATTCCTCGAGCTGAAACAAGGTAACTCAACTGTGGCTGAATATGCAGCAAGGTTTGAGGAATTGATTAAGTTTTGTCCTCATTACAACACTACCAATGCTGAGAGATCCAAGTGTCTCAAGTTCGTGAATGGTTTGAGGCCTGAAATCAAGCAAGCCATTGGTTATCAGGAAAATTAGGCGATTTTCTGAGTTGGCGAACAAAAGCAGGATTTATGATGAAGATAGTAGGGCTAGATCTGCCCACTATAAGAGTTTAAATGACAAGAAGGGAAAAGGTCAATTCAGAGGAAAGCCGTATGTGACTCCTGCTGATAAGGGGAAACAGAAATCTGGTAACGACAAGAAGCCGAGTGGGGGAGGAGTTTCCACTCCGGTGAGATGCTATAGATGCGGTGAAGAAGGACATCGTGCTCCTGAGTGCAAAAGCGTTGAGCAGAAATGTTTCAAGTGTGGCAAGCCAGGCCAAAAGCTATGGGGTGCAGGAGCGATGCGAATGTGACTTGATACAACTATGGTGAGCAAGGGCATATTAGTACCAGGTGTAACAAACCCAAGAAGGCTCAAGCGAATGGGAAAGTGTTTGCTCTATCAGGATCGGAGACTGCTAGCGAAGATCGGTTGATCCGAGGTACGTGCTTCATTAATGGTATACCTTTTGTTGCTATAATTGATACTGGAGCTACGCATTCTTTTATTTCCTTCGATTGTGTTAAGAGATTGAATCTTGAGTTATCAGTTATGAGTGGTGGTATGGTTATTGATACTCCTGCTATAGATTCAGTAACTACCCCATATGTGTGTTTGAATTGTCCGTTGAGTATTTTTGGTAAAGACTTTGGAGTTGATTTAATGTGTCTTCACTTAGATCAACTTGATGTTATTCTTGGGATGAATTGGTTGGAATCGAATCGTGTCTATATTAACTGTTTTGACAAAACGGTTATTTTTCCTGAACCTGATGATGAAGGAGACTTGTTTATGTCTGTTAAGCCAGTGAACAAGTAAGTGCAAGATGGTGCGAAGGTGTTTATGTTGATGGAAACTTTGAGCATTGGTGAAAGTGGAGCAATTGATGCTTTACCAATTTTTTGTGATTTTCCAGAAGTTTTTCCTGATGAGATAAGAGAATTGCCGCCAGAACAAGAAACGGAGTTTGTGACCGACTTAATTCTTGGAACTAGTCCGATATCGATGGCTCCATATCGTATGTCCGCATTGGAATTGTAAGAGTTGAAGAGTCAACTTGAAGACCTACTTGAGAAGATGTTTATTCGTCCAAGTGTGTCACCGTGGGGTGCACCAGTTTTGTTGGTTAAGAAGAAAGAAGGTTCTATGAGACTTTGCGTAGACTACAAACAATTGAACAACATGACTATCAAGAATAAGTATCCACTTTCGAGGATTGATGATTTGATGGATCAGTTGATTGGTGCGAGTGTCTTTAGTAAGATAGATCTGAGATCTGGGTATCATCAGATTCGTGTGAAGGCTGAAGATATTCAGAAGTCTACTTTTAGAATGAGGTATGAACATTATGAGTATTCTGTGATGCCATTAGGTGTGACTAATGCACCAGGTGTATTTATGGAGTACATGAATAGGATTTTCCATCCTTATGTGGACAAGTTATGGTGGTGTTCATCGATGATATTTTGATCTATTCAAAGAGTGAAGAAGAACATGTTGAGCATTTGAAGATTGTGTTATCTATGTTAAAAGAGAAGCAGTTGTATGCTAAACTTTCTAAGTGTGAGTTTTGGTTGAAGAAAGTGAATTTCCTTGGTCATGTGATTTCGAGTAGAGGTATTGCAGTTGATCCATCGAAGGTTGAAGCGGTATCGCAATGGGAGACTCTGAAATCAGTTTTTGAGATTAGAAGTTTTCTTGGTTTGGCAGGTTATTAGGAAATACACTAAACACTCTAAGCAACTGAGTAATTGAGAGGAAGCCCCCCAATCACCATTTCCCAAGTACTTAAGGCTCGTAAAGCACAACAATCCTTAACCTTTATTAAGTGTTTTAAAAGAATTTGAAGATGAGAAGAGAGAGACACTCTAAAGGGAGACTAAGACTCAACCTAATGTTCTCATACAAAGTGCACCTATGATTGGGATGAAAAGGGAATGCTACCTAATGTTATCATGCATGGGTTCAAGCCTAAGGTCTATCATAATCCCTCTTAAACAAAAGAGATTAGAGATTCTAAGGGAACATTGTAAAGAATAAGACGAAGAAGGAGGCATGAAATAAGAAAGATGCAAGTATGAAAACATGTAATGCACAAGTAGAATGAAAGTGAGGGAGGAAAAAGTGTGGGGCAGTAGTCTCCACAAGCACATCTCAACCTCAAGCATTCATATGAGAGATGAAAAGAAGAGAGAAGAAATAATGCACACAAAAGAGATCAAACAAGTGCACACAAGTGGGATGAAATGGGAGAAAATGAATCCTACAACCATTTGTCATCAACCACAAGCCCTAAGGCAAAGCAAAAAGAAATGGAAGAAGACATGATCAAATGAGAGAATGGGAGGCAATGTAAGGACATCAAGGAAATCAAAGGGGAAACTACACCATAATCCATCTCAATGATCATGCAAGAACACACAAGAGAAGTCCTCAAAGAATCACCATTCATGATATGCTTCAAGTACCTCCAAAGGAGGGACTAAGCCATCTCAAATGGGATCCCAAGGTTATTGGACAGAAGCAAAGATGAGAGGAGAAGGTGCACAAAGCAAATAAGGAAAAGCACAAAATAGAATGCAAGCATAGGCATGGAGAAAGACCTAAGTCTTAAACACATTCAACACTTGAACTTCAAGTGGAAAGCCTAAAAAGAATTGCAAATCTCAACAAGCAATGAACAAGTTTATGACCTAAAAATGAGCAGTCGAATACCTTAACATGTTAGAAGTATGAATAAACTAGAATTGAGAGCTCCATGGATCCACAAGTGTCATTTCTAAAGCAAACTAGGTCAAGTGTTTGTGTGAACCTTCCTTAGAAGTACCTTGACTTGCAAGTCACCTCAAAATTAGGAAAAAGGTTCAAAATAAGCCAAATAAAATCTCAAGTAGGAATCAAAAAGTTGGCAACCAGAGACCAAAACATCACAACCAAAGTCATCTCAAATCATCACCAAAGAATTTGATTCACAAGGATGCACCAATTTGAGAGAGGGTTGTCGAGGGTCAACAAAAATGCCATGAAAGTCAAACTAAAATGAAACAAACTAGGGGAAAAATCATCCTATAAAATTCTTCATCTCATCATTGACATTAGAAAAATGTTTCAATCATTGGAGAGAAATATTGACCAAGAAACAAAGCAAGAACAATCAAGAACAAGAAAAATTCAATTAAAAAACACTTCCAAAGAATAAATCCCATTTTAATTGAATAATAATCCAAAAAAATAAAATAAAAAATTCCTAAAATTAAAGGACATCCTAAAATTCCCTAAAAATATTTTTATGGGATTTTACAACATTTGGAACTATTTTTATTGAATTAAAATCAAAACAGCATAAAAAAATAAATGAAAATAAGATAAAAAACAAAATGTGGCAAATAGCAATTTCCACAGTTGAAATCCTTGGGCCACAAAGTGAGGGAGGTGCAATTAGCGTTTCTGAGCCCAAAACCAAGCCACAAGTGAAACACACAGTTTCAATTAACACGCGTGGCAGTCAACATCACACATCAGCCAGTCAGAGAGATCTCATCCGTTGATCTCGCTTAGTCAAATAGTCAAATAACACATGTGGCGCACACGCAAGCAAAACGGACAAGTGAACCAGACGACGGAGCACTGTTCTCCGGTCATACCACCGGCGCTGCAAATCAAAAACATCACCAAAACATGCGAAACCTAATACCAAAATGATCGCCATGTTATGTAGATCATGAATCTACACTCCAATTTCATTTATCAAGCAAGAATAAAGCAAATCGAACAAAACAAAATTCACATGCTCTATTGAAATGTAAAAAAACATCACCAATTATGATCCAGATTTTACCTACACACGTAGGACTTCAGTTTGCAACAACAATGGAGATGAATCAATGCATATTAAGAGAGAAATCTTGAATTGAGGATTACCTAACGGAGCCTCTCCGTTGGAGCTTCTACAGATGCTTAAGCTTGCTCAAACTATGCAGAATTACTCAATGAAGTTCAAGGAAGCTACTAATCACTTCAACTTTGCTTCAAATGGCTTGAATCTGAATTTTCAGTTTTCAAATTTCTCTTCACTTTCCAAATTCGTATTCTGCTCTCCCTCCACGAAAATGCTTTAATGAGAGCTCCAATTCAGTTTGAAGCTTTTATATGATGGATCTGGAATGGTTTGGAGGCCCAATTGTGGCTGATTAGAGTGTAATTCAAAAATGCCCAATTTGGAAATGTGGCTTCATGCACACGTGAAACTGGCGCCAGTTCCCATGAAAAATAATTGGAACCAACTGCTGAAACATTGCTTTGATCATGTGGATGTAAATTACTCCTTAATTTGATCCAATGGTGGAGATTGGATGTGAGACTTCTTCTTGAAGTAATATGAATTTGCACGTGTTCTAGCTTGCACGACCCAAATACAATTTGTGCATTCTCCTTGTTGTGATATTATGACTCAAAATATGCACAAACATGACATGAAAATGAATCAAAACCAATTCAATTTAATTCATGACTTTAAGTTCAAATTTCCATGGAATTCCTTCACCAATCTTCATATCCATGCCAAATCCATGACAATTTGATATTCTAGGATGAAATTGATACCATTTGAAGCAATTTTCATGTTGGTAAAGTTTCATTTGAAGTGCATAAGTGGATGAACAAGACCTATAATGAAAATGACATGTAATCTCACTTTCCCAAAATACCACTGCCTTGAGATAAAGGACTTATAGGAATTTTTGGAAAGCTAAGATCATGAAAAACAACTTTCATGTTCATCAAAAGTTGAGGAGAAACATGATTCTAGGTCAAAAGTGCCTTGGAAGTTAGTTGACTGAAAATACATTCATCTAAGGACCCATAACTTGTCAGCATCATAACTTGAGTTCTAGAAACCCAATGGATGAGTTCTAGTACTCAAAAGAATCTAAGAACATGTTCTACAAGTATCATGTTTATGTCAAAGTGAGATTACACTTGTATCGTGAGATATGTGGTCTTAAAGTTGGGCACTAAACATGGGATTTTACACTGACAACCCTCTGAAACCCTAATTTAGTAACTTCTCACACTCCTGGTTCTTCTTGAATTGATCTTGAAATAACATCTTAGATGCCTCAACACAACTTTCCATGACTCTAAAGACTTAGAAATGAGTCTTAATCTCCTTCAAATCCTCTGTTGACTTTGCACTAGGCAGATGAAACCCTAGGTATACAATCCTTTGACTGCAACCTCTTGCACATGATATACCAACTTGCATAAGCTCCACAATGGCTGTCAAAGTACTCAATGAGCTTCATAACATCTCATATCCATATCCATGAACTTTTGATCCTCAAATGATCCTCATTTGGCCTCCTAGATAGAAGATAAACAATATTCATCCATTCACTTTCTCAAAGAGCTGAGCAGCTTCTGATGACTTAATGAGCACTCATGCTTGCTTGGAACCTTCTCTTACTATCCACACCTCTCTTTATCCCATGCAAATGAACAATGATATGCAAATGCAAATGCTAGAAGATGCAATGAAACATAAACCAAGATAGAAAAGGTTGGGCAAATTTTGGGGGTACAACAACTGCCCCTATTCAAGCGACTTGGACCTAACTGGTTGAAAAGCGAACGAATTTCAAACAATCAAGGTAGAAGACGGTTGAATACCAAAGAACCCAGAAATTCACCAACCGCGGAAAGAGAACTGCAAACTCTGATTGGGAAACAAAACCCCCGGAGATAATTGAATATGATAAACATCTTGATAAATCCTAAGAATACTCCGCTGGGGAAGAGAGAAGCTTAACCAAGCAACCCTGGCAGGGAGAAAAGAGGAACTTAACCAAGTAAATCTGCTGAGGAACAAAGAGAAACTTAACCAAGTAACTCTGTTGGCGACCCTACTAGAAAAAAAGAGGAACTTAACCAAGTAACTCTGTTGAGAAACACCTGATAAGATGAACACATCCATCAAAGATTGTGCCATGGTCTGGATATCGTACGGTCTTAAGAATGGCATTTCAAATTGCCGGAATCTGGATATTCAACAAACAAAATGAGTCAATGAAATTTGTTGGAGTCTGAACACTCGACGTGATGACTGGAGTCTGGATACTCAACGAAATAAACCGGAGTCTGGATACTCAACGAGATTGATCGGAGTCTGAATACTTTAACGAAACAAGCCGGAGTCTGAACACTCAACGAAATAACCGGAGCCTGGATGCTCAATGCAATAACCAGAATCTGAATACCCAACGCAATAAAAGAACCACATCAAAATTTTCCGGAGTCTGGATACTCAACGAGATTGACCGGAGTCTGGATACTCAGCGGACGAAAGAAGACCCATCATGAGTTGGAAATTTGCCGGAGCCTGAATGCTCGACGAAAATGACCGGAGCCTGGATGCTCAACGTAATAATCAGAGCCTGAATGCTCGGCGAAAATGAACGGAGCCTGGACGCTCAACGTAAAAGCCGAAATCCAAATACTCAACGTAAAAGTCGAAGTCTGAATAGTCAACGTAAAAGCCAGAGTCTGAATACTCAATGTAAAAGCCGGAGTCTAAATACTCAACGTAAAAGCCGGAGCCTGGATACTCGACGAAATGACCGGAGCCTGGACGCTCAACGTAAAAGCCGGAGTCTGAATACTCAATGTAAAAGCCGAAGCCTATATACTCAACGTAAAAGCCGGAGTCTGAATACTCAACGTAAAAGCCGGAGTCTGAATACTCAACGTAAAAGCCGGAGCCTGGATACTCTACGAACAAAATTAACCATCGAGGTTTGCCGGAGTCTGGATACTCAACGAACAAAATTAACCACCGAGGTTTGCCGGAGTCTGGATACTCAACGTAATAACTGAAGTCTGAATACTCAACGAACGAGGAAATACATCACAAATTGGAAATTTATCGGAGCCTGAATGCTCAACGTAATTGGCTGGAGCCTGGATGCTCAACGAAATTGACCGGAGTCTGGATACTCAACAGACAAAGCACAATAACACCAATTGCCGTGGTCTGGATACCACAAGGACTAGATAAAACACATAATCTTCCATGGTCTAGATACCATAAGGGTGAAGAGATCAAACCTCCAGAGATTCACTGGAAATAAAGAGATAACAACCTGGCTTATGTTTCACATGCATATGTTTGAAAATGGCATAATGCTCCAGACGAGATAGAAATGCTACACATTTGGGTAGATGTTATGCACGCATGCAGATGCAACGGAACCGAATCAACAAAATAAATGCTGGAGAGATCAAGAAGCCACCCTGCTGGTGAAATAAAACATGCCAATTACAATTGGACTTATGCTGAGGAAACGGGCCCCGGGTGACTTCCTACAAAAGGAAACTCCTGGGTAACAACGTTCTAACAAGAACAAGAATCCACTCGGTCGGGGATGCAACTCACCACCTGCTGAGGAAAATGCCTTGCTCGGCCTTCCAGAATATAAACCTTCTGGGAAATAGACCACCCTACTGGGGGGAACTAGAATAAACATGCTAAACAACCTGGTCTCATCTGACGGAGCAAAACAATGCCATGAACGGCCCCCTCCAGGATACAACCTTCATGGGGAACAAAAGATCAGCTGAGGAAAGACAACCAGACGCGGGGATCACATCTTACCTGCAGGGGAATCAACGACTCTGCATGGGAATCATCTCTGTTGGAGGCCTTGGTTGGCGTTGCTGAGAGCTGAGTATCTACAGACAATCTTCTGGAGAAGAACGTGTACTAGCCAACTACTGGGAATAGGTTCCACCCCCACTCAATGGAAAGAACCCAATCGTGACTTGCTGGGGAGTGAGCACATACCTGCAATTTGCGGGGATTAAATGTGTACTGACCAACTGCCGGGGATAAGCGTACACCCTTAATTACTCACTTAACCTGTATACAACTCTACTGGGGATAGAGATGCAAACTCTAATTGCTAAGGACGAATTCTGGATGGGGAGAATAAACTTGCCTGAGTAACTGCCCCAGTGTAGTTCGATTTGCCCTAGTCTAATATCTAGGACGAAAAGAAAAGCTTGCCATGAAACGACCTCGAGATGACTTGCCCCTGAATTTATGACATGAAAGGATTCGTCCCCGGTTGACCAACTCTGATAAACTCTGAAGATATGGAAAGGAACAGTTTCTTTGTTTCCAATTTTGCCCCAGCCTGTGGCATCTCTGTAAAACTTCCTCAAAAGGAACCCTAAAATTTTTGTACCTTGCTGGTTTGACATGAACTCTTTCAGCATTCTGAACTTTGAAGAGGCACTTCAAGTTAATTGTCTTCTGGATAAGAATAGCTCTTGGGGTCTTGGGGTGGCCTGCCCCAGATTTGCAATGACTTTGCCCCTGACTGACTTTGAGATTTATCGAATCTCAACTTGATTGCTCCGGATTAATTGACCTTCGAATGGCTGACCCCCATGACGATCATTTGATATAGCTTGCCCCGGTTCAATGGAGTACTCAGGCGCTCTGCATTCTATCCCGATCAAACTTTCCACTGTGGAAACTCTCTTGATGTCAAGTGCTTACTCGCAAGTAAAACAAATTGTTTTGCACCAAAGATATACTAATGCAATGCATATGACAGTTTTGAAATCCAAGTCTATTCACATGGACAAATTTGTGACATATAGTGGATGAAATCACTTATCAAAATGTCAATGTTAATACAACGCTGTAAGAGGAATCCTTTCAGGAGTCAATTCCGACGCGATCTTTACTGAAGTATGCCTTTGAAACAAACCCGCTTCAATTAGGGCTTTTGAAGGTTGTAACTTAGTCAGGTTTACGATTTTAGAAAAAAGGATATAAGGCTCAAAGCTTATTTTACCCCACCCATTCTCCTTGATGTTCTCCAATCCTACATTCAGCTAATTCGATACGAGTGCTCACCTCTTAAAGGTTAGAATGACAGGAGTGATGGTTCAGGAAACCACAAGTTTTTTGGAGTGACAGTCACTTGCTTTTCGTCTTTGGTTCCTGGAGTCACACGACTTGTTTGTTAGAGGATTTTTCTTTTGTAATCCTTTTTTCTTTTTTGCTTTTGCCCTAATTTTTGTCTGGACTGGATCTTTTGATCTTCTTTTGATTTCAAAGTCCAGCGGGACGCCCTAATTTTTGTCTAAGCCACTTGTTCTCAAGTTATTGGCCTAGCGGGCTTCTTTTTTTGATTTTTTTTGGACAAATCGTGTGACACTGGCTTGTATGACTTGTTAAAAGGGATGGCGACTGTTTCACTCCTTGGTCAGCAAGGGATAACCACTATGGTATTTTAGGCACGACCTTTAGAGGCGTGATTGGTTCTTGAACGGGAACACTCCTTTTGCAATTTGTACGCTCGGTCAAATTAACTGACACCTACCCTGCCCCGGGTTAAGATTGAGGGTTTTTTTGTTTTTCAGAAAGAAACTCCTACTAGGCTCAAAGGGGTTGACAAGGGATTATCTTCCTCATATCTCCGGTGTTTAGGAATTTGAAACAGTGCCTGTACATCATCAACAGGTTTTATTCAAAAGCATACAATCGGAAGCTTGCACGTCTTTCAACTTCGTCATCCTCCCTGGATTCTGCTTAAATAAGCGTCTGACATTAATAAAAGCAATTAGTGAACACGAATGGATTTAATCAAAACCTGCATATTCATTTCATTATCAATATCAATTGAAAACAACAAGTTTTACAAATGAAATTTGCACTTAAACAGGAAAGAAACTACAAATGCAAAGAAAATGACAAGATAAAATAAAGATTACCAGCTTCGAGGAACTGGGCTTTCAAATCTCAGTTTGCTGCTGAGTTAGCCATCTTCAGAATTGCTCGTCGAGGTCAGTCTGATACTCTTCTGAACATCTATCCTTGATAAACTCCTCCGCAACATTAACTGTTGGGCCCACTGGGCTGGAGGGAGAATTAATGATCTGGATACCCGGGGGTATGATTGAGAAGAGATGAATTACTGCGAAGCCACTTCTGACTTCGACTCTGATTGTGATGTAGCCGAGAAGCATGAGGTTCTTGGCGCTGGTTAGGGCATCCCTTATGCTCAGGCACTTTCATTCTCAGACTTAGCCCAAGAACCGGAAATAGCTGTGGGCGCGGAGATTCTGCAGTTATAAATTGCAAGGCACTCTCTTGACCCGATGCAACTTCAAGGGAAATAAGAGGAACATCCACCTCTTTTGCAGTGAATGGACTAAGACCACCTGGTACACTTACGCCACCCGACGCGAATTCAACATCCTTTGCATCAATTAAGTCTTGAACTCGGTGCTTAAAAGCTTTGCAGTTCTTGATGTTGTGCCCTGGTGCCCCAGAATGGAAATCACAGTGAGCACTTACATCATAGCCCAGTGGTAGTTCACCCGTAAGTGGAGACAACGTCCGAAGTTCAACCAATTGAAGTTGAAGCAAGAGTTGCAACAACTGTGCATAATTCATAGGGATCTGATCGAAGATTCTGCTAGGCTGCTTCGGCCTCTGAGCATACCTCCTAGTCTGCTGACGTGGAAAATTTGGGACCCCCGGTTGTGCAGCAGATCTTTGAGGTACATCACGCCTTGGGAGAGATTCCACAGGCAAGGGTGGAATAACCATTTTTGCAGCGGCTTCATGCGCCTAATCACCCTCCTTTCTTAGCACATCCCTTATCACTTCTGTGATCAGGCCCATCTGAGCCTTCAGTTGCTGAACCTCCTCCTTAATCATCTTCTGATCCAAACATAAAGCTTGCATACCCGCCATGAATTTTCCCATCTGGCTTCGAACTTCCCTCAACTCCGCCTGAATCTGTTCCATAGCCTCATGTTGATTCCCTCTGGTATAGTAGTGATGAACTGTCTGATTTTCTATCCTGAAATAAACTAACAAACCACGGGAAATGAGGTCAACAGTTCCGATGCACCTGCGATGCAAAAATGCAGAATGATGCAAAAATGCAGAATGATGCAAAGATGCAGACATGTATATATGCAACAGGGAAATTTCCTCTCGATTCTAGTTCCTGCGTGAACAATGAGACATAGGGAAACCAAAGCTAATCACAACACCTCATACATACAAGAAAAGGCCAACAGGAAATGTACGATCATACAACTGAGTACAAAGAATCCACCAAAGGACTTCAACCAACAGGTCTGGTGATGGTCACTACAAACAGGCTACAAAGGAAAAGAAAGACATCAAGTACGACAATGAGTACGAAACTCCTCCAACAGCTCCTGTGTCTCAGGATGTTCTGGTCCGACAAGTAATCATTGAATGAGTGACTCTCGCTGTCTCATAGTGGTCTGTAACCCCTCAGAATAGTCTTCCTAGGCTCCCTCACCAAAGACCTCCTCTAGCTTGCACCTCTTCGAATCAGCTCTCATCTTGTAATCCTCCAAGGTTGCAAGAGCTTTGTTCAGCCTGCAATCACTGTTATGTCTGAGGAGGCTTCATCTGCAATCCTCTCATCCTTCGCCCTGAGCTGAGTCTTCAGCTTGGCAATCTGCTGTTTTAACCCATCCTCACGTGCCTTGTTGTTGGTAAGGGTTTCATTCCACTACTCGTTGAACTTGTGAATCTCCAGATAAGCTCTGTCTAACTCCTTCTTCTTAGAGGCAAGAACACTACTAACTGCTTTGAGATCCAAGCCCAAACGCTCTCGAGAATTAGTCTCCTTGGTCAAATCTGTACCCAACCAGTTCACAAGCTCAATCTGTCTCTTAAAAGAGTGCACAACTTCAATCTTCTCACTCCGGAGCTGAATGATCTCTTTCTCTAACTCTTCATTAGCCTTCCGAAGCTCCTCTTTCTCAAACCACAATTGGTTGTACTTCTGGATATCCACAGTGGTAGGTTCTTCAATCATGAGGGGATACAAAGACTCTACAGACGGGAAATGCATCAGTAACTTCTTTACTCTATCCTAGATCCAGGTCAGAAAAGCCTTCCCTTTCCTGTGAACACTACTCCAAGCTCTCTCCACTCTAACCAAGGTATCACCCTCCAGCAAACCAGTGAGATACAGAGATTCCTGTATCTCCTCTTCCTTAGGAGGTCCTCTCAGCGCATATCCAAACTGCCTAACTAACAAAGATGGGTTATAGTTGATGCACCCTTTCCTTCTGACCAACGGGACGTTAGGAAATCCACAACTATAAACAATCTCTGTACCAAGCAGGTCTTTGTCAAACCAGATAATGTTCTCTGTAGACAATCCCGTCAACCTTTCTAACCATTCTAAAGTACCAGCAGTAGCAACAAATTGACCTGTCTTGGGAAGATGACTAGCAAACCACCTTTACAACAAAGGAATACAGCAAGATACGTTCTTTCCCCTCCAGTTCTCATTCTTGTGGTGAATAGAATGATAGACGTCGCCTAAAAGCGTATGTATAGGATTCCCTGAAGCAAAAATGTAGAAAGCATCTATGTCTACAAAATCCGGAAGGTTAGAAAACAATATGATACCATAGATACAAAGAGATAAGATGGCGCTAAACACAATCCAACAACCATATTTGGCGAACTGCTGAGCCTTATTAATCAGAAAAGGTAAAGAAAATCCAGGCATCCCACTCCTCTTGATCAACTTCCCCTCCAACTCTGAAACATCCAAATGCAGAGCAACAATAAGCTTAGCTAGATCAGGCTCAACTTCGTTGTGATAGAATGGCATCTGGTCAAGAATAGGCACTTCCAACAGCTCAGAATACTCCTCTAAGGTAGGCGCCAGAACATAATCCGGAAAAACAAAACACCTCAGTTGTGCATCATAGAACTGCAGGAGAGTATAAAGACCACCTATCTCATATACTGAAGGCTTGCAGACACATTTCAACAGTTTCCCATAAAATTGCTTGAAGTCTTCCATCACTCTCTTGTCAGCCATGACAATCAAACTCAGTAAAGAACCAATATTCGAAGTTGGAAACCTGTATGCCACTGTCTTCTTCAAGGGCTCCATATAAGAAGTAAGGGAACAAGATCACTAGAATCGAGGAGGAAATATGCACCTGCAACATAGATACATGTTAATGAAAATGCAGATGAAAATGCACATGCAAATGCAAACAGGGGATCAAGATTGTTGTGCTGTTGATTGAGAAGAACCAGCGCTCCGCTTTGACAAGAACATAGCACTGTCACCGATAGGAACCCCATGTATCAAGAACACATATTCACACTGTAAAGAAAACCAGGTAGTCTGAAAGTCAAGGTTTCCTGCATAACACAATCCCTCTCACAGGTATGGACCTATCCACTGATAAGGTTCGGCATCCTATGCATTCATCAGCGTCACAGACTTTCAAGAAAAAATGATACGTTCACCATTTCTTGTTTGGCATCATAATCTCCCGAAGATGCCTCACTTAGTTGAATCACAAATGATCGATCCCCAAAGTCAACAATCCTCAGATCCAAGATCCCCTCAAGTCCTAAGGACCGGAAAGGAACTCATCAAAGAGAATCTCGTCTGAGCGCGAATTTCATGGGAACTTGTGCATGCTAAGCATACAGGTTCACCACTACTTTCCACTTCTAATGCTATGTTTGTACTCAAGCCCGGGTCCAGCTTATCTCTCAATGGAACATTCCCCCCCCAACAGCACAGCAAAACTGATATATACAATGCTGAAAGTAAATGCGGGAAAATAAAGTACAACACGTAAACACACCCAAAGAGACAAACAACCAAGCGCTATGATTGACTCACATAGGGGATATTCATGTCCCCAGAAGAGTCGCCAGCTGTCGCATCGCTACAAAGAGGGGGAGGCAAAGACAGAAGAGTCGCCACCGTTCGTTATTTATCCCAAAAGAGGGAAAGGAAATGATCATAGAAAACCTAATGAAAACGGGAAAAGATAGGTCATCGCAACCAGGTCTCGTGTTTGGGAGTCGGTTACGCAAGGGGAAGGTGTTAGCACCCCTCACGTCCGCCGTACTCGACGGGATCCACGCTTTGTTTTCTATCTAAAAAGGGTGTTTACTATCTAAGCTACGACTTAGGGACAAAAGAAAAGAGACTCGATAAAACATCGCCGCTCTATGCCTACGTATTCCCTCGTGCAATGGGAAAGTCAGAGTCAACGTAGTTCGGCTAACTACGGGAGAAGATGGGGGAAGGTTGCTCACCAAGACATCATCGTCTTATGCCTAAATATTCTCATCTGGTATGAGAAATCAGAGCAAACGTAGTTTAGGCTAACAAGGACCGCAGGTTGGTTCAAATGTCTTAGACCCGAGTAGGGTTAAAACTTAGTTCTAGCAGTTAGGTGTATGCAGCTCGACCATTGGAGACTTAGGCTTTACCTGTTTGTGGTAGAACCAAGAGTTAACAAAACTCTCCTTATGAAAAAGGTTTCCAAATTAAGATCCCGAAGGATAAAAAGGTTTGAAGTTTGTTTTTGTGTTTTTTAGAGAAGAAGTGCATTGATTATTGTTTGTAATTCATGTTGCACTAAAGACTATGACTTAGGAGCGAATGCGTCGCATATCGTCCTAAGGACGTACACTAAACACTCTAAACAATTGAGAGGAATCCCCCAATCACCATTTCCCAAGTACTTAAGGCTCGTAACGCACAATAATCCTTTAACCTTTATTAAGTGTTTTAAGAGAATTTGAAGATGAGAAGAGAGAGACACTCTAAAGGGAGACTAAGACTCAACCTAATGTTCTCATACAAAGTGCACCTATGATTGGGATGAAAAGGGAATGATACCTAATGTTATCATGCATGGATTCAAGCCTAAGTTCTATCATAATCCCTCTTAAACAAAAGATATTAGAGATCCTAAGGGAACATGGCAAAGAAGAAGAAGAAGAAGGAGGCATGAAATAAGAAAGATGCAAGTATGCAAACATGTAATGCACAAGTAGAATGAAAGTAAGGGAGTAAAAAAGTGTGGGGAAGTAGCCTCCATAAGCACATCTCAACCTCAAGCATGCATATGAGATATGTAAAGAAGAGAGAAGAAAGAATGCACACATAAGAGATCAAACAAGTGCACACAAGTGGGATGAAATTGGAGAAAATGAATCCCACAACCATTTATCATCAACCACAATCCCTAAGGCAAAGCAAAAAGAAAGGGAAGAAGCCATGATCAAATGAGAGAATGGGAGGCAATGTGAGGACAACAAGGAATTCAAAGGGGCAACTCAACCATAAGCCATCTCAATGATCATGCAAGAACACACAAGAGAAGTCCTCAAAGAATCACCATTCATGATATGCTTCAAGTACCTCCAAAGGAGGTACTAAGCCATCTCAAATGGGATCCCAAGGTCATTGGACAGAAGAAAATATGAGAGGAGAAGGTGCACAAAGCAAAGAAGGAAAAGCACCAAAGAGAATGCAAGCATAGGCATGGAGAAAGACCTAAGTCTTAAACACATTCAACACTTGAACTTCAAGTGGAAAGCCTAAAAAGAATTGCAAAACAAGCAATGAACAAGTTTATGACCTAAAAATGAGCATTCAAATACCTCAACATGTTATAAGTATGAATCAACAAGAATTAAGAGCTCCATGGATCCACAAGTGTCATTTCCAAAGCAAACTAGGTCAAGTGTTTGTGTGAATCTTCCTTAGAAGTACCTTGAATTGCAAGTCACCTCAAAATTAGGAAAAAGGTTCAAAATAAGCCAAATAAAATCTCAAGTAGGAATCAGAGAGTTGGCAACCAGAGGCCAAAAGATCACAACCAAAGTCATCTCAAATCATCACCAAATAATTTGATTCACAAGGATGCACCAATTTGAGAGAGGGTTGTAGAGGGTCAACAAAAATGCCATGAAAGTCAAACTAAAATGCACCAAACCAGGGGCAAAATCATCCTATAAAACTCTTCATCTCATCATTGACATGAGAAAAAAGTTTCAATCATTGGAGAGAAATATTGATCAAGAAACAAAGCAAGAACAATCAAGAACAAGAAAAATTCAATTAAAAAACACTTCCAAAGAATAAATCCCATTTTAATTGAAAAATAATCCAAAAAATAAAATAAAAATTGCCTAAAATTAAAGAACATCCTAAAATGCCCTAAAAATATTTTTGTGGGATTTTACAACATTTGGAACTATTTTTATTGAATTATAATCAAAACAGCATAAAAAATAAATAAATGAAAATAAGATAAAAAACAAAGCGTGGCAAATAGCAATTTCCACAGTTGAAATCCTTGGGCCACAAAGTGAGGGAGGTGCAATTAGAGTTTCTGAGCCCAAAACCAAGCCACAAGTGAAACACACTGTTTCACTTGACACGCGTGGTAGTCAATATCACACATCAGCCAGTTAGAGAGATCTCATATGTTGATCTCACTTGGTCAAACAGTCAAACAACACATGTGGCGCACACGCAAGCAAAACGGACAAGCGACCCAGACGACGGAGCACTATTCTTCGGTCGTCTTCTCCGATCATACCACCGGCGCTGCAAATCAAAAACATCACCAAAACGTGTGTCATATCCTAAATTTGTCCTACCCCTTTCGTAAACAGTTTCGCATTTATTGTTTCGTGCCGTTTAGACACGTGTCCACCTGAAAGTGTGCGTTTTTGAATTTTATCTTTATGACCCTTTAAGGCGTGACACGTGGCCTAACAACCTTTTTTGTGAATATTATTTCTTTTCTTAACTTCCTAAAACTTTTTTCTTTTTTAAATATTATTAATAATAAATATTTTGTGCACACATAGCTCTTTTATTTGTAAATGTTAAATTTTGTAATTTTTGTTGGTTTTACATATATATTTGTTAGTATTTATTATTTTTATTGTTAATGCTTATGAATTAAATATTTGTTAAATATATTATTTAGTTATTATATTTAGTAGTAAGTACTAATTGCTGAAGAAATTTAAAAAAAGAAGAGAAGAACAGGCCCATTCCCTACGGCCCGTTAGGGTTTGTGGCATTGATTGGCTATTAAAAAAAGGAGAAGAACAGATTGAAGAGGAGGAAAACACTGTTCATTCCCCTTTTTTTTTTCAACCCTAAATCGGCGCCGCTTCTTCCCCAATTCACCACAAAACCCTATCCTTTTTTCTCCCGCCGTGAAGCCCCTTAATCTCCAAATCCCTCATCTTCTTCCCCAAATCCGTTCGTCATCCCTTTCCTTCCACCCGTTTCACCTCGCACCACCATACATTTTCAATCGGTAATGGCCTCTTTTCATCATGAAGTCACCTTCGCAGTGCAATGGCAAAACCCTAATCGCTTGTGTCATGCCTCTCGCGGATGAACGACTCGCTGGCGCGTTTCAACAACTTGCAACACCTAATAGTTTCGCAACACAAGTCCGACGATATTGTTTCGAGCGGCACCATCTCAGCTAGCGCATATCGGACCTGAGCACGGAAACCGAGTGTTCGACGTAAGGGTGGGTGTTGTCCTCTCTTTTATCTTGATTCTGGTACTTGGTAATCATGTTTGTTGTTGTTTATTGTCCATAGCATGCTATTTCATGTTCTTAATCGATTATTTAAAACCAGACTGACATGTTGTTTATTTAATCTTCATTGTTGTTTTTACTCTAACGGTTATCAAGTGTTTCGTTGTTGATTCACTTTGAGGGTGAATGTACATGTCAGGAAGATGAAGAACGACTTTTTACTCTAACGGTTGTTTATTCCCCCAAATTCGGCTGTGATAATTGTTTTACAAAAAGTTTACCGAACTGGTGTTTTGAGTTTGTTGCAGGATCTGTTGAGTTGCAGTTTAATACGAATCAAGCTTATCACAATGGATGGAGGATTTTCGAATCAAAAGCAAATGTGTTGTTTTAGATGTTTGTTGTATTAACTGTTTTTTGACAGGAGGTTCCGTACAGGTTGCAACCCTGTCGAATAGCAGTAATAACTTAATGTTGGTCGCAATGCAGTTTGATAACAATCACACTACAACAACTACAACTCTGCACTTACAGTGCATAAATCTATCTCAGTTACGGCTTCACTGAATGTTGATTGCGCAAAAACGAATATGGAGTCGAATGACACGCAACAACAAGTGATCCCTGCAGCATTCATGACAGGAAACGGGTAACAGTGGCCTAAGGCACAGCAACCATCATTCTTTGAATTAGTTTAATCTGTTTGTAAAATTTTAGTTGGTGCTGTTGTTTTGATAACTTGGAATCTTTTAATGTCACACGAGATGGCTTGTATTTGTTTGTGATTGACTTGTAACAGGTTTGAGGTTGAGTCTGAGGTTTAGACTCCAATTTGGTGATTGTTGCAGTTTTCCACCTGTTGCAACAAAGAATCACAACTGCTGACCAGCAGAATTGGATTTCCAAACTGTATGAAGATATGAAATTTACTGCAGTGACATCTGTCCCAGCTTGGTTGCAGGCCCCACTGGTGCAGCAAAAGGTACTTGAGGATCCAATATTGGAGGAAATAACTGCTGCAGCAAAATCCAGCTGCCAGACTCGGTTTCAATTTGAAGCAGGGTATCCTATTTTATCAGGACCGATTGGTGTTGCCATCATACTACACGCGTTCCATGCATCTCCAAGTGGAAGTCATTCTGGATTTGTGCAAACATATCACAAGATTGCGGGAAACTTATATTAGATAGTGGTATGAAGAACACAATGCAACAATTTGTAAGGCCTGTGACATATGTCAAAGACAGAAGTATGCCGCGTCTTCATTAACGGGCTTGCTGCAGCACTTCCCAATTCTGGATTGAATTTTGGACGACACATCCTTCGGATTTCATCACTGGACTCCTCAAGTCCAAAGGAGTCAAATCTATTTTTGTGGTGGTGGACTGATTGTCAAAGTATAGTCACTTCTTTTCCTTTAAGCATCCATACACGAGAGGTCGCGACTTTGAATGTCGATAGCAGAAGCATGGATCCAAAGTGTATAACAAGTTCAAAGGCACCAATTCACCGAAGCTTGTCACGACACCTTGATACGATTCTCATTATTTTGTGGTCCTATTTGATTTTTGGTTTGATTACGGTTGCAAATTATGGTATAATGTATTCTTCACGAATTTTATGTGTTTTGTTTTGCCTATTCATTGCAGGTACCGAATCTGGTGCAAGGTAAGCGAACATCCTTGCGACAAACGTTAAAGTGCGGCTTCTTGTGGGATTCTTGTGGGATTCTGGTTGATATAAGCTCACGCACATTCCCGTTTCGGCAAAAGCTCCTCAGTTTCAGTTACAGTTGAGTTTATGCAGGTTTGGTTTTTATAAATAACAACAACTTCTGCGACAACTGCGGCGAACTGGTTTCGGTTTATGGAGGCAGAGATGAGCGAGAACGGGTCATGTTAAGTTTAACTTTTTCTTCTTGGTTTTCATTTTTTGTATGGTTGTGCTGCTCTGTTTGGGTGTGTTTTTTATTTATGTGCAGGTTGAGGATTGATTGGCAATATTGGTTCGATTCAACTTCGACATCACAACAGCAAGGGCGTGTAATCATAAGCAACAGCAGCCGCAACTTCAAAATCCCACTCGGCTTGACTACAACACAGCTCGATAGCAGCAGACTTCACGGACTCGATAACTTCGCACTGACAACGTTCGACAACAACAACTGAGCTCAACTTCGCCCACCTCACATGTTTTCGTATATGCCCCCAGCTAGGATGCGACATCCTCAGCTTGCGCGGCTACAATCAGTGGCATAGCAACCGTGTTCAGAAGTAGCGGAAAAACGTTTCGTTTCATCAAATATCATTATCCTCGTGGTGCAACTCAAGTGTATACGAAGCATCACTGTTGTTAGTGGAGACGAGAACGATGATGATAACTGGAAGTGGATTTGTTCCGTACTCGATTCAGCAGCAGAGACTCAATAGTGCCTAGCAGCAACGGTTCTTTTTTTCTATTGGGTAACGGTTTGAGTACAGATTTTCTTCTCAGTTTTTGAGTGTAGAATCATGGCAGTTCTATTCTGTGGTCCTCAATAAGTTTATATTCATTTTGGCTTTATTGTGATGTATGTTTGTTGGAAAAATTATTTTGTTTTGAGTTTGTAAACGATTGTAGGATTCTGAATTTCTGTTTGCTTTAGGATATTATGGTCTCTTCTTGTTTTAAAAAAGAAATGTGTTGTCTTGCTTGTTTACAGTACTATAAAATTGCTAAATATCTGAACTTGTGCTGTATAATTAATGGCTACACCGAAAGGTGGTGGATCCGCGTGAAGTCGTATGTAGTTGTGTTGTTTACTTTTGCAGGAAAGTTGTTGTGAGGTTTCGGTTACTCAGTGCAGCCGCCGCGGAGCATCCAACATTTTTAAGCTTCCAGCTTTAATCCTGTTAAAATTTTGGGCTCATCAATATAATTTGCACAAGGATCCCCCTGGCATTCCGATTCGTCAGCATTTGGACATTCAAGAAGTCAAGAAGCTGTTATGTAATCCAAGAAGATTTGGATATTAATGATGAAGAGAAGTATTAGTCTTTTTTATTGGCAATTACTCAAAGTACAAAAAAAACATTTGTTTTTTCTACAATCTAGTCTACCAATACCAACTTCTTTTTTTTTTTTTTTAGATAATTCAAAGATATTAATTTTTGGACCATCTTCAAATATACTTTCAAAAAAATGTGGTCATTTATTTTCTTAATCCTGAACCAATTCGTTTTCGATATAAAAATTATTTTCTAAATAAAGTTTTAGATTACTTTCAAACTTCATTTTCAAAATTTGATATTATTTTAAATCATATTTCAGTATACACTTATTTTACTGCTAAATTATTTTTTTCAATCAAGTTACGAAAAAACTAAATCCTTGAAGTCTAGCACTTCTTGGATTTTTGGACGGTCATTATTAAGGTGTACACCTTGAATAATGTATCGTTCGACTTTTCGTTTTTATTACACTCTTTTGGACGAAGAAAATATCATAAGAATCCAGCAATTATGTGCAATATTTTCGTTGTTCGTCCAAACATTTCCTGAATTGAAAAGTGTTGTCAAGATCTAGCATCTTGATAATACTCCGATTAATTAGTTGTGAGGCCGACGTCTCATTTACTAAATAATTGTCATTTTCAAATTCAATTTCGCATTCTCACCTCTCGTACCGCAAACTCCTTTCATACTCTCGATTTAATCCAATTTATTTCAAAATGTATTTCTCGATTAAGACTCTGAAAAAAGGAGGTTCTTGGAATCTGGCATTCCTTGAATCTTCGAGTGAATAATTCTCGAGGCACGCCCTTTGAGTTTTTATTCACTCAACCTTTCGACTTTTTCAAACTCAATCATTTTCAAACATTCTCATAAGTCGAATGCTCGTCCGCATTCGCAACCCACGTTTCATTCACACTTCATAATTCCTCGTGGTCTCGATATTAGGGGCACCCTTAGGGACTAATATCGTTTCTCACAATCTTAACCCTTGACACGTCGTCAAGTCGGTTCCATCTTCAGTCAAATCCTCGACACGTCGTCGAGCTACTTCAAAACAATTTCCTTTTGGCCTCGCATGCCATTTTTTCGAATCGATCCTTTCATAAACATTTCTAAGGCTTACGAAAGGGGGATATCCTTAGAATCTAGCATTCTTTGAATATTCAAATGAGTAACTCTCGAGGCACGCCCTTGAGTTGTTATTAGTTCATTCTTTCGGTTTCAAAACATCCAACTCTTTATCTTCAACTTATTCAGTCAATTCCCGAAAGAACTGAGTTCTTGGAATCTCGCATTCCTTGAATTTTTGAGTGACAAGCTCTTGAGGCGCGCTCTTGGGTTGCTTGTCAGTCACTCTTTCGCCTCTTTCTCAAACTTCCAACTTATTCAACCTCATCTTTCGTGGTTGTTACCACGAACTACGACTGCTCTGATTCTTCATTCTCGTCCGAATGTAAGATACGTAGGCACAAGATTGCGATGATCTTGGCGAGCACACTTCTATTCATCTTCCACTTCCCCTATCCTTTCCCGTAGTCGAACTACGACGCTCTGATTTCTCATTCTCGTCCGAATGAGCATATGTAGGCACAAGGGCCCCAATCCTTGGCGAGCACCCTATCCTCTAAACCACCCATCTCTCCTTTGCGTCTTTCACCTTTTAACCTACCAATTCTACCTTTAACAACGAGAAGAAAACAAGTAAACCTAAACAACACTCCCCACATTTACCTTAAGAGGTTCCCGTCGAGTACGACGGACGTGAGGGGTGCTAATACCTTCCCCTCACGTAACCGACTCCCGAACCCGGAACATGGTTGCGACAGCCCTGTTCCTATCCTTTTCATTTTTAGGAGGTTTTCTCGATATTTTCCTCTCCCGTTTATTTGGGAAAAATAAAGTTCGGTGGCGACTCTGTCGAACCGGATTTCTGCGCCTTTTGCGTGAGGGTCGTTTCTCCGAAATGTCTCCGTGATTTTTCGAGGTGCGACAGCTGGCGACTCTGCTGGGGACATTGCTCCTTACAAAGAGAGAGTCGAGCCTATCTTTTGGTTTGTGAGGAGTGTTTGTTTTTATTTGTTTTCTTCTTGTTTATGTATTTGTTCTCTTGTGGATTTTATTTGCGCTTGTTATCTTGGTTGCCCGCTGGTTCTTGGGATAACATCATGAGTAAGGCTCTACGCCCGAGCTTTGGTAAATGCAGAGAGAACACATAGTTTAGAATTGGTAGTTGAGTAGTGTTAGTCTCCGAGGATTTGCTCCTTATGGGCCTAGCATGAAAGCTCCTCCAGAGGAGACCTATTCGTAGATCTCGTTGTAACACAGCTAGCCTGTTGCACGACTTGATTAATGAAGGGTCCGTGATTCTGGGAACCTTTTGTTAGCACCAGTTCCGATATTGGTGGTCGTGTAGTGTTAGTCTCCAAGGACACTCTCCTTGTGCGCCTAGCATGAGGACCCCGCTCAGGAGAGACCTTATCGTCATTATCGTTGTAATACAGCCAGCCTGTTACGCGACGCTAATACGACTAGTGTTCGTGATCCTGGGAACCAAACGTAGAAACCATCCCGTAAGTGGGTTTATGGGTAGAATGTTTAGATCTTCCCGCATAGGTCTTACCTGTCAATTTTCTTTGAACATGAATTATAGTTACTTCTCTGTTATAGTTATCAGATCCAAAATTGTTTGATGGTGATCCTGTGATCCTGGATCTTGTATCTTGCATTGCATCTTGCATATCATTTGCATTGCATTTCATATGTTGTGCATTTTGCATTTCCAGTCCTTCAACAGAATCTTATGTCTTCGTTCCTTCCTCTCCAGTAAACCAAGCTGATTCCTCGACACCAGTACGCAACTAGAGCCAATACAAGACGAATGATGGAGCAGATTCAGCAGGAGCAAGCTGCCTTCAGGGAAGAGTTGGATTCTATGAAAGGAAAGATCGACCAGATCCTCGAAGCCATCCTCACAGCCAGAAGAGAGGAAGAACAGCGTGAATCCGCCGCTGTCGTCAACAATGGTCAAGGACAAGGGTCTACTGCCATCCCTTTGGTTCCAATTCCAAATTCTCATGGGATGCCGTTGAACTACAACAACGCAGTCGAAGGAAACACTTCTCATCCAATCCCAGCGCCTGGAGTTACTGTTGGAGCTATCCCGCAGATTCAGCCTACTACCGTGCAGATCCCAGCTCCCCATATCGAAGATACTCTGATGGATCAGTATGACGATGTTCAGAACTATCATGCTGCTATTCCCATCGCCAGTCCTGTTGCCGCTCAGGATTCAGAAGCCATGAAGATGTGCCGAGATCTAGCCGAGAAACTCCGAGCCATGGAGGGGCATAACTCAAATTCTTTCAGTGCTTTGGAATTGTGCTTGGTTCCTGATGTTGTCATTCCTCCCAAGTTCAAAGTACCCGAATTCTCGAAGTACAAGGGTCTCAGTTGCCCAAACATTCATCTGAAGATGTACTGTCGCAAGATGGCTGCTTATGCCAGAGATGAAAAGCTCATGATTCATTGCTTCCAAGACAGTTTGTCAGAGGCATCACTCGAATGGTATATGCAACTGGAACGTAATAGTGTGCGTAGTTGGGCCGAGCTAGCCGATGCATTTGTCAAATAGTATAAGTACAACACCGATCTTGCTCCGAATCGTACTCAGCTTCAGAGTATGACTCAGAAGGACAGCGAATCCTTCAAGGAGTACGCGCAACGATGGAGAGAGCTAGCCGCAAGGGTGCATCCACCTCTTGTTGACCGTGAATTGATTGACATCTTCATGGGTACCTTGCAAGGCCAGTACTACGAAAAGCTGATCGGTAGTGTCTCTGCTGGATTTTCTGACTTGGTGATCGTCGCTGAGAGAATTGAAGAAGGGCTGAAGAGTGGAAAGATCCCAGGAGGTTCCAACAACCAGGCCAATGCCAAGAAGCCTTTCAATGGATACAAGAAGAAGGAGGGTGAAACAAATGCCATCTTCTTGCAGAAAGGGCAAGCTTCTCAACAAGCTCCTGCTCCTATGCCTTATCAAGTTCCCTACTATCAGTATCCATATGTTGCTGCTGCGCAATATGCTCCAATGCCTTATCAGCCAGCTGTTCAAGCAGTGCAAGCTCAGATGCCACGACAACAGGCTCCTCAGCAACAAGCCTACAATCAGCAAGGATACCAATATCCTCCTCAGCAACAGCAAATGCAAGCAACTCAGCAACGACAAGGTACTCGCCCACAGCATCCGCAGAGAACATGGAGACCAGATAGAGTCTTTGATCGTCTACCAATGACATATGCCAAAATCTTTGCTCAGTTGATGGAGAAGAAAGCTGTTGTTCCGAGAGATTTGGCTCCTCCAACTGTCATTCCTGCCGATTACGATGCAAATGCTCATTGTGAGTTTCATAAGGGCGCTCCAGGTCATACCATTGAGGACTGCAGAGCTTTCAAGCACATAATTCAAGACATAATCGACAGGGATGCTATCAACTTCAATGGGAAGTCTCCAAATATCATCAACAATCCGATGCCACCAGTCAACTAGTGCCAACATCAGATCGATTCCAGTCAAGTCCATTCTCTGAAGAAGGCCGTCATGCTGCCATTTAATCTTTCGTTTTCCTTATGTTTTGTCTTTGTTTGTTTTAGTATTGTATGCTTTGAACAATTGCCATTCGTATTTGGTTTTCATTAATATATCGTTTATGCATGTTTTGAATTAGTTATGTCGTATTCACTCATTTTTTCACTTATCACCGACACATTTATTCACTCCACTCTATTCACTGTTGTTTAGCATGATTTGAGGGAGGATGATGAGAACGAGATACCCATAATTGCAAATTGTATGCTTTCAGACAAAATCTCGTCAATGATGTACATGCATTGTTTCAATTCCCCAAACACTGGAGATATAAGGAGTTAATCCCTAGTAAACCACTTCGAGCCTAGGAGTAGCAGTTTCCTTCGGATATTCAAACCTTACACTCAACCTGGGACAGGGTAGTGTTCAGTTAATCCAATCCCGCACTCAAATTAACAAAGCAGAATCTAGAAGACGTTTGTTCTTCAATAACCCATGCTATGGCAGTCACAACAAAATCAAAAAAATCAAAAGCCTGCTAAGTCAAACACCTTAGAGGGGACTTAGGCAAAATCAAGGCAATCCCGATGGATTTGAAAAGCAAAGTCAATCCATGCAAAAGTTAGGGATCAAAACAAAAGTAAAAGAGGACCCCGAATCCCTCAACAAAAACAAAAACTCAGTGGCCACCCAGATCAAAGGGGCACTGACATCCGTCAAAAAAACCAAAATAAGGTGACTGCCACGTTGAGCAAACCTTGAACCTTCAAGCTTACACCGTCCAGACAAGTGTAGAATTAACTGAGCGTAGGACTCGAGATCATTAAGAAGAAGGGGTGGGTACAAATCATACTTTGAGCCTAACATCCTTTGTTTCATAACCGTGAACCAGACCACGTTACAGCCCTCGAAAGACCTAATTGAGGCGAGGATTATTCTGAAAACATACTATCGCAAGGTTGCGTAACCTGACTCCTCACATGATTGCTAATCACCAACATTGGTGTCGTTATCCTCGCAGTATCTTTTACACCAATCAAACAGCACAATGCTTGGGCTAATGGTCCATTCATCTCACTATCACAATACTTCAATAAACGATACTTTTTCAGACTTGCATCGAACTTTGCATTAATTATTACCATTTGTGAATGTACAATTTTAATTGCAAATCAGTGCTAGGTATTCAAGGACATCTCAATAAGGGGAAATCAAGGAAGAATTTAACTTCCAATGGCTGACACGAAGCAAGACTACCTCAGAACCCATAGTCTAGGGCAAATCACTCAACAACTCGAGCAGGGGCAAGTCATCCGAGTTCAACTTCCATATGTCAGAACTGATTAATCTGGGGCAGGCCATTACCATGTTCGAAATGGGACAAGGCCAGGTCATCCTGACCAACAAGCAGAGTTGCAACCTTCTCTGAAGCAAATTCACGACGAATCACCAAGTACCCAGACTTGGGGCATATAGAGTATCTTCATCTGCTTTGGTCATGGCGTCTCCAACCAACTGCGTGTCGAGGAAGTCAATCTATCCCACCACCCGAAGTCCAATTCACATTGGCAACTACCAATAGTCCACCACGCTGGCGTCTTCACCTACGTTTCCAGTCACCCGTCTGCAATCACGTGCATCATACGCATTGCATTCGCAATCATAAGCATCTTGCATCATATGCATACTCAAATCATATCATACTTCCCCAACTCTTGCATCTCCGCTCGTCAAGCATTTGCATTTGCACTTCCACTCGTATGGAATATCATTTATCATCCAGCATTCATATATGCAAGTCAAGGTCCAGGATCAACCTCGAAGATTTCCAAGACTGTCATTAGCCCAATCAGGGGCATCTTCCACAACATCTTCAAAGCAATCATCAGCCCAGTCAGGGGCAATCTTCTGCAAATTGTGGGTCTCTCCCATCAAAATTCGAAGTCATTCAAATGAAGATTCAGCCTAGTCAGGGGCATTCTTTTCAAGACCATGGGTATTTCCCATGACGTATTTCAACCTCGTGGTTGATCAGATCTCCAAGTTAACGTACCTCCTAGTCAGGGGCATTCTTTTCAAGACCATGGGTATTTCCCATGACGTATTTCAACCTCGTGGTTGATCAGATCTCCAAGTTAACGTACCTCCCAGTCAGGGGCATTCTTTCAAGACCATGGGTATTTCCCATGACGTATTTCAACCTCGTGGTTGATCAGATCTCCAAGTTAACGTACCTCCCAGTCAGGGGCATTCTTTTCGAGACCATGGGTACCTCCCATGACGTAATTCAACCTCGTGGTTAATCAGATCTTCAGATCAACATTCAGCCCAGTCAGGGGCATACCATTCAAGACCGTGGGTGTTCTCCACGAAGTTGTTCAACCTTTTGTTGGGCAAATCCAAGAGTTTCAGTGCAAAGATCCAGCCCGAGCAGGGGCATCTTCAGCAAAACCGTGAGCGTACCTCATGAAGTTGTTCAGCCTTTTGTTGAGCAAAACAAGACATCAAGACAAATTCAGCCCAGTCAGGGGCATCCTCTTCAGAATTCATGGGCGTAACCATGAAATCATTTCAGCAAAGCTATGATCTCCAAACAAGACGGTGGGCGTACCCTGTTGACTCATTTCAATTCAATCTTCCTCTTGGGGGTTCCTTAATGAGTTGTACCCAGCAAGCGTGACCGTTGTCAATTGCCTTACTATCATCCTTTTGGTGATAGTTGAACCTCGTCAGTTCAACCTAGCCTGCATCCTTTTGGTGTTGGTAAACTTCGAATCTGTGTTGTCCTATCATCCTTTTGGTGATAGCAACCTGTGTGTGTGAGTTTCGCTCCGTCATCCTTTTGGTGGGGGGTCTATCATGGTCATTAATGATAGATTGTGCAATGTGTTTATGTGTGAGTTTGCTCCGTCATCCTTTTGGTGTGTGGGGGGGGGGGGTCTATCATGGTCATTAATGATAGATTGTGCGATGTGTTTATTTGTGTTTCGCTCCGTCATCCTTTTGGTGGGGGGTCTATCATGGTCATTAATGATAGATTATGCGATAGTTTGTTTGAGTTTGCTCCGTCATCCTTTTGGTAGTGGGTCTGGCATTTCGTCGATGTCAGATTGTGCGATTGTGTTTGTCCTATCATCCTTTTGGTGGTAGTGACTGATGTGTGTTTCGCTCCGTCATCCTTTTGGTGGTGGGTCTGACATTTCGTCAATGTCAGATTGTGTGATTGTGTTTGTCCTATCATCCTTTTGGTGGTAGTGGCTGGTGTGTGTTTCGCTCCGTCATCCTTTTGGTGGTGGGTCTGGAATTTCGTCGATGTCAGATTGTGCGATTGGGTTTGCCCTATCATCCTTTTGGTGGTAGAGGCCGGTGTGAGTCTCGCTCCGTCATCCTTTTGGTGGTGGGTCTGGCATTTCGTCGATGTCAGATTGTGCGATTGTGTTTGTCCTATCATCCTTTTGGTGGTAGTGGCTGGTGTGAGTTTCGCTCCGTCATCCTTTTGGTGGTGGGTCTGGCATTTCGTCGATGTCAGATTGTGCGATTGTATTTGCCCTATCATCCTTTTGGTGGTAGTGGCTGGTGTGAGTTTTGCTCCGTCATCCTTTTGGTGGTGGGTCTGGCATTTCGTCGATGTCAGATTGTGCGATTGTGTTTGCCTTATCATCCTTTTGGTGGTAGTGGCTGGTGTGAGTTTCGCTCCGTCATCCTTTTGGTGGTGGGTTTGGCATTTCGTCGATGTCAGATTGTGCGATAGTGTTTGCCCTATCATCCTTTTGGTGGTAGTGGTTGGTGTGAGTTTCGCTCCGTCATCCTTTTGGTGGTGGGTCTGGCATTTCGTCGATGTCAGATTGTGCGATTGTGTTTGCCCTATCATCCTTTTGGTGGTAGTGGCTGGTGTGAGTTTCGCTCCGTCATCCTTTTGGTGGTGGGTCTGGCATTTCGTCGATGTCAGATTGTGCGATTGTGTTTGCCTTATCATCCTTTTGGGGGTAGTGGCTGATGTGAGTTTCGCTCCGTCATCCTTTTGGTGGTGGGTTTGGCATTTCGTCGATGTCAGTTTGTGCGATAGTGTTTTCCCTATCATCCTTTTGGTGGTAGTGGCTGGTGTGAGTTTCGCTCCGTCATCCTTTTGGTGGTGGGTCTGGTATTTCGTCGATGTCAGATTGTGCGATTGTGTTTTCCCTATCATCCTTTTGGTGGTAGTGGCTGGTGTGAGTTTCGCTCCGTCATCCTTTTGGTGGTGGGTTTGACATTTCGTCGATGTCAGATTGTGCGATAGTGTTTGCCCTATCATCCTTTTGGTGGTAGTGGCCAGTGTGAGTTTCGCTCCGTCATCCTTTTGGTGGTGGGTTTGGCATTTCGTCGATGTCAGATTGTGCGATAGTGTTTGCCTTATCATCCTTTTGGTGGTAGTGGCTGGTGTGAGTTTCGCTCCGTTATCCTTTTGGTGGTGGGTTTGGCATTTCTTCGATGTCAGATTGTGCGATAATGTTTGCCTTATCATCCTTTTGGTGGTAGTGGCTGGTGTGAGTTTTGCTCCGTCATCCTTTTGGTGGTGGGTCTGGCATTTCGTCGATGTCAGATTGTGCGATTGGGTTTGCCCTATCATCCTTTTGGTGGTAGTGGCCGGTGTGAGTCTCGCTCCGTCATCCTTTTGGTGGTGGGTCTGGCATTTCGTCGATGTCAGATTGTGCGATTGTGTTTGCCTTATCATCCTTCTGGTGGTAGTGGCTGGTGTGAGTTTCGCTCTGTTATCCTTTTGGTGGGGAGTCTGTCATAGTCATTAATGTCAGATTGTGCGTTGGTGTTTGCTCTACCATCCTTTTGGTGGTAGTAGCCATGTTCATTTCATTCCATCATCTTTTTGGTGATGACGACTTTTTGCCTTTTATTCATACTTTACTCAAGTTGGTTTACATTGTCCAGCATTTTAATTCTGTAGCATCTCTTTTTTCTTTCGGACAAATTCAGGGCCTTCTTTATATCTAATCGGCTTCTACCTCAGGAAAACGAACGTTGTAGCAGTTTATTTCCCTAGGTTTAAGCCCATTAGATAGGGGCATCTGTCATACCCTAAATTTGTCCTACCCCTTTCGTAAACAGTTTCGCATTTATTGTTTCGTGCCGTTTAGACACGTGTCCACCCGAAAGTGTGCGTTTTTGAATTTTATCTTTATGACCCTTTAAGGCGTGACACGTGGCCTAACAACCTTTTTTGTGAATATTATTTCTTTTCTTAACTTCCTAAAACTTTTTTCTTTTTTAAATATTATTAATAATAAATATTTTGTGCACACATAGCTCTTTTATTTGTAAATGTTAAATTTTGTAATTTTTGTTGGTTTTACATATATATTTGTTAGTATCTATTATTTTTATTGTTAATGCTTATGAATTCAATATTTGTTAAATATATTATTTAGTTATTATATTTAGTAGTAAGTACTAATTGCTGAAGAAATTTAAAAAAAGAAGAGAAGAACAGGCCCATTCCCTACGGCCCGTTAGGGTTTGTGGCATTGATTGGCTATTAAAAAAAGGAGAAGAACAGATTGAAGAGGAGGAAAACACTGTTCATTCCCCTTTTTTTTTTAACCCTAAATCGGCGCCGCTTCTTCCCCAATTCACCACAAAACCCTATCCTTTTTTCTCCCGCCGTGAAGCCCCTTAATCTCCAAATCCCTCATCTTCTTCCCCAAATCCTTTCGTCATCCCTTTCCTTCCACCCGTTTCACCTCGCACCACCATACATTTTCAATCGGTAATGGCCTCTTTTTATCATGAAGTCACTTTCGCAGTGCAATGGCGAAACCCTAATCGCTTGTGTCGTGCCTCTCGCGGATGAACGACTCGCCGACGCGTTTCAACAACTTGCAACACCTAATAGTTTCGCAACACAAGTCCGACGATATTGTTTCGAGCGACACCATCTCAGCTAGCGCATATCAGACCTGAGCACGGCAACCGAGTGTTCGACGTAAGGGTGGGTGTTGTCCTCTCTTTTATCTCGATTCTGGTACTTGGTAATCATGTTTGTTGTTGTTTATTGTCCATAGCATGTTGTTTCATGTTCTTAATCAATTATTTAAAACCAGACTGGCATGTTGTTTATTTAATCTTCATTGTTGTTTTTACTCTAACGGTTATCAAGTGTTGGTTGTTGATTCACTTTGAGGGTGAATGTACATGTCAGGAAGATGAAGAATGGCTTTTTACTCTAACGGTTGTTTATTCCCCCAAATTCGGCTGTGATAATTGTTTTACAAAAAGTTTACCGAACTGTTGTTTTGAGTTTGTTGCAGGATCTGTTGAGTTGCAGTTTAATACGAATCAAGCTTATCACAATGGATGGAGGATTTTCGAATCAAAAGCAAATGTGTTGTTTTAGATGTTTGTTGTATTAACTGTTTTTTGACAGGAGGTTCCGTACAGGTAGCAACCTTGTCGAATAGCAGCAACAACTTAATGTTGGTCGCAATGCAGTTTGATAACAATCACACTACAACAACTACAACTCTGCACTTACAATGCATAAATCCTTCTCAGTTACGGCTTCACTGAATGTTGATTGCGCAAAAACGAATATGGAGTCGAATGACACGCAACAACAAGTGATCCCTGCAGCATTCATGACAGGAAACGGGTAACAGTGGCCTAAGGCACAGCAGTCATCATTCTTTGAATTAGTTTAATCTGTTTGTAAAATTTTAGTTGGTGTTGTTGTTTTGATAACTTGGAATCTTTTAATGTCACACGAGATGGCTTGTATTTGTTTGTGATTGACTTGTAACAGGTTTGAGGTTGAGTCTGAGGTTCAGGCTCCAATTTGGTGATTGTTGCAGTTTTCCACCTGTTGCAGCAAAGAATCACAATTGCTGACCAGCAGAATTGGATTTCCAAACTGTATGAAGATATGAAATTTACTGCAGTGACATCTGTCCCAGCTTGGTTGCAGGCCCCACTGGTGCAGCAAAAGGTACTTGAGGATCCAATATTGGAGGAAATAACTGCTGCAGCAAAATCCAGCTGCCAGACTCGGTTTCAATTTGAAGCAGGGTATCCTATTTTATCAGGACCGGTTGGTGTTGCCATCATACTACACGCGTTCCATGCATCTCCAAGTGGAAGTCATTCTGGATTTGTGCAAACATATCACAAGATTGCGGGAAACTTATATTAGATAGTGGTATGAAGAACACAATGCAACAATTTGTAAGGCCTGTAACATATATCAAAGACAGAAGTATGCCACGTCTTCATTAACGGGCTTGCTGCAGCACTTCCCAATTCTGGATTGAATTTTGGACGACACATCCTTCGGATTTCATCACTGGACTCCTCAAGTCCAAAGGAGTCAAATCTATTTTTGTGGTGGTGGACTGATTGTCAAAGTATAGTCACTTCTTTTCCTTTAAGCATCCGTACACGAGAGGTCGCGACTTCGAATGTCGATAGCAGAAGCATGGATCCAAAGTGTATAACAAGTTCAAAGGCACCAATTCACCGAAGCTTGTCACGACACCTTGATATGATTCTCATTATTTTGTGGTCCTATTTGATTTTTGGTTTGATTACGGTTGTAAATTATGGTATAATGTATTCTTCACGAATTTTATGTGTTTTGTTTTGCCTATTCATTGCAGGTACCGAATCTGGTGCAAGGTAAGCGAACATCCTTGCGACAAACGTTAAAGTGCGGCTTCTTGTGGGATTCTTGTGGGATTCTGGTTGATATAAGCTCATGCACATTCCCGTTTCGGCAAAAGCTCCTCAGTTTCAGTTACAGTTGAGTTTATGCAGGTTTGGTTTTTATAAATAACAACAACTTATGCGACAACTGCGGCGAACTGGTTTCGGTTTATGGAGGCAGAGATGAGCGAGAATGGGTCATGTTAAGTTTAACTTTTTCTTCTTGGTTTTCATTTTTTGTATGGTTGTGCTGCTCTGTTTGGGTGTGTTTTTTATTTATGTGCAGGTTGAGGATTGATTGCCAATATTGGTTCGATTCAACTTCAACATCACAACAGCAAGGGCGTGTAATCATAAGCAACAACAGCCGCAACTTCAAAATCCCACTCGGCTTGACTACAACACAGCTCGATAGCAGCAGACTTCACGGACTCGATAACTTCGCACTGACAACGTTCGACAACAACAACTAAGCTCAACTTCGCCCACCTCACATGTTTTCGTATATGCCCCCAGCTAGGATGCGACATCCTCAGCTCGCGCGGCTTCAATCAGTGGCATAGCAACCGCGTTCAGAAGTAGCGGCAAAACGTTTCATTTCATCAAATATCATTATCCTCGTGGTGCAGCTCAAGTGTATACGAAGCATCACTGTTGTTAGTGGAGACGAGAACGGTGATGATAACTGGAAGTGGATTTGTTCCGTACTCGATTCAGCAGCAGAGACTCAATAGTGCCTAACAACAACGATTCTTTTTTTCGATTGGGTAACGGTTTGAGTACAGATTTTCTTCTCAGTTTTTGAGTGTAGAATCATGGCAGTTCTATTCTGTGGTCCTCAATCAGTTTATATTCATTTTGGCTTTACTGTGATGTATGTTTGTTGGAAAAATTATTTTGTTTTGAGTTTGTAAACGATTGTAGGATTCTGAGTTTCTGTTTGCTTTAGGATATTATGGTCTCTTCTTGTTTTAAAAAAGAAATGTGTTGTCTTGCTTGTTTACAGTACTATAAAATTGCTAAATATCTGAACTTGTGCTGTATAATTAATGGCTACACCGAAAGGTGGTGGATCCGCGTGAAGTCGTGTGTAGTTGTGTTGTTTACTTTTGCAGGAAAGTTGTTGTGAGGTTTCGGTTACTCAGTGCAGCCGCCGCGGAGCATCCAACATTTTTAAGCTTCCAGCTTTAATCCTGTTAAAATTTTGGGCTCATCAATATAATTTGCACATGGATCCCCCTGGCATTCCGATTCGTCAGCATTTGGACATTCAAGAAGTCAAGAAGCTGTTATGTAATCCAAGAAGATTTGGATATTAATGATGAAGAGAAGTATTAGTCTTTTTTATTGGCAATTACTCAAAGTACAAAAAAAACATTTGTTTTTTCTACAGTCTAGTCTACCAATACCAACTTCTTCTTTTTTTTTTTTAATTTATTTTAAATATTTTAATAAATAGCATGTTTTTTTTAGATAATTCAAAGATATTAATTTTTGGACCATCTTCAAATATACTTTCAAAAAAATGTGGTCATTTATTTTCTTAATCCTGAACCAATTCGTTTTCGATATAAAAATTATTTTCTAAATAAAGTTTTAGATTACTTTCAAACTTCATTTTCAAAATTTGATATTATTTTAAATCATATTTCAGTATACACTTATTTTACTGCTAAATTATTTTTTTCAATCAAGTTACGAAAAAACTAAATCCTTGAAGTCTAGCACTTCTTGGATTTTTGGACAGTCATTATTAAGGTGTACACCTTGAATATTGTATCGTTCGACTTTTCGTTTTTAGTACACTCTTTTGGACAAAGAAAATATCATAAGAATCCAGCAATTCTGTGCGATATTTTCGTTGTTCGTCCAAACATTTCCTGAATTGAAAAGTGTTGTCGAGATCTAGCATCTTGATAATACTCCGATTAATTAGTTGTGAGGCCGACGTCTCATTTACTAAATAATTGTCATTTTCAAATTCAATTTCTCATTCTCACCTCTCGTACCGCAAACTCCTTTCATACTCTCGATTTAATCCAATTTATTTCAAAATGTATTTCTCGATTAAGACTATGAAAAAAGGAGGTTCTTGGAATCTGGCATTCCTTGAATCTTCGAGTGAATAATTCTCGAGGCACGCCCTTTGAGTTGTTATTCACTCAACCTTTCGACTTTTTCAAACTCAATCATTTTCAAACATTCTCCTAAGTCGAATGCTCGTCCGCATTCGCAACCCACGTTTCATTCACACTTCACAATTCCTCGTGGTCTCGATATTAGGGGCACCCTTAGGGACTAATATCGTTTCTCACAATCTTAACCCTTGACACGTCGTCAAGTCGGTTCCATCTTCAATCAAATCCTCGACACGTCATCAAGCTACTTCAAAACAATTTCCTTTTGGCCTCGCATGCCATTTTTTCGATTCGATCCTTTCATAAACATTTCTAAGGCTTACGAAAGGGGGATATCATTAGAATCTAGCATTCTTTGAATATTCGAATGAGTAACTCTCGAGGCATGCCCTTGAGTTGTTATTAGTTCATTCTTTCGATTTCAAAACATCCAACTCTTTATCTTCAACTTATTCAGTCAATTCCCGAAAGAACTGAGTTCTTGGAATCTTGCATTCCTTGAATTCTTGAGTGACAAGCTCTTGAGGCGCACTCTTGGGTTGCTTGTCAGTCACTCTTTCGTCTCTTTCTCAAACTTCCAACTTATTCAACCTCATCTTTCGTGGTTGTTACCACGAACTACGACTGCTCTAATTCTTCATTCTCGTCCGAATGTAAGATACGTAGGCACAAGATTGCGATGATCTTGGCGAGCACACTTCTATCCATCTTCCACTTCCCCTATCATTTCCCGTAGTCGAACTACGACGCTCTGATTTCTCATTCTCGTCCGAATGAGCATACGTAGGCACAAGGGCCCCAATCCTTGGCGAGCACCCTATCCTCTAAACCACCCATCTCTCCTTTGCGTCTTTCACCTTTTAACCTACCAATTCTACCTTTAACAACGAGAAGAAAACAAGTAAACCTAAACAACACTCCCCATATTTACCTTAAGAGGTTCCCGTCGAGTACGACGGACGTGAGGGGTGCTAATACCTTCCCCTCACGTAACCGACTCCCGAACCCGGAACATGGTTGCGACAACCCTGTTCCTATCCTTTTCGTTTTTAGGAGGTTTTCTCGATTTTTTCCTCTCCCGTTTATTTGGGAAAAATAAAGTTCGGTGGCGACTCTGTCGAACCGCATTTCTGCGCCTTTTGCGTGAGGGTCGTTTCTCCGAAATGTCTCAGTGATTTTTCAAGGTGCGATAGTGTGAAACCTTATACCAAAATGATCGCCACGTTATATATATCATGAATATACACTCCAATTTCATTTATCAAGCAAGAATAAAGCAAATCGAACAAAACAAAATTCACATGCTCTACTGAAATGTCAACAAACATCACTAATTATGATTCAGATTTTACCTACACACGTAGGACTTCAGTTTGCAACAACAATGGAGATGAATCAATGCATATTAAGAGAGAAATCTTGAATTGAGGATTACCTAACGGAGCCTCTCCGTTGGAGCTTCTACAGATGCTTAAGCTTGCTCAAACTATGCAGAATTACTATATGAAGTTCAAGGAAGCTACTAATCACTTCAATTTTGCTTCAAATGGCTTGAATCTGAATTTTCAAATTTCAAATTTCTCTTCACTTTCCAAATTCTTATTATACTCTCCCTCCATGAAAATGCTTCAATGAGAGCTCCAATTCAATCTGAAGCTTTTATATGATGGATCTGGAATGGTTTGGAGGCCCAATTGTGGCTTATTAGAGTGTAATTCAAAAATGCCCAATTTGGAAATGTGGCTTCATGCACACGTGAAACTGGCGCCAATTCCCTTGGAAAATGATTGGAACCAACTGCTGGAACCTTGCTTTGATCATGTGGATGTAAATTACTCTTTAATTTGATCCAATGGTGGAGATTGGATGTGAGACTTCTTCTTGAAGTAATATGAATTTGCACGTGTTCTAGCTTGCATGACCCAAATCCAATTTGTGCATTCTCCTTGTTGTGATATTGCGACTCAAAATATGCACAAACATGACATGAAAATGAATCAAAACCAATTCAATTTAATTCACGACTTTAAGTTCAAATTTCCATGGAGTTCCTTCACCAATCTTCATATCCATTTGAAGCAATTTTCATGTTGGGAAAAGTTTCATTTGAAGTGCATAAGTGGATGAACAAGACCTATAATGAAAATGACCGTAATCTCACTTTCCCAAAATACCCTTGTCTTGCAAGCTTCATAACTTGAGCTCTAAAAATGAGATAAAGGGAGGAGCATGATTCTAGGTCAAAAGTGCCTTGGAAGTTGGTTGACTTTTGTTGACTGAAAATACATTCATCTGAGGACCATAACTTGTCAGCATTATAACTTGAGTTCTAGAAACCCAATGGACGAGTTCTAGTACTCAAAAGAAAGCTAATAACATTCTATACAAGTCTCATGTTTATGTCAAAGTGAGATTACACTTGTATCTTGAAATATGTGGTCTTGAAGTTGGGCACTAAATAGGGGATTTTACACTCACAAACCTCTAAAACCCTAATTTAGTAACTTCTTACACTCTTGGTTCTTTTTTTAATTGATCTTGAAATAACATCTTAGATGCCTCAAAACAACTTTCCATGACTCCAAATACTTAGAGATGAGTCTTAATCTCCTTCAAATCCTCAGTTGACTTTGCACTAGGCAGATGAAACCCTAGGTATACAATCCTTTGACTGCAACCTCTTGCACATGATATACCAACTTGCATAAGCTCCATAATGGCTCTCAAATCACTTATTGAGCTTCACAACATCTCATATCCATATCCATGAACTTTTGATCCTTAAATGATCCTCATTTGGCCTCCCAGATAGGAGATAAACAATATTCATCCATTCACTTTCTCGAAGAGCAGACCAGCTTCTGATGACTTAATGAGCACTCATGCTTACTTGGAACCTTCTCTTTCTATGCACGCCTCTCTTGATCGCCTACAAATGAACAATGATATGCAAATGCAAATGCTAGAAGATGCAATGAAACATAAACCAAGTTAGAAAAGGTTGGGCAAATTTTGGGGTACAACAGAAGGGTAATGCTTTTGTTTGGGATGAAAAGTGTGAAGAAAGTTTTCAAGAACTTCAGAGAAGATTGACGACAACTCCTGTTTTGATTTTGCCGAATCCGGTAGAACCGTTTGTTGTGTATTGTGGTGATTCCTTGATGGGTTTAGGAGGTGCGTTGATGCAAAATCAACAAGTTGTAGCTTATTCTTCAAGGAAACTTAAAGTGCATGAGAGGAATCATCTGACGCAGGACTTAGAGTTGGCTGCTGTTGTATTTGTGTTGAAGCTTTGGAGGCATTTTTTGTTTGGTTTGAGATTTGAGGTATTTAGTGATCATAAGAGTTTGAAGTATCTCTTTGATCAGAAAGAATTGAATGCAAGGCAGAGGAGATGGTTGGAACTTTTGAAAGATTATGATTTTGGTTTGAATTACCATCCGGGTAAAGTAAATGTGGTAGCTGATGCATTGAGTAGGAAATCTTTGCATATGTCGATGATGATGGTAAAAGAGTTGGGAATGATTGAGAAATTTCGTGATTTGAGTTTGGTTTATGAAGAGACATCTTATGAAGTTAAGCTTGGTATGTTAAAGCTTACCAGTGGTATTCTTGATGAGATTCGAGAAGGACAAAAATCTGATTTGGGTTTAGTTGATCGGTTGAATTTGATCAATCAAGGTCAAGGTGGTGATTTTCAGATTGATGAAAATGGTATCATAAGATGTCGTGATAGAGTTTGTGTTCCAGATATTGTTGAGCTGAAGAAGAATATTCTTGAAGAAAGGCATCATAGTGGATTGAGTATTCATCCGGGTGCTACTAAGATGTATCAAGATTTGAGGAAAGTTTTTTGGTGGCCTCGTATGAACAAGGATATTGTCGAGTTTGTATATTCTTGTTTGACTTGTCAAAAGTCAAAGATTGAGCATCAGAAACCGTCGGGCTTGATGCAACCGTTGTCTATTCCTGAGTGAAAATGGGATATCATATCTATGAATTTTGTGTCTGGTTTACCTAGAACACCGAGTAACTTTAAAGCTATTTGGGTTATTATGGATAGATTGACTAAATCCGCTCACTTTATTCCTATGCAAATGGATTACCCATTGGAGAAATTGGAAAAGCTGTACATTGAAAGGATTGTCAATTGCATGGTATTCCATCTAGCATTGTGTCAGATAGAGATCCGAGGTTTACTTCAAGATTTTGGGAGAGTTTGCAAAGTGATTTGGGTACGAAGTTACGTTTGAGTTCTAGTTATCATCCGCAAACCGATGGTCAGATTGAGAGGACGATTCAGTAACTTGAGGATCTTTTGAGGGCTTGTGTGTTGGAAAAGGGAGGAGCTTGGGATAGCTACTTACATTTGATTGAGTTTACTTACAACAACAGTTTTCATTCGAGTATTGGAATGACACCTTTTGAGGCATTGTATGGTATGCGGTGTAGGACGTCATTGTGTTGGTATGAGTCGGGAGAGAGTGTTGTGGTTAGACCAGAGATAGTCCAGCAGACTACTGATAAGATTAAGATGATTCAAGAGAAGATGAAGATTTCTCAAAATCATCAAAAGAGCTATCATGACAAGAGGAGGAAATCACTTGAATTTCAAGAGGGAGATCATGTGTTTCTTCGAGTAACTCCGATAACTGGTATTGGTAGAGCGTTGAAGTCGCGTAAGTTGACGACGCGTTTTATTGGTCCTTATCAGATTTTGCAGAGGATAGGAGAGGTAGCCTATCGTGTTGCTTTGCCGCCGTTGCTTGCTAATCTCCATTACGTGTTCCATGTATCTCAGTTGAGGAAATACATTGCGGATCCGTCTCATGTAGTCCAAGTAGATGATACGCAGGTTAGAGATAACCTGACCGTGGAGACATCAACTATGCGGATAGAGGATCGAGAGTTGAAGCAACTTCGAGGTAAAGAGATTGCTTTGGTGAAGGTCGCTTAGGGAGGACCAGCTGGCGGAAACATGACATGGGAGCTTGAGAGTCATATGAGGGAGTCTTATCCCGAGTTATTCGTTTGAGGTGATTTTCGAGGGCGAAAATCTTTTAAGTGGGGGAGGGTTGTAACACCCCAATTTTTAGTAATAATTTATTTAATTAAATTAATTGATTAATTGTGTGATTTTGTGTCTAATTGAATTAACTAATTTATGTGATTTATTTGAATTAGTTGATTTACTTGATATATTTGAATTAGTTAATTTATTGAATTTATATGAAGTATTTGATTTATATAAATTAATTGATTTATTTAATTTATATGAGTTGATTGATTTAATTGATATATGTGATTTATTGAATTAAATTAATTTATGTGATTTATTTTATTTGTATAATAAAATGTAGAATTGTTAGAATTAATAATTGGACTTAATGGAGGGTGTGAATAGAAATTATGATGGTGAGTTAGTAAACTCAATAGAATTATAAGAGTAATTGTGAGATTTATAAAATAAGGGAAAGAGATAGAATTAGGGTTTTAGAGAAGAGAAGTTAGTAAGAGAAAAGAAAAAGAGAATAGAGAACATAAAAGAGAAGAAGAGAAAGAAGGAAGAGGAAAAGAAGAGTGGAAGAGAGAAACTCAGAATTCAAGCATTCAAGGAATCAAGGATTCTTCCCAAAGAAAAGCCTAAGGTAAGGGTGGCTTTTCTCTCATTGTTGGGATTGTGAGTTAATGATTAATGGGTAGAAGTTTGTGTAGGGAAAAATCCTTAGATTTCCCATGATTTAGTGAATTTTCGATTTGTATGAATGCCCTAATATGAGGGGATCGATTACTGTAGCAAACAAGGGAATGTTTGGTGAAAATACAATTTTCTGAACAATTTTTCAAAAATACACAGTGAGCAATCAATTGCACTAAAGCTACAATCGATTGCACACTTAGTAAAGCTGCTGGAAATTGAATTTTTGAACTGAGCAATCGATTGCACTGAGATGCCAATCGATTGCACAACAAAACAGTAGCCAAAATGATGAAATTTTCAAAGGTACAATCGATTGCACTTAAAAAAAATAGCTAAAAATATGAGAAATTGAGTCATACAATCGATTGCACAATAACTCCAATCGATTGCATGTTGTACAAAATCTGAAATAAGTGAATTTTTCACATGTCCAATCGATTGCATGTTCACTACAATCGATTGCACTAGCTAAAATTTGGAAAAGTCATGTACCGAAAGTTTGATTACACAGAGTCATTGTTTAATTAAATCTTAACTAAAACATGGATTACTTGAGATAATTATTGATTATTTACTTGAGTATTGATTGATTATCAACCTTTGGTTGGTTATTGAGATATCAATTGTTGTTTAACAAGCTAATTGTGTATTAAATATTGAATTCGACTATTGGTGATGGATTGATTATCCTATGTGCAATCGTCGAATTGTGTTGTGAATTGTGATTGAATCTAATTGATTCTTGTGCATTACTTGATAAGTGTAGCGATGATGTAGAAAGTATGAATACTTTGATTATTATGAAATGTGTTGTGCGTGTGCAATCATGTTATAATTCTGGTGTGATGAATTATTTGAGAATGCATGGGATTAAGATGCAAGAACGGTCTTAAGTGCATATGGTTGTTGATTGCATACATATCATTTGTTTTCAAGAGGCAATGCTTGCTAGTTTCATGGAGACTAGTGACTTGTCCTAAACCTAGAGTGGGGTTTGAAAGCCTAGGGGACGGGCTTTTGTTTGTTATTGGTCTAGGGGACGGACCCGGTTTAAATGTAAAAATCGAAAAATAATAACAAGTGTTGGTACCACATGGCATGAGTTGCATTGAGTTTACATCGAGTCGCATGGCATATATAATTGTTGTATGAAAGTATGCGTATGTGTATCACTTGTTGAGTTGAGGGTTGTGAATGTGTGGTTGTTGAATGATATTGGCTGAGAAAATTTGAAGTGTGAGAATATTGGTGTTGGTGTTGACATGATTTACATTATTCATTATCTTATGATTTCAATATTGATGTGAGTTCTCACCCTTCTGTTGGAATGATGTTTTATATGACATCACGTAGGTATCAAGGAGCAGAGCTGTTCATAGTTACGAGGTCGTTGTTGGTGCATCTGTTTAGTATTTTAATTATGTTGGGTCGAGTCATGCTCTGGTCATGTAACACTGGGATCGCTTAGTTTATGTCTTAGAGATACATTATGTACTCTACGCTATGTTTTTATATTCATTGGAATATTATGATGTTGGCCTTAGTGCCTAAGTAATGTTGATTTACGTGATGAACATGAATGTTTCCGTTACGATAATTATGATATAAATTGAATCTGCTACTACATGCGAAGTGAAACCTTGAAACGCATGATTATTTATTAAGGTGTTAATGAGCATGACATGTGGTTTTTGATGTTTTGAAAATTATGTGTGACACCCTTTTGTGAATGCATGATGATTTACTCTGATTATTTATATGTATATTTCGCGGGGTTTAGAAGGGTGTTACAAATGACGCGTGGCAGGTCACTGACTACCTTCTGGTCAGGTCAGATCAGTGGCGCCGTCTGTGGGAACTAAGCTTCCTCATTCCTTCGAGCAGAGAACCAAAGCTTCCTCCTCTCAAATCTCAAGAGCATGACTAGCCCACGCCATGATGACGTTGTTCTCGGTTTCGCCTTCACCCCGGTCACCAACGACGTCAATCAGCCGAGGACGTCTTAACCCCTTGAGAGCGACCACAGGGACGGCCAGACTGCCTCCCCTTTATCCGAAGACGCGGCACATCACGTTGTACCTCGGACGAGAAGCCCGACAGTCTTCCAGCCCATCCCCATGCCAACCGGGGCAGACCTGACGATGACCGCTCTCTTCGTGACCGTCAATTAGACAAACCAGATGATGTTCCAGCAGAATGAGCGCATCGGCGCGCTGGTGTTGCACCCCAAATTTCGACCCCTTAAATCTTCATCATCATTCTAGGATCATTTTCATTTAATTATTTAACCTTAACCTACTTCAAGTTTTTTCTTTGTTGAGTTACAGGTGAACCAGGGTTCCGTACAATCAGAATCGAGGTTTCGACGGTTTAATCAGTCAACGTATTAGATTGAGTTTCCATGAAATAAGTCCCCACATCATCAAATATACTTCATTGGATCAAGTATGAATCCAATTTGAGGTTGTCACCAAAGGATCAAGAACAGTGTAGTTCAGGATACCCGATTAGGGTTTTCGATTAGGAAAAGTCAATTGTAGTTTGAATTTTGATTTAAATGGTGTTCCAATGGTGGGATCATGGTCCATGAAGTTCATATGGCTTATTGAAGTCCACTCAATAAGTTTCAAGGCCTCAGAAGACCCAGAACATCAACAGTCGACTCAATAGTCATCGATCGATCGTTCGATTGACGAAATAGTCAACTCTTCAATCATAAGGAATTTGACCTCAAAGTATGAAGAAAAAATGTCCCTAGTAACATATTACACCTATCCATGAAGTTTCATGACCATTGGATCAAGTATTGAGGAGTAATCAAAAAATCGGGAAATTAGGGTTTTGAAAGGGGCAAGACCATAACTCCCGAACCACACATCCAATTGAGTTGGTTCAAGGCTCATTGGAAAGGTCTTGACAAGTCCTACAAAAGTCTCACAGTGGTCCATATGCAGAAAATGCATAGATTTGGAGTTATGGTCAAAATCATTACAAGAGGGAAAAAACACTTAGAAAAATTCTAAGTTATTGGCCTTTTAGGCATGTTTTTAGCAACTTTAAATGGATTTTTGACCTAGTTCCACTTGGAATCTGAAGATCATGAAAACATGAAAGTTGTAGAGATTCATGAAGGCTTTCCAAAATTTACTAGAACTCCTCAATAGCCCTTATGAGTTGAGAGTTATGAATTCAGCAAGTTAAGGTTTCAACACTTGAGTTCATCATTTCCACTTTTTCACAAACTCACTTTTTAATCACTTGAACCATTCTCAGCCATTTGATCATGTTTCTATCTGATAATTAGAGAGTGTGATGAATAAAAATGTATAAAATTAAGAGGTTTGGTGGACATTGCAAGTTGTATGCAAGTTGTCAATATTTTAATCAAAGAAATCAAGGAAAGAGAAACTTTTCATGAAGTAACTTGCAGCTGCAGTTCTCCTACTCCCTAGCCACACTTTAGTAACTTCCATGTCTTCGTGCCAATTGATTTGTGCATCATCTTGAGCCAATAACATGGACTTGCAGCTGCAACAAATCTTGAACAAGATTGCATTTACAAAATTCCCTCCAAAATGCCAAAATACCAATCTGCCCCAAAACTTTACTTGGCCTATAAATAGAGGTTTCCTCTATGTTGAAACACACACCAGAGCACTCTAAAATACAAGATAAAACCATAGCTCTCATCTTACCTTGCTTTGCTTATAAGTGAAGAAACCATTCCAAAACTACCTCAAAAATCTGCCTTGAGCATTTAGCCTTCCAAAACCATTTCCACCCATTTAAAATAATCACAAACCATCCACACAATCCATAAATGATGTGTGGGAGGTGTTCAAGCTTTTAAACTAGTCAAAAACTTCATTTTCTCAAAAGTCAACTTTCAACCAAGCAAAGTTTGACTTCATACACAAAATCTGATAAATCTCTGCTCAGGCCTGTTTTGATCACTTTAAACTTCCAAACACCTTAGGTTTATGATGTACCAACTGCCCATAACCTAAAATACCATCATCATCACTTGATTTGAGTTATGTCCTAAAGTTCACTTGTTTACTTCAAGTATAAGAAAAGCTGCATTTTCATCAAGGCATTGGTTGGATCTTATTTGGGGAGTCTTCAAGGTTTTCCCTACTACATAAGCTTGCTTGAAAGTCTACAAGAGGTTAGTTATCACTATCCTATTGTTTAACTATCATGAACATGATTAGTGTACATTGGTTGGAACAGTTTTGAATATAAGTGCAACTCGTGTATCTGCCATGACTGCTTGTTTTGCTCATCAATATGTTTAATATCCTCCTTGTTATTATACATTTTTGTGATGCTATGTGTTTGTTCTTAGAGACTCTCCTAAACATTGCCCTATGTCATGTATGAACATATGAGAATTTGCTTGCAACTGTTATGATGTTTTGATGCTGTTTTGTTTTTGGTTCTGTTTGTGAAGGATGTTGGTTTGTTTCTGTTGCAGCAAGCATCTTTATATCTTGAATATGTTTGTTGGCATTTTGATTTAGAGGCCCTTGTATGTTTGATTCATGTGATGTTTGTATTATTTGAAATTGGTTTGGTTTTGGATCTGCACATTTCTGTTTTGGCCATTTTCAACTCATATGCATTTTTCCAACTCATATACCATTTTCAATTATAGTACATTTTTGAATCATCCTTGTGCTTGAATTTGGTCTATAACATGTTTTGAATGTGCTTGCAAGTTGCCTAGTTCTGTTGGACTTGGGATGATTCATGTGGCTTTAGAGGCTTGTTGATGACCAATACCTTATTTTACTGTCTTAATGTTTGTAACCATCATGATATATGCATTGAAACTTGATACTTGCCATTGTCATGCTAAGTATGCCTCTATGATGATTTGAACTGCTGGTTGTGTTTGATCTATGTTTGTTAACATGAGAATGTGGTTTTCATTTGAATCCTGTTGTTATTGGGTAATTGGAATTAACATGTTTCATGTTTACATCAGCTGCTGTCATCATTAGGTTTATGTGGTAGGACTGTTTTCAAGCTTGACATGATCATATCTTGTTTTCATTGTCAATTGTGATAAGCCTATATGTATGTCTTGTTGTTTTGTAAATCATGTGTACATTCTGTCTTAAACTTGCTTGTGAGCATCATTGGTTAATAAGTTATTATGTGCATTAGGTGTATTAGGATTAACTATTGATTGGTGCTAGCATTGTCATGTTAGGATCCATATTGATGTCATGAACCATTGCCAAGTTTTTTCTATTTCTGCTTGTTTGTAAACAAGAGCATGTTTGTTTAATGCTAATTAACATGTTTGCATCTGTTTGCTGCTAGAACTAGGTTTTTATGTTAGACTTGGTTTGTGTTCATTACTATAGAGTTGTGACTTTCATTTTTAAGGCATGTTATGAATTCATATTTTGGATTGGCATTGTAATGACCAAAAAGACCTGACTGCTGCTTATGTTGCTATTCTCTTTGACCCATTAACTCACTAACAACTAACTTCCTATTAACATTTACAACTTAGAATTGGAGTTGTCGTGCTCTATTTAGTCGTCCCGCCGTGGACATTACCTTTGTTTACCTTTTCCATAGGACTTGGAGTCGCCGTGCTCTATTTAGTCGTCCCGCCGTGGACATTCCCTTCATTGCTAACTTAACCTTAGTTTAGAGTCTCCGCACTCTATGTAAGTGTCTCGCCGCAGACATTTACTTTCCCTTTGGAACCTTGACCATAATCAAGAGTTTCTCACCTCTAGTTAGGGGAACTACAGTTTCTCTGATTCCATTCCCGTCAGGATACGTAGGCACGAGATGTGATGTCTTCGCGAGCAAACTTTACCAAACTTTATACATACTTTACCAAACTTTGTGCATACTTTATACTTTATATCTTTACCCTTAGCACATTTCCTTTAGTAATCAAACTTTAGCAAACACAAATACTAACAAGAGGTTCCTGTAGAGTACTACAGATGTTTAGGATGTGAAATACCTACCCTGGGCATAACCGACCCCCGAACCTTTAGATCTCTTTTTGCTTAGCCTTAAGCCTTGCTTTTTGCTTTGCATTTTTATAGGTTTTTCTTTCTTTAAACCTTTCCTTTTTGGATAAATTAAAGTATGGTTGTGAATTTAAGAATTAAGATTAAAGTTAATTCAATAGCTTGGTATCACGATTCTCACTGCAACAGAAATGGCGACTTCACTGGGGACTCCCCTAAGAGGGTTAAGCCCACCTTGTTTATATTTGTGTTTACTATATGTTTGCTTGCTTGTATATTTATATATATTTGTACATATATCTGTTTGTGCTTGGGTTTTCTGTATGCAGGGTTGCTACCTTGAGTGGTGAGAAAGTCCTATACCCGGACTTGAGTGCACTTATGATAGGAAGTGGTATATTCAAGAAGGCTTATAGGGAGTTGATTCCCGACCAAGCTGACTTGAGAAACCACCACTCAGTGGAGGCCCTCTTGGGAGTATTTTTGTTGAACGAGTATTCGTGAAAACATTACTAATTTCAACCTAGGAGCCCGTGACACTGACTTTTAGTTACCTTTTACCCCCACTTGGCCTTTTAGGACGTAGTGCAATGGCTATGAGGGAGTATTCCCGAAGTAGTTGATACGCGATACTACACTCAGACGAGACTCTCTTTAGAATATTATTGACTTCCAAGTAGTTGGTGTGTCGATAATATCCAAAAGATGGGTCAATGACTTTGGGAACTTTGTTAGAACCCGTTGTACAGGTGCTTTACCTCTAGTACACACCCTATGGTTGGTTGTTTACCCAAACTCCATACTGTGATCTCAAACCTTTGATCCTGTTATGTGTGTTTTGTATCCCGTCTTGCATCGCAATTGCATTTGCATCTTTGCATGGTTCGTTGCATACCTCTGTTGGTCCAGTCGCTCATCTTCAGCTGTCTCCATCTTCCAGTGTGCCTTTGAGTCGTCAAACTGATTCCTCGACACCGATATCGAACTAGAGCTAATTACAAACGCCAAATGTCCCGAACAATCCCTTGCCAGTACATCAAAGGTGAAGCTTCATATTGACTCCAGCAGGTTGTCTCCCTAAACGCCAGTGTTTCAGACAAGACGACTCATCCTTGTTCTGATTTAGTCACTAGGCCTTGTGTTTCTTGTTGTTTGCACTTTCCTTATTTTGTACTAGCTGTTTGCCTTCAAATTATGTTTGTACCTTTGTGTTAATGAATGAGCATTGCAACTTTTGATTCAATTCATTTTGTCTAGTATTTGCATCTTTATGCTTTATCTTTTAAAAATATACACCTTTTGTTCAAACTTTTGATATGCAAATATTTGGTGGAGGATGATGAAAACGTTATACCCATAACTGCTGTCAGTATGCTTTCAATCAAAATTTGTTGGCGATGTAAGTCATTGTTTCAACTCCCAAACACTGGAGAAATAAGGAAGATAATCCCTCGTTAACCCCTTCGAGCCTAGAAGTAGGAGTTTCTTTCTTTACAAAAAAATACGCAATTTTAACCTTGGGATGGGTAGTTCTTAGTTAACTCGGTTGCATGTTCATGCGAGACACCTTTCATATAAAGGTTGCAACCACAAGTTTTCCTTCGCACACAACAAACAAGTGTCGAAGATGTTTTTCAAGACAAAATGCTGATGATGGTTCACCGTAATTGTTGCACCCCAAATTTTGACCCCTTAGATCCTCACCACCATTGTAGGATCATATTCATTCGATTAACTAACCTTGATCCAGTTCAAGTTTATCTCTGTCAAGATGCAGATGAATTAGGTTTCCGTACCGTCAAAACCGAAACTTCGAGGGTTTGATCAATCAATGTTTTGGATTGATCCAACTTCAAACAAGATCAAGAATGATACATTGGGCCAAGAATGAGCACAATTTGAGGCGGTCACCCAGGATTCAAGAACAGTGCAATTTGAGACACCCGATTAGGGTTTTTGACTGGAAAAAGTCAATTGTAGTTTGACTTTTGATTCAAAGAGTATTTCAATGATGGGATCAAGGTCCATTAAGCTCCTATGGCTTAGTAAAGTCCGTCCAAAGAGTTTCAAGTCCTCAGGATGTCCGGATCACCAACGGGCGACTCGGTAGACACCGATCGATCGAAAAGTTGACCAAAAAGTCAACTCTCCAACAATAAGGAATTTGACTTCAAGGTGTGAATGAAAAATGTTCCTTATACCATATTACACCTCCCCATAAAATTTCATGACCATTGGATCAAGGGTTAGGAAGTAATTGCAAAAATCGGGAATTAGGGTTTCGAAAGGGGCAAAACCATAACTCCTCAACCACACATCCAATTGAGGTGGTTCTAAGCTTGTTTGAAAGGTCTTGACAAACCCTACAAAAGTCTCACAGTGGTCCATATTCAAAAAATGCATGGAATTGGAGTTATAGCAAAAATCATTTTTCAAGGGTAAAGGACTTGGTGAAATTTCCCAAATTCTGGCCATACAAACCACTTTTTTCAGAACTTTGAAAGGTTTTTCAACCTAGTTCCATCAAGAATTTGGAAATTCCCAAAACATGAAAGTTGTATAGCTACACAAGGGCTTTCTAAAAAGTGTAAGAACTCCCCAAGGAGATTTATGAGCTGGGAGTTATGGTTCCTTGAAGTTGGGTCTGTCACACCTAAAAATCCACTTGAACCAACTTCTCAAAATCAGAATTTTTCATCTCTAACCACTCTCCACCCTTGGATCATGATGAATTATGATATTTAGATGTGTATAGAAAGAGAATGACAGAAAAAATGAGATGTGAAGAGAGAGAGGCAAGTTACAAGGATTATGCAATATAATATTGAAATGTGTAAGAAGGAGAGAGAAACTTTTTCACTCTAAACTGTTGCAGCAGGCATTCTCCACACTCTAAGCTCACCTCAGTCATTTCATACCCATATCCACTTGAGTTTTCTGATCTTCATTGAACCATGGAGTTGATATGAGAAGATTTTGCAAGATTTTTCAAAGAAAACTCATGAAACTCCCTCCAAAAGTGGCAAGTTACCAAGCTGTCCTCACTCTCATTCCTCCTATAAATAGAGGCATTCTCACCATCTGCAAACGACACCAGAGCTAGCAAGAACACACACTAATCCATAGCTCTCTCATTTCTTTCCTTGCTTGAAAAGGCATAAGTGCAAAAATCACCATTTTGCATTTTTTAAGCCAATTCTCATTCCAAGTGTAAAAACCCTTCAAAGACCATTCATACAATTTTAAAATGGTCATTTGAAGCTGCTCCCACCATTACATTTCTCAGAAAATCCACCAATTTAAAAGTCAACTTTATCACTAAGAAAGTTTGACTAAAAACCACAAAACTTGCTAAAATCCATTCCACATAGATTCTTACCATTCTAAACCCTCTAACATCTCATAAATAACATATCTCAACTGTCCAAGCACTCACCAATCATTAGAAGCTCACATCTCTTCATTTGGCATTGAAAGTACATTGTTGCTTAAAGTTGAAGAAAGGTTCAAAAGCAAGAAAGTGAAATAAGGAAACTCTGGTTTTCTCAACTACTCTAGCATATTCAAAAGGATCATCAGAAGGCTTGGAATATGAGTGTATAAGGCTGGTCATTTGAAAATGCATTTTTGATCCTAAAACAAGAGTACTATCGGGTTTTGAAGAGGGATGAGAATTTTTGAAAACTAAGACCATCATTGGATTCCTTGTGTGACTCTACCCTAAATCCATATAAATTTTGTGCAGAAATGTTAAGCGGTTAGTGAGATACGATGCAAAACGTAAATGCCCGGATATTGTGTTTTTTGCCCAGCCATACTTGAAAGTCACCCTTATATTTATTTAGGGGCGGCTTCATCAATGGATGTATAGCCACCCCAGTGGTAAGCAACTTGCGCGCCTCTTTACCTTTCACACGCCATGCCTGAGTTCGATCCTTGGTGATCAACTATTTTGGCATTTTTATTTTCATTATCATATTTAATCATTTTATTCACTCCTTCCATTTCCCTAACACACGCGCATGCTGTGGCTTGGTGGTTAGATTATTGTGTTTGTAAACACAAGGGCGTGGGTTCAATCCCTACCCATGCCCCTTTCTTTTTATTTGCTTGTTTATTTATTTTATTGTCATAAAATCAATCAAATTTCAAATATTCATAATTTATTCATTGTTTATCAGTTTTAACCCGTTCTTTTTGCAACATTTTCATTGTGATGTCTAGTCTTATTTAATAGATCTCATGACTAATTATTTTTTTTACCATGCTTTTGCTTGCTTGTTAGTAGACTCATCCGTGGTTTGTTACCTTGTTTTCTTATACCATGAGCGTTTTATCTTGAGAGACTTGTGAGTATTTAATTTCCTTGTGTTTGTTAACATAGTGATTTTATTCCTCCTAGATCACGAGGTTAAACCGATTTATCCATGCTTGATTGTTATCAATATATGCATGCTGTTGTCACACTTGTTATACTTTGAAATGGTGGTTTCATTTACATGGTTGTCACTATCATTATGTTTTCAATCCTTGTTGATATGCCTTTTGTAAGAGCACAGATTGTGTCTCAGTAATATCTCTATGTTTTGATGATAACATTAATGATAATTTGTATACAAGAATTATACTCTCTAAATTTGTTCTAAACTGTTTTCTACAGGCACAAAAGATTTTAATCTTAAAGAGCAAATTTGATGTGAACAATGAATTCTGAATGGCTCAAGAGCATCTGAAGATTAGAAGAATCTGAAGTATAAGAGCTTAGTTATCAAGATTCTGAAGATACAACACGCTGCATGTATTATCAAGAATCTGAATAAGAGAAGACTCTGAGTGAAGAGACTCTGAATGAGAGAAGACTCTGATCTGAGTGAAGACTCTGATCTAAGAGCATGTTACGCTTCAAGCACACAGCTGCACCAGACTCTGATTCATCAACATCTGAAGAACATATTAGGCTCTGAAGTTTCCAGAAGGTTCTGAAGACTGAAGACTCTGATATTGATTGTTGATCTGAATTATTTGAAGAAGAATATTTTAATATATCCGTTGGAATATGCCAGCAAATCTTTCCTTAATTGGGATAGACAAAATTCTCTGCAAAGAAGATTATTCCTCTGGTACATTCCTGATATAGTTAAATCACAGCTCAGCAGACAATTGCTACACCCACATTTTGTGCGCCGTCTCTCTGCTGTAATAGTACAAAGGACAGTACTATTTTGATATTGGAAATATTTTCTCTAACGGTAAAATATTCTCTCCAATATTCAAGTGGCTATATAAAGGACATCATAGCTCATTCTTCAAGTGCAAAGAATTACAACAATATTGACAAGAACTCTCTCACGCTAAAAGCTTTCATATTCTTCACTGTTCATACATTGTTCTAAACTTAGAGAAATAACACAGTTGTGTTTATAGCTTTCATAGAAGCAATTCTTACTCTTTCATTGTATTACATTAATTTGTAAAGAAAGTTTTCCTTAAGAGGATCTAGGTTAGATCAGTAGCTCTTAAGAAGACTAAGAACAGTTGTTCTTAGGTGTGCTATTTGTAATCAGTTGATTTGAATAGTGGATTAAGTCCTTGTTGAGAAAGGCAAATCACTCTTGAAAAGGGTGGACTGGAGTAGTTGAGTTCAACGAACCAGGATAAAAATACTTGTGTTTTTATCTTTGAATATTTTCTGTCATACTTATTCAACCCCCCCTTCTAAGTATTTTCTCACCTTCAGTTGGTATCAGAGCCTGGTTCTGAGTGTGCATTCGCTTAACCGTGACAGATAAAGATCCAGTGAGAAAAATACTCTGTTATTTATTTGGTTGCTAATATGGGTGATATTCCTACATCAAGCAACAAATATGAAGGAGACAGAATCAGCACCAAACCTCCAATGTTTGATGGAGAAAAATTTGATTATTGGAAGGATAGACTTGAAAGTTTTTTCTTGGGGTATGATGCTGATCTCTGGGACTTAGTCATTGATGGGTATGAACATCCTACTAAGGATGGCAAAAAGATTGATAGAAAATCAATGACTGAGGAGCAGAAGAAAGAATTCAAGAATCATCACAAAGCCAGAACCATACTTCTGAATGCAATCTCTCATACAGAATATGAAAAGATTACCAACAGAGAAACTGCTCATGATATGTTTGAGTCTCTCAAAATGACTCATGAGGGAAATTCTCAGGTGAAAGAAACAAAGGCTCTGGCGCTTATACAGAAGTATGAAGCGTTCAAAATGGAAGAATCTGAGAACATTGAGACTATGTTTTCCAGATTTCAGATTCTAACAGCTGGGTTGAAAGTTCTGGACAAGGGCTACTCAACATCTGATCATGTCAAGAAGATCATCAGAAGTCTTCCTACCAAATGGAGACCTATGGTGACTGCATTGAAGCTGGCCAAGGATCTGAACAAAATCTCATTAGAAGAACTCATCAGTTCTTTGAGAAGTCATGAGATTGAGCTGGAGGAAGATGAACCCCAGAAGAAAGATAAAGGTAAATCCTTAGCTTTTAAATCTAACAAATCTGTTAAAGCATTGCAGGTTAATGAAGAAAGCTCTGAGGAATCTTCTTCTGAAGAAGAAGATGAACTATCAATGCTGTCCAGAAGGATCAACAAACTCTGGAAGCACAAAGGGAAGAAGTTCAACAACTTCAGAAGATCTGATCAAAAGAAAGAATCTTCTGGACACAGAAGATCTGGCAAGAAAGAGATCACTTGTTTTGAATGTAAAGAACCTGGACACTACAAGAGTGAATGTCCCAAACTTCAAAAGGAAAAACCCAAAAGGAAGTTTGACAAAAAGAAAAAGGTTCTGATGGCTACATGGGATGACTCAGATGAATCTGAATCATCTTCTGAATCTGAGGAAGAATGTGCAAATGTTGCGCTGATGGCCAACACAGATGATCAAGATGAAGGAACGTCATCATCTGAATCTGAGTCAGAATCAGACTCTGACTCTGAAGAGGTATTTTCTGAACTCTCCAGAGCTGAACTTGTTGAAAGTTTATCTGACATGATGGAAAGCTACAGCAAGATTAAACTCAAATACAAGAAGCTGAAAAGCAATCTTGAATCTGAGATTAATCTTCTGAGAACAGAACTTGTTGAGCAGAAAGAAATAAATTTAAAACTCAAAAATGATTTAGAAACAACTCAACAAGAATCTGATACTGAAACAGAGTCTAGTGAAAATATTTTAGAAAAATATGACTCCAGTTTTAGAAGATTTCTCACTAAAAGCATAGACAGAAGCAAAATGGCTTCTATGATCTATGGTGTTAGTGGGAACAACAGAAGAGGCATTGGATGTGAATCCTCCTCTGGAAGCAATCCAAAGTCTGTTGATAAACTCTTCATCAAGAAGACTCCTCTGTATTCTCATTTCAAGTTTGGTCATCTGAATGATATTAAACATACAAGCTCTGAAAAGAGTACTTATGTGTTTAAGCCAAGGGTTAGCCAGAATAAACACTATGTTGAAAAACAGAAGTTTAGGCAAAACCGCAGAACATCTAACCCCAAAGGACCCAAAAAGATCTGGGTACCTAAAAGCAAAATAATACCTGTTGCAGATATCCTTAGCAGCAAAATCCAGACACCAATCATGGTACCTGGACTCTGGATGCTCGCGACATATGACGGGCGAAAGGTCTATGTTCCAAAGCCTGGAACTTAGATCTGGAGGGGACGTGAAATTTGGAGGGAACCAGAGGGGCAAGATCATTGGCTCTGGTACGATAGGTAATGGTAACCTACCCTCTATTTCTAATGTTCTGTTAGTTGAAGGATTGAAACATAATCTATTGTCCATAAGCCAATTAAGTGACAATGGTTATGATATCATCTTTAATCAAAAATGTTGCAAAGCTGTTTGTCAAAAGAATGGCTCAACCTTATTCAGTGGAAAGAGGAAAAACAACATTTACAAAATTAACCTTTCAGAACTTAAAGTTCAAAATGTAAAATGCCTTTTATCTGTGAATGATGAGCAATGGGTCTGGCATAGAAGATTGGGACATATTAATATGAGACGTATATCTCAGATTAATAAACTCAATCTGGTCAGAGGACTCCCTAATCTGAAGTTCAATTCAGATGCTCTGTGTGGCGCATGTCAAAAGGGTAAATTTTCAAAATCCCATTTTAAATCAAAAAATGTTGTTTCCACCTCTAGACCATTGGAATTACTTCACATTGATCTGTTTGGACCAGTGAAAACTGCATCCATCAGAGGCAAGAAGTATGGGTTAGTCATTATAGATGACTACAGCAGATGGACATGGGTAAAGTTTCTAAAACACAAGGATGAGTCTCATTCTGTGTTCATTGACTTCTGCAATCAAGTCCAGACTGAAAAAGAATGCAAAATTATTAAAGTCAGAAGTGATCATGGTGGCGAATTTGAAAACAAATATTTTGAAAAATATTTTTCTGAAAAGGGAATTGCACATGATTTCTCCTGTCCTAGAACTCCACAACAAAATGGAGTTGTAGAGAGGAAAAATAGAACATTGCAAGAAATGGCCAGAACCATGATCAACGAGACAAATCTGGCAAAACATTTTTGGGCAGAAGCAATAAATACAACATGTTATATTCAGAACAGAGTGTCTGTAAGACCTCTTCTGGAAAAGACTCCCTATGAATTGTGGAGAAACAGAAAGCCCAACATTGCTTATTTTCATCCATTTGGATGTATTTGTTATTTGCTTAACACTAAAGATCATCTAAACAAGTTTGATTCCAAAGCACAGAAGTGTTTCATGCTTGGTTATTCTGAACGCTCTAAAGGCTACAGAGTATTCAATACTGAAACACAGATTGTGGAAGAATCTATTCATGTTAGATTTGATGATAAGCTTGGCTCTGAAAAGCCAAAGCAAGTTGAAAGTTTTGCAGATAGAGAAGTTATTCTCACAGACTCTGAAGGCTCAGAGGCAAACAAGACTAAAGACAAAGACTCTGAAGAAAATCCAGATGCTACACCTTTAACTTCCCAACTTGACAATCTGCATATTTCTGAAAGACCAACAGTCAGAGGATCTTCTTCCAGAATGAAAGCTTCTCATCCAGAGGATGTGATAATTGGAAAGAAAGATGATCCAATAAGGACAAGAGCATTTCTCAGAACTTCTGAATCTTCCTTCTGTGGCTTAGTGTCAATTATAGAACCTTCATCTGTTGATGAGGCTCTGGAAGATAATGAATGGATTTTAGCTATGCAAGAGGAGCTGAATCAATTCACAAGGAATGAAGTCTGGGATCTGGTTCCAAGACCTAAAGGTTTCAATGTTATTGGAACAAAATGGGTTTTCAGAAATAAACTGAATGAAAAAGGAGAAGTTGAAAGGAACAAAGCAAGACTGGTTGCTCAAGGCTACAGTCAACAAGAAGGCATAGACTACACAGAAACATATGCTCCTGTTGCAAGGTTAGAGTCTATACGCTTGCTTATTTCATTTGCTGCACAACATAACATCACTCTTTATCAGATGGATGTTAAAAGTGCTTTTCTTAATGGAATTATAGAAGAGGAAGTGTATGTCCACCAACCTCCTGGTTTTGAAAATGAAAATTTTCCAGATCATGTTTACAAACTAAAAAAATCTCTTTATGGACTAAAACAAGCTCCCAGAGCTTGGTATGAGAGGTTGAGTAATTTTCTTCTGAAGAAGGATTTCATCAGAGGAAAAGTGGATACCACACTATTTTGTAAAACCATTAAGAAAGATTTGTTGATTTGTCAAATTTATGTAGATGATATTATTTTTGGATCAACAAATATTATGCTTGGAAAGGAGTTTGCTAAATGTATGCAGGAAGAATTTGAGATGAGCATGATGGGAGAACTGAAATTCTTTCTGGGAATCCAAGTAAATCAGACTCCAGAGTGCACCTACATACATCAGACGAAGTATGTTAAAGAGCTTCTGAAGAAGTTTAACATGCTGGATAGCAAAATGGCAAAGACTCCAATGCATCCTACAAGCACTCTAGGTAAGGAAGAGGTAAGTAAGAAGGTAGATCAGAAACTCTACAGAGGTATGATAGGATCTCTTCTTTATTTGACTGCTTCTAGACCAGACATTCTGTTTAGTGTTTGTTTATGTGCTAGATTCCAATCAGATCCTAGAGAATCACACTTAACTGCTGTTAAGAGGATTCTAAGGTATCTGAAAGGTACTGCTAATGTTGGTTTGTGTTACAGAAGATCTGACAAATATTCACTAGTTGGATTCTGTGATGCTGACTATGCTGGAGATAGAGTTGAGCGCAAAAGTACTTCTGGAAGCTGTCAGTTTCTTGGAAGTCATCTGATCTCATGGTACAGCAAGAAGCAACCAACAATTGCACTATCAACCACAGAGGCAGAATACATTGCTGCTGCTGGGTGTTCCACTCAGATGCTCTGGATGAAGAGTCAACTAGAAGATTATCAAATCTATGAGAGTAATCTTTCTATCTTCTGTGACAATACTTCAGCTATATGTTTATCCAAAAATCCAATTTTACACTCTAAGGCTAAACATATAGAGATTAAACATCACTTCATCAGAGACTATGTTCAGAAGGGTGTAATAAATTTAGCCTTTGTTGATACAGATCATCAATGGGCAGATATTTTCACAAAACCCCTTGCTGAAGATAGGTTTAAGTTTATTCTGAAAAATATTTGTATGGATTTTTGTCCAGAGTAATATTTCTCAGAGTCTACTTCTCAGATGCTAAGTGTTTAACACTCTGAAGTATTTCATCTGTTTTGCTTATTTAATTTATCTGTGATTTATTTTTTGTGAAACTCTGTACTGACCATCTCAGAGGATCTGAAAGTTGAAAACGTTTCATTTCTTAAGAGTTACAGAATCACATGCAAAGCAAACACGTGTCACTCAGAATCTGAAAAGATGGAGTACACCTACTGACTATGACGTTTAAGGTATTGCTTTGAAAATCTCATTCTGTCTTGATTTTCCCCCCAAATGTCATATCATAATTAAAAATGATTACTTTTCATTAAATGCAAACGTGCGTATGTGTCCTATGTATGTCTGTTGTGTTTCCCATGCGTGTTTTATTTTTCTATATAAACCACTCTCACAACACATTCACACTTTTCACATTCTCAACACATATGCGCTTTTGTCTGTTGTTCTCTCTCTTCTCAAACCCTAAACGAACCCAGAAACCGTCATCTCCTTCTTCTTCATCAACAATGGCATCCACATCAAAAGCAGTTACTACCAAAGATTCTACCACTATCATTGAACCAGTACGCACTCTTCTGACTCCTGTTGATTCTCTAGAAGTGTTATGTGAAAGTTTCGTGGATTTGGAAGACCTTGCTGATAATGGGTTTGATCTGGTTCCTTCAATCAAAGCACAAGGCTGGGATGGTTACTTTGATAGGCTGATGGGTCCTGTGTATCCAAAGTTAGTGAAGGAGTTTTGGATCCATGCATTCGCTACTCCAAAGTTCGTTCATTCTTCTGTGCTGGGTAAGAAGATTGTTATCACTGAAAATCTGATCAGGAAACTCATAGGTTTCACAGCAACTGATGGAGTAACCTCTCTGTCTTCTGCGCGTGAAGACCTGAAGGATGTTTGTCAAGAAATCTGCACTACTGGTGAACCTTGTAAGAAGGTTAAGTTTTTGAAACCCACTTACAAGATTTGGGCTAAGATTTTCTTGAACACCATTTTTCACAGACCCTCCTCAAACTCATCTGACTATGTTAATGCTGAACAACTTTACTTCATGTACTGTTTGCATCAAAACATTCAGATTGATCTTCCTTATCTGTTGTTCAATCATCTGGTATCTCATGTCAAGGAAACAAGGGAAACAGCAAGAGATAAAACTGGAAAAGTCAGATCATGGATTCCTATGGGAAGACTGATTTCAGATATTCTGGTAGAAAACCAACTTGTGGCGCATCTGCAAGAGGCTGGGCTGACAGAAGATCTGAACTTTATCATTGGCTCTGAGATAAATGGCTTAACTCTGAGAAGGATGAAATTGGTTGAAGATTTATCTGAGAAACCAAGGAAAACTAACTCTGAAGAAGTTAGGGGGAGAAGGATTCCTGTTGAGGACTTTCCTCTATTTACCTCAGATGAACCCAGAGAGCTAATAGCTGAGTATGTTGCTTGCTGCATCAGAGATGGTGTTGAGATCCCTGCAAATCTTGTGCAGAAGGAAGGCCAAGTTCTTCCTGATCAGACAAGGGAAAGAAGACGCAAGAGAAAAGCTGATAAAGAAGGTCATCAGAAGAAAAGAAAGCATTCAGATGCTGAGAAGAAGAAGAAAAGAAAGAAGCTGAAGAAGGTTCAACAAAATCCTCCTGCAGCAACTTTTGAAGAGATAAGAGATACTCTGAAACAGGTATTTAACACTGATTCTAATCCTGTTCATCATTCTGCTACCACACCATCTGACTCACCCCTCATATTTAAAAGATCTAGACCATCTGAGACTCATTCACCACAACCAACAATCATTCAAACACCACAATCCAAACAAACTCAACAAACAACACCACAACCTCAAAACCCCATCCCAGAATCTACAATTCCAGAGGATGTTCACCCTGAACACTCTGACCAACCTGAAAATCCCATTGATCCTAATGAGATTTTAGATATCACACCCTTAAACCGTTCTATCATTTTATCTTCAACTTCTGAAAAATCTAACCAATCTGATACATCATCTGATGATGAATCATCTGGTTTCATTAATGAATGTTTGAATGATCTCAAACAACCTCGTACTGAGAGTGTTTGGAAACAACTTTTTAAATCTCCCACCTCTGATCATCCACCTTCTCCACAAAATTCCCCCACTCAAACTCTCAATCCACAACATCTTGAAATCCAATCCACTCCACAACCAACATCTGAACCACAACCAACATCTGAACCACAACCATCATCTGAACCAACCAACCAACAAACTTCTGAACCACAAATTAACCAACAAACATCTGAACCTCAAACATCTGAACATCCATCTCCACAACCACAACCTCAACCTTCTAAACAAACACCACAAACACAACCAACCCAACCCAGAATTCCTGATGAAGCAGAATTGGGATCAAGTGTTTATACTATGTTAAGAAATTTTGACAAGGATAATGTCTCAGACTTTGCTGACATTATGGATGTGTGCATGACCACTATGGATAAAGAGGCTGCTAATGCTGTCTGGAAGAAATATCTTTACAGACTGAATAGGGAGGCTTTGAAAATCAGGACTCAATGTCTTAGATTATCAAAAGTAAGGTTTGCTGCTTATCAGAAAAGGATTAAGAAAAACCCTCCTCCTATTCTTCTTCTAGAAGCTCCTCCACCTCCAGAAATTCCTGCACCCAATGTCACTCAGATTGTTTCAGAATCCACTGTTCCAGAATCTTCTATTTCAGTATCTACAGATCTTCAGAAGGATGTCAAGGAACTAAAGGACTTCATGGTTGATCAAAAGAAGACAAATGAAGAAATGAAAACTTGGATGGCTAAGCAAGATGAGAATTCAGAGAGGATTACAGCACTGCTGCAACTCATCGCTTCTCAACAAGCCTCATCTGCCAAACCTTCTTAATGCTTTTGCACAAGTTTTTCATGCTTTGTTTTGTTTTTGATTGTCTTCTGATATGTTTTGTTTGCTTCTATCTGAATCTGGATGTTATCTTAATGAAAATGATCTTTTGCTTATCTGGATATGTGTTTCTTCTGCATCTTTACTGTCTTTTAAAAATCTTTTTGATTATGACAAAAAGGGGGAGAAACAAAATAGAATCTGATTGTTCAAATCTATAAGCAATTATCTGAACTAAGTCAGACATGTTACTAACATTCTTTGAATCTAATCAGAATCTGACAAATTTATCTAACCAGACTCTGACAAATTTCATTGAAGTTTTTCCTGAGATCTATCTTTTCAGAACCTGATCAAAAATAGCTAAATCTGAGTAAACCAGACTCTGATATCTAAAGACCAGACTCTGATATCTAACCTTGAGTACTATGATCTGAAAGATAACTCAAGACAGGAAATGGCAAGATAAACAACCAAGTGTTCTGAAGTTGTTCATCTGGCATCAAGCTTTAATATGGCATCAAGCTTTGGCATCAAGCTTTGACTCTAGAAGTCAAACATATATCAACCAGGATTTGTCAACCAGGCTTCAATCAGGATGTTAATCAGGCTCTGAACCCAAAATGCAATCAGGCTCTGAATCTGAAATGAAATCAGGCTCTGAATCTGAAATATACTCAACCAGAAAGGGAAGTATCTAATTCCATTAGAGTATTCATTTCAGGGGGAGATTGTTAATCTCAGGGGGAGTAATTTTAATTCATTTTTATTGAACAAATTGCTCATGTTTTGTCATCATCAAAAAGGGGGAGATTGTAAGAGCACAGATTGTGTCTCAGTAATATCTCTATGTTTTGATGATAACATTAATGATAATTTGTATACAAGAATTATACTCTCTAAATTTGTTCTAAACTGTTTTCTACAGGCACAAAAGATTTTAATCTTAAAGAGCAAATTTGATGTGAACAATGAATTCTGAATGGCTCAAGAGCATCTGAAGATTAGAAGAATCTGAAGTATAAGAGCTTAGTTATCAAGATTCTGAAGATACAACACGCTGCATGTATTATCAAGAATCTGAATAAGAGAAGACTCTGAGTGAAGAGACTCTGAATGAGAGAAGACTCTGATCTGAGTGAAGACTCTGATCTAAGAGCATGTTACGCTTCAAGCACACAGCTGCACCAGACTCTGATTCATCAACATCTGAAGAACATATTAGGCTCTGAAGTTTCCAGAAGGTTCTGAAGACTGAAGACTCTGATATTGATTGTTGATCTGAATTATTTGAAGAAGAATATTTTAATATATCCGTTGGAATATGCCAGCAAATCTTTCCTTAATTGGGATAGACAAAATTCTCTGCAAAGAAGATTATTCCTCTGGTACATTCCTGATATAGTTAAATCACAGCTCAGCAGACAATTGCTACACCCACATTTTGTGCGCCGTCTCTCTGCTGTAATAGTACAAAGGACAGTACTATTTTGATATTGGAAATATTTTCTCTAACGGTAAAATATTCTCTCCAATATTCAAGTGGCTATATAAAGGACATCATAGCTCATTCTTCAAGTGCAAAGAATTACAACAATATTGACAAGAACTCTCTCACGCTAAAAGCTTTCATATTCTTCACTGTTCATACATTGTTCTAAACTTAGAGAAATAACACAGTTGTGTTTATAGCTTTCATAGAAGCAATTCTTACTCTTTCATTGTATTACATTAATTTGTAAAGAAAGTTTTCCTTAAGAGGATCTAGGTTAGATCAGTAGCTCTTAAGAAGACTAAGAACAGTTGTTCTTAGGTGTGCTATTTGTAATCAGTTGATTTGAATAGTGGATTAAGTCCTTGTTGAGAAAGGCAAATCACTCTTGAAAAGGGTGGACTGGAGTAGTTGAGTTCAACGAACCAGGATAAAAATACTTGTGTTTTTATCTTTGAATATTTTCTGTCATACTTATTCAACCCCCCCTTCTAAGTATTTTCTCACCTTCACCTTTAACTTTATCAAGTTATGTTAGTTGATTTGTTAATCTTTTTCCCCAAGTGATAGAACTTTTTAGTTCTCATCCAAGTCGCCTCCCCTTTCTCCTTCCAAAGGAAAAGTCTCTCCATTGACCCTTGTGTCATGGATAGCTCATTACCTCTCTTGACTTTGTAAAGTCATCTTGAACCTTAGTTAGGTTATAACCTTATAAACCATTAGACTTTGCTTTAAGTCTAGAAAACCCACCCATACTAGGATTGCTCTCACAATGTAGAACTTTAGGATAGAGTTTGGTTAACTCTATGTAAGAATCATGGATATGATTACTTACCCTCCTTTCTTGTGTGTTCAATGTAGATCTAGAGAGTTTCGATAAACTCTATACAAGCATTGTAATGTTTGTTCCCCTGTAAACCTTGATCATAATCAAGTGTTCTTCATCCATTGTGAGGAAAACTACGATTGCTCTGATTCTATCCTAGTTAGGATACGTAGGCAGAGGACGCGATGTCTTTGCGAGCAAACTTAGAAGCTATCTTTAGGTCTTAACCTACACCTTTTTTACCCAATCCCAAACCTTTGCAAACATTTACAAACTTAGCATGCAAACAAACAAAAGGTTCCTGTAGAGTACTACAGATGTTTAGGATGTGAAATACCTACCCTATGCATAACCAACCCCCTATCCCCGAATCTCTTAACGTTGTTGTTACATCGCGCAAAAGGTTCTTTCTCTCTTTAGACCTTTCCTTTGGATAAATTAAAGTCCGGTTGTGAATTTAAGAATTAAGATTCAAGTTAATCAATAGCTTGGTATCACGATTCTCACCGCAACAGAAATGGCGACTTCACTGGGGAAATGTAAAACTTGAGGGTTTAGCCTAATTTGTTTAAATTGCATGCTATATTTGTAAATATTTGCTTAACATGTATATTTGTCAATATATTTGTTTAATTGTTGGATATTGGGTGCTTTGAGTGGTGAGACGGTCCTATACCCGGACTTGAGTGCAATTGTGATAAGATGGTGGTATATTCAAGAAGGCTTATAGGGAGTTGATTCCCAACCAAGCTAACTTGAGAAACCACCGCTCAGTGTAGGCCCTCTTGAAAGTTTAGTATTGTTGATCGAGTATTCGTGAAAACAATGCTACTTTCGACGAAGGAGCCCATGACACTATGGACTTTTAGAATACATTTTACCCCACTTTGGCCTTATTAGGACGTAGTGCAATGGCTATAATGAAGTATTTCCGAAATAGTTGATACGCGATACTACACTCAGACAAGATTCTCTTGAGAATATTATCGATTACCAAGTGAGTTGGGAAGTTGATAATATCCGAAAGATGGGTTGATGACTCTGGGAACTTTGTAGAACCCGTTCGGCAGGTACAATCAATCCATAGTACAATCTTTGGGGATGGGTAGACCCTTGGACTCATGCTTGTCCTTAACCTTAAGTTTGTGTGCATGTGCATTTGCTTGTGTTTGTGCATTCATATCATCATGTCATTATATCATCATATGGTTTCATGGAACTCAGACTTTGTTGTTTGTAAACATCAGAGGTCGTCATGAACAGTGAAAGAAAGAAAACTTTGAAGTACAGTTACAAGGGTTTTAACCTAGAGGATTTGAAAAGGTTGAGCACCTTAGTGACAGATCCAGAGGGATTTCAAAGCCGACATGGGAAGCTGTTGCTACTCTTGAAGATAAAGATGGATAGTGGACTTCTTTCTACTCTCCTCCAGTTTTATGACCCGCTTTACCATTGTTTTACATTCCCTGATTATCAGCTAGTGCCCACGATAGAAGAATATTCTCAGTTAATTGAATTGCCTATTCTTGAAGATTCTCCTTTTCCGATTGTAGAGAAGGACCCTAAAGAGCAGGACATTGCCAAAGCTACACGTTTGGGAGTGGTTGATATAAAAAAGAATATGATTACAAAAGGGGGAGTCTTTGGGTTAAAAGCAGAATTCTTGGTTGGGAAAGCTCAGTATTACGCAGATCATTTAAGCATGGATGCGTTCGAGGCTATCCTTGCCTTACTCATCTATGGTATATTCTTGTTTCCAAGCTTTGAGAATTTTATGGACCTCAATGCCATCAAAATTTTCTTGAAGAAGAATCCTGTGCCTACCTTGTTAGCAGACACGTACCATTCTGTTCATCTGAGGAACTTCCACAATGGAGGAATGATCACTTGTTGCGCTCCTTTATTGTACAAGTGGTTCACTTCACACTTACCCAAAGCCAACGCTTTTTGGGATCCAAAGAAAGGATGGTGGTCACAAAAGATCATGGCTCTTACCCATTCCGATATTGATTGGTATAGTCGTGATTATGATGGGACAATGATTATTGACAGTTGTGGGGAATTTGGCAATGTACCTCTCCTCAGCATTAATGGAGGGATCAACTACAATCCAATACTCGCCCGCCGACAATTGGGATACCCTCTAAAGGACAAACCCAAAAGTGTTCAAGTAAAAAGCATCTTCTTCAAAGAAGGGGAAGATAGTCAAGGATTAAAAGAGAAAATTCTAGAAGCTTGGAAGCATCTACACAAGAAAGGAAAGAAAGATCTTGGAAGACTCAACTGTGTTTCTTTGGAACCCTACCTCCAATGGGTTCGGAAAAGAGCCGTCACACTAAGGATGCCGTATCCTAAACAAGATCCTATGGCCTTAAAGGAAGAACGCCCGTTGGTCTTCATGTCTGAAGAAGAAAAGTTGAAAATTGCTTTGGTCAAAGCACAGTGTTGCACCCCAAAATTTGACCAACAATTATTTATTCATTGAGTGTTTGAAAATGGATACCTTCATCAGAAAGTTCAAGAGATCCTCAGAGGAATGGGTTGAAACCAAGGTTGTGTGCTTCATAGCTTGAGAGTTGTGGGTGCTCCTCAGATGGTTCTGAGACTTTGAGAATGAATTTGATGTTTTGGGAAAGCCTATGAGATGTCTTGATAGCCATCATGAAGCCCAGAGAGGTCATTATGCAAGAATTCAGGAGATTCAACCATGAATGGTAGAATTAGGGTTTTGACTGGGTCAACCCTAGACCAGCTGAAGATTTGGAGAAGGTTGAGACCTAATCCAAGGGCCATGAGATCATGGAATGATGCATAGAGATGTTATAAAGAGGACTCCTAGACCAAATCATCATGATTGAGGAGTTTGAGAAGTTTCAAGTCAGGGTTTCCAAGGATTGTCAGTGAAAAAACCCTAATTTGATCCCTATTTTCCAGGCAGTTTTAGCTCTAGATGTGATTGATATCTCATCCTCCCCACAACATGAATGTTGTAGAGCTTGTTCTTAGCTTTAATTTGAGTGGTGGAAGTCCTTGATAGGAGTTACAGAGCTCAAGTTATGGTTTTGACAAATTACAGGTCAGCAGAGGTGTGTGAATCTGGGTCCTTGAAAGTCACCCAACTTGCAGACAACTTTTGCCCTAGTAGGAGGATTCCTATGATTTCTTGGTCAACATGAATGTTGAAGAACATCTTCTTAGCTTTAATTTGAGTGGTAGAAGTCCTTGATTGGATTTGTGGAACTCCACTTATGGTTTGAACAAGACAGGGGTATTTTGGTCATTTGTCAGTTATAGGTCATTTTAGCCAATGCCTAAAACTCCTATTTCCAAGCCTCAAATGGAAAAACTCAAAACATGAAAGTTGCTCAAAATGTGATTTTAAGTCTAGAAAGAAGGTCACAAATTGTTGGAAAAGCTCATGGCATGAGATTACATGATTGGTCAAAAATGAACTAAAAATGGCATATAAGTTTGAAAAGTTGAATTTGAAAAGTGATTTGGAAGATCCACAAATCCAAAATAGGTCATCCAATATATCATTTTGATTGGAAAAATCATTTTGAGAACATTGGTTTAGCTAGAATTTTGATTTGGAGCTTTAAAATGGGTGATGCTTTGAAAAGTTGTTACTTGAAAAAGAAGGCAATGTTGGAAAACTTAACACAAGGCAAAACCAAGACTTATAATTGTGCACTCCTTCTCAATATCTCATGAAAAGATATTTTAAGACCAAATGGTAAGGCATGAAGCATGGGAGATGAGATTTCCAACTTGTCATCACATGAGAATTTCAAGAAACTTCCACCACATTCTAGATGAATCTAGACACATCCAATGATCATTATAAAGAGAGTGCATCAGAGAGTGATCAAGGTTGGTGATAGAGAGTCAAGTCAGAGGAGAAAGAGAGAGATACATTGCCATTAAAGAGCTACCTTCACAATCAAGCAACTTGAGTTTCTTCCATCACAAGCATCTTCCATCAACAACTCTTGCAAACAGAAGGTTGTGGATCATCCAAGGAGCATCTTGAACCAATTCCAAGGCCTGCAAGCATCCCCACGAGCCTTCTCCATCATTACTTGACAGGTTCTTTCTCCTCCTTAATCCTCTTGATTTATTTAGTTTTAGTTCATTCTTTAGGTATAGAATTAATATGCTAGGATAGAAGATCAATTTCTGAGAGTTTGAGAGCTCTGCGTGAGGTTTCATGGCAGGTGAGTGATTCTTTAATCTTTAAGAACTAGCTGTTTAAGGTGTTTTAGTTAGCATGAGTTAGGTCAGATTGACTAGGGTGGCATGTAGAGCAGGGTTAGATCCTTAGGTTGAAGTTTCACCATGGTCGATCTCAGGTGAACATGGTGGAACCATGATCTTGATGTCTTCTGTTAGAATTATCTAGGGCGAGTTAGGGGAAAGTGAGCATATGGTTGTGTTGCTCTTGAATAGTAGAGCATTTTTCATTTTGGAATCGTGTTAAATCATGGCCTGAGCAGAGAGAACGAGGGAGAGGAAGATTAGGGCATGGAGGAGAGGGTTCTGAAAACCCTAGTTTTCGTTTGGGACGATGAAGGAGGTCCCTTAGATTGGCTCCAGAGTTTGACTCATTAATCAGATCTCACGGCCGTGGTTTAATCTGAGGATGGAGGGAAATTTCAAATGGATTGAAACGCGGTCGTTTCACTTAAAGGCATTCTGGGCTTAGCTCGCTATTCGCACCCCCCTATTGCTGGCCCATTCTGATTTGAACTAGCGCGTGTGCTATTCCAACCCCCCCCCTCCTTTATTTGTTTTATTTTCTTTTATATTGTTTTAATATTTTTCTGTTTTGATTAATTCATAAATAAATGATAAAAAATGATTTTTGACTTCTTCTTTTTTCTATGATTAGATGATTTTGTGTAGAAAAATATAAAAATAAAAATGGAATTTTATTTTTAATGTGGAATTTTTAGTGATATTTTCTTTAGCATAGTGTATTTTCCTTATTTTAGTTGATGCATGATTTTGTAGGAATTATTTTAGGACCTTCCCTTAGGGTTTTTTATCCATTCTTTTTTGTGCAATTAGATGATGAATCATAGTTCCCCATAGGATTTTTTCTAGAATTTTAGAATTAAATTTTGATTAGTTTAATTAGGGTAGATGTAGGGTATCCTAATTAGGGTTTAAATTGTGCTTAGGTGAAGAATCATCTTTCTTTGCTTGAGTTTTGTCTTGATTTTTAGGTAGAGGCCTATGTAGATGTTATGAGTAGGTGTTGGGGAGCCTTGTGAATAATTGTTAGATTTTTCCCCATTAGTTTAGCATTTTTAGGTATTTTCTGAAGTTGCCTATTGATTTTGTCTCCCCTGTGGTTATCTGTTCATCTTTGGGGTTCATTGGGGGGAATTTGTTGAGGGGCTTGTGTTGCCTTGAAGACCTTGATGGAGAGCAAGATGAAGTGAAGATTGTAGATCAAGATTCAGAGACCCAGAGCTTAGCTTGTCCCCTGTCTGTGAGGTTTGAGATCCTGAAGTTTGAGGGAAGTTCATGGTACTTTCCTGAGGAAGGCACTATGAATGACTTTCATTCTTTCTTCTCACCTCTTTCTCAAGTATCCAATGATGTTGGAGCCAACTTGTGAGTTTAATTTCTCCTGAGGAGGAATGTAAACTGATCACAGTTGTTGAGCCACATAGGATACAACTCCTAAGTGGAAGCCTCCTAGTACCTTCCTGAGGAAGGTCCTATGGGTCTATTCACTTAGTTCCATTAGTTTGTCTAGGATTTCTCAAGTGTCCAATGATGTTGGAGCCAACTTGTGAGTTTAATTTCTCCTGAGGAGGAATGTAAACTGATCACAGTTGTTGAGCCACATAGGATACAACTCCTAAGTGGAAGCCTCCTAGTACTTTCCTGAGGAAGGTCCTATGAGTCTATTCACTTAGTTCCACTAGTTCAGATAGGATTTCCTAAATATCCCATGATGTTGGAGCCAACTTGTGAGTTTAATTTCTCCTGAGGAGGAATGTAAACTGATCACAGTTGTTGAGCCACATAGGATACAACTCCTAAGTGGAAGCCTCCTAGTACTTTCCTGAGGAAGGTCCTATGAGTCTGTTCACTTAGTTCCACTAGTTCAGATAGGATTTCCTAAGTATCCAGTGATGTTGGAGCCTGCTTGTGAGTTTAATTTCTCCTGAGGAGGAATGTAAACTGATCACAGTGGTTGAGCCACGTAGGGTATGACTCCTGAGTATACACCTCCTAGTGCTTTCCTGAGGAAGACACTATGAGTCTGCTTGCTTAGCTCCCTTTCTTTGTTAAGCTTGTTCTGAAGCTTGAAGACTGGGATTGATTTCTCTTGTTTAGGGTTTTGCTTTAGGGCTTTGCTTAGATTTGATTAGATTCTGTGTCAGGGTTAGGATTAGAGAGTAGATTCTTTCTTTCTCAAGCATGTGTGTTGTTTGCCTGATGGCACTTGATTTCTTTTATCTGTTATTGCTTGATAGCATGTTGTTTATATTCAGTATGATTACTGTTATTTCATGACTGGCTTGAGGTCGAGACGAGCTTGTGGAGGCTGAAGCCCCACACACATTTCCTCCCTCACTTGCATTGCATGCATTTTGCTGTTAAAGCTGATGCTTTTGTCTGTTTTGGTGTATCATTGATATGATCCCTTAGGACTCTCATTTCCTCTGATGAGGATTTGATGATAGACTTTTAGGTTGAAACCTATGCATGACAACATCTAGGAGTTCCCTGTTCAAACTTCAACCATAGGACGAATCCATGGCATGATAACAGTAGGACTTGATAGTCTCCCTCCTAGTTGAGCCATTTAATCCCCCGTAGTTAGCCGAACTACGTTTGCTCTGATCTTTCATACCAGATGAAAGTACGTAGGCATAGGATGCGATGTCCTAGCGAGCAACCTTCAACCTTCCCCCCGTAGTTAGCCGAACTACGTTGACTCTGATTTCTCACCCTCTGATGGGAATACGTAGGCATAAAGCGCGATGCTTTGCCGAGTCATTTATTTTTTTTTTCTTTCTTTTTTTTCTTTTTCAGCCAGCCTTGATAGGTAGATAGATTATAACCAACCCGTCCAAGTAAACAAACAAGCGAGGATCCCGTCGAGTACGACGGACGTGAGGGGTGCTAATACCTTCCCCTTGCGTAACCGACTCCCGAACCCAGACAATGGTTGCGACGACCTTGTCTTACCCTTTTTCGTCAGGTTTTTCCGATCGTTTCCTTTCCCGCTCTGAGGGATAAATAACGAAAGGTGGCGACTCTTCTGTCATGCCGACACCTTATTTTCGCGCAAGCGACAGCTGGCGACTCTGCTGGGGATATGTGGCATCTAGGGACTTTTCCCATCCCTTATGCTGGGACCGTTTCCCATCCCCTACGCGAGTCAATCCTATCGTCTGTGTGTTTGCTTGTTGGGTTGCGTTTATTTATCGCATTTTTACTTCCCGCACTTTACTTCCCGCATTTTATTTCCCGCATTTTATTTCCAGTTTGATATGATTATCTGTGCTGCTGTGGGAGAGGGATGTTACTGTGAGTGAAAAGCCGGACCTGGGCTTGAGTACACACCTAGATATAGTTGCGGAGAAGTAGTAGACGAACCTGTCTGCTGAGCAGGCGCAGTTCCCTACGAAAATCTGCGCTCAGACGAGATTCTTGCAGAGGTGCTCCTTTCCGGTCCTGAGGATCTGAGGGGAGTCCAGACGTGAGGATTGTCGACTCTGGGGACCGATCATTTGGAAGTCAGCTAAGAGAGGCCTCTTCATGACTTGACGATGCCACTCCTTCTGGGAATCGTATTGTCACTCGTGAAAGTCTGTGACGCTGACGACCGCATAGGATGCCGTCCCTTTGTCCGTGGATTAGGTCCATCATACCTGTGAGTGGGGTTGGGATATTGCAGGAAACTTTGACCTCCAGACTACCTGGTTTTCTTGACAGTGAATCAGTCATGTTGGGTTCTCAGTTGCAGAGATGTTCTTGATAGAGCAAGGGTTTGATCAGAGGATCTTATCATCGGGTGTTTGTCTGTTCTTGATAGAGCAGGCTTTGATCAGTGTATTATCATCAGTGGTTTGTTCTGGACGGAGCAGATTTTTGAGTGGGGTCTGAGGATCTCGTCAGCAGTTGTTGTTTGTTCTTGATAGGGCAGATTTTGAGTGGGGTTTGAAGATCTCATCAGCAGCTGTATATTTGTTCTTGAGAGGGCAGATTTTTGATTCGGGGTCTGGAGACTTCATCAACAGATATTCCTTGATCTTGCATCCGGGGTCTTTATTATCAGGCCTTCGTTCTTGTTAGGGCAGAATGCTGATCTCGATCCTACCAGATGGTTATTCACAACAGATCAGATCAGTGGTTTTACACCGGGGTTTCCTTCTCATCAGCGACTGTTGACATCGAATCTCCACAGCAGCCACCTGGATATATTGTTGCATACCTGCATTTTGCATTAGCTTGCATAATCATTCCATTGGCGTGTGTCTGTGACAGATACCGTTTCCCCGATCCAAGATCTCTCATTGTGTTACTGCAGCCGTTCTCAGAATGACTGTTGCGTACGAGTTCTCGGTCCTTGATGTGTCGAATCTGACTATTGCTATGTGAGGTTGCTGTTTCCATGATTGGGCCCAGATTCCACTCCTTATTATTGTCAGCAGGTGCCAGGATCGGGGGATGATCCCTCAAGCACGCAGACACACGCATGCATCTGCATAAAGCATTTTTGCATGACATACATTCTGTTGCTTTTCCTAACCTTTGATGTTGACAGGTTTTTCAGGCACTCAGGTTCCGAGCTGCTTTCGATCTCCAGGATTGATCAAAGATTCATCCACCGCTACTCAACTCGCGCCAATCAAACGAGAATCATGGACCAGGTACAGTCAGATGTTCAGGAGCTTCGTGAACGGATGGATCGTTTTATGGAGCTGATGCAAGTAGTTGCCAATGGGCAAGACCAGCTTCGTACTTTGGTTCAACCTCTCATCTCCAGGGTTGACAGTAATGGAATACTTCACGGCGGGGCCGTGCCTACTCCTCCTCAAGGGGATACTCCACAGAACGTTGTTCCTGCTGCCGGGGGCAACGGTAGTGCTAACGGCAATCTTATGACTAATCTCGGACTTAACGCGGCGGGCGCCGGCAATGGTGGTTTGGGAGCCAATGTTAACGTGGGGCCGGTCAACGGCAATGTTGGTGCAGGAAATATGGTGGTGCCTCAACCGTGGCTGGAGGACCATCAGGATGACATTTTCTCTCAGAGAGGTGTAGAGGCTGAGTTGACTGCTGAGGCTCGACTCAGGTTCAAGGCGCTGGAAGATAAAATGAGAGACATAGAAAATCAGAACACATTGGGCGTTGACATGTCCAAACTCGGGTTGATTGCTGACTTTAAAGTACCTCACAAGTTCAAGGTGCCTATCTTTGAGAAGTATAGGGGCACTACTTGTCCCCGTGTTCACCTCCGATCTTATTACAGAAAGATGTCCGCTTATTCTGACGATGAGAAGTTGCTGATGCACTTCTTTCAGGACAGTCTTTCTGGTCCATCGCTCGAATGGTATATGGGTTTGGAGCCCGCTGCTGTGCGCACCTGGAAAGATCTTGCAGAAGCGTTTGTTCTCCACTATCAATATAATAGCGACTTGGCTCCCAACCGAGTTCAGCTTCAGAATCTCTCGCAGCGGAGCAATGAAAGCTTCAAAGAGTACGCCCAGCGGTGGCGTGAATTGGCTGCTCAGGTTCAACCGCCGATGGTTGAGCGTGAGTTGGTACAAATGTTCGTGGCTACCCTTCCCGGAGTCTATTATGAGAAGCTGATCAGTGGCATGTCTGGAACATTCTCGGCCCTCATCACTTTGGGCGAGCATGTTGAAAATGGTATAAAGATCGGAAAGATTCAGGGCGAATCATCCTCAGCTGGAGGAGCTAGCAAGAAGCCCTATACTGGCAAGCGCCGAGAGGGAGATGCCAGTGCTGTCACTAATGCTAGGAGAAAGGGCAAGGGCCCTCAGTCTCAGATCGCTAGCATAAACATCCCAGCTGCACCCCCGCAGCCGCAGCAGCAGCCCCAGCAACAGAATAATCAGGGATATAAGAGATATCAGAATCGGGGTCGCCTCGCAAACCGTCATTTGGAAACTCCTCCTATGCCGTATGCACAGCTTCTGCAGACGCTGCTTCAGCTCCAATTAGTTCAAAAGAGGACAATGGCTCCCTTAACAGGGGTACCACCACCGGGGTATGATGCCAATGCTACTTGTGAATTTCATTCTGGGGCGCCTGGCCATACAGTTGAGAATTGTAAAGCTTTTAAGCACAAAGTCCAGGACTTGGTCGACGCCAAGGTGATCAACTTTTCTGACAACGTGCCCAACGTCACCAAAAATCCGATGCCTCATCATGGGGGGGGCGGAGTGAATGCTGTCATCACTGAAGAGAATTCAGACTTGCTGACTGATGTCCAAGATTTGAAGACGCCGTTGAGTTTTGTCAAGGCCAAGTTGCTGAAGAAGGGCTTCTTTCCCGGATGTGGAGAGTTTTGTATGGCTTGTGCTACACTTCCTGATGGGTGTGAGCAGTTGATCGAAGGTATCCAAAGTCTGATGACCGAGGGTATTTTGCAGTTCAGTCGAAGCGTTGAGAATGCGTCAGGGGAAGTCGTGCTGAAGCAGGCGGACGAAGTTGCTACCATTACCATTCCTCGCCACCCTATCACTATTTCTGCGCCCCGACCACCTACTATCACCATCACCAGGGCCGGACCAATCCCATTCGAGAGCACTAATGCCGTCCCATGGCATTACGGCGCCGAAGTGTATTGTAACGGTCAGAAGATAGAGCTTGAGCCATCCAGATCGACTGCGCAGAATCTTACCGAGGTCAGTGGTATCACCAGAAGTGGTAGAATGTTCGCACCGGCGGAGGTTGCAGCAGAGAAGGTAGTCCGAGCTGACGCTATGGATAAGGGCAAAGGCAAAGCTGTTGAAGAGGTTCCTGCAGGGGCAGAGAAAGACTTGTTGGTTAAAGATGCTGAAGAGTTCATGCGACTGATCAGGAAAAGTGACTACAAGATTGTAGATCATCTTCACCAGACTCCGTCAAAGATCTCGATTCTTAACCTGTTGCTGTGTTCTGAAGCGCACCGCAACGCATTGCTGAAGGTATTAAATGCTGCATACGTGCCGCAGGAGATATCAGTGAATCAACTCGAGGAAGTGGTAGCCCATGTCAATGCTGGTAATGGGCTGGGATTTACAGATCTGGAGCTGACTCCCAAGGGAAGAAATCACAACAGCGCCTTGCATGTCTCAATAGAGTGCAGAGGCACGATTATGTCACATGTCCTAGTGGATACGGGCTCCTCGCTTAACGTGCTTCCGAAGAAGGCACTGATGAAGTTGGATACCCGTGGACTGCTGTGCACGCCCAGTGATCTGGTCGTGAAGGCCTTTGACGGAACCAAGCGCCACGTCTTCGGAGAATTGACCCTGCCAATTCAAGTTGGTCCAGAGACGTTTAATGCAGTTTTCTATATCATGGATATCATGCCCGCCTATAGTTGCCTCTTAGGTCGGCCATGGATCCATTCTGCTGGTGCCGTGACATCCACGCTGCATCAGAAGCTCAAATATGCTGTTGGGGGTAGCATAGTGACAGTCTGTGGAGAAGAGGACATCATGGTAAGCCACCTGTCGTCCTTTAAATATGTCGAAATGGATGGTGAGATCCATGAGACTCTTTGCCAAGCTTTTGAAACCGTCAGGGTGAAGGAGGTAGCTCCCGTTGTTGCAGAGAAGCAAGAGTTGAACCTCTCCTCGTTTAAGGAAGCTAGGGCCGTTGTCGAAGCTGGTTCCACCCCAGGCTGGGGGCATGTCTTGGATATACCAATCAAGCAGGATAAGTTTGGATTGGGATATTCTCCTGAAGCTGAAGCTTCGTCTTCTTCTGGCAGCTCGTCTCGTGGGAAAGGGCCGATCCTATTCACCAAGGGAGGAGTAATCTTCGAGAGTATCAATGCTACGTCAGAGGACAGCGGGGACAGTGATTGTGATCCTGATGCCTGGATTCAACCGAGCAAGCCAGGCGAGCGCCTCCACAATTGGACCATCAAGGAGATTATCAAGCTGACAAGTGAAGAGTAATGATTTGCTTTTTACAATCTTTGTACAACCCTATGTCCTGCCCGGGGCATAGTGGTTTTACTGTCAGGGCCTTGTTGGATTATGTGTATGCATTTTGTTAATAAATAAAAGGCGTTTTCTTCGTAATCAAATATTGTGTTCTCTGTTATTCATGTTTTATGTTCGTTTCGAAAAACAGCAAAATGGCAACGAGGTTCGTGCTAACCTGCATATTCTTGCTTTAAACTTAACCCTTGTTATTGCAGGATCCACGTAACAGATGGCATCGACTCTGGACCCTCTACGGCTCACTACGACTTTGATTGCCCGATCTATCAGGCCGAGGATGAGATTGATGAAGACGAAGACCTTCCGGAAGAGTTGGCCCGCTTGTTGAGACAAGAGGAGAAGGTTATTCTGCCTCATGAAGAGGACATTGAGATCATAAATCTGGGTTCTGAGGAGCTTATCAGAAATGTCAGAGTTGGGGCTGCGCTGCAGAATGATGTCAAGCATAGACTGGTCGAGATGCTTCGAGAGTATAGTGACGTCTTTGCTTGGTCATATGAGGATATGCCCGGACTTGACACAGATATCGTGGTTCATCGCTTGCCGTTGCGAGAAGATTGCCCTCCAGTCAAGCAGAAGCTCAGGAGGACGAGACCAGACATGGCTGTAAAAATCAAGGAAGAAGTCCAGAAGCAGTTGGACGCAGGATTTCTATCCGTTACCACTTACCCCCCGTGGGTCGCCAACATAGTGCCTGTACCGAAGAAGGATGGTAAGGTACGCATGTGCGTCGATTATCGGGATTTGAATCGGGCGAGCCCTAAGGATGATTTCCCGTTGCCTCATATCGATGTGTTGGTCGACAATACAGCCCAGTTTTCCGTGTTTTCGTTCATGGATGGCTTCTCCGGTTACAATCAGATTAAGATGGCGCCGGAGGACATGGAGAAAACGACGTTTATTACCCCCTGGGGCACGTTTTGCTACAAGGTAATGCCCTTCGGTCTGAAGAACGCAGGGGCCACTTACCAGCGAGCAATGGTAACTTTGTTTCATGATATGATTCATCATGAGATCGAGGTCTATGTTGATGACATGATTGCGAAGTCCCAAACGGAGGAAGAGCATCTGGTCAATTTGCTGAAGCTGTTTGAAAGGCTTAGGAAGTTCAAGCTGAGGCTGAATCCTAACAAGTGCACTTTCGGAGTGCGGTCCGGAAAGTTATTGGGGTTTATCGTTAGTGAACGAGGTATTGAAGTTGATCCTGCGAAAATAAAAGCTATCCAAGAAATGCCAGCGCCGAAAACAGAAAAAGAAGTTCGTGGTTTCTTGGGCCGAATAAACTACATTGCAAGGTTTATCTCTCAGCTCACGGCCACTTGTGAACCGATGTTCAAATTGTTAAAGAAAAATCAGGCGATTACCTGGAATGAGGATTGCCAGAAGGCATTCGATAAGATAAAGCAGTATCTTCAAGAACCTCCAATCTTGATACCCCCAGTGGCTGGACGGCCATTAATCATGTACCTGACGGTTCTGGAGAATAGTATGGGGTGTGTCCTCGGTCAGCACGACGAGACGGGCAGAAAGGAGCATGCCATTTATTATCTGAGTAAAAAGTTCACTGATTGTGAATCTCGATACTCGATGCTGGAGAAGACGTGTTGTGCATTAGCTTGGGCTGCCAAACGTCTACGACAGTATATGCTCAATCACACCACTATGCTGATTTCGAAGATGGATTCGATCAAGTACGTCTTCGAGAAGCAGGCTCTTTCGGGCAGGATTGCCAGATGGCAAATGGTGTTAACAGAATATGATATTCAGTACGTCTCTCAGAAAGCCATTAAGGGGAGCGTATTGTCTGACTACCTTGCCGAACAGCCGATCGAAGACTATCAGCCAATGAAGTTCGAGTTTCCTGACGAGGACATTATGTTTCTCAAAGCGAAGGATTGCGATGAGCCATTGCCCGATGAGGGGCCAGATAGGAAGTCTCAGTGGAAGTTGATATTCGACGGAGCGGTTAATTCCTATGGAAGTGGTATCGGGGCTATCATCACGACTCCTCACGGATCCCACATCCCGTTTACTGCAAGACTGACGTTTTCAGTTACCAACAACGAAGCCGAGTACGAAGCATGTATTATGGGTCTAGAAGAGGCAATTGATTTGAGAATCAAGAATCTAGACATATATGGTGACTCAGCGCTTGTAATCAATCAGATCAAAGGGGAGTGGGAAACTCGTCAAGCGAATTTAGTGCCGTACATGAATTATGCCAGGAGGCTGCTTCCGTTCTTTGACCGAGTAGAACTTCATCATGTACCCCGGGCTGAAAATCAAATGGCTGATGCTTTAGCCACTCTGGCTTCAATGTATAAGGTCAATCTTTGGAATGAAGCTCCAAGCATTGTTCTTTCGCGTCTTGACAGACCAGCATATGTGTTCGCAATCGAGGATGCCACTGACGGCAAGCCATGGTTCCACGACATCCAGACCTTCCTTGTGACCAAGGAGTATCCTGCGGGTGCGTCAACCCAGGATAAGAAGACTCTGAGGAGGCTATCTGGAAATTTTTACCTCAACCCTGATGGAGTGCTGTATGAGAGAAACCACGATCTCGTGCTACTCAGATGTGTAGATGAGAAAGAAGCAAGTATGCTCATGGAAGAAGTCCATGAGGGCACATTTGGTACGCACGCCGGCGGGCATGCCATGACGAGAAAGATCCTGAGAGCAGGATATTACTGGTTGACTATGGAGTCGGATTGCTTCAGATTCGCGAAGAAATGTCACAAATGCCAGATTTATGCCGATAAAGTTCATGTGCCGCCGTGCCCATTGAATGTCATGTCCTCCCCTTGGCCGTTCTCCATGTGGGGCATTGACATGATAGGCAAGATCGAGCCCACCGCATCCAATGGTCATCATTTTATTCTGGTAGCTATCGACTACTTCACCAAGTGGGTGGAGGCAGCCTCGTACGCTAATGTGACCAAGCAGGTGGTAGCTAAATTCATAAAGAGGGATATCATCTGTCGCTATGGAATTCCCGAGCGGATCATTACTGATAATGGTTCGAATTTGAATAATAAGATGATGAAGGAGCTGTGCCAGAGCTTCAAGATCGAGCACCACAACTCATCTCCTTACCGGCCGAAGATGAATGGCGCTGTTGAGGCGGCCAACAAGAACATCAAGAAGATTGTTCAGAAGATGGTTGTGACGTATAAAGATTGGCACGAGATGCTGCCGTTTGCCTTGCACGGTTATCGTACAACGGTGCGTACGTCGACCGGGGCAACTCCTTTCTCCTTGGTGTACGGTATGGAAGCTGTCCTACCGCTAGAAGTGGAGATTCCCTCTTTACGAGTTTTGGTTGATGTGAAACTTGATGAGGCAGAATGGGTTACGAATCGCTTGAATCAGCTCAGCCTGATGGACGAGAAGAGGTTAGCATCGATTGCATTTGGTCGCCTGTACCAAAGCCGAATGAAGAAAGCTTATGATAAGAAGGTGCGTCCTAGAAGCTTTCAGACGGGTGATCTCGTCCTGAAGAAGATTCTTCCGCCACACTCCGATCACCGGGGCAAGTGGACTCCGAATTACGAAGGGCCGTATGTCGTCAGCAAGGTCTTCTCAGGAGGAGCTTTGTTGTTATCCACAATGGATGGTGAAGATTTTGCATCCCCGGTGAACGCGGACGCAGTTAAAAAATACTTTGCTTGAAAAAGACCCGCTGGACAAAAAAGAAAGAGTCCAGGCAAAAAAGGGGCATCCCGGCGAACCAAAAACAGAATAAAAGGTTCGGGCAAAAATTAGGGATATATTGAAAAAATGTACACCCGCGAAGTCGAAAACCTACACTGGGCGGCTTCGGCAAAAAAGGGTATCCCGGTGAACTGAAAACCCGTGAAGGGCGGTTCACGCAAAAGTTAGGGATTTAAATAAGCAAATGACTGCGTTCCGCGTATGGACTTTCATTGTTTAGTGGTTCGGAAGACCTGAGGGCCGTTTATCTGAATCAATCTCTTCCAAAGCTGAAGCATCGGAGAAGTATCGAAGTCGAGTGGGTCTTAGAGGGATCAACTCATGGTGTTCGTCTACGCCTCGATTGCCGACATTTGTATACACTGATGTATATTTATGTTTTCTTTTTGCGCGGCTTCCTCATTCCAGGAGCTTGCCTCTGTTGTAAAACATTTTTGCCCGTTCAGGGGTTCATCATCAATAAAATGCACATTATTCAGCAATTCTACTTGACTGCTTAGCATTTATCTGTTTTGTTTGCGAATGATAACGCCGATGTGTTTTTGATAAAATGCGCATACATAAACTTGCGGGCCTAAGCCCATTGATTGTTGAAACAACTAATTAACCGAATATTGTCACGAGATAATAACCTGGATAGGCCCCTTTGAGGAGGGTATCTTGTCTGTTTGTTTGTGTTGTTGCAGGTGTAGTACTTTCCAGAAGATGTGCCGTGCGTATCCCCGAAGTAGGACGAATCCTCCTTCCCCAGCAGAGTTCAGTAGTTTCTCCTCCGCAGAATCTGAACGCAAGATGGTGAGCATTGATATGTCTTCCCCGGGTAGAGATGATTCCCTTCCCCAAGCAAACGCATCCTGAAGGAATATCACCTCATCAGCTGAATCAAGCACCAAAGAGCGATGTCGTCTTTCCCCAGCACCGGGTCACAAGTGCAGGTTTCGTAGAAGTGTTCGGGTGCCGAAGCTCACGTTTCCCCAGTAAAGTCGTCGAAGCAGGATTCCCCCGCACCGGGTCACAAGTGCAGGTTTCGCAGGAGGCTGTTCGTATGCCGAAGGATGCAGTAACTGATGATGCCAGACTGAAGTCTCCAGTGGAATTGAGATTCCTCACCAGAGTCAGGCTCTCTCCTGAAGTCCGATGATTCCCTCTTCTCCAGTAGAGTGTTGGAACAGCTGATGTTGTATTCCCTTGCAGAGTTGTACTCTCCCTCGAAGTCAGATGATCCTTTCTTCCCCAGTGGAATCGAATTCCCCATCAGAGTTGCACTCTCCAGCGAAGTAGAATGATTTCCCTCCCCGGTTAAGTCCACAGAAAAGCCGAATCCTTGGACATTGATCGGATCATGATTGATTTTCCCCAGCAGAGCGTGGGGCAGCTAATGTTGTGTTTCCCCAGAATCGCACTCTCTCCAGCGAAGCAGAATGATTTCTCCTTCCTCAGCCGAGTTGGCAGATATCCAAGAGATCCGAATCCTTGGAAGTTGATCAGATCATGATTGGTTTTCCCCCAGTGGAGTGTTGAGCAGCTGAAGTTGGTTCCCCACAGAGTGGTCATCCCCAGAAGAGTAGCCGAGACGGCCGCGCAGTTCATTCTCGCGATTGATATCAGCAGATCCAAGTTCTCGTAGAGCTTCGTCCCCTGCAGCAGTCAGCTGAAGTTGTTCCCCTGCAGCAGTTCGCGGAAGATCAATTCCCCAGGCAGAGCCTGATTGATATTGGCGTGTTCACATTCTCCTCAGCAGGATGACTCCTCTACCTGAATGATTCTTTCTCCTTGACAGGAAGATTTCCCCCCCCCCCCTTCGGCATTTATTTTGCTGATGGGATCGCATCATTGTGCATGATTGCATAGCATTGTGCATGATTGCATAGCATTGTGCATGATTGCATGGCATTTAGCATAAATGCATATCATTCCCACTGTGTGAGGCATGACGCCGAAGCATACGCATCATAAGCATGATCTAGGTCATTATCATCCTTGTTGAACAGGTGTACTACCGAAAGACCGGTTGCTCAGGACGATTCTTGATGTTCTCCCCAGCAAGGTTGTTTTCTTAGATGATTCTAAAGACCCCGGTGTGATCACCACGGTCGCTCGCTCAAGATGATTTTTTGAGATCCCCAGCGAAGTCTTCAGTTCGAGATGATTCTCAAGTCCCTCAGCAGGGCCATTTGCTTAAGACGATTCTTAAGACCCCAGTACAGCTTCCCGAGTTGTTCGCCTAGTATGATACTTGAGCTCCCCAATAGCGTCTCCAGCAGGAGTTGCCCAGGAAGATTTCTGGAATACCCAACCAGAAGGTTTGCTCCGGGAAGGTTATCAGTTCAGGACGATTCTTGAAGATGCCCGACGGATCTGTTTGGTCAAGATGATTCTTGAAGTCCCCAACAGCATGATATGTTTCTCCAACAAAGATCTCTAATCTGAAGATGGATTTCGTAAGCGCCCGAAGGCGATATCAGAAGGTTCCTGTGAGTTCAGATTTCCGTGTTGATGAATCAACGGGGGGCTAAAGACAAGGTCCCAGAGCTGTAGATACAACAGAGTGATTCGCGTGGGTCTGAAGACCAGGTCAGTTATCCTGAGGTGATGATTGAGTGCGATTGAAGCCGAAGATGTTTCTCCCGCGGTGATGCAGGGCATTTTGATGGTCCGACGGTGATGTCAGATTTAGTTCTCCAGCGGTGATGCAGGGTATTTCGATTGTCCGACGGTGATGTCAGATTTAGTTCTCCAGCGGTGATGTTGGGTATTTTGATTGTCTGACGGTGATGTCAGGTCGATATTTCTCCAGCTAGTTGTTGAGCAGCTAGTGTTGCAGTATTCAAAGATTTGTTCTCCGCAGAGTACCGTGTGCTCGTGCAGTTGGCAAATTTTCGGGTTTACCGATATTCAACCGTCTCGTACCTTGATTGGTTGAGAGTCGTTCACTTCTCACCCAGTCAGGTTCAAGCCGTTTGAATAGGGGCAGCTGTTGCACCCCAAAATTTGACCAACAATTATTTATTCATTGAGTGTTTGAAAATGGATACCTTCATCAGAAAGTTCAAGAGATCCTCAGAGGAATGGGTTGAAACCAAGGTTGTGTGCTTCATAGCTTGAGAGTTGTGGGTGCTCCTCAGATGGTTCTGAGACTTTGAGAATGAATTTGATGTTTTGGGAAAGCCTATGAGATGTCTTGATAGCCATCATGAAGCCCAGAGAGGTCATTATGCAAGAATTCAGGAGATTCAACCATGAATGGTAGAATTAGGGTTTTGACTGGGTCAACCCTAGACCAGCTGAAGATTTGGAGAAGGTTGAGACCTAATCCAAGGGCCATGAGATCATGGAATGATGCATAGAGATGTTATAAAGAGGACTCCTAGACCAAATCATCATGATTGAGGAGTTTGAGAAGTTTCAAGTCAGGGTTTCCAAGGATTGTCAGTGAAAAAACCCTAATTTGATCCCTATTTTCCAGGCAGTTTTAGCTCTAGATGTGATTGATATCTCATCCTCCCCACAACATGAATGTTGTAGAGCTTGTTCTTAGCTTTAATTTGAGTGGTGGAAGTCCTTGATAGGAGTTACAGAGCTCAAGTTATGGTTTTGACAAATTACAGGTCAGCAGAGGTGTGTGAATCTGGGTCCTTGAAAGTCACCCAACTTGCAGACAACTTTTGCCCTAGTAGGAGGATTCCTATGATTTCTTGGTCAACATGAATGTTGAAGAACATCTTCTTAGCTTTAATTTGAGTGGTAGAAGTCCTTGATTGGATTTGTGGAACTCCACTTATGGTTTGAACAAGACAGGGGTATTTTGGTCATTTGTCAGTTATAGGTCATTTTAGCCAATGCCTAAAACTCCTATTTCCAAGCCTCAAATGGAAAAACTCAAAACATGAAAGTTGCTCAAAATGTGATTTTAAGTCTAGAAAGAAGGTCACAAATTGTTGGAAAAGCTCATGGCATGAGATTACATGATTGGTCAAAAATGAACTAAAAATGGCATATAAGTTTGAAAAGTTGAATTTGAAAAGTGATTTGGAAGATCCACAAATCCAAAATAGGTCATCCAATATATCATTTTGATTGGAAAAATCATTTTGAGAACATTGGTTTAGCTAGAATTTTGATTTGGAGCTTTAAAATGGGTGATGCTTTGAAAAGTTGTTACTTGAAAAAGAAGGCAATGTTGGAAAACTTAACACAAGGCAAAACCAAGACTTATAATTGTGCACTCCTTCTCAATATCTCATGAAAAGATATTTTAAGACCAAATGGTAAGGCATGAAGCATGGGAGATGAGATTTCCAACTTGTCATCACATGAGAATTTCAAGAAACTTCCACCACATTCTAGATGAATCTAGACACATCCAATGATCATTATAAAGAGAGTGCATCAGAGAGTGATCAAGGTTGGTGATAGAGAGTCAAGTCAGAGGAGAAAGAGAGAGATACATTGCCATTAAAGAGCTACCTTCACAATCAAGCAACTTGAGTTTCTTCCATCACAAGCATCTTCCATCAACAACTCTTGCAAACAGAAGGTTGTGGATCATCCAAGGAGCATCTTGAACCAATTCCAAGGCCTGCAAGCATCCCCACGAGCCTTCTCCATCATTACTTGACAGGTTCTTTCTCCTCCTTAATCCTCTTGATTTATTTAGTTTTAGTTCATTCTTTAGGTATAGAATTAATATGCTAGGATAGAAGATCAATTTCTGAGAGTTTGAGAGCTCTGCGTGAGGTTTCATGGCAGGTGAGTGATTCTTTAATCTTTAAGAACTAGCTGTTTAAGGTGTTTTAGTTAGCATGAGTTAGGTCAGATTGACTAGGGTGGCATGTAGAGCAGGGTTAGATCCTTAGGTTGAAGTTTCACCATGGTCGATCTCAGGTGAACATGGTGGAACCATGATCTTGATGTCTTCTGTTAGAATTATCTAGGGCGAGTTAGGGGAAAGTGAGCATATGGTTGTGTTGCTCTTGAATAGTAGAGCATTTTTCATTTTGGAATCGTGTTAAATCATGGCCTGAGCAGAGAGAACGAGGGAGAGGAAGATTAGGGCATGGAGGAGAGGGTTCTGAAAACCCTAGTTTTCGTTTGGGACGATGAAGGAGGTCCCTTAGATTGGCTCCAGAGTTTGACTCATTAATCAGATCTCACGGCCGTGGTTTAATCTGAGGATGGAGGGAAATTTCAAATGGATTGAAACGCGGTCGTTTCACTTAAAGGCATTCTGGGCTTAGCTCGCTATTCGCACCCCCCCTATTGCTGGCCCATTCTGATTTGAACTAGCGCGTGTGCTATTCCAACCCCCCCCCCCCCCCCCCCCCTCCTTTATTTGTTTTATTTTCTTTTATATTGTTTTAATATTTTTCTGTTTTGATTAATTCATAAATAAATGATAAAAAATGATTTTTGACTTCTTCTTTTTTCTATGATTAGATGATTTTGTGTAGAAAAATATAAAAATAAAAATGGAATTTTATTTTTAATGTGGAATTTTTAGTGATATTTTCTTTAGCATAGTGTATTTTCCTTATTTTAGTTGATGCATGATTTTGTAGGAATTATTTTAGGACCTTCCCTTAGGGTTTTTTATCCATTCTTTTTTGTGCAATTAGATGATGAATCATAGTTCCCCATAGGATTTTTTCTAGAATTTTAGAATTAAATTTTGATTAGTTTAATTAGGGTAGATGTAGGGTATCCTAATTAGGGTTTAAATTGTGCTTAGGTGAAGAATCATCTTTCTTTGCTTGAGTTTTGTCTTGATTTTTAGGTAGAGGCCTATGTAGATGTTATGAGTAGGTGTTGGGGAGCCTTGTGAATAATTGTTAGATTTTTCCCCATTAGTTTAGCATTTTTAGGTATTTTCTGAAGTTGCCTATTGATTTTGTCTCCCCTGTGGTTATCTGTTCATCTTTGGGGTTCATTGGGGGGAATTTGTTGAGGGGCTTGTGTTGCCTTGAAGACCTTGATGGAGAGCAAGATGAAGTGAAGATTGTAGATCAAGATTCAGAGACCCAGAGCTTAGCTTGTCCCCTGTCTGTGAGGTTTGAGATCCTGAAGTTTGAGGGAAGTTCATGGTACTTTCCTGAGGAAGACACTATGAATGACTTTCATTCTTTCTTCTCACCTCTTTCTCAAGTATCCAATGATGTTGGAGCCAACTTGTGAGTTTAATTTCTCCTGAGGAGGAATGTAAACTGATCACAGTTGTTGAGCCACATAGGATACAACTCCTAAGTGGAAGCCTCCTAGTACCTTCCTGAGGAAGGTCCTATGGGTCTATTCACTTAGTTCCATTAGTTTGTCTAGGATTTCTCAAGTGTCCAATGATGTTGGAGCCAACTTGTGAGTTTAATTTCTCCTGAGGAGGAATGTAAACTGATCACAGTTGTTGAGCCACATAGGATACAACTCCTAAGTGGAAGCCTCCTAGTACTTTCCTGAGGAAGGTCCTATGAGTCTATTCACTTAGTTCCACTAGTTCAGATAGGATTTCCTAAATATCCCATGATGTTGGAGCCAACTTGTGAGTTTAATTTCTCCTGAGGAGGAATGTAAACTGATCACAGTTGTTGAGCCACATAGGATACAACTCCTAAGTGGAAGCCTCCTAGTACTTTCCTGAGGAAGGTCCTATGAGTCTGTTCACTTAGTTCCACTAGTTCAGATAGGATTTCCTAAGTATCCAGTGATGTTGGAGCCTGCTTGTGAGTTTAATTTCTCCTGAGGAGGAATGTAAACTGATCACAGTGGTTGAGCCACGTAGGGTATGACTCCTGAGTATACACCTCCTAGTGCTTTCCTGAGGAAGACACTATGAGTCTGCTTGCTTAGCTCCCTTTCTTTGTTAAGCTTGTTCTGAAGCTTGAAGACTGGGATTGATTTCTCTTGTTTAGGGTTTTGCTTTAGGGCTTTGCTTAGATTTGATTAGATTCTGTGTCAGGGTTAGGATTAGAGAGTAGATTCTTTCTTTCTCAAGCATGTGTGTTGTTTGCCTGATGGCACTTCATTTCTTTTATCTGTTATTGCTTGATAGCATGTTGTTTATATTCAGTATGATTACTGTTATTTCATGACTGGCTTGAGGTCGAGACGAGCTTGTGGAGGCTGAAGCCCCACACACATTTCCTCCCTCACTTGCATTGCATGCATTTTGCTGTTAAAGCTGATGCTTTTGTCTGTTTTGGTGTATCATTGATATGATCCCTTAGGACTCTCATTTCCTCTGATGAGAATTTGATGATAGACTTTTAGGTTGAAACCTATGCATGACAACATCTAGGAGTTCCCTGTTCAAACTTCAACCATAGGACGAATCCATGGCATGATAACAGTAGGACTTGATAGTCTCCCTCCTAGTTGAGCCATTTAATCCCCCGTAGTTAGCCGAACTACGTTTGCTCTGATCTTTCATACCAGATGAAAGTACGTAGGCATAGGATGCGATGTCCTAGCGAGCAACCTTCAACCTTCCCCCCGTAGTTAGCCGAACTACGTTGACTCTGATTTCTCACCCTCTGATGGGAATACGTAGGCATAAAGCGCGATGCTTTGCCGAGTCATTTTTTTTTTCTTTTTTTTCTTTTTCAGCCAGCCTTGATAGGTAGATAGATTATAACCAACCCGTCCAAGTAAACAAACAAGCGAGGATCCCGTCGAGTACGACGGACGTGAGGGGTGCTAATACCTTCCCCTTGCGTAACCGACTCCCGAACCCAGACAATGGTTGCGACGACCTTGTCTTACCCTTTTTCGTCAGGTTTTTCCGATCGTTTCCTTTCCCGCTCTGAGGGATAAATAACGAAAGGTGGCGACTCTTCTGTCATGCCGGCACCTTATTTTCGCGCAAGCGACACACAGCAAGCTGAAGAAGCTTGGAAGCACAAGTATCAAATAGTCGTCGAAGAAAATGCGGAGCTCCAAAGACAAATCCAGTTGAAAGATGAAGAAATCCTCTCTTGTAAGAAGAGGAAAGCACTAGAAGAACCTTATGAGCCTCAGTCTAATCCATGGAAGATAATTGTGGACAAACTCATCTTCGAGAAGACTCAGATGGAAAGAAAGATCGAGAAGCTCAACCTCAGGCTGCTAGGAGAACCTTGATAGGATTTACTTAGTTGTTATTTAAAACTCTTGTAAGAGGAAACAATGTTTTGTAATCCGTTTTGTTAATGAAATGACGATTTCTGATGTTCGAAAATATCTGAGTTCCATGACAATCATTTGCATTTGCATTTGCACTTCTTCTAACCATTCAAGGAAATTCATCTTTTTCTTTGCACGCAACAACATGGTAAGAAGAGACATGCTTCGAGTCCTGGATCTGAGATTGGGCCGTCTAAGAATGTTAACCAGACTTGTCCGAAACCCTGCTGCTTTCATAGCCAAATATGGGGACCTATTGCCATTAATAAGCGCTCCGATCAATGAGCCCATGTTGCAAGCCTTGGTGGAATTCTATCATACAACTTACCACTGCTTTGTGTTTCCAGATTTTCAGTTACTCCCGACCCTCAAAGAGTATAATGCTTACTTAAAGATCCCATGGACTTTTACGCTCCCTTATGGAAAACCAAAGAAGAAGGACTTAGCTAAAGCCCTGCATATCAAGCTGGAGGACTTACCACCAATGGGGGCGAAAGGAGGGTGGTATGGAATGGATGCCGGGCCTCTAATGGAGATGGCCGAGTATCACTATGAAAGCAGAAACCTGGGCATTTTTGAGGCGATTTTGGCACTACTAATATATGGACTGTATCTGTTCCCAAGCAGTTACGACTTCATCAGCGAAGAAGCAATCCGCCTTTTCATCCTCAAAAATCCGGTCAACACAATACTGGCTGATACTTATGTAGTCATTCACCGTTTCGCCTTGTATGATTGTGGACGATTCTCATGTTGTCTTGCACTACTCGACCGATGGTTTACTTCTCATCTACCAAGGACCCATATCCTTTGGAGGCTTCCTACCAAAAGTGCATGGGTTTCTAAACTTGTCACTCTCAGACACCATGATATCACATGGTATGACACTAGCATCGGTGACCAAGTCATGATTTTCAGCTACGGAGATTTCCCCAATATGCCTCTCATTGGGATAGAAGGGGTGATCACCTATAATCCTATTCTCGCTCGGCGTCAACATGGGTATCCTACCGGGCCTGAGCCTGAACCAGAACTGTTGAGGCCTCGCTTCTGTGAGACAGGTCGCAACCAAGAACTAGAAGAAAATGCTCAATACGCTCAAAGAGATCCACACCTCGTGGGCCCAACTCCAATAGAGAATGCAAGTTGTTTAACCACCAGGGGGTACCTGCTATGGTCAAAAGAAATTGCCTTAATCATGTTCTCCACTCATGACTATGAGATAACCATGGAACCTGAGGTCCCCGCAACTAGGGAAGAGCTAAGATACGCTTTGGTTAAAGCGCAAAGAGAAAACGAAGACCTGTGGGAGATTATCTGCCAGGATCAAGTTCATGTCAGAGTCCAAGAAGGAGAAGGGTCGTCTTGTTAGATTGATCTTTGTTTCACCATTTCCCTGCTTTCCCTAAAAAAGGATTGAAATCCTGCTTGTTGCATTTACTTCCATTGTAAGAAAAGTCTTGCTTTTTAGCAAAGGCCACTCTATTGTAATAGATTTCCAGCTATCAAATGAAAAAACGCTTTTTAAGCATGTCGTTACGTGTTGGTCTAACTTTTTGTTTGTAAACGAAAATTTTGAGTTTCCTTGAATGGTTTATGCATCCGCATTTGCATTTCATCCTACATCAGTCCTGCATTTGGGGTTACGCAGCTCATCCTTTGTTCTTGTCCAGAGAGAGGAGATAAGGAGTCACGCTGAGTACCCACAGATACAACACACGGTCCCAAGCTCAAAAGAAGATGGCAGATAACGACCAAAGGTTCGATCGAATGGATAATGACATTGAAGGGATCAAAGGGGAGGTCAACCAGATCATGGAAGCCCTCAACATAATCAAAGCAAAAATGGATACACAACCTACAGTGATCTCCGAAGTTGCCACAGCAGCAGCCAATGTCACAATAGCTCCTGTTACTTCAGCGGAGTTTCCCTATGGCATGTCTCGGGATTTTGTGCCACCTTTCAACAACATGCAGTCTTCAGGTCTCAATTCGTTGTTCGACTCAACAATCAGAAACCCCATTTTTACTCCAGCAGGTGGACCTACCACAGTACGACCAGTCTTCACCAATCAACAGCCAATCTTTGATATACCCGATGGATCCGAAGCTGAGGACGAAAAACACGAAAAGTTAAGAGTGGAGATGGACATCATGGCCAAAAGGATGAGGGACATTGAAGGAAATCATGTCTTTGGATCTGATGCCAAGGATCTATGTCTGGTATCTGGATTGGTGTTTCCTCAGAAATTTAAAACGCCAATCTTCGACAAATATGAGGGGACCGCTTGTCCTAAGGAGCACTTAATCATGTACTGTAGGCGGATGGCTCCGCATATCGAAAATGATAAACTGTTAGTACACTGTTTCCAAGATAGTCTTAGAGGGGCTTCGGCTAAGTGGTATCTCGATTTAGATCAAGCTAAAATCCACAGTTTCCAAGACCTTTCAGATGCTTTTATTCAACAGTACAAGTACAACATGGACCTAGCTCCCGACCGCCGTCAGCTTCTCAGCATGACGCAAAAACATACTGAAACCTTCAAGGAGTATGTGCAAAGATGGCGCTGAACTGCAGCGCAAGTCGAGCCTCCCCTTACTGAGAAGGAGTTGGCAGACTGGTTTGTGGATACGGTCCGACCAGAATTCTATGAACGTTTGATCAACAGTGTTACAACAAATTTCTCTGATATTGTGGCAGTGGGGGTCAAGGTGGAAGCAGGTTTGAAGAGTGGAAAAGTGACCACTCCAAATGTTACCTCAAGCGCCAGCACGGCAAAGAAGCCAGTCAGCATATTCCACAAAAAGAAAGAGGGAGAGGTGAGCGCAATCACATATGGAAAGAAAGTATAAAGCTCACGAAGCCACCACCAACAGTACCAACCATCATATATAGCGGCAGTGACCCCTGTTTTTCAACCTTCTTCACAACATGGTCCCCAACCTGGGGCATTCAACAATCAACACCAGTATCAGTCCACCAGTCAGCAACAGTATCGCACCAATAATCAACAACAATACCAGCAGCCGCAGGGTCAACAACCTCAGAACAGGGCCCCGAGGGCAAATTATCAAGCAAATAGGCCAAAGATACAACCTATTCCAATGAGTTACACTGACCTGTTTCCCATGCTAATAGAAAGAGGGTTGGTTAAAACAAGAAAATTAGGTGCTCCACCTAATCCACTCCCGTTCTATTACGATGCAAATGCTCGCTGCCCATTTCATGAGAATGCTCCAGGCCACAATCTCGAAGGTTGCTTCGCCCTTCAGCACCTAGTTCGTGAGCTTATTGAAAAGAGAATTCTATCCTTCGAAGATAATCCGCCCAATGTTAAGAGCAACCCTCTTCCAAATCATGGTGGAGTCAATGCCATTACTGAAGAAGGGGAGGGGTCAGAAGACGAGAAAGTTACTACTGTTGGAGAGATCAAAGTGCCACTAGCAGACCTACACAAACGCCTCGCTCAGGCATGGTCACTCAAGACATCTCACGAAGATTGCAAAGAATGTATGCTGAATCCTGAGGGTTGTGACGCTGTGAAAAAAGACATTCGAGCTATGATTGAACAGGGAATGATAGAAATTGCCCACCGGAAAAAGGAAGAAGATGTGGCAGTCATCGAGCCTGTGTTTAACATACCAGGAGAACCCAACAAATGAGCTGTATTCAGAGATGATAACAGTAACAAAAACTACAAGAACGTTCGGCCAGTATTTCTTGATGATGCACCCCCGAAATTCGGGAGGGGACAGACTAGGTTTGAGCCAAGGGGAGGATCCAAGCCTCACCCAAGAGCCATGACACCAAAACAAGACTATTCATGGTGTGAAGGGATTTTCAAAGAAAAGAAACCAGTAAGTGTGGCCAACATTGTCGGTGGAAGCAAAATGACCCGGAGTGGTCGTGTCTATCAACCTCGAACATACAACGAGGCTCCTCCACCAGCAGTTTCTGTTCAAAAGACGCCTGTTCCTCAGAAGCCTGTTCCGGAGACAACCACCGCCAAAGAACCTTTAGTTAGAGGAAAAGAAAGTCTCAAGAACGATGAAGAAGAATTCTTGAGAATCATTCGACGAAGCGATTATAGGGTGGTGGACCAATTAAATCAAACACCCTCCAAGATCTCGGTCATGGCTTTGCTTTTAAGTTCTCCAGCACACCGCTAGGCATTGCTCAAAATCCTGACACAGGCCCACGTCACTAAAGATATTACAGTAGGGAAGTTTGACTCCGTTGTAGCAAATATCACTGCCTGCAACACTTTGAGCTTTGATGATAATGACCTGACAGCTGAGAAGCGTAAGCACAATCGTGCCTTGCATGTGTCAGTCAAGTGTGAAGAGGATACAATGTCCCGAGTTCTTGTTGACACGGGATCAGCACTCAATGTAATGCCTAAAAGGACTTTGGCCAAGCTGGCATATCAAGGTGCTACCATGAGACCAACCTCTCTTATAGTCAAGGCATTTGACGGGTCCAGGAGAACTGTGATAGGAGAAGTTGATCTTCCTATCCTGATTGGACCACAAATCTTCGAAGTCACCTTCCAGGTGATGGACATAAATCCGGTCTAAAGTTGCCTATTGGGAAGACCATGGATTCATACAGCTGGCGCTGTCACTTCCACGCTCCACCAAAAAATGAAGTTTGTTGTGAATGACCAGCTAGTCATTGTCCATGGAGAAGAAGACTTAATGGTGAGCAACTTGTCATCTTTTCGATATATTGAGGCTGATGAAGACTCTCTCGAGACAGCTTTTCAAGCGCTAGAAATAGCTCACGCTGTTCTAGTTGATGAATCAGACATAATCCAAGGGCCATCATTTACCTCTGCTCAAAGTATTAAGGCAGCACTGAAGGCCGGAGTCCCATTGGGATGGGGAGAGGTCATCGAAGTCAATGCTCGAGCCAAGAATGATCGACAAGGGTTGGGTTACAAACCAACTCCGGAAGGCGATCCAGAAGAAAGCACCATGAAGAGGAACTCCTTAAAAGAGATATTCACCAGTGGCGGTGTGCAAGTCAATGCCATTATTCCTGAAGATGAGGATGGTAATCTGGATCATCTAATAACTAGAGGAGGAGGAGCATTGCGCAATTGGGAGGCTATGGAAGTTCCCATCTTTTTACCTTTAGAGTAATTCATTCTGCTTGTTAGCTTTGTGTTTTTCTTTAAAAATTTCCTAGTCTTGCCCAAGACCTGCGAATTATTTTGTATTGGGCCACTTTGCAAAAATTGAAAATCATTAATGAAAAAGTGTTTTTCTTAAAACTCTTGTTATTTGTTTTGCGCATCACTTTCACTCTTTTTGAAAAAAATGGCAATCTCTTTTGGAAAAAAAATATAATAAAAACAACCCTTCATCTGCATGTCTGTGTGTGAATGCCTGATTGTTCCTAAATAAAACATGCAGAATACCCCCATCAACCACAGAATCCTATGATCATTCGGTTCCTTTTACTAGCGGTTCATTTGTCTTTCAAGCTGAAGAAGAGAACGGAGAAGAGTTAGAAGTCCCAGAAGAGTTAAAGAGAATGGCTAAATACGAAGATGATTATATCCAACCCCATAAAGAGCAGACGGAAGTCATCAACTTGGGGTCAGAGGAGGACAAAAGAGAAGTCAAGATTGGGGCATCATTAAGGCCAGAAATCAAAGACAAGCTGATAACAATCCTCAGAGATTTTGTTGACGTATTTGCTTGGTCCTACCAAGATATGCCAGGGTTGGATACTGACATTGTCATGCACAAGCTCCCCCTGAAACCAGAATGTCCTCCGGTCAAACAAAAGCTTCGTAGGTCGAGATCAGACATGGCGCTTAAAATCCGAGATGAGGTCAAAAAGCAAATAGATGCCGGCTTTCTAGCAGTATCCAAGTATCCAGAATGGGTGGCAAACATTGTACCGGTCCCGAAGAAGGATGGCAAGGTCAGGATGTGCGTCGACTACAGGGATCTAAATAAAGCAAGTCCGAAGGATGATTTCCCGCTACCACATATTGACACTTTGGTTGATAACACAACAAGCTTTGCAGTGTTCTCATTTATGGATGGATTTTCTGGTTATAACCAGATAAAAATGGATCCAGATGACATGGAGAAAACAACTTTCATCACACCATAGGGCACCTATTGTTATAAGGTAATGCCTTTTGGTTTGAAGAACGTAGGGGAAACGTATCAGAGAGCTATGGTCACACTCTTTCATGATATGATGCACAAAGAAATCGAGGTGTACGTGGATGATATGATTGCAAAATCCCAAAGTGAAGAAGACCACTTGGATCATCTGCTGAAGCTATTCAAGAGACTCCAAAAGTATCAAGTGAGATTAAATCCAGCAAAATGCACCTTCGGAGTTCGCTCAGGTAAGTTACTTGGTTTCATCGTTAGTCAGCGAGGAATTGAAGTAGACCCTGACAAGGTTAAAGCAATCCAGGAGATGCCTGCTCCCAAAACTGAGAAAAAAGTTAGAGGCTTCCTTGGACGTTTGAATTACATCTCCAGGTTCATCTCCAATCTGACTCCTACCTGCACACCGATCTTCAAGTTGTTACGAAAAGATCAAACGGTGGTATGGAATGAATACTGTCAGGCTGCGTTCGAGAAAATCAAGCAGTATTTTCAAGAACCTCCAGTGCTAATTCCTCCGGTACCTGGAAGGCCTGTGTTCATGTATATGACAGTGTTAGAAGATTCGATGGGATGTGTCTTGGGCCAGACTGATGAGTCAGGGAAGAAAGAACATGCAATCTATTACCTAAGCAAGAAGTTCACTGATTGCGAGAGTCGTTACTCTCCCTTGGAAAAAGCTTGTTGTGCGTTAGCATGGGCTGCCAAACGTCTGAGGCAGTACATGATTTGTCACACTACGATGCTGATTTCTAAGATGGACCCCATTAAATACATCTTTGAGAAGCCAGCTCAAACAGGAAGATTAGCCCGATGGCACATGCTCCTATCAGAGTACGATATCCAGTATGTCGCTCAAAAATCCATCAAAGGAAGTATCTTGTCAGAACACCTTGCAGAGCATCCTATGGAGGACTATCAACCGCTCAAGTTCGATTTTCATGATGAAGATGTGATGTATATTCAGCGCACGAAACCAGAGCCTGGTCCAGAGGAAGGTCCCGAGCCGGGATCCCGTTGGGAGATGATGTTTGATGGAGCGTCAAACAAAAATGGACATGGCATCGGAGCTATTCTGAAAAATCCAACTGGAGGGTACACTGCGGTCACAGCCCGACTTTGTTTCTCCTGTACAAACAACATAGCAGAGTATGAAGCCTGCATCCTAGGATTGGAGGCTGCAATTGACCTCCGTATCAAAATCTTGGAAGTAATTGGTGATTCTGCTTTGGTGATATACCAACTCAAAGGAGAATGGGAAACCAGGGATGAAAAATTGATTCCTTATAAGACCCACATCTTAGAGATGGCTGAATATTTTGATGAAATTACCTTCAAGCACGTACCAAGGGCAGAAAATCACATTGCCGATGCGTTAGCCATGATGGCATCCATGTGGAAAGTCCAGTTTGTCAACGAGGCACCTCTGATCCGCATCGAAAGAAGGACAGTACCCGCATACGTCATGGCAATAGATGAAGAATCTGGGGAGAAGCCATGGTTTCATGATGTCAAGAATTTCCTTCAAAACCAAGAGTACCCCGCTAACGCGTCCACAATTGACAGAAGAGCAATACGAAGGTTGTCATCTAAATTCTTCATCAGCAACGGCATCTTATACAAAAGAAACCATGACATGGTCTTACTCCGATGCGTCGATGAAAACGAGGCGAATCTCATAATGACCGAAGTACACGAAGGAACCTTCGGCACCCATGCAAATGGCCACGCCATGGCTAAGAAAATCTTAAGAGCGGGTTACTTCTGGTTAACTTTGGAGACGGATTGCATACTCTTCGCTCGAAAGTGTCATAAATGTCAAGTTTATGCTGATAAAGTGCATGTCCCTCCACATCCTCTCAATGTGATGACATCACCTTGGCCTTTTGCAATGTGGGGCATAGATATGATCGGAGCAATAGAGCCAAAAGCTTCTAATGGCCATCGCTTCATCCTTGTCGTAATCGATTATTTCACCAAATGGGTGGAAGCCACGTCATATGCAAATGTGACGAAGCAAGTGGTTGCACGCTTCATTAAAAAGGAGATCGTCTGCCGATATGGTATCCCTAACCAGATCATCACTGACAACGGGTCGAATTTGAACAACAAAACAATGAAGGAACTTTGTGACGATTTTAAGGTCAAACATCACAACTCGTCCCTTTACAGACCTAAGATGAATGGTGCAGTTGAAGCTGCAAACAAAAACATCAAAAAGATAATACAAAAAATGGCCGTAACTTACAAAGATTGGCATGAGATGTTACCATTTGCTTTGCACGGCTACCGAACATCAGTGCGCACTTCGACAGGGGCAACTCCCTTTTCCTTAGTGTACGGGATGGACGATGTGCTACCCATTGAAGTCAAAATACCTTCCTTGAAGATCTTGGCGGAAGCCAAGCTGGATGAAGACGAGTGGATAAAAGAAAGATTCGATTCGTTGAATCTCATCGACGAGAAAAGAATGACGGCCATGTGTCACAGTCAAATCTATCAACAAAGGATGGCTCGGGCGTTCAACAAGAAGGTTCGTCCCAAAGAGTATAGGGAAGGAGAGCTTGTGCTTAGAAAAATCCTACCCACACAAAAATACATGCGTGGCAAGTGGTTGCCCAACTATGACGGCCCTTTCGTTGTGAAGACTGTTTTCTCCGGAGGATCTCTGATTCTCGAGACTATGGATGACGAACCACTCAAGTATCCCATCAACTCAGACGCAGTAAGAAAATACTACGCTTGAAACGAAATACATAGAAGGAGGATTCCAGTGCCTCGACAAGATGAAAGCCCAATGTTTGAAAGATGACAGATGCTGGGGCGGACTCCTGTGCAGAATATTAGAAGAAAGGTCAACGTTTGTTATTCTCGTCAGAAGCAGCAAAGCAAGTGAACTGGCAGTCGGAAGGACCAGATTATTATGGGATTCTGTAACCTTTTCTGTTGCCATTTTTCAAAACATATAAAATTCCCAAGGCTTTGCCTTTTGTAAAGTTCTTGTCTATCGATAAAATCAGTTTTTTGGCCAAGTCATTGTTATGATCCGCTATTTTTGTTATGCAATTTAACTTATTTGTTAATAAGAATTTTCATGAAAGCAAAGTGTTTTGAAAAATTTAAGTCTTGTTTTAAAAAGAAAGCTCAATTTGACAAAATGATTGAAAAGTTCTAGAGGTAATATGATGATATTACACAGTTATTGAAGTTGTGGAAATCGTTGTTACCTTTGACCGAGATAGGTGCGTCCGACAGCAGTTCTGGCTATTAAGCTAAGACTTCCTCTCTGCAGAATTACGAAGATATTACTGAGAAAAGATCGTTATCTGCACCAAAGAAGGAAGTGTCGCCTGACTTGAGTCATTTTGAAACTCAGCGTGACGAGTTCTCTCTTTATTTGGTTTTCCTTTGTTCCTACGGGTCGTTCTGCGTCTTGCATACAGCATCATGCCGGCATACGCATTTGTTTGCATTCCCGCCGTCGAGATCCTTTGGTCGTTACCTTTATCTTTGTTTTGTTGTTACAAGTTCGCTTCAAAGTTGACATCCTGGGGTTTCCTTATCTGCTTTGGGAAGCTAGTGGTGACTAGCAATGTCTAATTTACACAAACAGGGGGTTATTACCAATTTTCGCCTTCGATTTAGTTGTCACCAACAAACTTTGAAAGACTAGTGGTCACTAGCACATGTTCAGAACTAATTACGTTCGGTACAGTAATTTGGTCGTCACCAACTGTTTTTCAAACCCAGTTGATACTGATTCTGTTATAAAGCAAACGAATTGTTATTGGAGTCCCTCTGATTCGGTTTTCACCAATTTGGCTAAAACTCTAGTGGTTACTAGTATTGCCCTCTAAAAAACCAATGATCATTAACATTGGAGTTGGTCGTCACCAAAATTCCCTAAAAGTCCAATGATTATTGGCATCACCTTCAAATCCAATTGTCATTGGTACCCCTTGATTCAGTTATTACCAATCTCTATAAGTCTAGAGGTCACTAGCCTTGTTGGGAAAATCTAGTGGTTACTAGCACTATCCAGAACCAATTGTTATTGGTATGCCTAGTTCGATCGTCACCAATTGACCTAAGTCCAATAGTTATTGGCATCGCTTGAAGCAGGTCGTTATCCTCTGGTCGTTACCAAACTTTGTAAAAGAAGGAACCAATGGTCATTGGTCTCCCTGGACTCGGTCGTCACCGAAAGCCCCAGTTAAGGCTAGTGGTTACTAGCATTGTCCAGAACCAATTGTTATTGGTATATCTTGATTTGGTCATCACCAGTCTCCTCTAAGACCAGTGGTTACTGGCATTGCTTGAAAACTAATCGTTATTAGTACCGAAAGTTGATTGTTACCAACTTCCCCAGCCAGGGGCCTGTTGTTTTGACAACATTGATTGGAATTTCCCAATTGTAATTGGAAATTCGATTTGGTCGTCACCATATCCCCAGGAAGTCTAAGGATATTTAACACTTCTTGGAAACCGTTATCGTTTTGGTCGTCACCATATCCCCAGTAAGTCTAGTGGAAACTACCACTGTTTAAAGCTATTTGTCATTTTGGTCGTCACCAGTCTCCCCAGTTGAAGCTTTTGCTTTTCCAGTCGAGTCTCGGAGAACTAGTGGATACTAGTTTCCCCGGCATGTCCGGTCTTATTTCTAACCTCTTCCTGAAGATCCCGTTTGAACTCTTCGTTATAGGAAATTTTTCTCAATCTGGTTATCCCCAGTGGATTCGTTCCCCAACAAAGTTTTCCCTAGTGGGTTTCTTCCCCAGTGTGGTTTGCATTTCTTTTCTTTCGTATCCCCAGTGAAGAATTGTGATCTACCCCGGTGGACTTCCTCATCTGGTTATCCCTAGTAAGGTTCGTATCTCCTCTCCCCAATAAAGATGTGTCTTCCCTGGTGGAATTTGTGTCCCCTGCGTGAAAGATTCCCTTGAACAAGCATCATTAGTCATGTCTGAACTATCTTGCTTACTTCGCTCGGAACCTTTCCCCAGTGTGTTGGGTCCTCGTGAGTGGTTACTCGTCGTTTCGCCGTTCTTTTATATTTGCTCGTGCGTCTGCATCTGTCTTGCATTCAAGCATCATATAGCATCATTTAGATTCATGGCATATTTGTGTTCGTCCTTTTTGCATACCATCGGATCTAAGGGACAAAATTTCTGGTTTGCTATATTTAAATACCTTTCACTGCGATTCTATGAGGATTGTCATCTCTCATTACCATCTAGTGAAGATATTTAAATAGGGACATCTGTTGCACCCCAAATTTTGACCCCTTAGATCCTCACCACCATTATAGGATCATATTCATTCGATTAACTAACCTTGATCACGTTCAAGTTTATCTCTGTCAAGATGCAGATGAATTAGGTTTCCGTACCGTCAAAACCGAAACTTCGAGGGTTTGATCAATCAATGTTTTGGATTGATCCAACTTCAAACAAGATCAAGAATGATACATTGGTCCAAGAATGATCACAATTTGAGGCGGTCACCCAGGATTCGAGAACAGTGCAATTTGAGACACCCGATTAGGGTTTTTGATTGGAAAAAGTCAACTGTAGTTTGACTTTTGATTCAAAGAGTATTTCAATGACGGGATCAATGTCCATTAAGCTCCTATGGCTTAGTAAAGTCCGTCCAAAGAGTTTCAAGTCCTCAGGATGTCCGGATCACCAACGGGCGACTCGGTAGACACCGATCGATCGAAAAGTTGACCAAAAAGTCAACTCTCCAACAATAAGGAATTTGACTTCAAGGTGTGAATGAAAAATGTTCCTTATACCATATTACACCTCCCCATAAAATTTCATGACCATTGGATCAAGGGTTAGGAAGTAATTGCAAAAATCGGGAATTAGGGTTTCGAAAGGGGCAAAACCATAACTCCTCAACCACACATCCAATTGAGGTGGTTCTAAGCTTGTTTGAAAGGTATTGACAAACCCTACAAAAGTACCACAGTGGTCCATATTCAAAAAATGCATGGAATTGGAGTTATAGCAAAAATCATTTTTCAAGGGTAAAGGACTTAGTGAAATTTCCCAAATTCTGGCCATACAAACCACTTTTTTCAGAACTTTGAAAGGTTTTTCAACCTAGTTCCATCAAGAATTTGGAAATTCCCAAAACATGAAAGTTGTAGAGCTACACAAGGGCTTTCTAAAAAGTGCAAGAACTCCCCAAGGAGATTTATGAGCTGGGAGTTATGGTGCCTTGAAGTTGGGTCTGTCACACCTAAAAATCCACTTGAACCAACTTCTCAAAATCAGAATTTTTCATCTCTAACCACTCTCCACCCTTGGATCATGATGCATTATGATATTTAGATGTGTAGAGAAAGAGAATGACATAAAAAATGAGATGTGAAGAGAGAGAGGCAAGTTGCAAGGATTATGCAATATAATATTGAAATGTGTAAGAAGGAGAGAGAAACTTTTTCACTCTAAACTGTTGCAGCAGGCATTCTCCACACTCTAAGCTCACCTCAGTCATTTCATACCCATATCCACTTGAGTTTTCTGATCTTCATTGAACCATGGAGTTGATATGAGAAGATTTTGCAAGATTTTTCAAAGAAAACTCATGAAACTCCCTCCAAAAGTGGCAAGTTACCAAGCTGTCCTCACTTTCATTCCTCCTATAAATAGAGGCATTCTCACCATCTGCAAACGACACCAGAGCTAGCAAGAACACACACTAATCCATAGCTCTCTCATTTCTTTCCTTGCTTGAAAAGGCATAAGTGCAAAAATCACCATTTTGCATTTTTTAAGCCAATTCTCATTCCAAGTGTAAAAACCCTTCAAAGACCATTCATACAATTTTAAAATGGTCATTTGAAGCTGCTCCCACCATTACATTTCTCAGAAAATCCACCAATTTAAAAGTCAACTTTATCACTAAGAAAGTTTGACTAAAAACCACAAAACTTGCTAAAATCCATTCCACATAGATTCTTACCATTCTAAACCCTCTAACATCTCATAAATAACATATCTCAACTGTCCAAGCACTCACCAATCATTAGAAGCTCACATCTCTTCATTTGGCATTGAAAGTACATTGTTGCTTAAAGTTGAAGAAAGGTTCAAAAGCAAGAAAGTGAAATAAGGAAACTCTGGTTTTCTCAACTACTCTAGCATATTCAAAAGGATCATCAGAAGGCTTGGAATATGAGTGTATAAGGCTGGTCATTTGAAAATGCATTTTTGAGCCTAAAACAAGAGTACTATCGGGTTTTGAAGAGGTATGAGAATTTTTGAAAACTAAGACCACCATTGGATTCCTTGTGTGATTCTACCCCAAATCCATATAAATTTTGTGCAGAAATGTTAAGCGGTTAGTGAGATACGATGCAAAACGTAAATGCCCGGATATTGTGTTTTTTGCCCAGCCATACTTGAAAGTTACCCTTATATTTATTTAGGGGTGGCTTCACTAATGGATGTATAGCCACCCCAGTGGTAAGCAACTTGCGCGCCTCTTTACCTTTCACACGCCATGCCTGAGTTCGATCCTTGGTGATCAACTCTTTTGGCATTTTTATTTTCATTATCATATTTAATCATTTTATTCACTCCTTCCATTTCCCTAACACACGCGCATGTTGTGGCTTGGTGGTTAGATTATTGTGTTTGTAAACACAAGGGCGTGGGTTCAATCCCTACCCATGCCCCTTTCTTTTTATTTGCTTGTTTATTTATTTTATTGTCATAAAATCAATCAAATTTCAAATATTCATAATTTATTCATTGTTTATCAGTTTTAACCCGTTCTTTTTGCAACATTTTCATTGTGATGTCTAGTCTTATTTAATAGATTGTAATCTCATGACTAATTATTTTTTTTACCATGCTTTTGCTTGCTTGTTAGTAGACTGATCCGTGGTTTGTTACCTTGTTTTCTTATACCATGAGCGTTTTATCTTGAGAGACTTGTGAGTATTTAATTTCCTTATGTTTGTTAACATAGTGATTTTATTCCTCCTAGATCATGAGGTTAAACTGATTTATCCATGCTTGATTGTTATCAATATATGCGTGCTGTTGTCACACTTGTTATACTTTGAAATGGTGGTTTCATTTACATGGTTGTCACTATCATTATGTTTTCAATCCTTGTTGATATGCCTTTAACTTTATCAAGTTATGTTAGTTGCTTTGTTAATCTTTTTCCCCAAGTGATGGAACTTTTTAGTTCTCATCCAAGTCGCCTCCCCTTTCTCCTTCCAAAGGAAAAGTCTCTCCATTGACCCTTGTGTCATGGATAGCTCATTACCTCTCTTGACTTTGTAAAGTCATCTTGAACCTTAGTTAGGTTAGAACCTTATAAACCATTAAACTTTGCTTTAAGTCTAGAAAACCCACCCATACTAGGATTGCTCTCACCATGTAGAACTTTAGGATAGAGTTTGGTTAACTCTATGTAAGAATCATGGATATGATTACTTACCCTCCTTTCTTGAGTGTTCAATGTAGATCTAGAGAGTTTCGATAAACTCTACACAAGCATTGTAATGTTTGTTCCCCTGTAAACCTTGATCATAATCAAGTGTTCTTCATCCCTTGTGAGGAGAACTACGATTGCTATGATTCTATCCTAGTTAGGATACGTAGGCAGAGGACGCGATGTCTTTGCGAGCAAACCTAGAAGCTATCTTTAGGTCTTAACCTACACCCTTTTTACCCAATCCAAAACCTTAGCAAACATTTACAAATTTAGCATGCAAACAAACAAAAGGTTCCTGTAGAGTACTACAGATGTTTAGGATGTGAAATACCTACCCTATGCATAACCAACCCCCGATCCCCGAATCTCTTAGCGTTGTTGTTACATCGCGCAAAAGGTTCTTTCTCTCTTTAGACCTTTCCTTTGGATAAATTAAAGTCCGGTTGTGAATTTAAGAATTAAGATTCAAGTTAATCAATAGCTTGGTATCATGATTCTCACTGCAACAGTAATCATTAAAGCCAGACAATCACTCTCTTTCTTTCAAAAAAATAAATCAGAAGAAAAGCCCGCTAAGTCAAAACCTATGAAGGAGACTTAGGCAAAACTGGGGCATCCCGCTGACTGTAAGCTTAAAAAAGGAAACAGTTCAAGCAAAAGTTAGGGACAATAAAAGAGTAGATCTTTAAAATCCTTTACCTTGAAAATCCTCAATGTCAGATGTTAGGAGGAGGCAGTGACTGCCTTTTCAGAAAAGTCTGTTGACTTCTGAACCGTCATCATGGCTATTATTAGTGCAATTTCCCACCTTTTGGGGACCTGAGTGCATATTCTAAGTTAACTGAACATAGGACTGAAGATCATCACGTATATTGGGTGGACACAAATAAACTTTGAGCCTTTATCCTTTGTTTCTTAAACTGTAAACCTGGCCACATTACAACCCTCAAAAGACCTAACTGAAACAAGGTTATTTTGAAATCATACTACAGCAAGGTTGCGTAAACTGACTCCAAAAGATCTTTGCAGATCATTTGTTTCGGCATCATACCTTTTTGCTTTACCTTTAAACTTTGAGTGTCTTGAACCACCGTGTTCTAACCAATGACTCATTTATTTTTCAAATGATTTTTATTTCAAAAGTTGCATGAACTTTACATTACCATATTTGTATGAATACTTTTGTTTGCAAACTGACTTTCCTCTCAAGGAATTTTCAAACATTGAGAAACTTGGTCGGTGATCCTATCAGGGGCAAGTTCTTTTCACAGCCTGTTGAAGAATCAGTTCAATAGTTGTTCAGAGCAAGGACTTATCAGATGTGGTTTATCCAGAAGATATTTCAAGACTCAGACTGGGGCAGGCCTTCCAAGCACCCAGTGGATCAGTCATCTTCAACAAGCTGAAGCGATTATCAGTTCACCTACAACAGACAGCTAAACTGGGGCAGTTTACTTGAAGAATCCCCGAGCAACTTTTCATCCTTCCTACAAGGGTCATCAATTTGACACAGTTTACCAGTGTGGCAGAGATATGTTCAGCAGTAGCATCTTTAGTTCCCAAGAAGAATGGCAGTGATCTCCGTGTTGAGGAATCAGTCTTCCAGTCTTGTCTTCTCACCAAAAGAGTCGAGCCTTGTCGTCGGCGTCTGCATTTGCATTTTGATCATATACCATATGCATAATTCATATACATATGCATAACATGGGTGTTTCATCCTCATTTGCATTTCTCATGAGGTCGTGTTTTATCCACGTCTTACCTTGTGGTCAAAGTCCAACTCACTTGGCACCTACCAAACATATTTTTGTGTCGTGTCTATATGATGTTCTTCCAGATATGATATTTCTTATCCGATTGTTCTTTCGGATATGTCTGTTCTTATATACATCCAATACTATTCTCAGATACTATATTTATACCTTTCATTCAAAGCCATTATTGGATGTCTGGTTTTCTTTTATCCAACGCTATTCTTGAATGTCACCTTTGTTTGTCTCTCTCTGATGTTTTTCTAGATTGAGTCTTTGTTCTGATGTTTTTCCATAACTTATCTGATGGTTTTCCAGATATTTACCTTGATTCTGATGTTTTTCTGGAATCTATCTGATGTTTTTCCAGATATGTTTCTCTCTCTCTGATGTTTTTCCAGATTGAGTCTTTGTTCTGATGTTTTTCCAGAACTTATCTGATGGTTTTCCAGATATTTATCTTGATTCTGATGTTTTTCCAGAATCTATCCGATGTTTTTCCGGATATGTTTCTCTCTCTGATGTTTTTCCAGTTTGAGTCTTTGTTCTGATGTTTTTCCAGAACTTATCTGATGGTTTTCCAGATATTTACCTTGATTCTGATGTTTTTCCAGAATCTATCCGATGTTTTTTCGGATATGTTTCTCTCTCTGATGTTTTTCCAGTTTGAGTCTTTGTTCTGATGTTTTTCCAGAACTTATTTGATGGTTTTCCAGATATTTACCTTGATTCTGATGTTTTTCCAGAATCTATCCGATGTTTTTCCGGATATGATTCTCTCTCTGATGGTTTTCCAGTTTGAGTCTTTGTTCATATGTTTTTCCAGAACCTATCTGATGGTTTTCCAGATATTTACCTTGATTTTGATGTTTTCCTAGAATCTATCCGATGTTTTTCCAGATATGTTTCTCTCTTATGTTTTTCCAGATTGAGTCTTTGTTATGATGTTTTTCCAGAACTTATCTGATGGTTTTCCAGATATTTACCTTGATTCTGATGTTTTTCCAGAATCTATCTGATATTTTTCCGGATATGTTTCTCTCTCTAATGTTTTTCCAGATTGAGTCTTTATTCTGATGTTCTTCCAGAACTTATCTGATGGTTTTCCAGATATTTACCTTGATTCTGATGTTTTTCCAGAATCTTTCCGATGTTTTTCTGAATATATATTTTTGTTCCGATGTTCTTCCAGAACTCCTTTGTTGCTTACTTGATGTTCTCCCAGATATGTCTTCAAATACCCTTCTAAAATTTTTCGGATGTACCTTCAAAATATATGTCTTCAATGTGCTTCTTTGATATGTTCTGGAGTTTATTCGATGTTTTCCCGAGTATCTCTGGTATATTTCAGAGTTCATTCGATGTTCTTCCGAATGTCTCTGATGTTTGTTTATGTGTCCCTGTTATATTTCTCAGGTTTCTCCTCACCTCATTCATTGATATTTTGAATGTTGTGACTCTTCTCCATCCGGTTCCATTCATGGATGATGACTGTTGCTTCCCCTGTGTTGTTGTGTTTCCCCAATGAGTAGTTGCTCGTTGTTATGCCGTTCTTTTATTTTTGCTCGTGTGTCTGCATTTGTCTTGCATCCAAGCATCATGAAGCCTCATTTAGAATTCATTGCATTTCAGCATTTGTCCTTTTGCATACCATCCGATCTAAGGGACAAAATTTTTGGTTTGCTATATTTAAATACCTTTCACTACGATTCTATGAGGATTGTCATCTCTCATTGCCATCTAGTGAAAATATTTAAATAGGGGCAACTATTGCACCCCAAATTTTAACCCTTTAAATCTTCATCATCATTCTAGAATCATTTTCATTTGATTATTTAACCTTAACCTACTTCAAGTTTTTTCTTTGTTAAGTTACAGGTGAACCAGTGTTCCGTACAGTCATAATCGAGGTTTTGACGGTTTAATCAGTCAACGTATTGGATTGATTTTACATGAAATAAGTCCCCACATCATCAAATATACTCCATTGGATCAAGTATGAATCCAATTTGAGGTTGTCACCAATTTGAGGTGTTCCAATGGTGGGATCATGGTCCATGAAGTTCATATGTCTTATTGAAGTCCACTCAAGAAGTTTCAAGGCCTCAGAAGACCCGGAACATCAACAGTCGACTCGGTAGTCATCGATCGATCGTTCGATTGACCAAAAAGTCAACTCTTCAATCATAAGGAGTTTAACCTCAAAGTATGAAGAAAAAATGTTCCTAGTAACATATTACACCTATCCACGAAGTTTCATGACCATTGTATCAAGGATTGAGGAGTAATCGAAAAATCGGGAAATTAGAGTTTTGAAAGGGGCAAGACCATAACTCCCTAACCACACATCCGATTGAGTTGGTTCAAGGCTCATTGGAAAGGTCTTGACAAGTCCTACAAAAGTCTCACAGTGGTCCATGGGAAGAAAATGCATAGATTTGGAGTTATGGCCAAAATCATTACAAGAGGGAAAAAACACTTGGAAAAATTCTAAGTTATTGGCCTTTTTATGCATGTTTTTAGCAACTTTGAATAGATTTTTGACCTAGTTTCACTTGGAATCTGAAGATCATGAAAACATGGAAGTTGTAGAGCTTCATAAGGGCTTTTCAAAATGTACTAGAACTCCTCCATAGCCCTTATGAGTTGAGAGTTATGAATTCAGCAAGTTAAGGTTTTAACACTTGAGTTCATCATTTCCACTTTTTCACAAATTCACTTTTTAATCACTTGAACCATTCTCAGCCATTTGATCATGTTTCTATCTGATAATTAGAAAGTTTGATGAATAAAAATGCATAAAATTAAGAGGTTTGGTGGGCATTGCAAGTTGTATGCAAGTTGTCAATATTTTAATCAAAGAAATCAAGGAAAGAGAAACTTTTCATGAAGTAACTTGCAGCTGCAGTTCTCCTACTCCCTAGCCACACTTTAGTAACTTCCATGTCTTCGTGCCAATTGATTTGTGCATCATCTTGAGCCAATAACTTGGACTTGCAGCTGTAACAAATCTTGAACAAGATTGCATTTACAAAATTCCCTCCAAAATGCCAAAATACCAATCTGCCCCAAAACTTTACTTGGCCTATAAATAGAGGTTTCCTCTATGTTGAAACACACACCAGAGCACTCTAAAATACAAGAGAAAACCATAGCTCTCATCTTACCTTGCTTTGCTTATAAGTGAAGAAACCATTCCAAAACTACCTCAAAAATCTGCCTTGAGCATTTAGCCTTCCAAAACCATTTCCACCCATTTAAAATAATCACAAACCATCCACACAATCCACAAATGATGTGTGGGAGGTGTTCAAGCTTTTAAATTAGTCAAAAACTTCATTATCTCAAAAGTCAACTTTCAACCAAGCAAAGTTTGACTTCATACACAAAATCTGATAAATCTCTGCTCAGGTCTGTTTTGATCACTTTAAACCTCCAAAAACCTTAGGTTTATGATGTATCAACTGTCCATAACCTAAAATACCATCATCATCATCACTTGCTTTGAGTTCTGTCTTAAAGTTCACTTGTTTACTTCAAGTATAAGAAAAGCTGCATTTTCATCAAGGCATTGGTTGGATCTTATTTGGGGAGTCTTCAAGGTTTTCCCTACTACACAAACTTGCTTGGAAGTCTACAAGAGGTTAGTGATCACTATCCTCTTGTTTAACTGTCATGAACATGATTAGTGTACATTGGTTGGAACAGTTTTGAATATAAGTGTAGCTCATGTATGAATCTGCCATGACTGTTTGTTTTGCTCATCAATATGTTTAATATCCTCATTGTTATTATACATTTTTGTGATGCTATGTGTTTGTTCTTAGAGACTCTCCTAAACATTGCCCTATGTCATGTATGAACATATCAGAATTTGCTTGCAACTGTTATGAAGTTTTGATGTTGTTTTGTTTTTGGTTCTGTTTGTGAAGGATGTTGGTTTGTTTTTGTTGCAGCAAGCATCTTTATATCTTGAATCTGTTTGTTGGCATTTTTATTTAGAGGCCATTGTATGTTTGATTCATGTGATGTTTGTATTATTTGAAATTGGTTTGGTTTTGGATCTGCACATTTCTGTTTTGGCCATTTTCAACTCATATGCATTTTTCCAACTCATATACCATTTTCAATTATAGTACATTTTTGAATCATCCTTGTGCTTGAATTTGGTCTATAACATGTTTTGAATGTGCTTGTGAGTTGCCTAGTTCTGTTGGACTTGGGATGATTCATGTGGCTTTAGAGGCTTGTTGATGACCAATACCTTATTTTATTGTCTTAATGTTTGTAACCATCATGATATATGCATTGAAATTTGATACTTGCCATTGTCATGCTAAGTATGCCTCTATGATGATTTGAACTGCTGGTTGTGTTTGATCTATGTTTGTTAACATGAGAATGTGGTTTTCATTTGAATCATGTTGTTATTGGGTAATTGGCATTAACATGTTTCATGTTTACATCAGTTGCTGTCATCATTAGGTTTATGTGGTAGGACTGTTTTCAAGCTTGACATGATCATGTCTTTTTTGCATTGTCAATTGTGATAAGCCTATATGTATGTCTTGTTGTTTTGTAAATCATGTGTGCATTTTGTATTAAACTTGCTTGTGAGCATCATTGGTCAATAAGTTATTATGTGCATTAGGTGTATTAGGATTAATTGTTGATTGGTGCTAGCATTGTCATGTTAGGATCCATATTGCTGTCATGAACCATTGCCAAGTTTTTGCTATTTCTGCTTGTTTGTAAACAAGAGCATGTTTGTTTAATGCTAATTAACATGTTTGCATCTGTTTGCTGCTAGAACTAGGTTTTTATGTTAGACTTGGTTTGTGTTCATTACTATAGAGTTGCGACTTTCATTTTTAAGGCATGTTATGAATTGATATTTTGGATTGGCATTGTAATGACCAAAAAGACCTGGCTGCTGCTTATGTTGCTATTCTCTTTGACCTGTGCAAAATCATTTGATCATGTTTGATAGAATGTTTGTTTAGACCAAGTTGCCATAGTATAAACTGTTTGTGTATACATGCTTGTTGGATGTTGTGGTTAAGCAAGAAAGAGCAGGCTTGCTGCCAGCTTCTGTTTGGAGGTATTCACCTCTTGTGATATCACCTGTTTTGATTGATCTTTCTTGCAAGCTGTTTGAATTCATGTTTTGAAATATTTGAATCATTTAATGAATATTGATGAGGTGAAGTATGCCTGCTGCATCATGAACTATTCTTATTTTCCAAAACAGCATTTCAAACTTTTGTTCAAATGTTGCAACTAGCATACCAGTTTCTGTTTTGGTTGATTTTTGAATGATCTTTGCATCTAGAATCCATAGGCTATGTATTTGAAACTTGTGCATACCTTCACCTGGTCTTAATCACTTTTGTTTTGAGTTGTAGCTTCCATGATTCATGTCACAAACTTCCATTTGCACTTGCAATCGTGTTTTAATTTATGTGCTTCATCTTGAAAAACTAATGATACCATTGTGTTCCTTGTTGAATTTCACATGAGATAGACCCAAATTTTGTTAAACTTGGTGGTGTTTTGACCAAGTTGTGATGAAATCGTTTTCATGTCAGCTTGCTGATCGCGACTTTCTATGTCTAATACAATCTAACTGCAAGTGCACAGTCTATCGCGTAGTAATAATAGGTATCGATCCCACAGGGACTCGTAATCAAACTAGTGTTCTCGGGAGTTACTATGTTTAGCTAGGTAGAATATGTTTAAGGGAATAAGATTGTCACTAAAAGGGAACTAAGAATGCTACTTAGATTATAAATGATTGAATCGATATGCAGTAATTGTGTTCTTCAGGGATTTGACAAGTTACCGGTGTATGAAATAATTTTCAAAGTTTATTTAAGCAGAAAATGGTGATTTGAAGACTCTCGCCTCATGATGGTTATTGACGCTAATCATAATTCTAAGGGCCAAACGTACACTTTCGTATTCCATTCGGGGTTAAAATTATTTTTTGGAAATCTCTAAGTTCTAATTCATTTTAAAGTGCTTTCGCTGTTATTAAAATGAATGACTAGTGTTTACTATCTGACCTTACCGCAGCTTTCGCTTGTTGGTTCGTATCTTAATTAATTTCCCACTTTCGTGGCAAAACTACTTTTAAATAAGTTCTCGCTTTCGCGACGAAGTTTATTCAGTAAATTAATTTTAAACACTCAGACCATAAATTACTTTTGAAAAGAAAGTTTTTCAACCAGTTGTTATCAAATCCCATTTGAATTATTACCACATATCGATTACTCAAGTTTAGCTAGACATGGATTTGGGAAAGATAAAACATAGATAAAAACAATAAATAATAATTTGCATTATAATAAAACTGGAAATACGATTGAAATGAGAAACCTGTAAATATTCCAATTGGCCTTTAGGCAGATCCTCCACAGATGTTGGCAGGATTCTGGTCTTTATGCCAATTTGATCGTACAATAAAAGTAGAAATTACAGAAGAATGAAAGGAATGCAGAAAAAGTAAAGAGAAACAAATAAGAATATTAAACTGGAAAGTATGCTCTGGAAATAAATTTGGCAGCACTTCGTTGTATGAATGCGGCCCTCTTTCTGAGGTCCCCTTCTTCCCCTTTTATAGAAGTGGAATTCTAACGGTTATCATTGAAGATGGTGGACTTTGAGGCAGATAAATCAGGGAGTAGTGGTCCACTCTTTGGGAATTGGAACTGCTTCTGTTACGTGAAATTGAAGTGGGGCGTTTTTGCCTGGATGACGGTCGTCACAAGGTGTGACGGTCGTCACCCGTGTGACGCTCGTCATGGAGCTGTGACGGTCGTCACATCAGCAAAAACAGCCTTCTGCGCTTTTCATGATGTTTTCACTCTTTTTTCGTCCATATTTCATCTGAGATTGCTTCTTTTCTTCATGTTGCCTTGTTTAGACGTGATTGTTGAATACCTGCAAAACATCAGACAAATAACACGGAAATAACCCGAAATCGGATCGAAAACAATTAAACTTCAGTTAATTATGCATCAAAATATATATACGATTTCGTGTTATCAAACTCCCCTAAGCTTGAATCTTTGCTTGTCCTCAAGTAAAACATGAAAAAGTCGGCAAGCACGAGGCAGCTTCTTCGTTCGCAGAGTTGGGAAAAACCGGGATTCTTGGTAAGAACAAGACGAGTATCATGACGACACTGGACTACAAGTCTTCGGAGGTCTCCTTTTTATGCAAATCGGTCCCAGTCATGCTACTGTAGCTTGGCGTCAAGGTTCTCGCGGCAAGTTCACCCTGTTTGTTCTAGCGCAATCACATTAAGCCCGTTGTCCGTACACTTTCATGGCAAGTCGACCTGTTAGTGAATATGATCTCATTTCTGTTTTTGATCTTCTTCATTGATCATAAGCTTATGTCATTGATTTTTCAATGAGTTTTCGTGCCGTTGGGCTAAATGCTCGGGTGAGGAGCACCTAACTTAGAAGGAAACGTGTCTTATGTTTTTGGGCTATCTAGCTTTCTTTTCATGATTTTTCATATTTTTGGAGATCATACACTTATTTGCATCGGTCGCTCGCTTAGAAGTGTTTTAGGATGGTGCTGACTGCTAGTATAAACTACTTGGGGCTGAGTTTGCGTAGACACTTGAGACTTTGGTACACGTAGGTAGTGAAACCGACTCGCATGAACCGGAGATCTAAGGTGTCAGGACGGTACTGGTTTTGTTAGAACTGTCGTTTCCTCAGAGTTTCAAAACTTGTTTTGAACTCGGGTGCATTCTCGTGGTGCTTTTGCTTTTGAGGAACGAACGAAAATTTTTGTTTACGTTGAATAATGTGGGGATGTTTGCGTAACGGAAAACGGATATATAAATGAGCTTTATTTGCTAAAAATAGAAAATGTTTATATAAAAATTACGAAATTCAAAGTACAGTGGAATGGAAATAAAGGCTCCGCTCCCACACCATCTCAATCAGTGTCCCCACTGATTTTGAAGCATGCGAGAGGGAGATACAACTAAAATGAAAGTACAAATAAACTGGAAATATAGTAAACAAATAAGGAAAGATGGATGACTAATCACGTCCGCTGCCTCGGTCACGTCCACGCTGGCGTCCTCTGGCTCTGGCAAGGGCTACTCGGTCCTCATAACTCATGGCTCCTGTGTGGTAGACGGTGTCCCGGAGTCCTTCGACCTGCAAAGTCAGATTCGCTAGGTTCTCAGTAATGGTAGCTTGGCCGGTTTGAAGTTGTTGCATTTGAGTCCGGTGCCAAGCTTCGAACTGGTCTGCTCGCTGATTCTGCTGCTGCAGCATAGCGAGTATCTGGGCCTGCTGGTCGAGAGAGCGGCGGAGGTCCTCTTCTGTGTAGTCGGGCACTGGATGATGGCGGCGGCGGCGAGAGGATGTACCTTCGGGAGGAGGAGGCTGCGATGCCTCCGGTTGCTCGGACCTGTCCAACTCCGCTTGGATTTCATCGTCAGAACCTTGGGTGTGGTCCTGAGTAGGAACAGCGGCAGCAGGAGGGGCAGTGAGGTCAAATAACCAGTTGGTACGATCCTCTGGGTGTGTCCGGGTGCGGGACGGAAGGATGATGCTTCGGACGGTCTTGCCACGCACTACCGGATGGTACTTGCCGTCAGCTCTGGAGCGGATAAGGTGGGAGGCTCTACAGTGGTCGGTGTCAAGGAACACCGACGGGATGGAATGGAGGTGCTGGAGGCGGTCACCTAAGTTCAGCCCAAGTGCAATGGCAGTGACAATCCCGCCAAAGTAGAATGGCTTGGAGCCACGGTTGCAATTGGCCTGAATGTGAGCCAGCAGGAACGGAGCGGCGTTGACAGGCTCGTTGTTGAAGACGTAATGGAGGAAGAAGAGCTCCTTCGATTTCACCTTGTGGTTGCTGTCCCTGGCGAAGATTGTGTTGCTCAATGCTCTGTGAAAGTACCGGATGGTTGGGTTATGGATATGTGTGGCGTGCAGAGAGTCCCAACCATCGGCATTGATGCCGGTCAACTGGTACCACAGCGCGAAAGCTTTGTGCTGGAATTGATCGGTGATGCGGCGGTGAGCATTGTCGCCTCGAGGGAGTTGTAAGATTGTGGCGATCTGGTTCTGGTTCACCTGGTAGTTTGTGCCGAACATCCGGAAGCATGCGGCACCTGAGTGTTGGCTAAGGTCGCCGCTGGATGTGACGTAGGTAAACGAACTCAAGAACTCGAGAGTGAGTTGTTCGTATGTTGGCAGTGGATTGGTGCAGAGGTTCCAGATGCCTGCTCTTTGAAGCATCCAAGTTACGCCTTCAAGGAGTCCGAGCTCCGTAAGCGACGGAATGTGTGGATAATGAGTCGGCTGGAGCGACCTTTGATGGAATGCGATGTAGTTTGCCCGCCGTCTGTCGCCTAAGTCACCTTCGCTGAAGACAATGTTACTGATATTCGGGGTTTCTGCATTTCTCGCCATTGTTGGAAGATTGAGAGGGTTCTGAAGATTCGGGTTTTTCTGCAAAGTGGGAAGAATTGACAGAAGTGTGGTTGGAAGTTGAGATTGGAGTTGAAATATATGGTGCAATGTGGGGAGAATGAAAATTTGTAGTGGGGTAGGAGTTCTGATGATTGGAAGTTGAAATGGGGGTAGTGGGAGAGAAAACGCAACCCTGTTATATCAGATAGCAGTTTTGGGTTCGTGACGGTCGTCACCCGCGTGACGCTCGTCAGGGTCCTGTGACGATCGTCACAGCAGCAAAATCTGCAGAACGCAGAATTTTGCTCTGAGGGCATTCTTGCAGTGACTTTTAGGCTTAGTATTGATATGGCAATGTGTTATAGCAGCCGACAAACAAAGAGTAACATAAAAACAGAATAATTGAATAAAGACTATAATTGAAATAACATGAAATTGAAATGATTGTATGTAGTACATAAAGAAATTAACAATGCGAAAATTTCAAATGATTAAACGAAACTAAACTAAACCAAACTAAACTGAATCTACTACTAAAACTAGTATCTAGTCTTTTCGTGTCTTCAACTCATCGAATTTCCGTGCGTAGTAGTCGAGTTGGTCGCAGACTAAATCCATGAAGCCTACCAGTTCGCTGTGTATGCCTGCGATGTCATCTTTTACAGTAGTCAGAGCTGCATCCATGTTATCCAATCGGAGTAGAACAGTATCCATTTTGTCGGTGGTCTCCTCAGGGATAGGATCAGGATAGGTGTTGTAGTGCGGAGGAGTCATAGGGTCTACTTCGGCTTCGGATACAGCATCCTCATAGTACATATAGTCGTGTGCCTCAGAGATGTGGTCACTGTCATACATATAGTTTTGTGGTGTTGACTATGGTGAAGGAGGTCCCATAGGCTCATCCAATTCATAGAGCCAGTTGTCCTTGTTGTGGATACTTGTCATCAGATGATCAGACAGTGTGAATAGCGGTACTGGTTTTTCGTTAATGAGGTACTCATACGGTCCAGGTCCCATAGTTCCTAAAATGCGCCTGTTAAAGCAGAATTGTATATTCATGGGTCGGATGGTGCCAAAACGAGTGCTTGCATTTAAGTGGAATCTAAGGCCAAGCTCGTGGGCAATCATTGTCACGAGGCCTCCTATAAGAATAGGTGTCTGTGGTTCCTGCGTGAGGCGTTTGAAAGATCTCGTCATGAAAGGCACTGCATTTACTGTACGTCCCTGAGAAGCACAGAACATGATGAATAACTCCTCTTTAGATACTGTAGTAATATTTTCTTCTTTCCCAAACAAGGTGTGAGCTAGTATCTTATGGAAGTATCTGAAAGCTGGGTTATGAATATCATCATTATACATTCTGTCTGGTTCAGGGTGATAGTCGCCTGTGATTCTACCCCAGAATTGATCGAGTTGAAAATCAATATCGTCATCTTCTGCACTGATGAACACATGCAGTCCGCTAGGAAATCCTAGGAGGTTAGCTAGTGACATCCGGCTATCGGTTTGGTCCATTCCAAACATTCGGAAGGTAATCAGCTCTGTGTTGGATCCAAAACCATAGTTGGGTATGTATCTGAAAGAACTAAGGAATTCATAGGTAAGATCCTTATAGGTAGCAAAACGTGTTTTCAGAGCAGTGTTCTCCCAACCCAGTTGATTGAACAGGTATTGAATGCTATCTGTGGTTCCTAGTTTATCCATGGTAGCCTTATCATAATACAGCGTTAAGGCGAATTCTCTTTCGGTTAGTGCTGCAAATCTTGCCTTTTGAGCTAGTCCTCGAAAGTGAACCTTTGTGAAGTCGTACTCGGCCATACTCGCAGGTAATTCGGAGAAAACAGAAGGAATGTTTTGAAGACTTTAAAAATCCTGAAAAGTTTAAAACAGGAGTTTGAAGTCAGGATTTTAAAAAACGAAAAGCGGTAGAAACAAAAGACAAAAGAGAAAAATAAAATAAAAATAAAATAAAAATATGAAAACAAACGAAAGTAGAAAGTAGTAGTAATTATAAGTTTAGAATTTTTGTTGGATTTTCAAAGTAAAATTTTAAAGAAAAATGAAATACAATAACGAGGGAAATTGGGTTGCCTCCCAGTAAGCGTAGTTTTTAACGTCTAAAGCCTGACGATAGCTTGGTGAGAAGCTATTCGGGTGTTTGAGCTGGAAGCTCAAGCAATGCTATACTGCTGACTTGAGGACTGTTGTCGTTCTTATTATAATGTTTTAGACGTTGCCCGTTTGCGATAAACGGTGCATTCATCTTATCGGTAATTTCAACAGCTCCACTCTGAAGTACTTTAGTCACTTCATAAGGTCCAGACCACCTAGATTTTAGTTTACCTGGGAAGAGTTTTAATCTTGAATTAAATAGCAATACGATGTCTCCCACACTGAATTGTTTCCTTACTGAACGTTTATCATGCCACTTTTTAGTTCGTTCTTTGTAGATACGGGCATTTTCGTAAGCGTCTAATCGAAGTTCTTCCAACTTGTGTAAGTTCAAGATTCGCTTTTCTCCTGCCTCGGTGTAGTTGAAATTGAGTGTCTTAATGGCCCAGAAGGCCTTATGCTCTAATTCTACAGGGAGATGGCAGGATTTACCGTAAACTAATTTGTAGGGTGTAGTACCTATTGGTGTCTTAAAAGCGGTCCTATAAACCCATAAAGCTTCTTGTAGCTTTGACGACCAATCTTTCCTTGAGGTAGCGACAGTCTTTTCCAATATCTGTTTTATTTCTCTGTTCGAGACCTCTACTTGTCCGCTAGTTTACGGATGATAAGGTGTAGCTACTCGGTGTCGGACTCCATATTTAGAGAGAAGTTTATCGAATATTTGCGATATGAAGTGAGATCCGCCGTCACTAATGACGAGTCTGGGTACACCGAATCTAGGAAAGATTGTGTTTTTGAAGAGTTTGATTACTACTCGTGCGTCGTTTGTTGGAGCAGCTATGGCTTCTATCCATTTAGACACGTAGTCTACAGCAACAAGTATGTAGTTATTACCAAAAGAAGGTGGGAATGGTCCCATGAAATCTATTCCCCAGACGTCGAAGATTTCTACCTCTAAGATTCCTTTCTGAGCCATTTCATCGCGTCGTGAGATGTTGCCAGTTTGTTGGCATCGATCGCACTTTTGCACAACGATGTGAACGTCTTTCCAGAGGTTAGGCCAGAATAAGTCGGCTTGAAGAATCTTAGCGCACGTCTTGGATGTACTAGCATGACCACCGTATGGTGCTGAATGGCATTGGGAAATGATATTTTCTATTTCTTCCTCTGGGACACAGCGACGGTATATGTTGTCGGCCCCTCTCTTGAAGAGTAGAGGTTCGTCCCAATAATAGTGTTTCAGATCATGGAAGAATTTCTTCTTTTGCTGATAAGTGAGATCCGGTGGAAGCACGCCTGCAGCGAGGTAATTAACGATGTCAGCATACCAAGGTAATGTGACTTGGGCATATACAGCTTCTACGGCTTTTTCGAATTCTGGATCTTCCGAGATTGAGTTGGGTGTGTCACTTTCTAATTTGGCTATCAGACGTTCGTACGGGAAATCGTCATTTATCGGTACTGGTTCGTGTCTGATGCCTTCTATTCGGGATAAGTGATCTGCAACAACGTTCTCGGTTCCTTTTTTATCTTTGATTTCTAAGTCAAACTCTTGTAATAACAGGATCCATCTCAATAGTCTTGGTTTGGCATCCTTTTTGCTTATTAGGTACCTTATGGCAGCGTGGTCTGTGTATATGATAATTTTTGCTCCTACTAAGTAAGAACGGAATTTGTCAAGCGCAAATATAACTGCTAGAAGTTCCTTTTCTGTGGTAGCGTAGTTCATTTGGGCAGGATCTAAGGTTCTACTGGCATAGTAGATGGCATGGAGTTTCTTGTCCTTCCTTTGTCCTAGAACTGCGCCTACGGCATAATCACTCGCATCACATATGATTTCGAACGGTAGTCGCCAATCGGGTGGTTGCATGATTGGTGCGGTGATAAGGGCTGATTTTAATGTTTCGAATGCTTTTAAACAATCTTCGTCGAAGACGAACTCAGCATCTTTCATCAACAGGCCGGTCAGAGGTTTTGTGATTTTCGAAAAATCTTTTATAAATCTTCTGTAGAAATCGGCATGTCCTAGAAAACTCCGTATTTCTCGTACGGATTTTGGAGGTTGGAGATCTTTTATAATCTCTATTTTAGCTTTGTCTACCTAAATTCCTTTATCTGATATGACATGTCCTAGAACTATTCCTTGTCGGACCATAAAATGGCATTTTTCCCAATTTAGGACGAGGTTTACTTTTACACAACGTTCTAATACCATTTCTAAGTTTTGTAGGCATCCTTCGAAACTTTGTCCACATACCGAGAAATCGTCCATAAATACTTCCATGAAATCTGCAAAGATTGCCATCATGCATCTTTGGAAGGTTGCTGGAGCATTACAGAGTCCGAACGGCATTCGGCGGTAAGCAAAAGTACCATAAGGACAGGTGAATGTAGTCTTTTCTTGGTCATCAAGATGGATGGGAATTTGGAAAAATCCTGAGTAACCATCTAGATATCAGAAATATGAATGCTTGGCTAATCTTTCCAACATTTGGTCTATGAAGGGTAACGGGAAGTGATCTTTGCGTGTAGCCTTGTTAAGCTTTCTATAATCAATGCACATCCTGCTTCCAGTCACGACCCTTTTTGTTATTGACTCGCCTTTTTCGTTTTTAACTACTGTGACTCCTCCTTTCTTCGGTACGACATGAACTGGGTGACCCATTCACTATCGGAGATCGGATAGATGATTCCTGCATCTAGCAATTTCTTTACTTCATCTCTGACTACAGTGCTCAGGATGGGGTTCAGTCTCCTCTGATGCTCTCGAGAGGTTTTAGAGTCTTCCTCTATTGTAATTTGATGCATACAAATCGAAGGGCTTATACCTTTTAGATCGCTTATGTTATAGCCTAACGCGGTGGGGTACTTCTTTAGGACTTCTAATAGCTTTTCGGTTTCTGGTTGTCCTAAGTCGGCGTTGACTATCACTGGTCTTTTTAGTTCATCGTCTAGAAATTCATATCTAAGGTTTTTGGGTAGTGTTTTAAGTTCTAAAGATGGGTTCTTCGGACCTGGCATATGGTTTGGGGTCAGTGCTAAGCTTTCGCTTAGGCTGTCGTCTTTATACGGTTTACGCCAATCATCGTCTTCAGAATTATCGGGTATTTGAATCTTTATTATTTCTGAATACGTGGTCTCTTCATTTTCAAGTTCTCTTATGCATTCGTCAATTTCGTCTACTAAATAGCAGGTATCGTCTATGGCTGGTGCTTGTAGGAACTTGGTGAGAATGAACTCTATCTTTTCTTCTCCTACTTCGAATGTTAGCCTTCCTTTCTTCACGTCTATAATCGCTCCGGCTGTAGCTAGGAATGGTCTTCCTAGGATAATTGGGGTAACAGTGTCCTCCTTGATGTCCATGATTATGAAGTCGGTTGGAATGTAGAATTGTCCTATGCGTACTGGAACGTTTTCCAGTATTCCGACGGGGTATTTTACTGATCGGTCAGCTAATTGTACGGACATTTTGGTTGGTCTGAGGTCTCCCATATTCAGCTTTTTGCATATAGATAAAGGCATAACACTGATACTGGCTCCTAAATCGCATAGAGCTTTGTCTATTACGAACTTTCCTATGACGCAGGGTATGGAGAAACTACCTGGGTCTTTTAATTTAGGAGGCATGCGGTTTTGAATAATGGCGCTACACTCTGCAGTAAGTGTAACTGTTTCGTTATCCTCGATCTTTCTCTTATTCGACAGGATTTCTTTGAGAAATTTAGCGTATGACGGCATTTGAGTTATCGCTTCTGTAAAAGGAATAGTAATATTCAGCTGTTTAAGGAGCTCTACAAATTTCTTAAACTGTCCTGAAGTTTTGGAGTTTATTAGTCTTTGGGGATAAGGAATAGGTGGTTTATATGGCGCTGGAGGTGCTTGAGTTTTTTCACTTGCGGTATCCTCCTTCTCGTTGTCTTCCTTCTTCTCTAACTCGGATTCCTTTTTTGCCTGTTCAGTTGGTTTTTGTTGCATGGCTGAGTTTTCGGTCCTCGGATCGATCGGTTCGTCCAATTCTTTTCCACTTCTTAGTATTACAGCATTTTCTTGGCCTTTTGGATTCTGTTCGGGTTGTCCAGGAAATGTGCCAGCAGGTGCGGCAGCAGAGGCTTGCTGTTGAGCCACTTGTGATATCTGTGTTTCTAGCATTTTGTTGTGGGTGGCTAAAGCGTCTACTTTTCCGGTCAACTGTTTAATTTGCTCGCTAGTGTGTATGTTTTGATTCAGGAATTCTTTGTTTGTTTGAGCTTGAGTAGCTATGAATTTTTCCATCATCAACTCGAGGTTTGATTTCCTAGGTGCATTCTGAGCAGCAGCTGATTTCTGATATCCTGGCGGAGCAGTAGGCATTTGCAATGCATTTTCGCTTTTGTAAGAAAAGTTTGGATGATTTCGCCAACCTGGGTTATAGGTATTTGCGTAGTGATTTCCTTGAGAATAATTTACCTGGTCTGGTGGGATTCCGGCTAGCAATGGGCATTCGGGTGCATTATGAGTGGTGTTTCCGCATAACTCGCAATTTGGAGTTACTGCAGCGACAGTTGCAGTGGGGTTAACGGTCAGACTATCGATCTTCTGTGCTAGAGCATCTACTTTAGCGTTGAACTTTTCAAGGCTGTTGATCTCGTACATCCCACCTTTCGCTGTGGTTTTCTCTGTTGGAGTGTGTTCACCTCCCCATTGGCAATGGTTTTGTGACATGTTTTCGATTAATTGATAGGCTTCATCGTATGGCTTATCCATAAGTGCACCGCCCGCGGCAGCGTCTATTGTCAATCTAGTATTATATAGAAGCCCATTATAGAAAGTATGGATTGTCACCCAGTCTTCTAGACCGTGGTGAGGACATGTTCTCATCATATCTTTGAATCGTTCCCATGCTTCGTAAAGAGATTCAGTATCTTTCTGCCGAAATCCGTTGATTTGAGCTCTAAGCATAGCAGTTTTGCTTGGCGGAAAATATCTCGCTAAGAAGACGTTCTTCAATTGCTCCCACGTCGTAACGGAGTTGGATGGTAACGATTGCAACCATGTCCACGCTCTGTCTCTAAGAGAGAATGGGAAAAGACGAAGTCTTATCGCGTTTGGAGTTACTCCATTTGCTTTCACTGTGTCTGCGTATTGTACAAACTTCGTTAGATGTTCGTTCGGATCCTCAGTTGCGTTTCCTGAGAATTGGTTTTGTTGTACATCTGACAACAATGACGGTTTTAGCTCAAAATCATTTCGGGTAATAGTTGGGGCAGCAATGCTACTTGTAGGCTCCATCTGAGAGGGTGTAGCGTATGCCTTCAGCGGTTTGTTTGGAGGTCCTTCAGCCATCGTTGGTTCTTCTTCGGATTTGGGAATGGGAGTGAGAGGTTCGGGAATGTTATGTTTGAGTTGTTTTATTTGGTACTCAATGATTCGACTTCTTAAATGTAAGAAGCGCTCTAGTTCTACAACTGAAGGTTTTACGATATCGCCTTGCGGGCGATTACTTGGCATACAATCGACAGAACTAGTAAAGGAAAAATGAAAATAATTAACCTAGTCTATACGGCGTAACAGAAGGTTACACTATTGACTAAACGGGTCCCCGGCAACGGCGCCAAAAACTTGATCGCGACTTTCTATGTCTAATACAACCTAACTACAAGTGCACAGTCTATCGCGTAGTAATAATAGATATCAATCCCACAGGGACTCGTAATCAAACTAGTGTTCTCAGGAGTTACTATGTTTAGCTAGGTAGAATATGTTTAAGGGAATAAGATTGTCACTAAAAGGGAACTAAGAATGCTACTTAGATTATAAATGATTGAATCGATATGCAGTAATTGTGTTCTTCAGGGATTTGACAAGTTACCGGTGTATGAAATAATTTTCAAAGTTTATTTAAGCAGAAAATGGTGATTTGAAGACTCTCGCCTCACGATGGTTATTGACGCTAATCATAATTCTAAGGGCCAAACGTACACTTTCGTATCCCATTCGGGGTTAAAATTATTTTTTGGAAATCTCTAAGTTCTAATTCATTTTAAAGTGCTTTCGCTGTTATTAAAATGAATGACTAGTGTTTACTATCTGACCTTACCGCAGCTTTCGCTTGTTGGTTCGTATCTTAATTAATTTCCCACTTTCGTGGCAAAACTACTTTTAAATAAGTTCTCGCTTTCGCGACGAAGTTTATTCAGTAAATTAATTTTAAACACTCAGACCATAAATTACTTTTGAAAAGAAAGTTTTTCAACCAGTTGTTATCAAATCCCATTCGAATTATTACCACATATCGATTACTCAAGTTTAGCTAGACATGGAGTTAGGAAAGATAAAACATAGATAAAAACAATAAATACTAATTTGCATTATAATAAAACTGGAAATACGATTGAAATGAGAAACCTGTAAATATTCCAATTGGCCTTTGGGTAGATCCTCCACAGATGTTGGCAGGATTCTGGTCTTTATGCCAATTTGATCGTACAATAAAAGTAGAAATTACAGAAGAATGAAAGGAATGCAGAAAAAGTAAAGAGAAACAAATAAGAATATTAAACTGGAAAGTATGCTCTGGAAATAAATTTGGCAGCACTTCGTTGTATGAATGCGGCCCTCTTTCTGAGGTCCCCTTCTTCCCCTTTTATAGAAGTGGAATTCTAATGGTTATCATTGAAGATGGTGGACTTTGAGGCAGATAAATCAGGGAGTAATGGTCCACTCTTTGGGAATTGGAACTGCTTCTGTTACGTGAAATTGAAGTGGGGAGTTTTTGCCTGCATGACGGTCGTCACAAGGTGTGACGGTCGTCACCCGTGTGACGCTCGTCATGGAGCTGTGACGGTCGTCACATCAGCAAAAACAGCCTTCTGCGCTTTTCATGATGTTTTCACTCTTTTTTCGTCCATATTTCATCTGAGATTGCTTCTTTTCTTCATGTTGCCTTGTTTAGACGTGATCGTTGAATACCTGCAAAACATCAGACAAATAACACGGAAATAACCCGAAATCGGATCGAAAACAGTTAAACTTCAGTTAAATTATGCATCAAAATATATATACGATTTCGTGTTATCACTTGCCTTGTTTGCTTGTCCTGCCTTGCCCAAAGTGCTTGCTTTGTTAAGTATATGTATTTATTAGGGTGGCATAATACACGGATGTATCGCCACCCCAGTGGTTATGTCTTGTTCTCCTATTGCCTTGCCATGTTACCTGACCTGGGTTCGATCCGTGTGGAGATCAACCCTTTTGTTTTTTTTTTCATATTTTCCTTGTTTTCACATTTCTCTCTATTTCCCCTTCAACTGACATGCGCGCGCCTTGGCTGGTTTGGCAAGATTTTGAACTGGTGATCATGAGTTGGTGGGTTCAACACCCACCAAGCGCATCCCTATTATTTTTAATGATTAAAATGTTTGATTTTTCTTTAAAATTTCAAAATAGCACAACTTTGTCCATTTTTATCATTTTTGATTGATTCTTTTTGCAATTGTCTTGTATTTGTGTATATTTTCATATGGTATGTGAATATTCTAGAATTTTCATTTTGGAAAACACTTTACATTAAATAAAGTTGTGATTCATTTTAGGGTTTTCACCCTCCTATCTCTCATCCCTTCCTTTTCAAAACTTTGATTTTATTCCTCTTTGAGTTTTATTTAAAGATGACATGAACTTGGCTTGTTGTCTCCCTTGTGCATTTAAGTATTGCATTACAGCTTTGCTTGTACGCATTTTAATTGGTTCGCCTTTACAACTATTGATTATCCCCATGAGGATTTTGAACCGTTTTGTTTACATCGTTGTGACATTGTTGGTTTATGTATGATAACCTTTATCCTTTATCCTAACTTTAGGATCTGAGTCGCTGTACTCATGTTTAGCGTCCCGCTGTGGATATCCTTTATCCTTTATCCTAACCTTAGGATCTGAGTCATCGTACTCATGTTTAGCGTCCCGCCGTGGACATCTTTTCCCCGTTATCCTAACCTTAGGATTTGAGTCGTCGTAATCATGTTTAGCGTCCCGCCGTGGACATTCTCTACCACAACAATTTCAACGTAGATTCAGGAGTCACCGCACTCCATGTAAGTACTCCCCTATGAATGCTTACACCCCCCTGGAACCTTGACCACAATCAAGAGTTCCTCCCCCCTGAAACGAGGAACTACGAACGCTCTGATTTCTCGATGAGAATACGTAGGCACAAGATGCGACGTCTTGGCGAGCCAACTTCACATTTTTCCAATTAACCCATTAACTCACTAACAACTAACTTCCTGTTAACATTTACAACTTAGAATTGGATTCGTCGTGCTTTATTTAGTCGTCCCGTCGTGGACATTCCCTTTGTTTACCTTTTCCATAGGACTTGAAGTCTTCGTGCTCTATTTAGTCGTCCCACCGTGGACATTCCCTTCTTTGCTAACTTAACCTTAGTTTAGAGTCTCCGCACTCTATGTAAGTGTCTCGCCGCAGACATTTACTTTCCCTTTAGAACCTTGACCACAATCAAGAGTTTCTCACCCCTAGTTAGGGGAACTACGGTTTCTCTGATTCCATTCCCGTCAGGATACGTAGGCACGATATGTGATGTCTTCGCGAGCAAACTTTACCAAACTTTGTACATACTTTACCAAACTTTGTACATACTTTACCAAACTTTGTGCATACTTTATACTTTATATCTTTACCCTTAGCACATTTCCTTTAGCAAGCAAACTTTAGCAAACACAAATACTAACAAGAGGTTCCTGTAGAGTACTACAGATGTTTAGGATGTGAAATACCTACCCTAGGCATAACCAACCCCCGAACCTTTAGATCTCTCTTTGCTTAGCTTTAAGCCTTGCTTTATGCTTTGCATTTTTATAGGTTTTTCTTTCTTTAAACCTTTCCTTTTTGGATAAATTAAAGTGCGGTTGTGAATTTAAGAATTAAGATTTAAGTTAATTAAATAGCTTGGTATCACGATTCTCACCGCAACAGCTGGAACAGGATACCCCGTCCCGCTCTCCTCCACGGAGAAATCAGCTCGGAAACTCCCGGAGCCCCTCTCCACGACCCCGGGGGCTTCGACCACAGCTGGAGAGGCCCCAACCAGTAGCCTTTAAGAAACGTTTTAGATCTCCAGCCCAGAAGGAGAGGCGTACCCCGGAGCCAAGGTCGGACAGGCCTGAAGCCCCAGTCATAAGACCGAGGGACGCAATCCGCCTCCTCGACCCGACCAGTCGCCTCCTTAGTCCCCCATCTGCAGCGACAAGGACGACTACAGGACCCCCTGTCATGACAAATCATGGCAACCCCCATCCCCCACGGGATGGAGAAACCACTCGTACTCTCGACGTACGACGGCACTTCGGACCTAGACGACCATCTGGAAGACATCGAGGCTATGCTCGACTTCAGGAACGTCCGAGGAGCCATCAAGTGTAGGCTCTTCTCGAAGATGCTGAGAAAGCGAGCCATGGCATGGTACAAGAGCCTGGAGCCTGAGTCTATCACGTCGTGGAGGGTCCTGAAGGATCTATTTTCACAGCATTTCACGGTGTCAAGGCGACATCCGAAGACAAAGGCCGCGTTGGGCACGATCATCCAGGCCCCAGATGAGCCTCTCAGAAACTACATTGAGAGCTTCGCGAGGGAGGCGGTCCAAGTAACGACTTCAGACGAGATGAAACGTTACCTGATGAAGCAGGGCCTACATCGAGACTCTAAGTTCTACGAGGTTGTGGCCATCCACCGACCAACTCCCTCCAGGACTTCCTCGAGAGAGCCCGTCATTACATCTGGTTCGGGGAGACGGAGGCCGCCAACATCGCCCGTGACACCCGAAACCGAGAAACCCCTGGCGGGTCCCAAGATGAAGCACCGGGCCCCCGGCACGGAGGAGACCGGCGAAGAGAAGATCGTCCCCAAGAACCTTGGGAGGAGTGGGGCCCCGCTGGCCGTTTTACCGAATATACGGCACTAGTCGCTTCCCGCGAGCGCATACTGGCTGAGTGCGCCAATTCGGAATTTGTCCAGGGAGGTGTCAGTTTTCCAAAACCGGCACCCACCAAAGCCAACGTGGACAAATCTAAATACTGCCACTTCCACCGAAGTCACGGGCACGTAACGGAGGATTGCATTCACCTGAAGGATGAAATCGAAATCTTAATCAAAGATGGGCATCTGAAGAGGTACACTCGGGGAGGAGATCCCTCACGGTCGGAATCCCCCGAGGCCAAAAGAGCCGAGGACCTCCCTCCTCCCGACTACGATTTCACCCTACAGGTGGCACTCAACGTTGGACGACCCGAGAACTGGTTCGCACTAAGAGAGTTCGGTCTTCCTGCCGAGCTTCAGCTTCCCGAGGAGCCAATACGCCCAGTCAGCCGCTGGGAATACTTCCCGAGGGCAATGGTCATTTCGGGCGGGACTCCGAGCAAGCTCACAATCGGGTCGGTTAAAAGAAAGTTCGACGAACTAATAAACAACAGCTCAGGCAAGATGAGCATGCTCGATAAGTTCTGAGGACGATCCAGCCGATCACCTTCTACCTCGAAGAGCTCCCCGGGGGAGCCCCCAACTCGGCCATACCCCTACTGATACAAAAACAAATGGCCAACTTTGACGTCCATCGCATCCTGTTCGACGGAGGAAGCTTGGTGAATATCATGTATACCCACCTCTTTTCGACGCTCCAGCTCGACGAGACCAACCTGGCTCCTGTCACACCCTTATTTTTCACCTTTAACCTTTCATACCCTACATTCGTCATGCATTGTTCTATTGCATATCGAGCATGTGGGTTCACAAGGTAAAGATCGGATCGGTTCATTCCACATAAGATAAATTGCCTATCATTAGACTACATGGAAGAAAAGATTCATCATCTAAGGTTTGGTTCAAGTTGGAAAGTCTACTCATGTAGATTCCTTCAAGGAAAAGTTACTTGAAAATATTGGGATATTCAAGATCAATATTCCCAATGAACATGAAGTGCAAGGCCTAATGCAAGTTTTCTTCATCCAACTTTGTTTCAAATTCTATGTTCAAGTGGAATCCAAATTTGCTAGACATAAGTCAAGATCACAAGTTCACAATTCAAGACTTCTTTCAAATAATGGCATAAGGGAGACCCATCATTTCAAATTCAAGATTCATGAATTTAAGATTAGATTCAAAATATTACAAAGATAAATTTCATGACATTGCAAGAATGTCACATTTGTTACCAAGTTTTTAATTGATTTTATGCTATGGTGCCCTTTATGCCCCATCAAGTCCACATGTTCCTCATTGTGCTCACAAACATCCAAGGAAAATATTTAAGAGTTAACTCAACATTGGAATATTTCAAGATTAAGACTATGCATGCATAATGGGCAATGTTAATGTGATCTAAAACAGTCCCATGCAAGAAGTGAGAAATTGCCTCATATCACATAACCATTTCATGTCACAAAACCAAGGGAATGAACTCATGATGATACATCTACACATCAAATATCAGAATTTCAAAATTATGTCAAAGGTAGTAACATTGACCACAAGGGCAGTCCAAGCACAAGCCAACAAATAAGTACAAGATTTGAGGGCAAAAAGTGCAGTAGAAAAAAAACAGCCTAGGCAAGTGTGGCAGCAAAATATAGCAAGGCAGCATACATGAAAATGGAAAGAAAGGGAGTAGCATGAAGAAAGTGGTAAGAGACATTTCTCCATGAAAAAATCTAATGTTTGAAAGAAGGGAAAACCCTAATGGGTTGAGTTTAAAAGAAGAGGGAGCAGCTGCAAACAAGAGAGAGGCACATTGACATAGAGAGATATTGAGAGCAAGAGATAGAGAGAGAAAACCAGAAAAAAGAAGAGAGAAAAAACCAGAAAAAACTAAGAGTCACATAGAAACACAAGAGAACCATAGAAAAAAAAAAGAGAAAAGGAAAAAGGTGAACAAGAGAGAAACCATTGAAAGACAGAACCTTCAAAGCGTAGAGTGGAAAGTGAAGAGGACACCCAACCAAAATCAGTGGAGGTTTTGCAAGAAAGATAACAACTCTTGGGTATCCCTTTCTTCAAACTCTTCTATTTTTATATTTTGCATTTGTCTTTTATTTTCTCCTTTAAATGTTTTTGTGCTGTATATATTGTGTAAGATCCTAAGAGGGACTAAGGAACCTTTGTAAGAACCACAAGAAAGAAAAAGAACAAAAAACATAGTTTAGATTTTTCACCCAGCAGGTCCGTGTCAGCTGATACGGGCGGCCGTGTCAGCCCGCTGTTTAAATTTTCCTTCACGTGCACCTTCCAGGAGTGCTGACACGGGCGGCCGTGTCAGCTCCATGTTTACCTTCAAAAATCAATGTTATGGGCACTTCTTGATTGTATGGCCATTGTATGTGGATGCTTACGGTCATTTTTGACCTTTGTTTCCAAAAACTATTTTCAAAAATAAACTCTCGATTTTATCGAGCCATTTTCACCCTTGTAAGTCAATCGCCTTGTGCGTTCGCCATTGACCTTGTTCGCATCACTTCAAACATTTTCACAAATAATAGAACCCTTGATCCAACATCAAGTGGTATTTTTCTCATAAAAAATCCAAAAAAACAATAAATATACGATTAGGGTTATACGCCATGAGCTTTAAAGTAGTGGAGAAGGAATGAGAATGGAGTCCCTCCTACACTCGTTCCGAATGTTTTGAATATAAGACACTCGACTTGGTTATTCAAAACATTCATCTCTATTCAAAGTTGCTAGTGTCATCCTAATCAAAAACAATTTCTTCTCAAAACATAAAAATAACATTAACTCATCAAACTTCTTTTTGCCTTAGGGCATCAATCCGAAAATCCTTTTTCAAGGTATAAAATTAACTAACAAAGAACCACTTCTTAAGCCTCCGAACTACAGAGCTCTGATTCTTTACTTCTTTTAAGTGAGGATACGTAGGCACAAGGGCCACAATCCTTGGCGAGCATTATAATAAGAAACAACCCCTCTTTTCTTTTAAGAAAGAAAACTCTTAAATTAAAACACCCATTCAAGCTAAAAAACCTAGAAGGTTCCTATCGAGTACGATGGATGCGAGGGGATGCTAATACCTTCCCCTCGCATAACCGACTCCCGAACCCTAAGACTTGGTTGCAATGACCATGCTCTTTTTGCAAAGGTTTTATCGTTATTTCCCTTTCCCTCCTTGGGATAAATATAATCCGGTGGCGACTCTGTGTCATTTTTCGCGTATCGACAGCTCGCTGTTGCACTCCAAAATTTTCCTAACCTTTTTCTTACTTGGTTTATGTTTCTTTGCATTAGCATATCATTGATCTATCATTTTCATAGCATAACATTGTTCATTTAGCAGGGGATCAAGTGTGGTTTATATCAAGAGGAGCCTATCTAGAGGTCATATTCAAGCTTGAGAGGCCACCAAAGTCATCAGAAAGTGGGTTGTGCCTTTAAGAAGTTCAGATGCTTGTATGGGGTTCATCTCCTAACCTGAGGACCAATTGAAGACCATCAGTGGGTTGTGGAGCCTTGGGCATGGATAGAGTGTGGATAGAGCTCATGGAGTTCCTTGAGGGTCATGAGAGAGCTCAGTCAAGTCATTATGCCAAGTATGAAGAGCCACAGTTGAAGGTGTTGCAATTAGGGTTTTTGTCTGATCAACCTTGAGTCAAGTGTGCAATTGAAGAGGATTAAGACTCAATCTTAAGTCTTGGTGTTAATGGAAATTTGTGTTGAGATACATGAGGTGATATTCCAAGATCAATCCAAGAAGAAGTCAAAGTGTGAGGAGTTGCTAAATTAGGGTTTTCAGGGTAAAATCCCCTATTTAGTGCCTGACTTCAAGACCACTTATCTCAAGATACAAGTTTCATATCAACTTTTGTCCAACATGAAACTTGTAGTGCATGTTCTTATCTTTAATTTGAGTACTAGAAGTCATCCATTGGATTTATAGAACTCAAGTTATGATCCATACAAGTTACAGGTCATCAGATGAATGTGAAATTTGTCTGCAAAAGTCAACCAACTTCCAAGGAACTTTTTACCTAGAAGGGTGTTTCTGCTCAACTTCTGGCATACATGAACGTTGTACGTCTTGATCTTAGCTTTCCAAATTGTACTAGAATTCTTCCATATGATTTGTAGAACTCAAGTTATGAGGTTTAAAAGTCAGAGGTATTTTGGGAAAGTAGGATTATAGGTCATTTGGCATTATAGGTCATTTTCACTATCTTGCACATCTCAAATGACGTTTTGTCCAACACAAAACTTGCTCAAAATGAGATTTTAACTTCAACCATGTATCCATGAGGCTTTGATTTGGTTTAGGGTGAGACTTGGTTTGAGAAATTTGACAAAAGGGGAATTTAAAGGCCTTTAAGTTGAAAATTTCAAATTAATTCATATGTGTTCAAACCAATGCAAGTGAGTGCTCATTTTGATCAGAAAAATCATTTGGAGCACAATGGAAATATTAGAAAATTCATTTGAGGCATATTTCATGACATTTCACTTTGTTACTTCATGAATAAGTAATACTTCAAAGGTTGGTCATAGGATGGAATCAAGGACTCAAATTGATCCATACACTCTCCACAGTCCACAAAGAGTACAGAGGAAGCTTCTTGGAGAAGGAATTAAGGGAGAATCGTGTACACCATGATTGAATTTTCAAGCAAAAGTGAAAAATTGGATCTCACTGTTTGGGCCTCCAATAGGCCTCCAAATCATCAAAGTCAATTCTATATAAGTTTAGAAGAAGGTTCAGTGCAAGGTTGGTGATCATTTGAAGCTGGAGCCAGAGATTGGAGTTGGAATTTCAAGATCAAAACTGAAAATCGTGTTTGGAGTTTGAGAGCTTTTCAGAGCAAATCAAGATATCCAATAGCTTTATCCTTCATCAAGGAACGATTCTGCATCATCTGGAAGCTTGAATCACAGTGGAAGTGCCTCAATTCGAAGCTACAAACCAGGTATGTATCCTTCAAAATTGCACTGATTCTAGGATGATCTAGCATATTTTAACATGTGGTTAAGCATTAATAAGATGATCAGATGGTTTTAGGATAGAAACTTGGAGGTTTAGAGACAATTCAGGATACGACACCATTTCTGTTGAGGCTTGTAACTGCTTGATTTTGGAGTGTTAGCATGATCTAAATAGTTTAGGATGACCTGTGATGAATAAGGAGAAGATCTATGGCTTTGAATTGAAGTTTAGTGACACTTGAAGATTTGGCATATTTTCTGGTAGCTATCGTGTTTGAGAATCTAGTGAGAATTAGGAGAAATGGATATGATATTTGAGATCAGCATGAAAAACTGAGAAGATTGATGTAAGTTTGGTTCATTTTGGTGTTGGTTTCATAACCTGCAAATTTTGGCTCGCCGGAGAAGACAGTGGCTCAGCCACCGGAGCCACCGTCTGGTTCATCTGAACATATTCCCTCCAATTCAAATTCAAACGAGGAAGACAATCCCTCAGCCATTGGATCTGCTTGAAACGAAGACTTTGTATTCTCATCCAACGCTCACGATTTAATTTTAGAATTGAACTTGGACCAAGTCAAACGCTGCGCATCATTAATGCGCTAGCAGCCCTTGGTCCCTCAGATGCTTTGACTGAGTCTCTAGATCCAACGCTTCCCATTTTCTGGCATTTTATTTTTGACATTTTTGATTTTATTTTAATTGTTTTGTCATCTTTAATTCATAATAAATTCAATTTTGGTCAGAAAAATATGATAAAAATATGTGCATGATCTAGATTTTATTTCTGATTTTTTGATATGCTTAGATTTTATTTTTATGCAATTTTCAATTTAATATGATTTTTTGCATTTTGTTTAATTCTTTAATTTTGGCATATTTCTTCATTTTCTTGCTGATTTTTGTATGATCAATTGGTATGGAATTTGAGTGAGATTTTTTGCTGGTTTCTAGTATAGAAATGCATGATCCCTTAGGAATTATTTCACAATTTTTAGATAAATTTAGGTTCTGTTTTGGATTAGGTTCCCATGACCTTCCATTTTAGGGTTCCCATTTGATACTTGGTGATGTAAGATTTCTTTGGTGCCTTTAAGCATAGTTTCAATCCTTGGTTTTTGTACCATAAGTCCCTAACACATGTAGGTTCCCTTAGAAAATTTTATAGGATTTTAGAAGTAGTTTTGGTATTTTAAATAGATTTAATACTTAGGCTAGTTTTAAGATGCTTTCAACCTAACACTTGCACTAGTTGAACTCCAGTGGTGGCCTTCAGTCATAATAGGTTTGCTAATCTTCTTTGATGGTGCTTTAGATACATAGAGGCTTCTGTTTGCTTGATTGTGGTGTTTGGTTTTGGTGTTTAGACCTCCTTTTAGTAGCTTTCTTTAAGCTTGTAAGAATTAGGGTTTAGGAAGAGCTTTAGTGTTGATTTCTCTTTCTTCAAATAAACATGGATTGCCTTGATTGCTTTCCATTCCCATCCTATGATTCAAGGTCCCTATGTGGAAGCCTCATCTTTCCTTTGGAAGGATGTGTGGCATTTCACAATAGGTAGAACCTTTGAGGATGCCTATCTCAGATGTATGGTTGAGTGCCATGATGGATTCCCTTGGTTTCCCATCATCATGCTATCATCTTGATGTTAATTATCTTCTCCCTTGGTGGATCCTTTGAAGCTTAAATATGGAACTTTCATTTCCTTCTCTTGAAGATGGTTTAGGCTTGAAGTTGATTGCAGACTGTTTATTTGTTTTGCTGTTTGTCTGCTTTGCTTGTTTGTTGTTTTGTCTGCTGTATTTTATGATTGCTTTGTTGTTGCTTGTGTGACTGTATGGTGTGTTGCATTAGACTAGGCCTCATGTAGAAGATTTTAGGCCTAAGAGCATCCTAAAGGTTGAGCTGAGCTCCCTTTGCTTGTCTGCATTAGAGGTTGAGTCTGCCTCCCTCTGCTTGACTGTTATTGCTTGGCTTTGCTTGTTGGCCTAAGGTTGAGTCTGTCTCCCTTGCCTGTGTTGTGTGTTGCCTCTGGCTTGCTTGCTCTAGAAGTTGAGTTTGACTCCTTCTGCTTGTATTGTTGCATTGCATGCATTTTACTTACAGCAATTTCTTTACAGTATTTCTTTTGTTGTCGCTTTCCTTTGCCATGTTCCCCTAGGAACTCTGACTTCTCTTGTTCAAGAGAAGTTATGACAGACATTAGGGTTCTAACCATGCATGATAACATTAGGTAGTTCCCTCCTAACCTCAATCATAGGATCAACTTTGCATGACAACTCTAGGATTGGATCAGTTCCCCTTTAGTGTGTCTCTTTCTCTTCTCATCTTCAAACTAATCAAGATACAGTAATAAAGGTTAATTGATGTCGTACGCTACGAGCCTTAAGTTACTTGAGAAAGGGTTGTTGGAGAGTTTCTTTTCAACAGCTTGGATGTTTAGTATGGTACCCTTTGGGTGACATGCGACGCATTCACTCTCAGGTCATAGTCTCTAGTGCGATATTAGTTGCAAACATCCATAAAAAACATTTCTTCTCTAAAAGACAGAAAATAAAGATCAAACATCTTTTTGTCCTCTTGGACCTGTAATCCTTGGAAACCCTTTTTCATAAGGAGAGTTCTGTTAAATCTCGGTTCTACCGCAAACGGTAAATGCCTAAGTCTCCGTCGAGCGAGCTGCATACACCAACTGCTGGAACCGTCTGTTAACCCTACTCGAATAAAAAATAGTTGAACAAACCTGTGTCCCTTTTATCCCGAACTATGTTTGCTCTAATCTTTCACGTCGTGTGAAAGTACGTAGGCACGAGACGCGATATCTCGGCGAGCAACCTTCCCCCGTAACCCGTAGTTAGGCGAACTACGTTGACTCTGATTTCTCGTTCCAGACGAGAATACGTAGGCATAAAGTGCGACGCTTTGCCAAGTAATTTTCTTTTCTTTTCAGACCAACCTTTTAGCGTAGATAGATATAACCAAACCGTCAGATAAACACAACAAGCATGGATCCCATCGAGTACGATGGACTTGAGGGGTGCTAATACCTTCCCCTTGCGTAACCGACTCCCGAACCCAGACAATGGTTGTGATGACCTTGTCTTATACCTTTTCGTCAGGTTTTTCTGATCATTTCCTTTCCCTTCCCGTGGGATAAATAACGAAAGGTGGTGACTCTTCTGTTTTGCCGGTACCTTATTTTCGCGGTAGCGACAGCTGGCGACTCTGCTGGGGATCTACAGCTGCTGGGGACTTTTCCCATCCCCTATGTTGGGATTGTTTCCCATCCCCTATGCGAGTCATTCCTAGCGCTTGTGTGTTTACCTGTTGGGTTTTATTTATCGCATTTTACTTTCCGCATTTTATTTTCAGTATGATATCATTATTGTGTTGTTGTGGGAAGGGGCTCTGATGAGTGATAAGTCAGACCCAGGCTTGAGTGTATACCTAGCATTAGTTGTGGAAAGTAGTAGACGCGTGCTTGCTTTGCAGGTACTAGTGTCTCACGAAATCCACGCTCAGACAAGATTCTCCCGGTTGACTTCTTTTCCAGCCCTTTGGGCTTGAGGGGTTGTTGGTTTGGAGGATTGTCGACTCTGGGGACCGATCATTTGTGACTCAACTGAGTGAGGCCACTTCAAGAGATGATGATGCCACACCTTCTGGGTATCGTATCATCGTTTCTTGAAAGTCTGTGACGCTGGAAAACGCATAGGATGCCATACCTTGTCTGTGACTAGGTCCATACCTGTGAGCGGGGTCGAGTTATTGCAGGAAACCTTAACCTTCAGACTACCTGGTTTTCTTGACAGTGAATCAGTATTGTTGGGTTCAGAGGGTTCTTATCATCAGAGATATGGTTATTCTCGACAGTGCATAGTTATTTGTCCTCTTTAGGGTTATATTATCAGAACAGTGTTGTGATTGTGTTGGAATAGAGCCTCGGTCTCCTCAACAGCACAATCTTGATCCTCTGTTGCATGATTGCATTTTGCATACTCATTTCCATATCATTAACATGTGTCTGTGTTGCAGGTGCATACATCATCCCCCGGTTCTGGTATTTCTTGCCTCCTATTGTGCTAGCATGGGATCTCTGAAGAAGAATGTGGCCTACAAGCTCCCTACCCCATATGTTGCTCTATTGGCTAGTTTGATTGCCTTAGCAGATGATACATTGAAGGGGGAATTCAGGAAACCTTATGGGAAGCTGTTCAGCCTGGTTCGTAAACCCTCAGTATATGAGTTGAATGGGTTGTATGCCTTGCTACAGTTCTATGACCCTCCAATGAGGTGCTTCACTTTTCCGGACTTCATCCTTGCACCTACATTAGAGGAGTATGTTGAGTTGTTGGGTGTACCGGTTAAGAATCAGATGTCGTTTGTTCACATGGATGCTAAGCCTAATCTGGCTAATCTAGCTCTTGCTCTTCATTTGGATGCCTCTGAGTTGCTTCTGTCCAGTTGGAATGGGGTCCCTGGATTTTCTCTGCAGTTTCTAGTTGGGAAAGCCCAACAGTGTGCCAAAGACGGTTGTTGGATCGTATTCAACGCTATTCTTGCCCTCTGCATTTATGGCATCATCTTGTTTCCCAACATGCCTGATTTTGTAGACTTGGACGCCTTCCATATCTTCGCATCCGGAAATCCAGTTCCTACCTTGATTGGAGATGTATATCATTCTGTACATTACAAGAACGAAAATAGGAGGGGTAAAAATGTATCATGTTGTGTGCCCTTACTCTACAGATGGTTTGATAGTCACCTGCCCAAGAAGGGTCTCTTTGCTTCATCCGCAGTCACAGCTGAGTGGTCTGAGCGCTTGATGGGCTTATCAGCAGAGAGCATCATTTGGTTTGATCAAGATATGTTGGGTACTGAAATCATCTTCAGCTGCAGTGGTTTTCCGAATGTTCCTTTGATTGGAAGAAAGGGTTGTATCAACTACAACCCCTCTCTACTCGTCAGACAGTTTGCATATGCTTTGAGAGGTCCGCCAAAAGATGAAGAGGTGCAGGAATATCTGTACCTCACAGGTCTTCTAGAGGGGGATATGTTGGCCAAGCTTCAGCATGCCTGGAATGATATCAGTAGACGAGGGAAATCGTCGTTGGGTAAGAGCAATAGCCAAGCTTATGCTCCTTATATGACTTGGATTCGAACCAGGGCAGAGACAATAGGGATGCCTTTTCCACCTGCTGAGCAAGAATGCCCTCCCGTGGTTGAAGAGCCTACTACCGTGTCTATTCAGCAGTATAATCAGGTGTTAGCTGAGAAGGAAGAGCTGAAAAAGGCCAATGAAGAGTTGGAGAAAGAGCTGGCACATCTTAGAAGCGAGAGAAATGAAGTTGTCCACTCCTTCAAAAAGCAGACAGAGTTGGTGAACCGGCTAGGCACAAACCTGACCAAACAGATAGCTGACCGTGAACATTTGGGTTTAGACTTCAAATCTGTCAACGATGTGCTTGCCACCAAGAAGAAGAACTTGGATGAGGCATACTAGAGAATCTCAAAATTCAATCAACGGTGGAACGCCACTTTAGCCAGCAACAAAGAGAGGGAGGACAAACTGAAACATCAGATCTCTAAATTGAAGGATCAAGTTAAGGTTAGCGAGAATAAGTTTGATGAGGAAACTGCTCGCAGATATGCCACTGAAGACATGCTAAACAAGGCTATCGCTAACCTGAAAGATCGCAAGCAGATGTTCGAGTCTAAGAAGCGAAGGTTAGAAGACTGTATTGGCCAGGGAGCATGGGAAGACTCTGTTGAAGGCCTCCAGTGCACTATTATGCAGAGGGAGTTGCTTGTTGAAGGGTTACTCACTCGGCCTGATCATCCCAGAACAAAAGAGTTGCTAGAAGAGTTTCGCGCCCGTTGTCGCACTTGACTATCTTTGAAACCCTTTGTATTTTCTGATCTTTGCTGTAAGCTGACCATCACCAGGCTTGTTGGTCGAGGTCATGCTGTGATTCCCCATGTATTCAGTGACATTACATTGATGTCGTTGGGCCTTATATATATATGAGATGTTATTTCAATGACTGGATCCAGACTTCTTATAATCAGCACCGGCACTCTGGCACTAGAGTCGGGGGAGAAATCTCCCTAAAAGCACAGACACACGTTTGCATTTGCATAAATCATTTGCATAGCAGGTACCTTGAACTGTCTCCTAACCCTCTGTCGATGCAGGTTTCAGGATTGTCGATCAGCGAATTCATCGCTACTCTACGAGAGGTAATTGCAAGAGGGCTATGGATCAAGCGCAAGTTGAGATGCAGGAGACGCGCGACAGGATGGCGCAGTTCATGCAGGTTCTGGAAACTGTGGCCAAGGGCCAAGAACAGCTTCAGAATCTCGTGCAGCCTCTGATTGCACGAGTCGATGGGAACGGTGTGCTACATGGCGGGGTTGCTAATAATCCTTCTCAAGTCGGGACTCCTCGAGTAGATGATGTTGTACCGGTGGTTGTCCTCAATACTGCTGAGAATGGTAATGGGGCTGGAAACGGGAATGTGACTGGTAATGGTAACGGGCATGTGGTAACCAACGGAAATGTTGGAACTAGAAATGCTGGTTTTAATGTTGGAACTGGGAATGCTGGTTTTGGTGTTGGTGCTGGAAACACTAGCGTAGGTATTGGTGGTGACAACCTAGGCCATGCCAATCAGGGCTATGGCAATCAAGGCTATGCCAACCAGGGCTATGGCAATCAGGGCTTTGGTAACGCAGGTTTTGGCAACGCAAGCAACAATGGTGTTGGAATGGGTGCTTACAACGCCGGTTTTGGGCCGGGTGCTGGAAATCAGGGTTTTGGTAATCTGGGGTATGGCCCCAGGTTCAATCAGAATGGCTTTGGTCCTAATGTCGGTTACGCTGAGTATGATAATGGGGATTCTTATTAGGGCAAGGATCGTCAAGAAGATGCTTTCCCTCCGACAGGCAGGGATCTTGAGATGCCCACAGACAATGACCGAAGGTTCAAGCTGTTGGAGGAACAAATGAAAAATCTTGCTAATCAGAATGCTATGGGGCTAGACATGGCCAATATAGGGTTGGTTCCTGGCCTGAGGGTGCCACTCAAGTTCAAAGCGCCTACTTTCGACAAGTATAAGGGGGATACTTGCCCAAGAGTTTATGTACGGTCTTATTATCGGAGAATGTCTGCTTATTCTGATGACAAAAAGACGCTGATGCATTTTTTCCAAGATAGCTTGTCTGGATCGTCATTGGAGTGGTATATGGGGTTAGAGCCCACTCTGATTGGTAGCTAGAAAGAGTTGGCGGAAGCCTTTGTAAAGCATTACAAATATAACAACGACCTTGCGCCGAACAGGGTCCAACTCCAAAATCTCTCTCAAAAGAATGGCGAGAGTTTTAAAGAGTACGCCCAGAGGTGGCGTGAGCTCGCAGCTAGGGTGCACCCACCCATGGTAGAGCGTGAGTTGGTGGATATCTTTGTGGGCACTTTCTCTGGGTTGTATTATGACAGGCTTATCAATTGTACGACGACTAATTTTTCTGAGATGATACTCTTGGGAGAACGTATAGAGAACAACGTCAAGATCGGTAAGATTCAAGCAGGAGAATCAACCTCAGCTGGAGGTGGTAAGAGGGTCTTTGGAAATAAAAAGCAAGGAGACACTAATTTGGTATGTAGTGATCGGAGAAGGGATAGAAGTCAGAATTGGTGCAGGCAACAGGTCGCTAGTGTGACAATTCTTGTCCTCAACAGCAACAACGACAGCCACAGCAGCAGCAGGGACAACAGAATACTGCTCAGCAAAGGTTCCAAGGTCGGGATAGGGCCGTGAAAAGAGTATTTGATGTGCCTCCACTACCGTATGCTCAGCTTCTTCCAACTCTATTACAGTTGCAGCTTGTTGAGAAAAGGACGCTAGCTCCGCCGGAGGGCACGCCTCCTTTTGGTTATGACGCCAATGCACATTGTGAATTCCACTCCGGGGCGCCCGGTCATAGCATAGAGAATTGTCAAGCATTCAAGCACAAGGTGCAAGATTTGATAGATAGCAAAGCTATAAACTTTGGTAATGAGGCACCCAATTTGAGAAAAATCTGATGCCGTCTCACGGACCTGCATAGGTAGGTGCATTCTTGGAAGATACCAGTCTGAATTTGGTTATGAATGTGGATGAACTAAAGACGCCTCTGGGTTGTGTAAAGAGCAGGTTGCTGAAAGGGGGAGTTTTCCCTGGTTGTGACGTAGATTGTGTTGATTGTCTAACCCGGCCTGAGGGTTGTGATAGTTTAAGAAGAGGTGTTCAAGGGTTGATTGATGAAGGAACGCTGCAATTCGACCGTACTGCTGAAGAGAAGCTTGTTGAGGCAATAGCTGAAAAGCAGGGCGAAATTGCAACGATCACGATCCCGTTTAAGACTGTCACGATATCGGCGCCTCCCAAGCGACCGACTATCACAATAACCAAAGCTGGACCCATTCCATGTGAAAGCACTAAAGCCATCCCTTGGAACTATGGGCGAAAGTTTACTGCAATGGAGAAAAGATTAACCTGGCAAGCCCGCCGGTAGGGTCAGTTGATAACCTTATGGGGGCAGAGGGCATAACCCGCAGTGGTAGAATATTTGCGTCACCAGAAGTAGAGATTGAGAGAATTGCCAAAGGGAAAGGTAAAGTCGATGAAGGAGGACCTTCTCAAGAGAAGGAAAAAGGGGCTTTGACCAAGGATGTGGAAGAATTCATGAGATTAATCCGGAAGAGTGATTATAAAATTGTTGATCACCTGCAGCGGACGCCTTCCAAAATTTGGATTCTGTCATTGTTGCTTTGTTCCAAAGCTCATCGGAATGCTTTGCTGAAAGCTCTTGACGCTGCTTATGTACCACAGGAGATATCCGTTAATCAGCTCGAAGGAGTGATTGCGCACGTGAATGCATGGCATGGCCTTGGCTTTACAGATTTTGATTTGACACCCAGGGGCCGTAACCACAACAGTGTGTTGCATATTTCAGTTGAGTGTAGGGGCACTGCTATGTCTCATGTCCTCGTTGACACTGGTTCGTCCTTGAATGTGCTGCCCAAGAAGGAACTGTTGAAGCTAGACACCCGAGGCATAATCTGCACACCAAGTGACTTGGTAGTGAGAGCTTTTGACGGGACTAGAAGGTCCGTATTTAGGGAATTGACTTTCCTAATCCAGGTTGGTCCAGAGGTGTTCGACACAGTGTTTTATATTATGGATATACAGCCAGCTTATAGTTGTTTGCTTGGACGACCTTGGATTCACTCTGCAGGGGCTGTGACGTCTACGTTGCACCAAAAGCTTAAATATGTGGTCGGTGGAAGCATTCTCACCGTGTGTGGGGAGGAAGACATCCTGGTAAGTCACCTGTCATCATTCAAATATGTCAAAGTGGATGGCGAGATCCATGAGACATTATGCCAAGCTTTTGAAGGAGTACAGATCAGATACAAGTCTCCTGTCATAAGCAGTGGGCCAGAGGTGGCTATGTCTTCGTACAGAGAAGCCCAAGCAGCAGTTCAGGCCGGGGAGACCAAAGGTTGGGGTCAAGTTCTGGAGATTCCTGTTAAGCAGGATAAATTTGGTTTGGGATATCGCCCATCGTCGTCATCTTCATCACAGAGCGCGCCAAAGTTCAAAGGACCGATTGTGTTTACTCCAGGGGGAGTCAGTTTTGAAAGAATTAATGTTGTGTCTGACAGTGAAGATGGAGATAGTGACTGTGATATGGATTCATGGATCAAGCCCAGTGAGCCAGGACAAAGCCTATGCAACTGGTCTATTCAGGACTTTATTCAAGTGACAACAAAACAGTAATGCCTTGTTTTTTCGATTATTGTACAATCCTATGTCTTACCCGGGGCATAGTGATTTTATTTCAAGGCCTACTTGTTTATGTGTATGTTTTGCTTTAATTATCAAATAAAGGCGTTTTTCTCATGCAAATTTTGTGATCCCTGTTTTTCTGCTTTTTATTTTTAACAATAAAATGGCAATGTGGCTGTATGCTTCATTTGCATATCATTTTAAGCATTTAACCCTTTCTCTTGCAGGATCCATGTTTCAGATGACACTGATCAAGAACTCCCTATGAATCGCTTCGACTTTGACCACCTGATACTTCAAGCCGAGGAAGAGATTTTTGAGGGCGACGACTTACCAGAAGAGTTGACTCGTCTTTTGAGACAAGAAGAGAAAATCATTCTGCCTCATCAGGAGGATATTGAGGTTGTTAATTTGGGTTCGGAAGAAGTTGTCAGGAATGTCCGGATATGGGCTGCGCTGCAAAGTGATATCAAGCAAAGACTTGTTGAGATGCTTCGAGAGTATAGTGACATCTTTGCTTGGTCTTATGATGATATGCCTGGGTTAGACACTGATATTGTGGTCCACCGCTTGCCATTGCGTGAAGACTGTCCGTCGTTCAAGCAAAAGCTCAGAAGAACGAAACCAGATATGACCGTAAAGATTAAAGAGGAAGTACAGAAACAGTGAGACACCGGTTTTCTAGCTGTTACAACTTACCCTCCTTGGGTCGCCAATATAGTACCTGTACCAAAGAAAGATGGTAAGGTACGGATGTGCATTGACTATCGGGATCTGAACAAGGCGAGCCCTAAGGATGACTTCCCGCTTCCTCATATTGACGTGTTGGTCGACAACACTGCTCAATTCTCTGTGTTTTCCTTCATGGACGGCTTTTCAGGCTATAATCAGATTAAGATGGCGCCGGAGGATATGGAGAAAACAACTTTTATTACCCTGTGGGGAACGCTCTGCTACAAAGTGATGCCCTTTGGTTTGAAGAACGCTGGGGCAACATATCAGCATGTTATGATGACACTCTTTCATGACATGATGCATAAAGAGATTGAGGTCTATGTTGACGATATGATTGCCAAATCCCAGACGGAGGAAGAGCATCTGGTGAATCTTCTGAAATTGTTTGAGAGGCTTAGGAAGTTCAGGCTGAGGCTGAATCCTAATAAGTGCACCTTCGGGGTGAGATCTGGAAAGCTATTGGGGTTCATCGTTAGTGAAAGAGGAATTGAGGTCGATCCTGCAAAAATAAAAGCGATACAAGACATGCCAGCGCCAAAAACAGAGAAAGAGGTTTGTGGCTTTTTGGGGAGGTTGAACTACATTTCCCGGTTCATATCTCATTTCATAGCCACGTGTGAGCCGATGTTTAAACTGTTGAAAAAAGATCAGGCAATTGTCTGGGATGAAAATTGTCAAAAGGCGTTTGAAAGAATAAAAGAATACTTGCAGGAACCTCTGGTATTGATACCCCCAATAGCCGGAAGACCACTGATCATGTACTTGATGGTTCTTGAGAACAGTATGGGTTGTGTTCTCGGTCAACATGACGAGACTGGATGAAAAGAGCACGCGATCTATTACTTGAGTAAAAAGTTCACAGATTGTGAATCCCGTTACTCAATGCTCAAAAAGACGTGTTGTGCACTTGCTTGGGCTGCCAAACGTCTGAGATGATACATGCTAAACCATACCACCGTGCTGATTTCGAAGATGGATCCGATCAAATATGTCTTCGAAAAGTAGGCACTTTCAGGACGGATTGCCCGATGGCAGATGGTACTGACATAGTACGATATTCAGTATGTCTCGCAAAAGGATATCAAAGGTAACGTACTGTCAGAGTACCTGGCCGAGCAGCCAATCGATGATTACCAGCCAATGAAGTTTGATTTTCCTGACAAGGATATTATGTACCTAAAGATGAAAGACTGCAAAGAGCCGTTGCATGGTGAAGGTCCTGAACGGAGTTCCCAATGGCAATTGATTTTTGAAGGGGCTGTTAATTCATATGGAAGTGGAATTGGGGCAATCATTACGACCCCCCATGGGACGCACATCCCGTTCACTGCCAGATTGACATTTCCAGTTACCAATAATGAGGCTGAATATGAGGCGTGTATCATGGGTCTCGAGGAAGCTATTGATTTGAGGATTAAAAATCTTGATGTGTATGGAGACTCCGCGCTGATCGTGAACCAGATCAAGGGAGAATGGGAGACTCGTCAGCCTAATCTGATACCGTACATGAGTTATGCAAGGAGGTTGTTACCTTTCTTTGACCGAGTAGAATTTCACCATGTGCCGCAGGCAGAAAATCATATGGCTGACACTCTTGCGACATTGTCTTCGATGTACAAAGTTAACTTCTGGAATGAGGCTCCCAGAATAGTTATCTTTCGCCTTGATAGGCCCGCTTTCATATTCGCCATTGAGGAAGCTTCCGATGGCAAGCTGTGGTATTTTGATATCCAGAATTTCCTAAAGAACCAAGAGTATCCGACTGAGGCATCCAGCCGCGATAAGAAGACTCTTAAGAGATTGGCTGGCAATTTCTACTTGAATCCAGATGGTGTTCTGTACCGGAGAAACCATGATTTGGTACTATTGCGATGTGTGGATGAGAAAGAAGCTAATTTGCTTATGGAAGAGGTCCACGAAGGAACCTTTGGCACGCACGCCGGCGGACATGCTATGTCTCGAAAGCTATTGCGAGCAGGGTATTATTGGCTGACGATGGAAACAGATTGTTTCAAGTTTGCAAAGAAATGCTATAAATGCCAGATTTATGCAGACAAGATTCATGTGCCGCCGAGCCCTTTGAACGTTATGGCGTCCCCGTGGCCATTTTCCATGTGGGGCATCGATATGAGTGGCAAAATTGAGCCCACCGCATCCAACGGACACCAGTTCATCTTAGTAGCTATCGATTACTTCACCAAATGGGTTGAAGCAACGTCTTACGCCAATGTTACCAAGCACGTAGTAGCCCGGTTTATCAAAAAGGACATCATCTGTCGTTACGGCATTCCCGAAAGAATCATTACTGACAATGGTTCAAACCTGAATAACAAGATGATGAAGGAATTGTGCCAGAATTTCAAGATTGAGCATCACAACTCATCTCCCTATCGGTCCAAAATGAATGACGTTGTCGAAGCGGCCAATAAGAACATCAAGAAGATAGTTCAGAAGATGGTTGTAACATACAAATACTGGCACGAGATGTTGCCCTTCGCTTTACACGGTTATCGTACGACGGTACGCACATCGACCGGGGAAACACCTTTCTCATTGGGGTATGGTATGGAGGTTGTCCTACCATTGGAAATTGAGACTCCTTCTCTGAGAGTATTGCTTGATGTCCAACTTGATGAGGCAAAGTGGATTAAGAATACACTGAATCAGCTCAGTTTGATGGATGAGAAGAGACTTGCATCTATCGCATATGGTCGTTTGTACCAGAGCCAAATGAAAAAAGCTTTCGATAAGAAGGTGCGCCCTCGAAGCTTTTAGACAGGCGATATTATGCTAAAAAAGATTCTCCCACCACAATCAGATCACAGGGGCAAATGGACTCCCAACTATGAAGGTACATATATCATTCGAAAGGTCTTCTCTAGAGGAGCCTTATTGTTGTCCACCATGGATGGCGAAGATTTTGCATCCCTGGTGAACTCGGACGCAGTTAAAAAATACTTTTCTTAAAGAGACCCGCTGGACAGAAAAAGAAAGTCCATGCAAAACTGGGGCATCCCGGCGAACCAAAAAGAAAAAAGAAAAGGTTCGGGAAAAAATTAGGGATAAAATTGAAAAGATGTACACCCGCGAAGTTGAAAACCTGAAAAGGCGACTTCGGCAAAAAAGGGTATCCCGGTGAATTGAAAACCCACAAAAGGTGATTCAGGCAAAAGTTAGGGATTGAAAAAGCAAATGACTGCGGTTCGAGTTTGATATTGCATTGCTTAGTGGTTTGGGAGTACCTGAGGGTCGATTATCCAAGTCAATTTCTTTCGAGGACGGAGTATCGGGAAAGCGTCGGAGTCAGGCGAGTCATAGGAGGATCAGCTCATGGTGTTTGTCTGTACCACGTCGCCGACATGTATACAAATTTCTTTGTGCATCTGTACATATTTGTATTTGTTTTGTAACTTCCTCTTTTCAGGAGTTGCATCTGTTGTAAAAAATTTGCCTATTTACAGGCCCGTTATCAATAAACGCATACTATTCAGTACTTGATGTTTGTTTCTTGTTTTAACTTTCACCGTTTTGTTTGTGGAAAATGCTGATGTTTTTGATAAACTTGCACGTGCATAAACTTGCAGGCATCGGCCAATAATTGTTAAAACTTTGAATTAGCTGAGCAACTGTCACGGATATTGACCTGGATATTTCCTTTTGTATAGCAGATGGAAGTTGCATTTTTATCCCCACAAGAGTTGGATGCAGACTAGCAGGTAGTCAGGCAGATATGTGCATTCCCAGCTGTTGGTTGTGTGTACATTTAATCCCCAGTGAAGTCTTCACAGAGTATAACCAGATTGTTCTTTCTGTTCTCCAGCAGGTTGTCTTTCCTCCAATAGGTTGTTCATCCTCATCAGAGTTCGTAACTCCGGATTTGTTGAGCTATCCCCCAGCAGGATTGTTTCTTCCCCAAGCGGAAGTTTGGCTTCGTTCCTCCAGCATTTATTTTGCGGGAGCGCCCTCTTTGCATTTGCATCGTGCATAGAATCTACCCCAAACGCGTAGCATTTCCATGTCGTATGGAGCATTACGCCATTTCAAACATATGCATTTTGAAACATAAGCCAGGTTGGTTACCTCCTTGTTTTCAGGTGTTTTTCCCTGCAGGTATTTGGAATTCTTGTTCAGGATAGTCTTCGGATATTCGAATTTTCGACATGAGATGCGGGATGATAGCGTTCGTCCTATCATGTGTGTCCTCATTAGAGCTACTTGGTTAAGTTGCTCTTCTTCCCCAGCGGAGTTTTCCTCAGGTTGCTGTTACGTCAGCGTTTTAAACCTTTGAAGTCATTACCTGTTATCAAGGTAAATGTCTGACGGTTGATGTCAGAATTTCCCCAGTAGAGTCTTCCTCGGATGGCTGTTACGTCAGCATTAAAAAAATTTCATGATTATACCTTCGAGGTTGTTACCCATTTTTGTTCAAGATGGATGTCTGGCAGCTGACGTCAGAAATTCCCCGCAGAGTTGTTTATTCAAGTCTTCGGATGCTCGGTTCGCACTTTTATTTAGTGTATGCCCGTTTCTACGGAAATGGAAGGTCAGAGATATTGACAGTCCGCGCTTTTATTTAGCGTATGTCCGTTTCTGCAGAAATGAAAGGTCAGAGATATTGACAGTCCGCGTTTTTATTTAGCGTATGCCCGTTTCTGCGGAAATGGAAGGTCAGAGATATTGACAGTTCTCGCTTTTATTTAGTGTATGCCCGTTTCTACGGAAATGGAAGGTCAGAGATATTGACAGTCCGCGCTTTTATTTAGCGTATGCCCGTTTCTGCGGAAATGGAAGGTCAGAGATATTGACAGTTCGCACTTGTATTTAGTGTATGCCCGTTTCTGCGGAAATGGAAGATCAGAGATATTCACAGTTCGCGCTTGTATTTAGTGTATGCCCGTTTCTGCGGAAATGGAAGGTCAGAGATATTGACAGTTCTCGCTTTTATTTAGCGTATGCCCGTTTTTGCAGAAATGGAAGGTCAGAGATATTGACAGTTCGCACTTGTATTTAGCGTATGCCCGTTTCTGCGGAAATGGAAGGTCATAGATATTGACAGTTCGCACTTGTATTTAGTGTATGCCCGTTTCTGCGGAAATGGAAGGTCAGATATATTGACAGTACGCACTTTTATTTAGGGTATGCCCGTTTCTGCGGAAATGGAAGGTCAGAGATATTGACGGTTCTCACTTTTATTTAGTGCTTGCCCGTTTCTTCGGAAATGGAAGATCAAGGATATTGATATTGCGCTTTACGTAGTGCTTGTTCATTTCTTCGGAGATGGAAGATCGAGGATAATGTTTTGATATGGTCTTGTGACTCGTTTCCCACTTATTGTAGCGTATACTTGAAGATTGATTGTTTGGATTCAATGCCTGTGGCGTCACACAGGTGGTTGATGTCGAAATCAGGTTCTGTATCAGAGGATTGATCAGTTTGTTGCCGTGACAACCGGATTCAATTTTTTGGATTTTGTTCCCCAAGCGGTTTTCGCAGATTATTTCTTCGGTTAGAAAATTTTCAGGATCCTTGGTATTCAATCACCTTCTACTTTGATCGTCTAAAAAGTCGTTCGCTTTTCATCCAGTCAGGTCTAAGTCGCTTGAATAGGAGCAGTTGTTGCACCCCAAAATTTGCCTAACCTTTTTCTTACTTGGTTTATGTTTCTTTGCATTAGCATATCATTGATCTAGCATTTGCATAGCATAGAAATGTTCATTTAGCAAGGGATCAATTGTGGTTTATATCAAAAGGAGCCTATCTAGAGGTCTTATTCAGGCTTGAGAGGTCACCAAAGTCATCAGAAAGTGGGTTGTGCCTTTGAGAAGTTCAGATGCTTGTATGGGGTTCATCTCCTAACCTGAGGACCAATTGAAGACCATCAGTGGGTTATGGAGCCTTGGGCATGTATAGAGTATGGATAGAGCTCATGGAGTGCCTTGAGGGTCATGAGAGAGCTCAGTCAAGTCATTATGCCAAGTATGAAGAGCCACAGTTGAAGGTGTTGCAATTAGAGTTTTTGTCTGATCAACCTTGAGTCAACTATGCAATTGAAGAGGATTAAGACTCAATCTTAAGTCTTGGTGTTCATGGAAAGTTGTGTTGAGATACATTAGGTGATATTCCAAGATCAATCCAATAAGAAGTCAAAGTGTGAGGAGTTGCTAAATTAGGGTTCTCAGGGTAAAATCCCCTATTTAGTACCTGACTTTAAGACCACTTATCTCAAGATACAAGTTTCATCTCAACTTTTGGCCAACGTGAAACTTGTAAAGCATGTTTTTAGCTTTAATTTGAGTACTAGAAGTCCTAAATTGGATTTATAGAACTCAAGTTATGATCCAGACAAGTTACAGGTCATCAGATGAATGTGAAATTTGTTTGCAAAAGTCAACCAACTTCCGAGGAACTTTTGACATAGAAGGGTGTTTCTCCTCAACTTTTGGCCAACATGAAAGTTGTAGGTATTGATCTTAGCTTTCCAAATTGTAATAGATGTCTTACATCTAATTTGTATAACTCAAGTTATGAGGTTTATAAGTCAGGGGTATTTTGGGAAAGTGGGATTATAGGTCATTTGGCATTATAGGTCATTTTCACTATCTTGCACATCTCAAATGAAGTTTTGTCCAACACAAAATTTGCTCAATATGTGATTTTAACTTCAACCATTTATCCATGAGGCTTTGATTTGGTTTAGGGTAAGACTTGGTTTGAGAAATTTGACAAAAGGGGAATTTAAAGGCCTTTAAGTTGAAAATTTCAAATTAATTCATATGTGTTCAAACCAATGCAAGTGAGTGCTCATTTTGATCAGAAAAATCATTTGGAGCACAATGGCAATATTATAAAATTCATTTGAGGCATATTTCATGACATTTCACTTTGTTACTTCATGAATAAGTAATACTTCAAAGGTTGGTCATAGGATGGAATCAAGGACTCAAATTGATCCATACACTCTCCACAGTCCACAAAGAGTACAGAGGAAGCTTCTTGGAGAAGGAATTGAGGGAGAATCGTGTACACCATGATTGAATTTTCAAGCAAACGTAAAAAATTGGATCTCACTGTTTGGGCCTCCAATGGGCCTCCAAATCATCAAAGTCAATTCTATATAAGTTTAGAAGAAGGTTCAGTGCAAGGTTGGTGATCATTTGAAGCTGGAGCCAGAGATTGGAGTTGGAATTTCAAGATCAAAACTGAAAATCGTGTTTGGAGTTTGAGAGCTTTTCAGAGCAAATCAAGATATCCAATAGCTTTATCCTTCATCAAGGAACGATTCTGCATCATCTGGAAGCTTGAATCACAGTGGAAGTGCCTCAATTCGAAGCTACAAACCAGGTATGTATCCTTCAAAATTGCACTGATTCTAGGATGATCTAGCATATTTTAACATGTGGTTAAGCATTAGGAAGATGATCAGATGGTTTTAGGATAGAAACTTGGAGGTTTAGAGACAATTCAGGATACGACACCATTTCTGTTGAGGCTTGTAACTGCTTGATTTTGGAGTGTTAGCATGATCTAAATAGTTTAGGATGACCTGTGATGAATAAGGAGAAGATCTATGGCTTTGAATTGAAGTTTAGTGACACTTGAAGATTTGGCATATTTTCTGGTAGCTATCGTGTTTGAGAATCTAGTGAGAATTAGGAGAAATGGATATGATATTTGAGATCAGCATGAAAAACTGAGAAGATTGATGTAAGTTTGGTTCATTTTGGTGTTGGTTTCATAACCTGCAAATTTTGGCTCGCCGGAGAAGACGATGGCTCAGCCACCGGAGCCACCGTCTGGTTCATCTGAACATATTCCCTCCAATTCCAATTCAAACGAGGAAGACAATCCCTCAGCCATTGGATCTGCTTGAAACGAAGACTTTGTATTCTCATCCAACGCACACGATTTAATTTTAGAATTGAACTTGGACCAAGTCAAACGCTGCGCATCATTAATGCGCTAGCAGCCCCTGGTCCCTCAGATGCTTTGACTGAGTCTCTAGATCCAACGCTTCCCATTTTCTGGCATTTTATTTTTGACATTTTTGATTTTATTTTAATTGTTTTGTCATCTTTAATTCATAATAAATTCAATTTTGGTCAGAAAAATATGATAACAATATGTGCATGATCTAGATTTTATTTCTGATTTTTTGATATGCTTAGATTTTATTTTCATGCAATTTTCAATTTAATATGATTTTTTGCATTTTGTTTAATTCTTTAATTTTGGCATATTTCTTGATTTTCTTGCTAATTTTTGTATGATCAATTGGTATGGAATTTGAGTGAGATTTTTTGCTGGTTGCTAGTATAGAAATGCATGATCCCTTAGGAATTATTTCACAATTTTTAGATAAATTTAGGTTCTGTTTTGGATTAGGTTCCCATGACCTTCCATTTTAGGGTTCCCATTTGATACTTGGTGATGTAAGATTTCTTTGGTGCCTTTAAGCATAGTTTCAATCCTTGGTTTTTGTACCATAAGTCCCTAACACATGTAGGTTCCCTTAGAAAATTTTATAGGATTTTAGAAGTAGTTTTGGTATTTTAAATAGATTTAATACTTAGGCTAGTTTTAAGATGCTTTCAACCTAACACTTGCACTAGTTGAACTCCAGTGGTGGCCTTCAGTCATAATAGGTTTGCTAATCTTCTTTGATGGTGCTTTAGATACATAGAGGCTTCTGTTTGCTTGATTGTGGTGTTTGGTTTTGGTGTTTAGACCTCCTTTTAGTAGCTTTCTTTAAGCTTGTAAGAATTAGGGTTTAGGAAGAGCTTTAGTGTTGATTTCTCTTTCTTCAAATAAACATGGATTGCCTTGATTGCTTTCCATTCCCATCTTATGATTCAAGGTCCCTATGTGGAAGCCTCATCTTTCCTTTGGAAGGATGTGTGGCATTTCACAATAGGTAGAACCTTTGAGGATGCCTATCTCAGATGTATGGTTGAGTGCCATGATGGATTCCCTTGGTTTCCATCATGTTTCCCATCATCATGCTATCATCTTGATGTTAATTCTCTTCTCCCTTGGTGGATCCTTTGAAGCTTGAATATGGAACTTTCATTTCCTTCTCTTGAAGATGGTTTAGGCTTGAAGTTGATTGCAGACTGTTTGTTTGTTTTGCTGTTTGTCTGCTTTGCTTGTCTGTTGTTTTGTCTGCTGTATTTTATGATTGCTTTGTTGTTGCTTGTGTGACTGTATGATGTGTTGCATTAGACTAGGCCTCATGTAGAATATTCTAGGCCTAAGAGCATCCTAAAGGTTAAGCTGAGCTCCCTTTGCTTGTCTGCATTAGAGGTTGAGTCTGCCTCCCTCTGCTTGATTGTTATTGCTTGGCTTTGCTTGTTGGCTTAAGGTTGAGTCTGTCTCCCTTGCCTGTGTTGTGTGTTGCCTCTGGCTTGCTTGCTCTAGAAGTTGAGTTTGACTCCTTCTGCTTGTATTGTTGCATTGCATGCATTTTACTTACAGCTATTTCTTTACAGTATTTCTTTTGCTGTCGCTTTCCCTTGCCATGTTCCCCTAGGAACTCTGACTTCTCTTGTTCAAGAGAATTTATGACAGACATTAGGGTTCTAACCATGCATGATAAAATTAGGTAGTTCCCTCCTAACCTCAATCATAGGATCAACTTTGCATGACAACTCTAGGATTGGATCAGTTCCCCTTTAGTGCGTCTCTTTCTCTTCTCATCTTCAAACTAATCAAGATACAGTAATAAAGGTTAATTAATGTCGTACGCTACGAGCCTTAAGCTACTTGAGAAAGGGTTGTTGGAGAGTTTCTTTTCAACAGCTTGGATGTTTAGTATGGTACCCTTTGGATGACATGCGACACATTCACTCTCAGGTCATAGTCTCTAGTGCGATATTAGTTGCAAACATCCATAAAAAAACATTTCTTCTCTAAAAGACAGAAAACAAAGATCAAACATCTTTTTGTCCTCTTGGACCTGTAATCCTTGGAAACCCTTTTTCATAAGGAGAGTTCTGTTAACTCTCGGTTCTACCGCAAACGGTAAACGCCTAAGTCTCCGTCGAGCGAGCTGCATACACCAATTGCTGGAACCGTCTGTTAACCCTACTCGAATAAAAAACAGTTGAACAAACCTGTGTCCCTTTTATCCCGAACTACGTTTGCTCTAATCTTTCATGCCGTGTGAAAGTACGTAGGCACGAGACGCGATATCTTGGTGAGCAACCTTCCCGCGTAACCCGTAGTTAGGAGAACCACATTGACTCTGATTTCTCATTCCAGATGAGAATACGTAGGCATAAAGTGCGACGCTTTGCCGAGTCATTTTATTTTCTTTTTAGACCAACCTTTTAGCGTAGATAGATATAACCAACCCGTCAGATAAACACAACAAGCATGGATCCCATCGAGTACGATGAACGTGAGGGGTGCTAATACCTTCCCCTTGCGTAACCGACTCCCGAACCCAGACAATGGTTGCGATGACCTTGTCTTATACCTTTTCGTCAGGTTTTTCCGATCATTTCCTTTCCCTTCCCGTGGGATAAATAACGAAAGGTGGCGACTCTTCTATTTTGCCGGCACCTTATTTTCGCAGTAGCGACACTCCCTACATGGGCTCCGACCTCTAGGACTTTAACGGGACAACAACGAGGCCATAGGGATACGTGGAGCTCAATGTCACCTTCAGGGAAAAGGAAACGGCCAGGGAAATCAACATCCGTTTTCTGGTCGTCGAATGCCCATCTCTGTATAACTGCATCCTGGGCAGGACGACACTGGCCGAACTAACCGTGGTGCCATCGACCGTCCACCTGAAGATGAAGTACTACACCAGGCTGGGATTCGTCGTCACCCTCAACGGGGACATAGAAGCTGCCCGAAGGTGCTTTGAAGCAGCAATTAAGGGCCTTAGCACGATCGGTCCTGCGCCCAAGGCCACTAAGCCCTCCCCCGTCCAGGAGAGAAAACCGAAGGATCACGTCGACGTCGTAGACCTCGACTGCCGTTTCGACGAAGAGCCAGACCACGAGGACAAAGCCGGTGACACTCCTCCAGCCACCAACGGGCAGCCTATCCACCCAACGTGCCCCATTCCAGACGGGGACTTCGAGACCATAACCCTCGGAGCAGACGCAACAAGGACCGTGAAGATTGGAACGGGGCTACCCGATCTGGCGAGGAAGCAGTTGAAGGCCTACCTCCGGGAGAACGTCGACCTCTTCGCCTGGAGCGCCGCAAAGATGCCCGGACTCGAGCCTGAGGTCGCCTGCCACCAGCTCTCCGTCAACCCGGCCACTAAGGCCGTAGTATAAAGTAGGCGTAGGCAGTCCCCCGAAAAGTCGGCGGCTGCTGAAAAAGCTGTAAAAGACCTCCTAGAGGCAAATTTTATTTCGGAAGCCCGATATTTAACCTAGCTGCCCAACATTGTGTTAATCAAGAAATCCAATGGAAAATGGAGGATGTGCATTGACTACACAGATCTCAATCGAGCATGTCCTAAGGATGCCTATCCCCTCCCTAACATTGACAAGCTCGTCGACAACTCGGCGGGTTTCAAACTATTGTCCTTCATGGATGCATACTCAGGGTACAACCAGATCCCCATGGTTGAGGCCGACAAGCAGAGAACGACATTTATGACCGAGTCGGGAAACTACTGTAACGCCCATTTTAATTATTTGAGAAGTTGCGGTCTTTAATATTAATATATTATAAATGATAATGATAATAAATTAATAATTAATAGTAATGTTAATATTATTATTATAATTATTATTATCATTATTATTATTATTATTATGGATATTAATATTATGAGGATTTATATTATTGGAATTAATTTGGAATACAAGAAAATACGATTTTCTTTATTATTTGGGATTAAGGGCAAGAGTGGCATTTAAAAAAGAATTGAAGAGAAAGAAGCACGATCAAAGGAAGGAGAAGCAAGGACACGGTAAAGTGAAGCAAGCTTGAGCAAGAGGAGGAAGAAGATCAAGCTGTTGGAATTTGCGGATTATCATCGATCAAGCTGCTTATTGAGGTAAGAGGGGAGAAAATAGGTGAGAAATTGGTAATGCATGAATAAGGGTAGTTGGGGAGTCCTTAACCCCATAGGTTTTGATGATGATGAATTACATGATGATGATTGCATGTGGTTGATTAAGTTTCTGATTTTTCTTGTCCATGGTGGAATCATTGCATTTAATTTTTGATGATTGTTTGAGTGAATTGGATATTTCGGAGTAGATTAAGGTTTTAAGCCGAAAGTGGATTAATCGGCAGAAGTTGATGTTTTATCGGATGATTTTAGAATTAGTTGGGTAGAATTTATGTAGAATGCTAAGTTGAGGTTGTTGGTACTGATCTAGAGAGAATTTGTTGAGTTTTGAGCTGCTATTGAGATTCTGCACAGTGGGATTTTTCTGAAATCGCAGACACTCGCTAGCTCATCGCTAGCCGAGTGAGTAGCGAGCATTCGATAGGTTCTCGCTAGGAGAGCTAGGTCGCGATCCATTCCAGTAGCCATTTTTTTGTACTCGCTAGCAGTTTCTCTAGGCGAGTGGTGTAGCGAAGGATTCGCGAGGCGAAGTCCCAGCGAGGTGGTAGCGAACACTTCCAGTAGCTCAAAAGTGTGATTCGCGAGCAGGTTCGTTAGGCGAACGTATAGCAAGCGTTCGCTAGGAGCTCGCGTAGCGAGCAAGGTAGCGAATGTAGCAGGATTTTGTTTTATTTGAGCTGTGTTCATCTGATGTTGATGATTGTGATATGTTTGATGTACAGAGATAGTGCAAGGATGCTGGGCGTATGTTGAGTGTTATAGGGTTGTTTTGCCGATATCTAATGTGATTAATTCGATTGATTGATTGTGTGATATATATATATATATATATATATATATATATATATATATATATATATATATATATATATATATATATATATATATATATATATATATATATATATATATATATATATATATATATATATATATATATATATATATATATATATATATATATATATATATATATATATATATATATATGCGATGTATGATGATGGATCAGTAGGATCGTGTACACCTTGTTTTCTTGATGGTTGTATGTTGTATAATGATGGATCAGTAGGATCGTGTGCACCTTGTTTACTTGATGATTGTGTGTTGTATAATGATGGATCAGTAGGATCGTGTGCACCTTGTTTGCTTGATGTTTGTGTGTTGAATGATGATGGATCAGTAGGATCGTGTGCACCTAGTGTGCTTGATGTTGGTGTATGCATATCATGATGCAAGATGGGATCAGTAGGATCGTGTTGCTCCCTTGAGGAGGGTTGATGGCCAAGTGTCCATCGGCGATTGCGGAGTTGAATCGTTGCTCGGTTGGAGTGTATGCGATTCACCCGTAATCGTGGTAGGGATAGATTGTTGCTTGGATGAAGTGTATGCGATCTATCCTGAGATTTGATTATATATGCTCAAGAGGAGCGTGGTAGGGATAGATCATTTCTCGGATGGAGTGTATGCGATCTATCCTGAGTTTAAGTCGGTACCGCATGCATGTGTTGAGTTGCATTTGTGCATTATTGTATTGTGTGGTTGATGATTGGACAGTGGGTCGTGTATGATGATTTGTGGGGTGATGATGTATTTATTTACTGCCTTTATTTCATGTAAATATTTACCTTTATATTTCGATCATGTTTTCTCACCCCTTTGCTGTTGTTGTGGTCTGTGCTTCTTCAGAAGTACAAATAATCCAGGTGTTTAGCTAGCTTGGATTGTGGCGAGTCAAGTCGTAGGGATGCTCTGATACGTAACACGGGGTTTCTGGGAGTTATTTATCTGTTTGATGATTTGTTTATACTCCATGTCGTATCATGTTTTGATGATGGATTCTATTGATGATGTTTTGTATATTTTGGGTTGATGGTCGAACATGATGTATGAGATGATGTACATATATGTATATATGTTGTGACAAATTTCTTTTCCGCTGCTTATTTTGAAAATCTTTTAATGAAATGTTTTGTGGAAATTTTTGTGAAATGTAATATCCCACTTTTGGAAGAGAAACTCTGATATTTTAATTGATTTATTCGCATTTTATTAAATTTGGGAAGTGGGGTGTTACAACTACTACTACAATATAATGCCTTTCGACTTAAAAAATGTCGGCGCCACCTACCAACAGATGATGAACAATGTCTTCCGATGAGAGATCGGCGACATGCTCGAGGTCTACATGGACGACATGATTGACAAATCCTACACGGAGGTCGACCATACGGTGCACCTCAAAAAAGTCTTCGAGACGGCAAGGAGTTGCAGGATGCGATTCAACCCAAAGAAGTGCACCTTTGGGGTATGCGCGGGGAAGTTCCTCGGGTTCTACCTGACCGAACGGGGAATTGAAGCGAACCCGGAAAAATGTCGGGCCTTCTCCGAGATCGCAGCGTCGAGCACGAAGAAATCGATACAGTCCCTCAATAAGATGCTCGCACCGTTGTCCCGTTTCGTCACCAAATCCGCGCAACACGCCCTCCCGTTCTTCAAACTACTGAGGAAGGAGGCCGCGTTCGAATGGACGAAGGAATGTGAGCAGGCCCTCCTCCACCTCAAACGTGTCCTATCAGAACCGCCCGTCCTGACGAGGCCCGAGGCCAGGGAAATCCTCTACTTGTACTTAGCCGTATCAAACGAGGTTGTTAGCACCATGCTGATCCGAGAAACCCTTGAAGGGCATAAACCAATATACTTCACGAGCAAGGCCCTCCACGGCCCATAAGTGAGGTATCAGCAGATCGAGAAAGTCGCCCTGGCCCTCACCAACATGGCCAGGAGACTCCGACACTACTTCCTGGCCCATACCATCGTAGTCAGAACCGAGAAACCTATCAAACAACTGCTCGGTCGACCCGACATGGCCGGACGCATGCTGAAATGGTCGTTGGAACTCTCTGAGTTAACATCGTCTACAAAGGAAGGAAAGCGCTCAAGGCACAATTTTTGGTCGATTTTGTCACCGAGATGACCCCCGCAACAGAGCCAACCCCGGGGGCACACAAATGGACCATCTTCGTCGATGGCGCCTCAAGCCCCTCGGGAAGCGGCACGGGGATCATCCTCGAAAATGAGGAAGGCGTCGTCGTAGAAGTCTCCCTGACACTGGCCTTCCCTACGACAAACAACCAGGCAGAATATGAAGCCTTCTTGGTCGGACTCCGCCTGGCAGAAGATCTCGGAGCCAAGGAAATCAAAATCTTCACGGACTCCCAGCTGGCCGCCCTGCAGGTCCGAGGCGAATACCAGGCGAAGAACGACGACCTGGCCGAGTACTTAGCCCTCATAAGGGAACGGATGAAGAGTTTCGACTCTGTGGAAGTACAAAACGTGCCTCGCGAGTAGAACACTTGGGCGGACATCCTCTCAAAGTTGGCGAGCACCAAAAAGAAAGGCGGACACAAATTCGTCGTCCAGGAGATCCTCGCGCAGCCAAGCATGGAGAGGGCTAAAACGCTGCTCGACGTCAACGTCATTGGGGACGCCAATTGTTGGACGACGCTAATAAACACCTACCTCAGCATGGGGGGCCTCCCCGACGATGCTAAGAAGGCCAGTACAGTCAAACGACGATCCTGCTCGTACGTTCAGCTCGACAACAAACTATACCGAAGGGGCTTCTCGATTCCCCCCCTCAAATGTGTTGACAAAACCCAAGCATCGGCCGTCCTGCAAGAGGTACACGAATGCATCAACACGCAGCACCTCGGAGGACGATCCTTGGCGAGGAAATCCTTATGGGCTGGGTACTACTGGACGACGATGCAGGAGGACACGAAGGAACATGTCAAGAAGTGCGACATGTCAGCGAGCTCAAGTCCCTATCCTCCCCTTGGCCATTAGCCTGGTGAGGGATGAATATCGTCGGTCCGTTCACCCTAGACTCTTATCAGAACAAGTATCTGATCACAAAATGGATCGAGGCCGAAGCTCTCGCCAAGATGACGATGCACAATATACTCTATTTCTACAAGAGGAACATCCTCGCCATGTTCGGCGTCCTGCTCGCCATAGTCACTGACAATGGGACACAGTTCACCGACAGAAACTTCCGGGACTTCGTTACAAAACTCAGAACCAAGCACCATTTCACTTCGGTCGAGCATCCACAAACGAACGACCAAGCCGAGGCCGTGAACAGAGTGATCCTCCGAGGACTGAAATGAAGACTCGGCGACACCAAGAAAGGATGGGTCGAGAAGCTCCACAGCATGTTTTGGGCCTACCGAACAACGCCTCATTCGACCACCGGGGAACCCCATTCTGACTCACGTACGGAACTAAGGCAGTAATCCCGGTGGAAATAAGAGAGTCGTTCAGAAGGGCCGAAGCCCCCCTCGAGGAGGAAACCAACGACGAGGCTCTCTGGGAGGAGCTCAACCTAGTCGAAGAGATTCGATTGGGAGTAGCTCTCTGCGAAGCCACATTGAAACAAAAAATCGCCCTTAGCTACGATAGCAAAGTCCTAAAGCGCGAATTCCAGGTCGACGACCTGGTCTTACGGGGAAACCAGAAGGACTCGCACGAGGGAAAACTTGGAGCAAATTAGGAAGGTTCCTATCATGTCTGGGACAAGACGGAGCACGGGGCCTACTACCTCGAAAATCTACACGGGGACCAGATAGCTCGATCATGGAACGCTGAGAAGTTAAAAAAGTACTACAGTTAAACACTGCCCGCGATGTCACGCATCGCGACCACAGGAGCGCGACACGGTACGATCGCGTCTCCTTGAAATCAACGAGATAGCAAGCCTCTGCCTTTGTATGCGCGGACAGAATGCTCTGCTCGACGGAGGATCCCTCGATCGAGACTCTCCGCCTCAGTAGCATGATCGGCAGAACACCCAGCTCGCGATGGGACGTTCACACCGCGGAGATAACACCCTACCGTGGTCCACCCCCATAACCGACCAGGTAACCACACCGGTCATCCGGCCAGTTCCCTACACTACCGGACACAAAATTGTCAAGCTACCACTCCTAAACATACAAAACAAAACATACATTGCAGGCATACAAACATGAGTAAATAACCGAGCACACACAAACACTTAGAAGAAAATTGAATTCCACAAGACGGGCACAAGCCCGACTGTCAAAGTTTACACAAGTAGGGCACGCAGGCCGACAAAACAAAAAGGGGGCACGCAGGTCGCCATCCCTAATCTAGGTGGTCCTCCCCATCTCTGACAGCGTGGTCCTCTTCCCCGTCCTCCGAGCCTCCGGACGCAACGACACGACCATCCTAGATCTGATGGAAGGGACCAACCCCGTCAGTCACCAAGTCGAAGCCTGAATTGATGAGCCGAAGTTGGTCGAAAACACTCTTCAAGCCCACCTCGACAGCTCCCAAGCAGTCCTCCTCCAGCTGACGGATCTTATCCACAAGCTCCCGACGAGACACCATCAACCGCTCCTCTTTAGATTCTCCCCCTCGACTGCTGGCTTCCCCGCATCGTGGATTCGCCTGGCCGACACAGTCATAGTCGGCTCGATAGAGCGACGCGCCCGACGCCCTTCGCTGCTTAAGTCATAGCTCGCTCGACCGCGAACAACGACTTGGGGGATACTGTTCTGGATTGGGCTGACGCTTAACCCACCATCGAGCAGGCCTAAACCCCACTGGATTTGGACCCAATAGGACCTCACAGATGGGCAGAAGATCTGTCGGGCACAACATCTTCCCCCGTCGGGCACAGGCCAAGAGTCGTCGGGCAGGACCCTCATAGCTGTCCGGCCAGCCTCTTTCTCTCCCATCATCTAGCAGAGCCTAGCCTGCCCGGGGAGCTCCTCAGACCTTTCCCGTGTTCTCTACGTGTCCCCCACGAGCACAGACAAGCGAGGACGCGCTAACCTTCCACCTCCTCGACCTAATTGCCCGACAAGACCGAGGTTCCCGCGCTCCCCGCATCCTCGACAAGTCAGACCGACACAAGTCCCGCGAAGGACCCTCCTCGCGCATTCTTCCTCCCTAGCACAGTACCATCAACTCCTCGCTCCTTCACTTTGGAGCTACGACTTGGGGGGGCTCCTATTCTGGACTGGGCTCAGGCCTGCCCATCCGTCGGGAAGGCTCAGCCCAACGCTATTTGTGGAAGACCCAAATTGCCCAGTGTCGGGCACAGGTTCTCCCGTCGACCAGACAGTTCCATCGTCGAGTAGGACAGTCCCTCCGTCGGGCAGGACAACACATCTTTTACACGTTCTCCATGTGCCCCTTCCGCACGGACACGTCATCAACCAATTACCCACCTCCGAAAGAGATGGTCAACCCACCTTCCGGAGATCACGAAACAGTTGAACTAGGCCGAAGACCACGTGCTGGTCTTTACTATGCCACGTAAAGCCCTAGCAATCACCTGGGTTGGGCCTGACAATCCAGCCCAACACAAGTGACAGTTGGCCATGCGCTGGGGTCTCTCTATAAATACCCTCTTTCACAAGAGGGTCAGGTATTCTCTTCTTAACCTCTTTTCTGTACTTGCTCCACTCTGATCCATTACTCACTTTGACATCGGAATGTCTTGCAGGTACACCCCCTCCTCTTTCATACCTCTGGTGAACATACAGCAGATCAACGACGCGTAGTAGGTCACTGACTCCCTTCTGGTCAGGTCAGATCAATATATATATATATATATATATATATATATATATATATATATATATATATATATATATATATATATATATATATATATATATATATATATATATATATATATATATATATATATATATATATATATATATATATATATATATATATATATATATATATATATATATATATATATATATATATATATATATATATATATATATATATATATATATATATATATATATATATATATATATATATATATATATATATATATATATATATATATATATATATATATATATATATATATACACTCCAGTGAGAACACTCTACTATTGTGAGAAAAGAAAACAAATAATTACAATCGTAAGATTTTAAAATTTTTTCTGTCATTATACATATAACTCTATAATATATTTTATTATCAAAAGCATTAAAAATATATAATCAAATAATATATTATATTATTAAACATATTCATAATTATTTTAAGAAAAAAAATAACATCCTTCTTTTTTTTAATATTTCTTTTATGTTAGTCAATAAATTTTTTAAATAAACCTCAATTATTCACAATTGTTTTTATTTATTTCAATAATAAACGGTATTAATATTTGAATTTATATTATATACTTCTTAAATATATAAAAAAAATAAAGTTTAAATTCATTTAAATTTATTATTATTAAACTTAACCCTGTTTTTTTTATACCTATATTTACAAATGCGTCTTTGCTGAAACAATTTTTGAGACATGGAGCTATAGAAATTTGAAGTATTTTGGTAAAGATGTTGGTAGTAGCAATATATGCCCTAAAATGATTAACGTTTATAGGTGTTGAATGAACCCAAAACTTAAAAAACATATTGCTAGGTGTCGAGGATTTGTTTGTGTAGCTTAGTTTCTTGATCTGCTTGATCCTTTAGGATCACTGTGTTTGCACTTGTTTTTGGTTGTGAGTAAAGTTTTTCGATCAAAATATTTAAAATATATATATATTTTAATCAAATAAACTAAATATACAATATATACATTTAAGTGGAATAAAAACGCAAAGCAAGCAATATGATCCAATGGTTAAGGCGCTAGACATGGGACGGAAATAAGACTTGAGTCCTCTATGTTTCAAAATTTTAACTTTTAGTCCAAGTCCTCGTTTAAAAATTTTGATATTTTAGATATTAAAATTTCAAATCTTAAAAAGTTAAAAAAATAAAAGTCACAATTAATAAAAAAAAAACATATACACTGAACAATCCATAACATAAAAGGAAATTAAAAAGTAAAAAGATATCTATTACATCATTATTTTTTATAACCAATTTTTTTAAGGAATCAAAAATAAGAGAACCTTCCTAAGATAGAGAGTGAATCTAAACCTTTTCATCCAGGAGATTTTTTAAAAATCTTTCATATGGCATGAGGGAAAATATATATTATCCAAAAAAAAATCAATCAACGCGTCAACTAGACATTTTTTTTTTCATATGACAAGATTAATTTTACAACCATAGAGTATAAAATAATATAATTTTCATATGACAATATTAATTTTACAGGGTATAAAACAACAAAATATTCATATGAAAATGTTAATTTTACAAAAAAGATATATTATAAGGGTAAACCAGAATTCGCCTATATGGTATAGGGTAAAATATTAACTATAAAATTAATAATAATACCAAAATAAAAGGGTTAATATCTATTCTCCCCATGTCATATGGACGATCTTTGAAAGATCCTATGTAAAAATAAGTTTGATTTTGTTTCCTAATATTTGAAGATTTATTTATTTTGGCCCCTCATGAGACCTAATCATCAGAATTTTTGAGGTGACACGTTTTTTTTTTTTTAATTTTAATTTTTTTAATAAAATGGAAAGCTTAGTTGTTTTTTCTTAAAAAATTTTAAAATCTAGGTTGGCTCCAAATACAGGATTCAAACATAAATTTTCTCCTTTAAGGACAAGACAATTGTACCAATAGGCTACACCTTTCGTTGTGATTAATAATTCTTTCAATTATATTTATATTCAACTTCATCATCCTCCAGTAACATTCCCTTATCAATCTTTCTATAACATCATCATTCTTCCTGATCGTACCTGATCAGAAGAGATCGCTGGTCTGCTACGCTTCTGAGCTGTCGGACTGTTGATTTGACGGACGAAGGGGTGTACCTGAAACACACTCTGATGCCAAAGTAAGGGTCGAACAGAGTGATAACGAGTACAGAGAGAAATGAGTAAGAATTAGATTACCTGACTCTCTAATGGAAGAGGGTATTTATAATGAGCCCCCAGCGCAGGGCCAACGGTTACTATGCGTTGGACTGGGCTGTCAGGCCCAACGCTGGTAACTGCTAGGGCTGACGTGGCGTCGTGAAGATCAGCACGTGGTCTTCGCCCTAGTGTAACTGTTTCGTGCTATCCGGGAGGTGGAAGACCAAATAATCAAGGCACATATAGTTACCTGATAACGTGTCTCCGCGTAGGAGACACGTTGAGAACGTGGAGGAGGTCAGAGGAGCTTCCCGAGCTGGATGGGTTCTGCCCGACAGTGGGGCAGAAGAGGGGCGAGTCAGGCAGTTATGAGGATCCTGCTCGACTGTCATTGGTCTGTGCCCGATGGGAGAAGATGTTATGTTCGACAGGTCTCTTCCCGACGATGAGGTTTTATTGGGCCTTCCAACCTAGTGGGGTTTGGGCCTGCTCGACTATGGGCCAAGCATCAGCCCAGTCTAGAACACTTCCATTTCTTAATCATCTGACTCATCAAACTCTATGTAACATTCAACACAATATTTAAACATGTTACTATCGTTGTATCAAATCCAAAAGAAAATTTCACTGCATTGTCTTTGGTATCAACAACATTTGTTGCTATTGTTTACAATCGTGTTCATGACATCACTTTCATCCACGTCATCTTATTTCTATCAACAATAATGCCAACAACAGACACAAAATTGTTGGTGTTTTATATGGTCTTAGAAGGTGTTTTAGTTTTTCATCTTGCTCATTATTCAGGCTAAAATGAGTAAAGAGTATCCAAGTTAATTTTTCTATCACACATTATATCAAACACCTTATGTGCACATTCAAAATCACCACCACTCTCACCATCTTTCACAAACATATCAATCAACTCACAACCAACACAAACATGAAAATCAAAGTAAACTGTCTTCAAAACAAATTCAAACAAACTCAACTTAGTTAAAAAAACTCGAATTTAAACACTAAAACCCTCAAATTGAAGCTGTAAAGCAATATTCATTAGGAAAAAAAATCACATTTTAGAAAAGTGATTCAATAAATATTTGAAGAGCTTTGGAGAAATTTCTATTGTTATGAAGAAATTTGACCAAATGAGAGTTGTTGTTCGGATGCAAACTTTGGGGAAAAAAACCTATCACATCAAAGATTCTGATGACTAGGTTTCATAAAAGGCAAAATAAAAGAGTTTTTATTTACTGGAGAATTAGTATTAATCAAAATAAAAATTAAGAAACTTGGTTACCAAAATAAAAGTTTACCCCATTACCTTAATAACAATAATAAAATTATGCGCCAATTTGGGAATTTTTTTTAATATAACCAACTAATTCAAAAAAAAAGCCAAACAAATCAAATTTTCAATTAATTTCTCAAAGTGGCCACATTTCAACCTTGTGTCGCCAAATCATGTGGCGAATCAGGCCAAAAAATAACCAAGTCGCCAATTGGTATGGCGAGTCCTCTCATGGGCTGAACTGAGTCGCCAATCCAAATGGCGAGTCAGCCCAATTGAATTTTTTTTTTTTCGTTTTGCCTTATTTAATTTGTTTATGATTTTTTTATTTTTTGGTTTTTATAATTTATAATAAAAACTTTTCTATTTAATTGTTTCATATTTTTAGTTTCTTTTTATTTGCTTTTATTTTGTTTTTTTATATTTTTTGTTTTATGTGATATATTTAAATTGATTTAGTTTTAAATGATATTTAAAATAATAAATATATCAGTGATATAGTTTTAAAATATATTTTAAATATATTTGTGATTTAAAATAAAAATTGATTTAAATTGATTTAAACAATAAATATAGTATTTAAATTATAAATATAGTTGTATATAATTTTAAAACATAATAAATATACATAGGTATAAATTTTAAAACATAATAAATATATGATTAACATATATTTTTAAAACATAATTTGTATATAATTAAATATATAAATTTAAAATATATAATAGTAGGTCACATTTGAATTTTGATATTTTTATATATTTCGTTGAAAAATCTTGGTATTTGTTGAAAAAAAGTATATAAATTTTGTAAGGGTATTTAAGACATATATATCATATGGGGCACGTACTATTTTATTTTTCTATAAATACGACTGCAAATACATATATTTTTCCACAACATTGTATACCAAAAGACTGAAGTCTTAACAATTTTGAGTGGAGTGGAGTCTAAAATGTTTGCATTTCTAAATCAACATTCTTCGTCGTCGTCATCAGCATCGGAGGAACCCTTTCCAACATTTCCTCTAATGAAAAGAAATGCCCTAGTTTATTTTTCAGCAACAAAGCCTCCGATTAAGGTGCTCCTGTGGAATACGCAGACGTTGGAGCATTTGCATAGGGAACTGAACCGCTGGCTAGAAGGAGATATTGCTCCAGGAGAAAAGATTAGGAAAATTGAGAGGTTGGTCGAGGAGGTTGAGAGAAACGGAGTTACTCGTGAATGGAGAAAAGTGGAAAATGACGATGGTGTCCTTGTGATGATGTTAACACCAAAGAAGATAACGTTGATGGTCGTGATATCGTAGACGCCTTGGTGCATTGTTCTGTTTTATGTCTTTATGTTGTTGTTATTTTCGGAATGTTGTTGTGATATTAAATTATGTTTGTTTAATTTTTGTTGCTTGCTAATTGTAATCGGTTAAGTATGCTTTAAATGAAACGAAATTTGCTATTGATTTAAAGGGACACGGTTACATATGAAACTATGATCTGATGCTTGATCCTATGTTAGGATATTTTGTACGATTGTGTCCTGGTTGCCGACACGAACTACATAATCTTACCATCTTGTTTGTGGTATCAATCTCCATTCGAATGCGCGTGCTGTTAGGGCGACCCTTTTTCTTTCTTCGTATCAAGTCATTATGCCAGACAATTCCGCCTTTGTATTGAGGTCAATAGTCCTCCTTTGCCACCACCTGAAAGCTACATGTGTAGACATTGCATAGACTTATCACTTGGTGAACTACAGAAAGAAGGTTGTCTGGGTCCTGGCGCGCCTTCGAACATGCTGCTATAACATGAGAGTAAGGCATACGAAATGTCTGAAACTTCCCACAATCACACCATCTCCTATCTAGTTCAACACGGTAACATCCCTTAAGCCTTCCTTCGTTGTGATCAATCGACTCGGCAACACTGAACCAACCTTTATTACGGTCAAAGATTGTGACCATATGCGTGTTGGCTTTGCAACTTCGTCTTTCATGAATGTTGTTGAACTATCACTATACAGTTGACCAGATTGTAATACTGAACCCCACTTCGTACGTCTGCTATCAAAGAGTGCGCCTAGCCTAAAATATGTTTCCTTTACCAAGGCAGTTATCGGTAGGTTTCAGATTCCCTTGAAAACAGAATTCATTAATTCAACGAGGTTAGTTGTCATGTGGCCCCATCGCACCCCATTGTCGTATGCTCGTGTCCATTTCTCTTTATCAATGTTATCAATCCATCTTAATGAGTCCGTGTTTGTTAGTCTGATCTCGTCAAGGTAGTGTTTGAATGTGGGCTCTGTTAGGGCATATCCTGCGTTGACAACCTTCTTCCGCAGTGTTTTGTCTTTGATTTCCCGCATGAAATTTTGGGCGATATGTCTTATGCAATACACATGGGTTGAGGGAGGATCCTGCCAACCGTTATCAAGGTTATTATATGCACTCTCGATAGTTGGGTGTCTATTAGAGATCAAACATAAGTTAGGTTGGGGAGAAACGTATAGGCAGATATTTTTTAGGAAAAAAACTCCAACCTCCGACAGTCTCCCCTTCAACTATAGCGAAGGCAATTGGAAAAATGTTGTTGTTCTCGTCCTGTGCCACAACCATGAGTAGGGTGCCCTTATATTTCCCGTATAACCATGTCCCGTCAACTTGAATTATAAGTTTACAATATGCAAACCCTTTGATGCATGGTTCAAACGCCCAAAATAGTTTGTGAAAAATTCCATTTCCACCAACCCAAGTCCCGTCAGGTGTACACGCTGGCATTGTCTCCAATATGGCAACAATCCCTGGAGAGTATTGTTTTAGAGCCACCAAGAATTTTGGAAGTTTCTTGTACGACTCCTCCCAATTTCCAAACACCCTTTCAACCGCTTTAGTCCTAGCAATTTATGTTTTTCGGTACGAAGGAGTGTAATTGTACCTTTGAACCATATGTGCAATTATGGTACTCACCTTCAAAGACGGGTTGTCGCTAATGAATGACAGTATCTCATTACAAATCAATTGAGAGCTGAGTTTGCGATGGTCCTGCATCAGATTCGAGATTATACAAGTATGGGCTGGACCTATTGACCCTATCTTCCAGGAATCACTTCTCTTCCTGAAATACGCTGTTAATCGGAACGGGCACACCTCGTTACGATAGTAGATCGTATACCGAGTCGGATTTGTTCGATCGACTCTATAATCGGCTGACAACTCCATGTGATATTGTTTAATTACCCGAACACAATCTTCTTTGGTACGAAACTCGTCACCCTCTTTTAGTTGCCCTTCTGTTGCGTAGTTGGGGTTGTAGAAAAGATCCATTGAGGGTTCATCGTCACCTATGTCGAGAGTTGTCATGTGTTGAGATGGGCAATAAACATGGCCGGATGGAACCCCCTCTTTGTTGTTGTTCACCATCTCGTCAACAGTGACTTCAACTGCTTCTTCTTCTTCATCAATGACATTGACTTCAGCGTGTTCCTCATCAGATTCGCAAAAAACATGAGAAGAATCAATTTATTGAGACAGTTGTTGTTGTTGTAACATAACATGTAACACGATATCTGAGAAACCAGAATACCCGTGATTGCAGAACATGTCACGCACATCTTCATCGTCTCGAACCTTTAAGGGGAAAAAATTGCATTCATCATGCTCGCCAAAAAACACTGGATTTTTGTATATTATTTGGCCAACTAGACCATATTGCAGTTTTTTTTTGTAATCTTGACTTTAAGTGCAAAAATTTTGACCTTCTTTCAATTAAAAATCTCATAACATCAGTGTTTCTGAAATTGTAATCGCCTATGTGACATTCAAAAACTTCACTGTTAAGATGTGGACTAATCATGTATTGTGGTGTTTGAGACATGACAGAAATTGTGTTTGGAAAAATTGTTTTACTAATTGATATGATAATAATATAGATCTATCTACTGTATTAATAACAATTTGGTGAGTTGCATGACAATACAAGACAAGACAATACTTTGTACGCCACAGTGAGTTGTATGACAAGACAATGCTCTGCGCGCCACAGTCAGCATGCTTGACAAGACAACACACTGGCTACCATCTGCACTCTGTCTATTGTAAACGATTCCCTGCATGCCTGTTTACTGTGAATTTTGGTAAACAACCGCTAGTCTATCAATTTAGGGCAAAATTGAGTAACTTGCAGGATCGACCATACTAAATCCTAGAACATGTGCTAAGTATGCAAAAAAGACCCTAAGTTGAACTCCGTGTTCGACTATGAAATCTTTGGAAAGTAAGATGACTTGAAGATTTAAAAGCAATAAGTAAAGGAAAGCATGTAATGCGTCGAAGATTAACGGCAAGAATGTAAAAGTGCAGTAATGTCAAGGCTTTGAAAATAAATGTCGAAAGTAAAGTGCAGGAATGTAAATGGCTTTAAAAATAACTGCAATAATGTAAAGGCAAAAGATTATAATCTGAACTCCGTGTTCGACTATAGAATCTTCGTGAAGTAAATGGCGTTGAAGATAAATGTGCAGAAAGGTAAATAGCTTTGAAAATAAATGTGCAAAAGACTCTAATCTAAACTCCACGTTCGACTAGGAGATCCTTGAAAGTAAAGGTGCGGAAGAGTTAAATTGCATGGAAGGTAAAGGGAATTTTAAAGTTGCAGAAAAGCTTGTAAAACAGTTTAAATGTAAAAGTTCAAGGTTAAAAGGCAACAAATAAATGGAAAAGATAAGTAAATTGCATTAATGAAAAGGGGTTGGTGTTGTATCACGTACATTCTCGCTAACTCGTTTCTCTACACGCGGGTACTTTGAGTTGTTTGGAGTGACTAGTACAAAAATGAATGAACACCCCTATTACATAAAAATAACACCTATTTATAATGCTAGAAAGTAACTACTAGATGACGGTTAAGGCTTCACAACGTGTCCCTTTTGGCGCTTTCCTACAACCTCAACTACTCCCACGTTCGTCCACCATCATTTTGAATTTGGACTTTAAGAATTCCCTCCAGTTTTGACGGTAACCGCCTTGCGTTCTCTTCAGCATGTTCTTGGTCGAGAGCATCTCCAATACTTAGCATTTTTTAGAAACTTTGTCCACCTTTCTTCGACTTGGATTTCTTCCTAGTTGTGTCGAAGTCTTCACATGCTTTTAAAGTGACATTTTGACTTAAGATAATCCTAAATTTAACTAGCGTCAAAAATGGGAGCCAACAAATTGCCCCCGAGGAATGTCCTTTCACCAGTCTTGGTAGGAAGGTCATTTTTTCTAATAGTTTCGACGCGTGCGAATTTGCATGGCCTTGACTGAACACCCCACTATTTGTTTAATGGCTAACTGTTCACTTTCTTTTCTTCCACGCTTATGACATCACGCCATCATGATAAATCCTTAAACATCTTTTCATCCGTATTTATCATTACTTTGTCTCAAAAACGTACATTCACAGTCTGACCATAACTGCCAACACTCATCATTTTCTTTAAAGTCAAACACACGTCCCGTTATCCGATTGTTTTCAATGGTGGATGTAACCCTTTAGGATTCTTAAACGTTTATAAATACCTCCATTCACCATTTTGTGAAATTTTTACACTCTCCATAATCTCAAGCATCCTGTCTCTTTCTTCAGTTTTCTTCACTAAAGTTAGAGAAAAAACCATTTTCTTTCACCTCCTTTAACGATGGAATCTTATCAATCCAACATTCAGGAAAAGGAAACCCAGAAGGGTCGAGTTACCCAATTTAAGCAAACCATCCCTCATTTTGCAAACATTCCCGGCCCTCAACTGGTGGAGAATTGCCACTATGTGTCAGAACCTACCATTGAAGCTGCAAGGAGCATCTACCAATCTCAGGTAATGATTCCTTTAATTGTTTCAGATAAACTCTACGCGCTTTCTGCTCCTTTAGCCCAGGTTGGAACTTCTGACGAGAGGCTAAGTGAGTTTCTGCCTTCTTACCAGAGAACAAGGTCGTTAGGGCAAAAAAGCTTCTCTAGACTCCTTACCAATGCTGCTGAAGAACCTCCATTGCCAAATTTTAACCTTGGATATCTTGCTGACGATACTAGGCTAGAGAAGGTTAAAGCTGACCATTGGAAATCCATAGGGATATATGACCTTCTGATGCCATCGAAGACTAACCTACCATATTGTCTAAACTTGTTGGCGACATCCTTGTATTTTTGGGATAGGACTCACTACACTTTCCACCTGCCATGTGGGATGGTTACCACAACCCTTTTTGACATAGCCGTTATTACAGGGCTTTGCTCGGATGGCGTCTCTTATCACCCCGACATAGACGCTGAGGACCATATCACCATCTCCAACTCCAAACTTACTTATACTCACTTCATCAAACACCACTTCGACCAAACCACTGACGGCGTATCTGATGAAGAACATATAGCGTTTCTCGTTGTATGGCTGTCGAGATACGTGTTTTGCACCAAATCTTTGCAAGTTGCAAAAAAGTACTTGCCTTTTGCTAACCAGCTTCATCATAACAAAGGTGTCTGCTTGAGCAAACTCATTTTGGCGAACCTTTATGAGTCTCTGAGTGAAGCAGCTTCTCGGCTGAAGCACGCGGAGGCCCATGGTTCTGTATATTTGAGTGGTCCTCTGTGGCTGCTTCAGTTGTGGTTTAATGCAACTTTTGAAGCTAGCCTTCCCAGGAAAGGTTTAGTTGATGAAAGCTCTGCTGAGATCGTAGGGAGGAGCATCGAAGGACCCTTTCTGGTCCAGTTGATTCCGAACGATGATGGTGCAACCATCAAAGGAGCATTCACCAGTTACATCCTGATGTTTGCTAAGTGCCATGAGTTTACTCCTAGTATGACACCTTTTACTGTAAGGAAATATGGCCCTGTGTGGTTCAAGAGGCCATTTCCTAGTCCACGTGGGGACCTTGACAATGAATTTGTTGCTATATGGGAAGCCTTTTTAATTCCCAAATTTATTGTCAACAGACTCAACTTGGGAAGAGGTCTAGCGGCCTTGATTGCATATCAACCCAACCTCGTTTCTCGCCAATTTGGGTTGGCCCAAAATTTTCCTAAGTGTTTATATGAAAAGAAGGCCCAGGTTATCCTTCATACTGCCAGCTTCGACGAAGAAAAAATTGTTGCCATCTTCGTTGATTTGAGAAAAAAGAAAGGAGTTCTTTCGCCTGTGTTCTTTGAGCCTTCTTTTCTATGCACTGCCTCATTCTACCACTGGTGGTCAAAACATTATAAAGAACATTTTCTTAATGTGAACACCTTTTCTTCATTACTTGACCAAGCTTTCCTTGATGTGCAGGACAAGACGAAGAAGAGTAAGCTCGCTCATATCCAAGAAATTCAAGCTTTTCAGAAACACTTTAAAACTGTTTATCGACCAGATAATCTTAGTCGAACCATTCATGTGATTGCCGTTACTTTAAAAAGAAACTTTCTGCAAAAACTGGATCAATTGAAAATTCCTTCCAACGTTCCTTGTGAGAAAGTTATGAGGTAGCTTTTAACCTCTTTCTTCCAAAATTCCCTCACCTGCCTACTGCTGATTTTGGAGTGGCACTTGCCCCTCCATTTCCAGATTGGTTTATCTGTGGTGAGGATCTTAAATTCCTTCGACAACAATCTCAACCAAAGGCTCGACGAGTGGTTCCGACTAATCATACTTTAGACAGTTTCAAAGGACATCTTCATATAGGGATTCAGGACGTTCATGTCGAATCTGACATATATGAAGGTTTGATGCCCTGTACTTATGATTATGCCACTAAACATTCAATATTTAACTAGCAATTATCTCCGTTCTTCCAACTATGCCTAGGAAAACTCCGTCTACTAGGGCTGCTACTTCTCAAAGTGGCAAGGAACCGGAAGGCAAACAGGTATACCTTATATCTTTTGCCTATTTTCTCACTATGTGATTCTTCTCTCACACTTGTATTGCATCTTTTTATTTTCTTAGGCTGGGTGAAAACCTTCCACTCCTTCCAAGAAAGGTAAGAGGGACGCTCATATTGTTGTTACCTCAGATGCTGATGAATCTCCTGAGGAGATTCTTACAAAGAAAAGAAGAAAACCCATGAAGGCATCTGGACCCACGGGCCCACCTCCCTCGAAGGTGGCCAAAATTCTCGGGACGACACCCACTTCAAGTGGTGTCGAAAGACAACCTCCTGTGGTTACCTTAAAGTCAGCTTCTAGTGACCATGGGGTGATAATTCTAATCCTGGTGCTGCACTAGCTTAGGTATGTGCATAAACATTATGCCACGTGTATATTTGCTAATCACCTTCTTAGCCTTATTCTCTTTTGCTTATGTTTTCAGGATGATACAAACATTACGAATCCTCATCCAGCTTCAGGCAATTCTGCCACTTATCCCCTCAATAGTCAAGTTGAGCCAACTTATCATCCTTCTTCTGATGTTGGCTCTGGCTTGAGCGAGGTAAACCAACCTGCTTTTCCTTCTACAGGAAACACTTCTTCTTTGGTTATAACTGCTACACAACATGCTCAAGCTGATGGTTCTAACTCTGGGGATGACGATGCTTCAAGTCCCCCACCTCTCAATCAAATTGAACCCATGGTTACAGATGAGGTGATGGTCGAACAAGCAGACATTCCTATAGAGCAGCCATCCAATATAGATTCAACTGTTCATGAAGAGCCAAAGAAGTTGTCTCCTGAACCATCTATTGAACAAGGTGATCATCCCTCCATCGATGATGCAGGTGAAGCAGTTAGAGTTGAAGAAGAAGAGGAGGAAGAAGATAGAGAAGTTGAACAACAAGAAGAGGAGGAAGAGGAAGGAAGAGGAAGAAGAAGAAGACCAAGCTGGTCATGAATCTCAACATACTTCACCTGTGGTGAAGAAAACTCTAGCTCCTATTGTGACTCTTGAAGATCCTTTAACAGTTCTCAAGTGGTCGAACCCCAGAGAGTACGCCAAAAGGATCCTAGGGAAAAATGTGGCTTTGCTTCTAGCTCTTCGACCCCTTCCAGTCATCCAGTCTCAGATGAATTTGTTGGTCCAATTCTCCATTCCATCAAAAAGAAATTCTTCAGAGGAGATGTCTACAATGTCCTGGCTTCAGACCCCACATCCCATCTCTTTTTGAAAGATCAACTCAAGAAACTGGATCTCACCACTCTTAGTCCAGAAGTTCATGGTTTCTTGCTAGAGTTGACGGTTATGGTGGATGACTTATCCCCAAAGATTTAACGGCTCCCCTCTCTCGTGAAAACAATTGAAGCTACAGTTGGTCGTGAAAGTGCAGCCTGGACTGGTGCACAAGAATCAGAAGCTAAGGTCGAACGGTTGGAAGCTGCCCAGAAACAACGTCAAGAAGAGATAACTTCTAACCAGAAGGACATTGATGTGTGGAAGCAGCAACTCAAGGAGCTCCAAATGAAGATTTCTAACGCTGAAAAGCGTAATCTTGAGTTACAACGCTTTGTCGACCCTGATATGGCCCAAGAACTAAAGAGTATTATCGACTTCATTGATGCAGCCCAAAAGTTTGAAAAAGAGCTTGCAACAGCCAGGCTTGACAAATCTCTGCGCGAGGCTCGCCTTACTCATCACGTGAATACTTTTTCTCAGCTGAAGTCGAAGCTTCCTTTCTGATACCTTCTGATATCTTATCGACCTCTGTTTTGTAATCATCATTTGCTTCGTGGCTTTCAAGCCCTCTTATGTAATGACAACATTTTGCTTTCTTATATATCTTTAACTTGATTATTTGCACCATATCATATCTTTCGACATGTGTTTTATGGTACATACATATATGATGTATTATATTCATGGCCTAAGTCCACTTTGCACTTCAAGCCTTTTCCTTTTTCTAGAAAAACACCCTTTCTAGTTTCATTTAATGTTCCAACGGCATAGGCTTTTAGCCTTATTAGGGTATTTAAAGCATAGCCTTTTTAGGCGTACTCCTAAGACCAACCCCTATGCTTCCACCGTTTGACTGGCCAATCCATGCCATGTCTCTCTTTTATAAGACCTTTCTTCTCCTGAACCACATCTTTGCATCTCACAATCCAGCATGAATACCAATTCAGGAAAACCCGTCATCCAAGAACAGGCTAAGGTTTCAAAGAAACCTGAAGTAACAATGGAAGCTAAAGAGGTCCAAAAGCCTGAGGCCTCAAATGGAGTCTCGTTTCGCACGAAGAAGAATGAAACCAAAATGAAAGTTCCCAAGAAACGTCTCCCTACCAGCACTTCTGATGATGAAGCTGATGAGGATTACATGGAATTTCTCAAATCCATTGATTTGAAGGATTTTGATTGAACCCTATTTGAATCATGAATTGTTGTATTGATTTCCCTTTTTTACTGGGTATGCCATGTTAGCCTCGTTTGGCCTATTTTGGCCTTTGTGCCTTTTTAATGAAATTTAAGTTTTGATATGAATCTCAAGAGTCTTTTATCTTTGTCTAATTCTTCAATTTCATAGGCCCCGTTGGAGAATACTTGTATGACTTGGAATGGGCCTTCCCATTTAGGAGACCATTTGCCTAAAGTTCTATATCTTTGATCCATATGCAAAATTACTTTCCACACTAGCTCCCCATCTAAAAAGGATTTAGACTTAACCTTTTTGTTATGGGATTCTTCGAGACTTCTTTTTTGTCTCCTTAATAACTCCAAGGCCTTAAGCCTTTCTTCATCCAGATCTACCAGTTCATCCATCATCATTGCCCAATAAGATTGAGAAGGGATTTCATGATGTCTTTGGATTCTCACAGATTGCAAACATATCTCAACAGACAATATTGCATCATGACCAAAGGTAAGTCTAAATGGCGTAGCATTAGTAGCTTCTTTGGGTGACGATCGACATGCCCAAAGGATCTAGTCTAACGTCTTATGCCAATTTCTAGGCTTTTTTCCCACATGCCTCTTAATTAGTCCAATCACTACCTTGTTGGCAGCTTCGACTTGCCCATTCGCCTGAGCATAATAAGGCGTAGAAGTTAAAAGTTTAAAACCTATTTCTTTGGCAAATTCCTGCATCTTTCGACCAGTAAAAATTGATCCTTGATCTGTTGTAATCGTTTCTGGAATACCAAATCCATAGATGATGTGATTTTGGATGAACTCAATAACATCTTCCTGACCCATATTTACTAATGGTATTGCTTCAATCCATTTGGTAAAGTAGTCAATGCCAACTAAGATATATCTTTGGTTTTTTGACGATGCTGGTCAAATCTCTCCCACTATATCCAGAGCCCATCCTCTAAAAGACCATGGTTTTACTATAGAGTGCAATTCACTTGCAGAGATGTGTTGTATGCCAGCATAGATCCGATATTCTTGGCAACCCTTGGCGAACTCTATGCAATCTTTCAGCATAGCAGGCCAATACATGCCTTGTCGAAACAATAACCACTTCATTTTATGGCCAACTTGGTGTGCTCCACAGGCCCCACTATGAACTTCTGAAAGCGCTAAATATGCCTCTGTTTCACTAAGGCATTTCAACAAGACTCCCTCAAGGGTCTTTTTCAACAATTCATTACACATGAGTATATAACTTAAGGCTTGATACTTAACCCTTCAATCCATCGAAACTGTTGGGTTTTGCAGGTATTCGACTACAGGTTTTCTCCAATCCTTATTTGTTAGACTGTCTATAGCAGAGATTTTGAAATTATCACTATCCATGCACCCAAGTTTAGTTGTCTCCAAATCTGATGGACACAATCCAACGACTACCACTTTTCCTCTTGCTTCAATCACTTCTTGAAGGTTCTCCTTTGACACTTTGTATCCCGAAGCAACTTGGGCTAAGTCATTAGCAATCTGATTCTCTATTCTTGGTATGTGTTGAATGGCCACTTCTTCAAATTTCTTTAATAGCCTATTTGCTATCACAAAGTACATAATGAGATTCTCTTTAACACATTTGTATTCCTTTGTGATTTGCCTTACCACCAACTCTGAGTCTCCTATTATTTCGACTTTAGTTGCCATCAATTCTAACAAAATTTCAAGGCCAACAATCAGTGCCTCATATTCAGCCTCATTATTAGAGCAAGGGCCTTCGATGCTGAATTTAAATTTTGTTGGAATTTTCTCAGGAGAAATAATCAGTATGCCCACTCCTGTTCCATTTTTATGGCTCGGCCCATCAAAGTATAATTTCCAGGATTTTAATTCAACATAATTCAAATTAGTTTCATTGATGGAATGGACGACTATGAAGTTTGCCACTATTTTCCCTTTCATAGCCTTTAAAGGTTGATATGTTAAAGAATATTCAGTTAAGGCTAAAGGCCACTTGCCAATTCGACTGTGCAAGATAGGTTTAGATAACATATGTTTTATAACATCAAAATGAGACGAAACATACACATCAACAGGCTTTATATATTGCTTTAATTTGGTACAAGAGAAATACAAGCATAAACATAATTTTTCAATCATGCTATACCTAGTTTCTACATCATTTAAAACTCTACTAAGATAATAAATGGCTCTTTCGACTCCATTTTCATCTTCCTGAGCCAACATGCTCCCTAAAGTTTTATCAGATGCAGCTATATACAATCTCATACTTTTATTTCTACAAGTAGGTGATAGGATTGGTGGGTGACTTGGATAATCCTTGAGCTTGTCAAAGGTTTCCTATTGTAGATTCCCCCAGTCGAAACCATCTTTTTTGAAACGGAGCAACGGCGAAAAAGCTTGCGTCTTGCCACTTAAGTTGGATATAAATCTCCTCAAGAAGTTAATTTTTCCTAATATTGACTGCAATTTCTTCTTGGTTGATGGCTCTTTCGATTCCATTATGGCTTTGGTTTTATTTTGATCCCTTTCTTGTGGACCACAAAGCCTATAAAATCTCCTGCTTGCACACAAAAAGCACATTTAAGGGGATTCATTTTGAGACCAAATTTTCTCATCCTTACGAATGACTGTCGAAGATGGTCAATATGCCTCTTCCCAGAAACAGATTTTATAATAATATCATCAATATAAATTTGCAAGAAAGTGTCTATAAAATCATGGAAGATGGAATTCATGGCTCTTTGGTAAGTAGCACCAGCATTTTTTAGACCAAAAGGCATTACTACCCATTCATAAGTGCCTAAAGCCCCAGGACATCTGAAATCCGTTTTAGGAACATCTTTCTCAGCAATAAATATCTGGTTGTAAGAAGAATATCCATCTAACATACTCAGATATTCATGTCCTGCTGCAGAATCCACTAACATTTCTGCTACTAGCATCGAGTACTCATCTTTAGGAGTTGCAGCATTTAAATCTCTAAAGTCTATGCAAACTCTTAGATACCCATTATTTTTTATAACAGACACTATGTTAGACAACCATTTGACATACCTAGCTGTACGAATGAATTTGCAACAAAGCAGTCTTTCAACCTCCTCTTTGATCTTCGACAATATCTCTGGCGCAAACCGTCTCGGACCTTTCTTGACTGGTTTTTTCCCAGGTGTCATAGGTAACCTATGTTTGACTAGCTCTCTGCTGAGACCGGGCATTTCATCATAGTCCCAGGAGAAATAGTCTTTGAACTCCTTCAATACCTGGTAGCCTTTCTCCTGGTACCTCACTGTCCCATCTGAAACCTTCAACAGGATGCAAGTATAATGAATGGAACGTTGCTTCATTTGGAGTGAACTCAAACTCTGCTGGAGGACATGGAGCAATGTTTGCCAAATGCTTATCAAATTGATTCCCATCAACATAATTGACAGGGATCTTGAAGTACCCTTGATCAGCTTCAATATTCTCTACGATACCATCTGGCCTCCAAATGGTAATTCTTTGGTGCATTGAAGAAGGCACAGTGCCTACGCCATGAATCCACTCTCTTCCCAAGAGCACATTATAATTAGCTTTGGTTTCGACAACCATGAAAACTGTGGGTCTCGTGATTGTCCCCACCGTAAGATCAACCTGGATCACTCCCAAAGTGGAGCCCACTTTTCCCTCGTAGTTCGACAGAACCATGTTGTGGGGTTTGGTATCATCGTCACATTTCTCAATCTTACTTAGTAAAAACCGGGGCATCAAGTTTACAGTTGCACCATAATCCACTAGTATTTTGTTGATGGGGATGTTCTTCACCTTTCCAGTGATGTAAAGAGGCTTCAAGTGACCCTTCATAGCCTCTGTAGGGCGTTCAAAGAAAGCATTTTGCTCCTCGACACACCCATTGTTCAATATGTAATAGCACACAGGCTTGTGTGCCAGCATTTCCATCTCAGTATTATGATCCACATCTTCTACCTCTGTGACCTGGCCAAATTCTCTAGGCATGACGGATACGACATTCACTATAATGTCTAAAGAGGTTGTTGATTTGCTGTCGAAATTGTCAGTCATGTTCTCATCATCTTCGACTACTCCAACTGGCTGGTTCTTTCGATCCTCAAACAACTTTCGTCTTATAGGCATCTTCTCAGTGTTTCCACCTTGATTGCCAATATTAGTACTTGACTCTCCTTGTTTTGGTCCCTGCGCTTCTCTGACGGCTTTTCGCCTACGTTGTTCCCTTCGCCATTGAGACCTGGTCATAGGGTTTTTTCCTTTGTAATTTTGAGAGATACATGCTGACTTGTTAGTGGTATGATTTTCTTTTAGATACTCAAATGAGGAACATCTTTCCACGTCAAAATTTTTCCATTTCTTTCGCCCCTGTCCTACGACAGGTTTGATCCAGCTTCCTGCTGGCATGTTTCCAGCTAGCTTGAATGTGCTGAGCTTAGCTGGAGTTTTTATCCCCATCGAGGGATTTCTGGGATCAAGATTTCTTGGGCCCTGGTTCTTTTTCTTCCCCCAGTTTCCATTGGTCTTCTTGATATCCTCTAAATCATGAGCAACTTTCTCATCAAAAATGGCGTTGCACCTAGGACATAGCATTACTCTTGATCCATTCTTCTGACACCGGTGCAGAAAGTCAACAATGGTTTCCTCCTGCTCGGGGTACCCCACTTTGTTAGGTTCCTCTGGTTTTCCTGCTTCACCCATCATTTCGACCTTTTGGTTGGTAATCTTGACCATGTTGACATCAACCTTATCTTCGAGCTTCATCTTATACAAGTGAACTTCCAGGTTTTCAGTATTCTTGGAATCTTCATTTTGACTTGAATCTTCAGTATTGAATCTCTCAACGTCAAGGGAGGTGTTGAAGTACTGTTCCGCCGCCATGCATATCCAGTTTTCCAGCAAACAACCATCCATTTCAATCATCTCTCTTATCAACAGCATGTTACCCTCTAATTCTTTAATAACTTTGACTTTGGGATAATTTCTACCCAAAGCTTCATTGGTACTGATACTATCCGTACTAGTGTCAGATTCTTCGCCCACTTCAACCATGTTGATACCCTCAATATGGTTTCTTCCCAATTCTCCTCCTGCTACGTCTAATCTTTTAGCAGTTTTGTCAAACTGAATGAATTCATCAACAGTCTTCTTGGTCACCAACATCAAGTTATGACCATCAGTTTTTTCTAGATTGTTTAATATTGGGTTACAACTTTCAGTTATCTTGGCCGTCTCAAGTTTGGTGGCGAAGTTCTCAGTGAGTTCTACCATGTTGACTGGAGACTCTTCAATGGGTTCGACCATCTGAACTTCTTCAGGTTCTGCGTAGTTAGCTTCTACAGTTTGCAATGGGTCAAAATCAATTTTTATTTGAGTCTTCCTCTTGTCTCCAAACTTCAACCTTCCTTCTTGAATGGCGTTCTGCACCAGATCCTTGAAAAGAAAACATTGAGAAGTTTTATGACCCAAGAAATTGTGGTACTTACAAAAACCTCTTTTCTTTCTTTGTTCTAAAGGAGGTATTTTAGCACCAGGAGGCACTATTATTTGCCCATCCTTAACTAACAAGTCAAAGATTTTGTCACATTTAGTGACGTCGAAAGTATATGTTCTCTTAGGAAATTTGTCATTAGACTCGGTGGAATTTTTCCCATTTGAAGGAGCTAAGAGTTTACAGGCGTAAGGTGGACCTTGCTTTAATTCAGCAACGTCAACCTCATGTTCGTCGAAGTAAAGTGTCTCATCATACATATTTTCTACATCTTCATTACATTCGACAAAGGCTACTTTTTTACCCTTACTGAATCTAGCTTTCTCTTCTTTTAGCCTTTCTAGTCGTCGAACTCGGTCAGCTAGCTGCACCATATCTCTGAGATACTGGGTATCCAATTTTTTCCTAATGGAATAATCTAGACCCCCTACAGCCATTTCGACCAACTCGTGTTCTAGTACTTGTGTAAAGCACCTGGCTTTAAGAAGTCGAAACCTATTCGGGTAATCATCAATTGGCTCAATAACCTTACGTTTGATACTAGCCAATTCTTTCAAACTAATCTTGGTTTTCCCCATATAGAACTGTTCATGAAACAAACTCTCTAATTAGGTCCAATTATAAACTGAATTAGGAGGCAACGTAGTAAACCATGTAAAAGCTTTTTTTGTGAGAGAACTTGGGAAGTATTTCATCCTAAGGCTTTCGTCTCCAGCTATCTCTCCTACTTCAATCATATACCTAACCACATGTTCGACGGTTGATTCCGTAGTGTCCCCTGCAAACTTACTAAATTTTGGAACCTTCGTCCTAGGAGGTAACTCAACCTGCAAAATATAATCCATTATAGGTGAAGTATAATTTGGTCTTGTAAAGCCAAAGTTTGCTCCATTTCTGGTCATTATCCTTTCGACCATAGTTGTAAGGTTATTCTCTTCTGTTGTATCATGATGTCGAACTTGTCTAAGTATTTGGTCAGCATTTTGATTCCTGTTTACCATGACCATTCCTGGTTCTTCCTCCATACGAGCTGGTACCTGATTCCTTTGCGGTTCGACTCTGAAAGGTTCGTCCATCTCTTGGTCCTGTATATTCGCCTCATGAATGTTCCGTTGTTGATATCGTGGAACATTCTCGACAACTGTTGCTCTTTGCTCAAATACTGGTACTCTCATAAAATCAGCCATACGGGCTAATTGTGTCACCAACTGCTGATTAGTTTAAGTAGTATTATGAATTAGAGGTTGAAAAACTTCTCCCATTTTCTGAGACAACGTGTGCACCATTTGCATATTACTTTCATCCATTTGTTGTCTTAGGCAGTTTATAGATGTACTTATAAGACTGGGTGCTTGCACAGAATAACCAACACATATGCTCTGGTTATTTCGACCACCTGATCCAGATCCTTGCACTGGTGAAAATACCACATTTTCTGAAAATATGGGTGGAGCATTCTGCAAGTTCTGCATTATTGACGTAGGCATACCATATGGTTGGTCCCTTGATAATGGTTGTAAGAACCCTGGAGGAGGAAACTGCCTATACATCGAACTTTCTAGAGGTGTTGGTGAATTAGGACTTTGTGGTCCTATATACTCCAACATAGGTTGAGTGTACGTTCGTACACATGTTGATCCTGAACTCACCATGGGTTGCATTTATTCAGTCACAACTACTGGTGGTGGTGTCTGTCCTCCGGTCGAAGAGACTGGATATGGAGTATTCTGAGACCCCATACTTGACTGAGTGTTTGTAATCCTTCCTTGAGGATCAACTTGTTGATTAGCACTTGTTGCCATTCTTTTAATGTATCTTCTTTTTGGCACTTCTTCGTGTGTTGTGGCTAACTTTCCACTCCTTAATAACATACAACGAAGTATTCGCCCAAAAGATTAATGTAAACTTTGAAATGCTTAGCACTGGGTCCCACCAGGTGTGCCAATTTGTTTACTGTGAATTTTGGCAAACAACCGCTAGTCTATCAATTTAGGGTAAAATTGAGTAACTTGTAGGATCGATCATACTAAATCCTAGTACATGTGCTAAGTATGCAAAAAAGACCCTAAGTTAAACTCCACGTTCGACTATGAAATCTTTGGAAAGTAAGATGACGAAGATTTAAAAGAATTAAGTAAAGGAAAGCATGTAATGCATCGAAGATTAAAGGAAAGAATGTAAAAGTGCAGTAATGTAAAGGCTTTGAAAATAAATGTCGAAAGTAAAGTGCAGGAATGTAAATGGCTTTGAAAATAACTGCAATAATGTAAAGGAAAAAGATTATAATCTGAACTCCACGTTCAAATATAGAATCTTCGTGAAGTAAATGGCATTGAATATAAATGTGCAAAAAGGTAAATAGATTTGAAAATAAATGTGTAAAAGACTCTAATCTGAACTCCGCGTTCGACTAGGAGATCCTTGAAAGTAAAGGTGCGAAAAAGTTAAATGGCATGGAAGGTAAAGGGAATTTTAAAGTTGCAGAAAAGCTTGTAAAACAGTTTAAATGTAAAATCTGAAGGTTAAAAGGCAACAAGTAAATGGCAAAGATAAGTAAATTGCATTAATGAAAAGGGGTTGGTGTTGTATTACGTACATTCTTGCTAACTCGTTTCTCTACACGCGGGTACTTTGAGTTGTTTGGAGTGACTAGTACAAAAATGAATGAACACCCCTATTACATAAAAATAAAACCTATTTATAATGCTAGAAATTAACTACTAGATGACGGTTAAGGCTTCACAACGTGTCCCTTTTGGCGCTTTCCCACAACCTCAACTACTCCCACGTTCGTCCACCATCATTTTGAATTTGGACTTTAAGAATTCCCTCCAGTTTTGACGGTAACTGCCTTGCGTTCTCTTCAGCATGTTCTTGGTTGAGAGCATCTCCAATACTTAGCATTTTTTAGAAACTTTGTCCACCTTTCTTCGACTTGGATTTCTTCCTAGTTGTGTCGAAGTCTTCACATGCTTTTAAAGTGACATTTTGACTTAAGATAATCCTGAATTTAACTAGCGTCGAAAATGGGAGCCAACAATGCCTACCATGACTCTGCAGGCCTACAAGATTCTTACTACAAGAATAGTAACATTAAAAATATTATTTTTACATTTATTAACCCAACATTATTATTAAAATATTATAATTAAAAATAGATTAAAGCTAATAACGAGTAAGTTTTAATTGAAGATGCAACTGAGTTTATTTTACGTGAATGTGTACAACAAACGGAGAAGAGCAATAGTTTATGTGAGTCGCATGCAGCATGCTTGACAAGACAACACGCTGGCTACCATCTGCACTCTGTCTACAGTAAACGATTCCCTGCATGTCTACCATGACCCTGCAGGCCTACGAGATTCTTATTACAAAGAATAGTAACATTAAAAAATATTATTTTTACATTTATTAACCCAACATTATTATTAAAATATTATTATTAAAATATTATAATTAAAAATAGACTAAAGCTAATAACGAGTAGGTTTTAATTAAAGACGCAACTGAGTTTATTTTACTTGAACGTGTACAACAAACGGAGAAGAGCATTAGTTTGTGTGATTCGCATGCAGTATGCTTGACAAGACAACACTCTGGCTACCATCTGCACTCTGTCTACAGTAACCGATTCCCTGCATGCCTACCAATTCTATGTAGGCCTATGAGACTCTTACTAATAAATGTATGTCACATGGCTACAGTGATCGTCTGTACTCTGTCTCTACGCGAAAAATGACACAGAAGTGAAGAATCAGAGCTCCGTAGTTCAGAGGCTTGTGAAATGGTTGTTTGTTGGTTGATTTTATACCTTGAAAAAGGGTTTTCGGATTGATGCCCTAAGGCGAAAATAAGTTTGGTGAGTTGATGTTATTTTTAAGTTTTTGAAGAGAAATTGTTCTTGATTGGGATTACACAAAAGACTTTAGATAGAGAGGAATGTTTCGAATAACCAAGTCGAGCGTCTTGTATTCAAAACATTCGGAACGAGTGTAGGAAGGTTCCATTCTCATTCCTTCTCCACCACCTTAAAGCCCATGGCGTATAACCCTAATCGTATATTTATTGTGTTTTGGATTTTTTTTTATGAGAAAAATACCACTTGATGTTGGATCAAGGTTTTTATTGTTTGTAAAAAATATTTGAAGTGATACGAACAAGGTCGATGGCGATGCACAAGGCAATTGACTTACAAGGTTGAAAATGACTTGATAAAACCGAGAGTTTATTCTTTTGAAAATAGTTTTTGGAAACAAAGGTCAAAAATGACCGTAACAACATCCACATACAATGGTCGTGCAACCACATCGGGTTAGTCGGCTTGAAAAAAATCAAGACATGAAAAAAAAACGGCGAACTCCTTGAAATTTTTTTTTTGAGAAAAAACTAGAAAAACTAAGGGAAGTTCGTTGGCGAAGGTTGTAACGAAGCTGCCCAGAAAAAACAGCAAGAAGTTCGTTGTGCGAACTTCCTAGCGAACGCAAACAGAGGCAAAAGGTGCCAAAGTTCGCAGTGCGAAGGTGTCAGCGAACAACTCGCTGGCTAAAAAACAAGAGAAAGTAGGATGTTCAGTGGTACATTTAGTACCACAAAATCTTGTTCGCTAGGCGTAGGAAGTGTTCGCAGTGCGAACATGACAGTAAAGATGAGTATTTTTCACACTATGCCAAAAAAGACCTTTAGCAGCGCTTAAAAGCGCTGCCTAAAGTGGCGCTGCTAAAGGTAAAGGCAACGTTTTTTTATGGAAAAAGCGCTGCTAAAGGCTCCCTTTAGCAGCACTTTTTTACCCCTTTAGCAGCGCTTATAAAAGCGTTGCCTATTCCCCCTCCCCTCCCCCCCCCCCCTTTAGCAGCACTTTTACAAAGCGCTTTCTTAGACCCCCCCCCCCCCTTTAGCAGCACTTTTTTAAAGCGCTTTCTTAGACCCCCCATTTCCCCACCTATAGAAGCGCTTTTTTAGCGCTCTCTGTGTCCCCTTTAGCAGCGCTTTTTTGTAAAAGCGCTGTCTAATGTTCACGATTTAAATTTTTTTTATTTTAAATAATCACATTTTTTATATATTTTTCAATAAACCTACTTATATTACATTCCCTGCTTATAATTCAGGCCTTTATTTCAACACTTTGGCCTTATATATACAATTCAACACTTTGGCCTTTAAGTATACATTGTAATTCATCACTTTGCCCATAATCATTTTAATACACATAAACCTGCTTAAATATATTACAACATAATCCGATCCTCAGAATTACAACATCACTAATACAGTCAATTTACATATAATTACAAATCCGTTAACTTTACAAATAGATACGACTTATACAATTATACAATTCTCAACTCAAGAATAAATTGACAACATTCCTCCTTTATTTCTTCCAATCCTGCTTTCGAGTAAGTACCGCACTTGAATTCATCAAAGTACTACATAATATAACAGAACATGCACGATTTAGTTTTAAAACTAATTACTCAGATGAAACATCGATTAATTATCAAAATGAATCATATAATTTATGAATTGATCCATACCATGATTAGAATCTCTATTTGACCAGAATGAATAATTTCCTTCATAAAGCACAATACAAAATATTTGCAGTCAATCCCACTGCGCTAACGAGGACACTGTAAATGGATAAAACAAACGAACATTTATCAGGATATATAGTTTAAATAATTTTATCAAGTTGGACCACTATAACAGTCAAAAATGGGAAAATATACCTGCACTCTGATCCAGCTAATGTTGTTAGCCTTGTTTTTTGGCACTGTTGCTTGTTTTTGTGCTCTGAATATTTGTATAACTCTAACATAATATAACCGCATATTTAGAACAATGTCACATAATAAATAAAGATATATAATTATTCAGAATAATATATCTCATCACTTACGTGTCAATCATATTCTTCATATCAGGATATTTTGTTTGATCGTCATCCAATGAATCCAAATAATACACTATTTCTTTCATCGGATTAATCGCGACCAACAACTAGTGTCCACTATAAAATAAGACAGTAGTTTAGACGGAAATGTTATATAGAATGGCAAAAATCGAATAATTATAATAAATGAGTTTAGAATGAAGTCATACCCATGGCCAGTATTATATGACAACAAGAACAACTTCTCTGTAATCGCGACTATGTAATCTTTGACCACATCTGGTGTGTGATCTATTGACCGTGAGTTGATACAACTATCAGATAAGAATGTGAATATTGAAGTCAAATCATGCGGGACCAACAACTTGTTATACAAGAGCCTAAAAGAAAAACATAATCAACATTAGAATATTCAGTTAAATGAGCAAATTTTAAAATGTTCAATTATTTAATTAAAATGGATTGGGGTACCTGATGTAGGAATGGATAACACCGACGCCCAATTCAGAATGTTGGAAAATCTGGTCCAAATCCTCCTTAGCAATTGTTTCAGTATATTCAAAACCGAAAATACCTTCCTCCATAGGAATTTGACGGATGCCACCCTCATTCACATCTGTTGTTCCTACATATGTTTCAAGGCACAACCTAAATCGAGGAACAGATGCTTTTTTTGGCTCGACCTTTTTCTTGTTGGGCACCTTGGAAGATTCAGGCATCTTACCCTTGCTGACTTGTTGCAACTGTTGATCATGAACCTAAAAGTCATATAAGTTCAGTAATTAATGTATAATAAGATAATCATGTAACTGTAGTAGTACCTGTTTCTTTGATGCAGCTGTATCGGTTTCCCGCACAATGATTCCCTTATCTTTTGATTTGGATTTTGTAGGAGTCTAAGATCATCATGTAAATAAGAAAATGAAAATGTAAGAATAACTTTCATCTATGGGTCGTAAAACATTTGAATATTACAAGGTTCATAATGGTGCTCAACATACCTCATCATCTATGAAAATGAGATTTGCCAGCCATGCAACATACGCTCCTATTGCGTCTCCAACCACTGTTGCGTCTGAAACATCATCTGGTATAGGCAACAACGCACCCCCCTCTAACGCAATATCAACTGATACTTTCAAAAATCCAGCAGGGAGCGGTTTATGGTGAAGTAAGTCTCCCACAGTGTTATGCACCTTTCCCTTGCCAACCATGCGATAAGTCGGCGACGATAAATATAGCCAACAAGGTGAAATGCCCTAAACAAATAATGATGTCGATTAATGTGTCAATTAAGAAAATTGTGCTAAATTAATTTCAATGTAATATATACAATTACCTCTGGAAGCTTCTGCGGACAATTGATACTATCTTTGTCACTAGTATCTTTACCCTCTGGACCGCGCCTTTCTGATATGTATCTTTCTTTGTCCTTCTGTAACTCACGAATCTGAGCTTTCAATTCCTCCAACTTATCCATCACTTCTTTATTGCTAGGATTTTTTTTCATAATCAAACACCCAAATGCGCTCGATAACCCCAAAATACGACAGATTCGCATATTTGGGGTTTAAGTACTTCACACTTGAAATGTGCATTGCTTCGGCAAGCACGGTGACACCACTATTTTGCATTGTACTCTTATCATCTTGTTCTTTGGTATAAAATGTGTATCCATTAATTGCGTATGCGCTATAAGAAAACACATGCAAACTTGGACCATATGCTAAACATCTCAACCTTTCTGTTATTGAAGCGGGATCAGAATAAAATTTTGAAAAAATATGATCCTTGAACCATGTTATAAAACTTCGATTGTGCTCACATACTATCCAATTTTCATTTTGATTCAGATTTAAACCTCGGAGAACGTCCTTGTGCATTTCAACATACGACTCAACCTCAATGTCATTGTGCAGAACATACAAATGCACTTGCTCCCGTTCATCCCTTGAAACTGTCACAACTTTATTTCCAATTAACTGTTTACCTACTATTTTTTCAACAACATTAGATTTTGGGAGGCCAATGGATTGAACGTTGCACAAATATTCAGTACAAAACTCAATAGCTTCTTTAACAATGTATCGTTCAGCAATACATCCCTCTGGTCGACTTTGGTTTTTCACATACCCTTTCAGTATTTTCATATAACGTTCAACAGGATACATCCATCCCATATAAGCTGGTCCACACAATTGTGTCTCTTTCACAAGATGGACAATTAGATGTACCATTATGTCAAAAAATGATGGAGGAAAATACATTTCAATCTCACACAAAGTAATAACTATTTCTTTTTGCAATGTTGGTAAGATCGCAGGATCGATCACCTTACTACAAATTGGCCTGAAGAAAAAACACAATTTAGTTATTGCGCCTCTCACTTTTTCTGGCAAAATAGAACGTATACCTATTGGTAGAAAGTGTTCCATTATAACATGGCAATCATGTGTCTTTAAACTCTTTAACTTGAGGTCTTTCATAGAAACAAGTCTTCTAATATCTGAAGAGTATCCTTCTGGAACTTTAACTTCACTCAGAAACTTACACAATATCTTTTTCTCCTTTTTAGATAAAGTATAAGTAGCAGGTGGTAGATATGTGAGATTTACTTTCTTTAAGGGTCCTAATTCATTTCTTATTCCCATTGCTACCAAGTCCTTTCTTGCTTTAAGGTCGTCCTTAGACTTTCCTTGTATATTGAGTAACGTACCAATAACACTTTCAAATACATTTTTTTCAATATGCATAACATCAAGAAAATGTCTTACATACAACAACTTTCAATACGGCAACTCAAACAAAATTGACCTCTTCTTCCACCCACGCGTGACAATCGTATGAGTAAAAGGCTTCCCAAAATTAGTACTCACATCTTTCACCTTTTCAAAAATTTGTTCGTCGGTCAATGCAGGTGGAGCTCTACGTTGTTCTGAATTTCCATTGAATGCTTTTCTCCACCCACGGTAGTGATGATTAGAATTTAAGAATCTACGATGACCAAGAAAGAAATTCTTCTGACCAAATTCCAATCGCGTCCAATTTGTGTTTTCTTCATAGATAGGACACACACATTGACCTTTAATGCTATACCCCGATAGATTTTTGTATGCTGGAAAATCATTAATTGTGCCAAACAACATCGTCCTCAAATTGAAACTTTCTTTCCTATATCCATCATAAACCTCCACACTGTTCTCCCACAAACTCTTTAAGTCTTCGATTAAAGGTGTCAAGTATACGTCTATGTCATTTCCTGGTTGTTTAGGGCCAGAAACTAACATAGATAACATCATGTACTTACGCTTCATACATAGCCATGGAGGTAGGTTATAAATCATAATAATTATAGGCCATATGGAATGTGAGATACTTTGCAGACCATGCAGATTCATTCCATCAGTCGATAATGCCAAGCGAAGGTTTCTAGCTTCTTCTCCAAAATCAGGATACTCATTATCAATTTTCATCCATTGTGGTGAATCTGCCGGATGTCGATACTTCCCATCTATAATTTTATCATCTGCATGCCAAGTCAGGTGTTTTGCATCTGTTTCACTACGAAACATGCGTCTAAATCTTGGAATTATAGGAAAATACCATAAGACTTTTGCTGGTGACAACTTTTTCTTATACCGAGATACACCGCATTTAGGACACTCGTTTAATGATGCATATTCATTTTGAAACAAAATGCAATCATTTGGACAAGCATGTATCTTATCATAGATCATGCTAATAGAGCATAACATTTTTTTATCTTCATAGGTTTGATTGGGAAGAACATTATCCTCCGGAAGCATCTCTTGAAGTAGGGCTAACAACTCTGTTATTCGACCATCCATTACCCGCCTTTAAGTTGTACAACTTTAATACCGCATACAATCTTGTGAAAGTAGTGCAACCTTTATACAACGGTTTCTCTGCATCGCTTACCAACCTCTCAAACATCTTGGGACAATCTTGAAGATCTTCTTCAAGTGCTTCTGCAATCTCTTCGACTCGATCACAATCATATGTATCTCTTCCATTGTCCTTTGAAGCATAGGTCGTATTATCCCCGGGTTTGACATTCTCGTTACTTATCTCACCATGCAATGTCCAACATGTATAACTTCGATCAATTCCATGTCTCACTAAATGAGATTCCAACTGAACGGCGTCAATTCGACGCCCATAACAGCAACCTAAGCAAGGACATGTGATCCTACTGGGGTCTTTGGCGTGTTCAACAGCAAACTTAACGAATTTCGATACCCCATTCTCGTACTCTTTAGACAATCGATTAGAAGACATCTATTTTTTATCCATACTAATTGAGTAGTCTAAACTAAACTAAGAAAGTTAAACAAAAACAGAGAATACCTGTAAAGAAATCAATAACTTCTAAAAAAGCTACACAGTAGGATGCTTGAAAATGATCACAACCTTGCTCTTCACAGGTAACCCCTATAACAGACAAAATTAACAACATCGTCAATATTAAATAATTCTTGGAACATCATCAATATTAAATAATTCTCCTGCCTCTTTACTGCAGTAGATATAAAAAAAATATGTACATTTTAATCATACAATCTCTATCATAAATAATACTTAATGAATTCAAAAACTCAATTTTGAAATTAAAACATTTTCTTATTAAAAGAGATTGATATATGTAAATCAAAGAGCACTAAACTTATTTGAAATAAAAAAACTCAATTTTGCTCACAATTTAACCCTCCTCAACAACAAGAGGAAAAACTAGTTCTTTACCATGTTTCATTGAAACAACATTGCTATTTGGTGAATGCATACTCTAACGGATACAAATACTACATAAAAGCCCCTTATAGTATAAATCAGTGTAAATATTGTTGTATTTTGCAGTAAAATCACCAATATTAAATCAAAAAATCAACTAACACCCAAATCCATTGGCTAGAAAATTAATAGAAGAATAGAAAGATTTCTTCTTTCAACAAGATTCTAACACAATCCTTCACAGTTGAAGATAAATGGTGAAAGAACTACACATTCATTAGTAGAAGTAAATATTGTTGTATTTTTCCACTCTAACACAATCCTTCACAAAAAGATTTCTTCAGTTAACAGAAGAAAACAACACATTCAAAAGAACTACCTTCAGAGCTCAATAACTCAGAAAAGAAGTAACACTAACATCATATCAAACAATAATCCAGAAAAATGAAATACTAAGACAATAATCCAGAAAAATGAAAAATGAAAAACTTCAAATACCGTAACAATGGCGGAAATGCGCTACAAAATGAATGGATGGAGGCTGTCGAAAACGGATAGACAAATGGCGGAGAAATGCAATGCAGACTGAAAGAACGGAGGAGGGCGACGGTCGGCGGCTGTCGGACGGAGGAAATCGACGGAATCGGTCGTGGTCGTGGTGAATAGGGCAACGTTCGTCAGAGGAGAAAGAAGGAAAGAAGGGTACGACTGTTCTGTTTCTTTTAAAAATTCTGGTGGGTATTTTAAATTTATTCTAATTATACCTATAACAGCGCTTTTTAATGGCATTTAGCAGCGCTTTTAAAAAGCGCTCTCTAAGGTGTGCCTTAGGCATGACATATAGCAGTGCTTTTTAAAAAACTTTTTTATATACCCCATATAGCAACGCTTATAGAGAAAGCGCTCTCGTATGTTACACCTACAGCAGCGCTTTAAAAAAGCGCTTTCTTAGGGGCCCCCTTTAGCAGCGCTTTACAAAAGCGCTTTCTTAGGGCATACATTTAGCAGCGCTTTTAATGAAGCGCTTTCTTAGGGGCCCCCTTTAGCAGCGCTTTTCAAAAAGCGTTGTCTAAGGTGTGATATTTTTTTTCTTTTTTTTAATGACTCTTTAGCAACGCTTTTTCAAAAAGTGTTGTCTTTGTATGCGCTGCTAAAAGTCAATTCTGGCGTAGTGTCAACTCATCTTACTATGTCAACTACACTATGTTATTTCTCTTTTCTTTGTTCTTTTACAACATTTCTTGGTCATATCAAGACCTTATTACAATATACAACACAAGGAAAAACACATGAAAATAAAACGTGTAAAAATGTAAAAAAGATAAGGGTTTGAAGGGAAAGATACCCAAGAGCTATTATCTTCCTTCACCAATGGCCTTTGTTGGATGTGCTTCTATGGTCCACCTCCTTCTTCTGGTTTTCTATCCCTCTCTTATTCTCTCAAGGATTTCTTTTCAAATCTCTTTTTTTTTCTCTTACTCTCTTTTTCTGATTTTTTTAATGCCTCTTGCTCTCAATATCTCTCTATGTCAATGTCTGTTGTGAATGCTTCTGATGCCCCCTTCCTTATAGTCAAACATTAAGGTTTGCTGCAACATATTTTCATTGGGATATGCTTCTCTTCACTTTTTGGATGCCAAGTCCAATTCTTTCCATTTCCATGAATTCTCTTTGTTGTATTTTTCTGCTGCCTTTTGTCTTGTTTCCAAATATGAACTTATTTGTTTGCTTATGTTTGGACTGCCCTTATGGTCCAGATTTCTACCTTTGACAGCAAAAAATTCTGATATTTAGATACATTATCATGAGCTTATTCCTTTGGTCTTGTGACATGCATTGGTTTTGTGATATGAGGCAATTTGTCACTTCTTGCATGAGACTGTTTTGTATCACATTCAAATTGCCCATGACTAAGCATGCATAGTCTTGATCTTGAAATATTCCAATATTGAGTTAACTCTTAAATATTTTCCTTGGATGTTTGTAAGCGTAATCAGGAACATGTGGACTTGATGGGACATGAAGGGTACCATAGCATGAATTTGATTAGAAACTTGAATGAAGATTAGAAATAGATTAATTTCTAAATATTACTTAGAGATGGAAATTTTGTAACAAATGGCATTCTTGTAATGTCATGAAATTTCTCTTCGTAATATTCTTGCATCTAATCTTGAATTCATGAATCTTGAATTTGGAATAATGGGTCTCCATTATGCCATTGAATTTGAAATGAATGAAGTCTTGAATTACGAACTTGTGATCTTGACTCATGCTTTGCAACTTTGAACTCCACTTGATCAAGAATTTGAAACAAAATTGGATGAAGTAATCTTGAATTAGGCCTTGCACTTCATGTTCATTAGGAATATTGACCTTGAATGTCCTAATATTTTTCAAGTAACTTCTCCTTAAAGAAATCTACATGAGTAGACTTTCCAACTTAGATCAAACCTTAAATGATGAACCTTTTCTTCCATGTAGCCCATGATAGGCAATTTATCTTATTTGAAATGGAAAACAAATGAACCGACCCAATCTTTACCTTGTGAACCCACATGCTCGACATGCAATAGAACTATGTATGATATGAAGAATGTAGGGTAGGAAGGCTAAAGGTGAAAATGAGAGTGTGGCATACTCTGCCTGCATGACAAGACTGAACACCATATAATGCATTTTTGAAATTAAATGTTGAATATATTTGCTGCTGCGTTATTTGTAATATTATGCTTGATGTTAAATAGCATAGTAACATTAAACATATTATGTTTACATTTATTAACCAATATTATTATTAAATTCTTACTAATTAAAAATATATTAAACCTAATAACGAGAAAGTTTTAATAGAAGACGCAACTGAGCTTATTTGAGTTGCCCGCAACATGCTTGACATGGCTAGACCTACATGCCTCCCTTAATGCATGTCCTCTGCATGCCTGGTGACACTCTGCCTGCATGACAATACAACAACATGCACTTCCAAGACAATACTAAACCTGCACGCCTCACATGCATCAAGACACTTGCTATGCATGCATTTACAGGTCATATGCATTAGTGACACTTGCTCTGCATGCATGTACTGGTGACATGCATTATTGACACTTGCTCTGCATGCATTTACAAGTCACATGCATTATTGACACTTGCGTTGCATGCATTTACAGGTCACATGCATTCATGGATTATAAATAGAGGTTCTTCAAATCTCAAACTCCTCTCATCCCAGCAAATTCTTCTCATCCCCATACTCTCAAACTCTTCACATACGAGCAAACTCTTCTCATCCTCATACTCTCAAACTCTGCTTATCCCAGCAAAATCTTCTCATCCAAACTCTCAAACTCTTCTTCACCCAGCAAATTCTTAAACCACAATGTCTCTACTCACAATGGGTAACTCTCACAGAGGCACGGTTGAGAACATCCCCAAGTTTGTAAGTTTTTAGTTTTTGTCTATGTTTACGATCTTTAGTTATCCTATAAAACTAACGACACTTAATTTATTTTGTAGGATGCATCAACGTTTCGATGTCGTGTGCATGATTACATACCACACGACTATTTCATAGAGGGATACCTTGAACATTGTGGGTTTGGTGATTTGATTAAAATTAAACCATACTCACTCGATGCGAAGTTCATTCTAGAGTTGTTAGAACGCTGGAGACCAGAGACACATACATTTCACCTATCTTTTGGTGAGTGCACTGTGAATCTTCAGGATGTCTACATGTTGTTCGGCCTACACATCAATGGTAAGGCCGTCAACAGCAAAGTTGGTGTTAACGACCAACTTTGCAAAGATTTATTGGGCGCCCCTCTTTGTGTGGACACAATTGAGGCAGAACATGAGGGTCGCCCAATGGGTCGGGGAATAAATCTTAAATACCTCAGACAACACTACAACAATATTGTCTTAAGTGAGAAGTCCACCGAGTATGAGAAAATACTCAAAACTCGGTGATATATTATGATTTTGTTTGGTCATTTTTTATTTCAAGAAGGCACTGGAAATACCGTAAATATTATGTATTTGCCATTGCTACAAAACATAAATAAAGTGTGCAAATATAGTTGGGGATCAGCTGTTCTCACCCATCTATATAGTGCACTGTGTAAAAATTCCAAAAAAAACCTGTACTTTTTATGGCTGCGCATATCTCCTTCATGTAACACCCTTTCTACCCCACAATTATTAAGGCAAAATATCACAGATATCAGAGTAAATTATTAAATTTCATAAAAAGCCACCAAAAAGGGCGTACATTTCTAAATCAACAAAATAGGTCAAGGCTCCGTAAACAACGGGTTTTCTAAAAATACATCAAATTGCACAAAGCAGCGGAACTCAAAAGGCATAATCAAGGTTTTCCTCATACGGGAAGATAATCAAAATAAACTCAAAGTAAAACATAGTTTAGCTCAAAAGACCCCAACCCGATGTTACATATCAAAGCAAGACCCTCTAAGTTAACCAAAAGGGTTAACAACTCAAAACTTCAAAAATAATCCTCGATGGCGTCCACGACTAAACCTGGTCATCTGCATGTTACCCACGTGGAGGTAACATTCAAACAGGCAGGGTGAGTAACATGATTCATAATAATCAATGTATAAAAATCAACATATAAATCGCATCATAGTCATATTCAACACATTCATATTCATCAATAGGCCTCAAAGGCCACAACATCGTAATTCATACAAAAAGACCCATAAATGCAAAATGCAACAAGACTCAATGCATGTGGTACCAAATATCACAACTCGATGGACGCTGGGCCATCAATCCTCCATAGATCCCCATCAATAGGATCGATTCTACTAGAGAACCTGAGCACATCAAAACACTTCACATCCATACGATGGGATTGAAGCCAAAGTAATCGAGGTCCTGAACCGAAGTCCGGATGCACATGAATTCATGATGCACGCGTCAATAATCATCCTCATAATAGCAACATAGGTGCATCATCATTCATCATATTCATCATCATGTCAATCATCATCATATCTCGTGTCATCATATAATTCATCAAAGTCATGGTAATATCATCATAGTTTTCCAATCAATACATCATAGAAATCATCAAGTAATCATGTAAACATCATATAAAACTCAATGTCATACTCATGTTAATTCGTCAAAGAAATCACAGAATCAAACATCAATGCATCGCTGCATACGATTAACATTCGTGAAACTCTGCTACATTCGCTGGCGTGTTCGCTAGGCGAGTCTGGGGCGAGTTTCTTCGCTAGGTAAAGGATTCTTCGCTAGGCAAGTCTGGGAGCAACATGGTTTGCTAGGCGAAGCATTATTCGCTAGGCGAATAGTGTGATGACAACAAATTGTGTTACGCACCAGAACTTAATTCTACCCAAAAGTCCACATGATTCACTTCCCCAATGCCCCTAAATCATCCCTAAGGTCTTACGGCGATAAAGGCACAAAACCTACGGTTTATTAGGCCAATCCCACAAAATTTCCTACAATTACCCCAAAGGTATTAGAGTTACTCACTATTCAATATTCCTATAGGGTTAGGCAAAGGTCAAATCAGAGTTTTGGCCATAAAGGCCTAATTTCCCTTTTTCCCCAATGAATTCCACAGTTAAATTCAAAATAACAGATTTAGGCCACGAAGGCCAAAGATCACAATTTCTCATATCTACCCTAAAAATCCCATAAACCTTAAATTGACCTTAAATACATCGAATATCACACATGGAAAATCATGAAAGGTTATACTCCCCATACCTTAATCGTCGATTCAAAGCCTTCACAAATCTTTCAGGTAATCTTTCGAAACTTCTGCCTCCGATCTTCTCCTCAGAGCTTTGGCCTCAATACTTCTTACGATCTAACAAATGAATCATAATTCCTTCAGAACTTCCTTTTTGTTAAACCTAGTCTTGGGACTCAAAATTGAGCTTTTCCCATAATACCCTCACTAACTCCTCTTAATTGTCCCAATTGCCCTTATTCCTCTTGTATTTATTTTAATTCACAATAATATTAATAAATTCATAGTACATACTATTATTCAAAATAAATAACCCCAAAAATGCACAATTCTCAATAATCCACAAAACCACCAAAAATCACCGAAAAATGAATATTCTCAATTAAATAAATAAATAAAAATATTTCAATTAAATTTGGGGTGTTACAACTCTCCCCCACTTAAAAGAATTTTCGTCCTAAAAAATTACCTCAAGAAGACATAGTCAGATACAACTCCTTCATATGATCTTCGCGTTCCCAAGTCCAACTTTCTCCAGCTGGTCCTCCCCAAACTACCTTCACCAAGGCAATCTCTTTAACTTGCAGCTGCTTCACTTCTCGTTCATCAATCCGAACAGGAAACGCCTCAACAGTCAAATCATCTCGCACTTGTACATCATCCATCTGAATCACATGCGACGGATCTGGATGTACTTCCTCAACTGAGATACATGAAACACATCATGTAAATTTGCAAGCGACGGCGGTAAAGAAATCCGGTATGCTACTTCCCCCACCCTTTGTGAAATCTGATACGGACCAACAAAACGTGATGTGAGCTTTCGAGACTTCAAAGCTCGACCAACACCAGTTACCGGCGTGACTCTAAAAAACACATGATCTCCCTCTTGGAACTTAAGTGCTTTCCTCCTCTTATCGTGGTAACTTTTCTGACGACTTTGTGACGCTTTCATCTTTTCTTGGATCATCTTGATCTTTTCAGTCATCTCTTGCACAATCTTAAGTCTGAGTACGACACCCTCGTCTGACTCATACCAACACAAAGGAGTCCAACACCTTCTACTATATAAAGCCTCATACGGTGTCATTCCAATACTAGAATGATAACTCTTATTGTAGGTAAACTCAACCAACGAAAAATGACCATCCCACGATCCACCTTGATCTAACACACAAGCTCTCAACAAATCCTCTAAAGACTGGATAGCTCTCTTTGTCTGTCCATCCGTCTACCTATGATAGGCAGAACTCAACCCCCTTTCTATACCCCAAAATAATCACATAAATCATTTAGGCACGTATTAAAATTTTCATCAAAGTATAATTAAAAACACGGTATAAAAGAGGCATGTCACATTATACGTGAAATTAAAACATACAACACCCGCTCACAAAAGATATGCAACAGTGGGGTAACTTTCAACATAGGAACTTAGTCCTTACACCCACATCTCAATGTTTAGAATAAAAGCGGAAACATTTAAATATTGAATAACATCAAACATATATACATATATATATCATCCAGTTTGATTCACAACATAATTCATGTTTTCATAAACATCCAACAGCAAGATACATATACAATGCATCACAAAAGAATCATATATCTCCTAGCTACCCGGTGCTACATATCAGAGTCGACCGACCAAAAGAATGAAGACATGCTTCACAAAAAGACCTCCAGCAAGCCTACTCTGCAATGCCTCATAAAGCATCATAAAACAACAGAAGGGTGAGAAATATTATCATAATAATCAATGCATATAATTATATATCTTAACATAAAAATACACATACTCCACATTCTCACCACAATCATCACAACTCATTCATATACATCACAATGTGTATATATATATATATATATAACACCAAGCATATTCATTATGCATACACCCATAATTCTCATTATTCCACATAAACATTTACAATTATGTTTATTCACTAATCACAATTATAATGATGATAAATGCAACTCATAGAGACCGAATCACGACTCTATGCAGATGCAAATGCGGTACCGACTCAATCATCTCAAGTTCACTCAGGAACTTATTGGAACCATCGCTCGTTACCGAAGTAACTCCCCGTCGGACCTACGATGTTCACCCATTGCTCACACCCCACATGGATACACAATGTTTATGGATTGCACACACCCCACATGGGCACACAATCCGATTGCTCACACCCCACATGGGCACACAATCGTTCAGCAGATTCTCTGAGGAATCAAATATTGTTCAGCAGATTCTCCGATGAATCAAATATTGTTCAGCAGATTCTCCGAGGAATCAAATATTGTTCAGCAGATTCTCAGAGGAATCAAACAACACAAGAATGCACATCATGATGCTTCACATGCAAAATGACTCATGACATTCTTGAAATGCATACATATTCACAAATATATATATATATATATATATATATATATATATATATATATATATATATATATATATATATATATATATATATATATATATATATATATATATTCATGCATTCATCTCATACTATCACATACAATCTATGTACATTCATATCAATCATGCCACACGGCAATGAGCATCGCTTTACCACCCACACGGCTACGAACTCTTATCACAATAATCATGCATTTTCATTCAATTCAAACAATGCATATATTTGCCAAACGGCCACATTTCACACTTCACAATTCACAATCTAGGATTCACACCATACGACTACCCACAACATATCATATAACAGCATGCAAGCTACACATCTAACAATCGAAGAATCAAAGTTGGATGGAAACCAAAATTATGTTCTGTCATGCTCGCTACACCATTCGCTTAGCGAAGGTCATCGCGAACGCTCGCTACTAGCTCGCCTAGCGAACATGCTGGCGAAGGATGGTTTCTAGCTACTGGAAGTGTTCGCTACTCAGCTCTCCTAGCGAAGTCTGGGACCATTCGCTACTGGCTCACCTAGCGAACCACTCGCTAGCCACTCGCTTAGCGAAGCTCTGCGATTTCTCAAAAACCCTCACTGTCCAAAATGTCAAAACTTCACAAAATCTCCCGATTTAATTCCAACGAGTTTCCATAGTCTTAGTCAAACATCCCTCGACTAAACTACGCAAATTATTCCAGATTCTAACTGTTAAAACATCGGTTTGTATTGATTAAACCATTTCGACCTAAAAATGGAAAATGGGGAAGAACATCCAAACAATCCAAACAACACAAACATAATCATACACATTGAGAAGATAATAAGATTTTACACCCTTACCCGATTAGATCGAATCCTAGATGTTGATCTTGAGCTATCCAAGCTTTTCCTCTATTTTCTCCTCTTCTCTCTTCTTCTTCTTTCTTTCTCTACTATTTTCTTTCTATCTCTTTTCTTTCCACTTTCTCTTATATATCTTTCTATTCTATTTCTCTCTATTATATTTTCTTCTTTCAAAAAATATCTACCAATCCATTTTCTCACAAAACATCCAACTTACATTAAATACGAAATGTCTAAAATACCCTTCGATCTATTTTCCCAGAAAACTCTCAAAATCGGTAAAATAACGTAATATGCAAACATAACATATTATTACATAAATTCCACATTTAAAATAATAATCACCAAAATAAAATAAAAGACTCAACAAAAATTGGAATAATCGAAATCGGGGCGTTACAGCAGCCAACTTAGAAAAGCATTCTATAAACCTGCGATAATAACCAGATAATCCCAGGAAACTTCGAATCTCAGTAGCAGACTTTGGAGTCTCCCATTGCAACACAACATCAACCTTCGACGGGTCAACAAAAATTCCTCCACTAGAAATCACATGGCCAAGGAAACTCACTTCCTTCAACCAAAACTCACACTTGGACAACTTGGCACAAAGCTTCATGTCTTTCAAAACCTGCAATACCATCCTTAGATGTTGCGCACGCTCTTCCTCGGACTTAGAATACATCAAGATATCGTCAATGAACACTACTACAAACTGATCCAAATAAGGATGAAAAATATGATTCATATACTCCATGAATACACCAGGTGCATTAGACATACCAAACGGCATCACAGTATACTCATAGTGTCCATACCTCGTCCTGAAAGCTGTCTTCGGAATATCAAAAATCTTAACGCGAATTTGATGATAACCAAACCTCAAATATATCTTGCTAAACACACAAGCACCCACCAATTGATCCATCAAATCATCAATCCTCGGAAGTGGATACTTATTCTTAGTTGTCACTTTATTCAACTGCCGATAATCCACACACAATCTCATGCTACCATCTTTCTTTTTCACCAACAACACAAGAGCACCCCACGGAGAAACACTCGATCGAATAAACTTCTTCTCAAGCAAATCTTCCAACTGTTTCTTCAATTCCCCTAACTCAGATGCAGACATCTGATAAGGAGCCATCGACACAGGACTAGTTCCCGATATCACATCAATAGTAAACTCTACCTCACGCTCAGGAGGTAAGTCACTCATGTCGTCTGGAAATACTCTGGAAATTCTCGAACAACTGGTAGCTCCACGCTCACTCATAATAAACTTGAAGTGATGCAAACAATGCAAACATCTGAGCCTCATCTTCTAAGAGTTCTTCTACTTGCTTAGCAGATACAAACATCAACTCCCCACCATCACCAAACTCAGGGAACCTCACAGTCTTGCTATAGAAATCAATATGAACATAGTTGTACTCCAACCAGTTCATCCTAAGAATAAAATTGATTTGATGCAAAGGTAGGCAAACTAAGTCCATCACAAAGTTCTTATCATAAATGGTCAAAGGGCAGCTCAAACATACTAATGCAGTAGTCACAGAACTATTAGTCGGGGTATCGATAACCATACTCCCAATCATAAAAGATAATTTCAAATTCAACCTCTTAGCACATTCAAGCGAAATAAATGAATGAGTAGCACCAGTATCAACTATAGCAATCAATTCAACATCATTAATAAAACAAGTACCTCTGATCAAGTTATCTGTCTTGGACTCTTCTGCACCACTCAAAGCAAACACTATGCCACTTGTCTGAGCAGCAGTAGCAGTCTTCTTCGGCTGCTGACACTGGATACTAATATGACCCTTCTCTCCACAGTTGAAGCAATTCGGAGCTTCGTCTTTATAGTCATTAGCTCTATGACCTCTCTTGCCACAACGGTGACATCTCAGCGCTCTATAATTCTCAGCACGGTGACCTTGCTCGCCACACTTATAACACTTACTTGGAGCAGTAGCCGCTCCCCCACTTGGCTTTTTCCCATCTGAAGCCTTCTGCTTTCCCTTATCACCAGAAGTCACATATGATTTCCCTCTGTACTGACCTTTCTATTTCTTCTCACTCAGCTGCTTGTAGTGAGTAGATCGAGCTCGACTATCCTCCTCATAAACTTTGCTCTTGTTCACCAGTTCCGAAAACCGACGAATCTGCTGGTACCCAATTCCTTGCTTAATCTTTGGTCTCAAACCATTATCGAACTTAAGACACTTCGACATCTCTACGTCAGCACGGTTGTAATATGGACAAAACTTTACCAAAGACTCAAACTTTGCCGCATACTCAACCACAATCATATTCTGTTGTTTCAACTCAAGGAATTCCACCTCTTTCTTGCCCCGAACATCTTCAGGAAAATACTTCCTCAAAAATTCTTCCTTGAACATAGTGTTGCACCCCAAAATTTGCCCAACATTTCTTTACCTAGCTTATGTTTCATTTCATTCACATTAGCATTATCATTTGCATTTCATTGACATGTATGCAGGAGATCAAGAGGTATGATTACCCATTAAGAGCTATACAAGACTATAAAGCTAGTTGAGAAGGTTATTCAAGTGTTCAAGGGTTGATATCCTTGTCAGAGAAGTTAAAAGATCCTCAAAGAGAATGGTTGAAACCAAGAGTGTGTGCCTCCTAACTGGAGAGTTGTGGGAAGACCATCAGATGATTCTGAAGCCATGAAGTTAGATTTGAGATCTTGAGAGATCTCATGAGAAGTGTTGAAGATCACTTTGAGGCCTAGACAGGTCATTGTGCAAGAATAAGAAGCCTCAGCCATGAGTGGTGCAGCTAGGGTTTGACTGGGTCAACCCTAAGTCAACTGAAGACTTGGAGGAAGTTAAGACCTAATCCAAGAGCCATGTGATCATGGATTGATGCATTGAGATGCTATAAGGATGATTCCAAGGTCAACTCATCATGATTGAAGAGTTTGAGAAGTTTCAAGCTAGGGTTTCTAAGGCTTGACAGTGTAAAATCCCCTAGTTTGACCCCTATCTTCAAGGCATTTTAGCTTAAGATGTGATTGTCATATCATCTTACCCCCAACATGAATGTTGTAAAGCATGATCTTAGCTTTAATTTGAGTGCTAGAAGTCCTTTATAGGATTTGTAGAACTCAAGTTATGACTTTGACAAGGTACAGGTCATCAGAGGTATGTGAATTTGGAGCTTGAAAGTTGTCCAACTTGCATGAAACTTTTGCCCAAGAAGGATGATTCCTATGAACTTTTGGTCAACATGAATGTTGTTCCTGATTCTCTTAGCTTTCTAGAGAGTACTAGAAGTCCATGATTGGATGTGTAGAACTCAACTTATGGCTTTGACAAGTCAAGGGCATTTTAGTCATTTGGAGATTACAGGTCATTTCAAGCATAAGGCCATAACTCCTATTTCCGAGCTCCAAATGGATTTTTGTTCAACATGAAAGTTGTTCAAAATGATGTTTTTAGCTTGTCTAAACATCAAGTGTCCATTGATATGGGTTATATCAAGCATTGGTTGAAGAAACTTCACATGAAAGCCATTTTAATGAATTAAAATGAGAAAATTCAAAATAAATGAGATTAACATGTTTCTGTCATACCCTAAATTTGTCCTACCTTTCTCATCATAAAATAACGGTGTTTCTTGGTGGTAGTTCTTTAGATGATCATTTGGCCCTGGGCCATGATCATGTAGCTGTTTCTCATGTCTTGGAGTTTTGTTGGTTTGTGTTCAGTGGGGTCATAAGCCTTTACGGAAAATGTGGGGTTCAGTTGAAGATAAGAGAAGTTTAAGTCAGGTTATTATGTTTAAATAGTCAAGACGCAGTCAGATGATTAAGCCATGATTGAAGCTATACGACATGAGCTACTTTAAGACATGATCAAGAAGTTCACGATGAAGGTTTTTGGCTCATCACGTGTTAAACAACAAATTTCAAGATTTTATGTGTGAGATTATTCAAGGTTCAATAGTCCAATTCGTTCAAAATTCAAGAAGAGCTTATGGTGGGTTTTATTGTTAGGAGTTGATTCAAAATTTTGTTCACTTGGCGTGAAGGTTCAATAAGTGTGTATTTTAAATGAAAGATTTTTCTCCCTGGTGAAGTCAAAGTTCAAGGTTATGTCATATGTGGGTGGTGTTAATGACATTAAGAGTCATTCCAGATTTCATTAGAAGCCCATTTTTTTTCTTTTCTTTCACAAAATAGCCAAAACCCATTGTAACAAAAATTCATTACCACTCTCTTTGCTTCTTATAAGTCCATTACCATTTGTTCCAAAATCATCTCCAAAAATTGCAAAAATAATAATATTGTTTATGCATTTTTATTACAAGAAAGATTTAAAAAAAAAAAATCCAAGGCCCATATGTCCTCTTCTTTTTTCCCATTAGCACATCCAAAATTAAGCTACAATTACAATTCTATTGAAAACTAAGAAGGGGTCTATTTGTCAATAATTTGCAACAAAAAAAAAAGAGACGAAAAAACAAGTAAGCAGGAGTCCAGACCAACAATTCAGCCAAACACTGCCACAAAATTAAACGAAAGCAGAACATAGCAGAAGGAGCGGTATCTTCATTTTTGTTTTCACCCAATTCTCAGCAGCCAACACCCACCTGCAAATAATTTCAAAATGGAACATTAATGGTTGTTTTCACACCATAGGGTCACAACAGAAAATGGTACAAATGCGGAAGATGCCGAAATTTGTGATATGAAAAAGGGACCACTATCCAAAGTCCTAGAAACTGCAGCTTTATTCAGCACAGACCACTACTCTTCAGCCAATACAGCCTCCAACCAACACAGCCTGTCTGCAAAGTAGTATGAATTAAAAAATTCATTTACAAAGTAGTATGAATTAAAAATTCATTTACAAAGTAATATGAACTAAAATTCATCAAGCCTTCATACGGTGATATTCATTTCTAGCCACAAAAGTCATACATCACAAAATGAAAGGGGCCCACACAGCCAGATGCTGTTTTTGAGAAAAATCAAATATCAAATCATAAAACTCGCATCACTTGCTGCAGAGATACAAGGCTACCGGGAATCCTTCAAAATAGCCAACGACATACACGGTACTTGGGCCCATTTTCCTTGAACTTGAAAGTCTGAAAAAAACATATGATCATTTCTTTGTTTTTACAAACCAATAGACAGGGGCAGGACCGTACGCACAGTCACTGTTTTTAGCCAAAAAACCATTGCACCATTAGCAAAAAAAACTGGTCCCACGTGTTACTACAAGAACACGGTACAACTCACACAAGCATTGCACACCACCCATTACATTACCTGCATAAACACGCTGCAGAAATTAGAGGTGCCAAAACACTACAAAACAAAACCATACCGACAAACACAGATATAGCTAAAACCTTCCAACACATCATGCCTGCTCCAAAACCGTGCAAGCTACCACTAGGTGAAAAAAGCTCCTGCACAAATTATCCTGTAATAACCAAGCAACATGGACCAGGAAAGTTTGAGACAGAGAAGACCATCAATAAAGTTTCAAAAATTGAACAGCTATATGGATCTCACACGGCATCTACTAGCAAACAATGAAAATTTCACAAAAAATAGCTATGTACAGACCTGTTCAGAAAGTCGTAGTTTCCCTTCCCATCTTTAGACAAAAACACCACCATAATGTACAATCGTCTAAAAAAAACAAAGAAGAAAGACAACCTCATTGATCCACTCCCTAAAACGATACTCCCTGAGCACAATTCTTTTTCTCCTCCAAGACCCTCCACATCTACCACAACCAATAACCTCCTTCAAACTTTAATATCCACAACTCATTTTAACCAAAAATCCTTCCTTCTAACAAGGATCTTCACATCCTCAACCTCAAACTAAACATAACAGAATCCTTTTCAATCTCTCAAACTTCCGTAACTCTTCGAACAAACGTCTTCACACCATAACTTCACCTTAAAACTTCAACTTCTGAATCGACCACCAGAATCTTTCTTTCATCTTCATCTCCAATACAAATCAACTTCCATTAACCCCTTCAACTTCCTCTTCTCACAACCAGCTTCCATTTCTCTTTTTTTCCAAATCTCAACCTCAAAACTTCACAGCAAGAACAACAACATTCTTCAAACGAAACCAGAAACACAACTCAGATTTCCACCTACATCAAACTACAATCCACCGTCATCATCAACACAATCCAACAACTCCTCCATTTTTGTTCAAAACTAAACCTCCAACCCATTTTCTGAAAAAAAGCAACCCCTAAAAAAGCTACAACTCATCAAACCAACATCACCATCTTCAACCTTTGTTATTTTCGGACAGCTACCACCGAAACCCAAACGTTCTTCCTCCTTCAACACTTCTCAAAACCACCATCGTGAACCATAACACTTCATCTTCTCCATGAAAATCACCAAACCTTCAATAACCATTCCCAACCGTAAATCCACAGCTTTCAACCCCAACTCTTCAATCAACAAAAATATCAAACCTGTCCACAAAGTCATAAACCGAATAAATCTCAAAAATCCCAAATCTCAAAATCGCTTCCAAAACCACACGATCCAGATAATCAGTGGAAAAGAATGAGCAAAGTGAAATAAGCTTGATTTGAAACCCATACGCACCTGGGCGAGCCGAAAATAAAATTAACAGAGAAGGTTGGAACGTAATGTTATGGTTTGCTTCATATCTGTCTTTGATATTTTGATCTTCGTGGGAGGATTCAACTCGCGTCGCCATGGCTTGTTTGGAGAACGTTGCTTTGACGAGATCGTTCTCTCGATTTGTAGCGGTGGTCGTTTTGTTCATTACCTATGTGGGGGTTCAGCAAACAGATTAGGTTTTAGAAACCGTTTTCAAATTGGGGATTGTGGGTTTTTTTTATCCATTACATTCTTTTGTTTCTTTTGTGTGGATGAATGGGCTTCAAGGGCCCATAATGATTCCAATCATATTCACACCCCTGATTTTTCGTCCCCCCTCCCCTGTTTCATTGATTTTATTTTATTTTATTTTAATTTTTTTTATATTATAATTATTGTGTTTTAAACTTTATTTTATATTTATAATATATGGAGATATTATATTAGCTTTATATATTTTATTTATAATTTACATATTAAGCTCTTTTAAGGACTTTATGTATATATTATATTTAGAAGTTTTGTATATTTAGATTTTTATCGCAATTTATATTTTTATTGCAATTTATATTTAGAAATTTATAGTTTCTCTTCTAGATTTTAATTTTATTCTTCATTTGTTATTGGACACTTTGTCTCGTTTTGGGTCGATGACGAAACTTCCACCGTTTAACCGTCACATTAGTGGCGTGAAACAAAGGATCTGAGACCACCTTTGTTCTTTCGATTTTATTTCGGTAAACTAACTTTAAGTTTAATTTCTGTCAAACTTTATTCATATTATTTCATATTATCATATTTATCCATATTATTTATTATCATATCATATTTATTCATATTTATTCACCCATAATCGAAAATACCTAATAAAATATCGAAATCTAAAAAGCCAAATTGGTGGACTGTTGGATCTTTGGTCATTTGCAGGTATCCTAACTTTAAGTCGTGCCCGACTTTGCTCAAGGCGTAGTTTAGGATACAATGCACACACACGGCTTTCTCTTGGGCTACCTGACAATGAGACCCCTTTATTTCATGCAATCCCGTGTAAATTACATGTACCCCTCTCCCATTCCGATGTATGTTTCGTATCTCTTTGATTTTTAGTTTATCTCCTAGGATCACCCATAGGGACTAGAGCGGATCAAACTATTTTCAAACTAATTCTCGATTCATCATCGAGCCACTTTCAAATAACCTGTAAGTCGAGTGCTCATACGCATTCGCCATCAACCTATTACAACTTGACCCTTGATGCGTAAGTCAAGTCGGTCTCTTTTTCAAACGATTTCATTTTCAACACGCTTTGCATGCGATAATGAGTCAAACCCTTGATCCAACGTCAAGCGGATTTTCGTAATAAACTATCAATCAATTAACAATTATTCAATTCTTTTCAAGGTGTAAAGAGTAGGTTCAAGTCTTTGATCTTGCTTTCCGTTGTTTATATGCGAGTTATCTTATTCGTGTGTGAGCAATTGACGCCTTTAAATAATATTAACAAACTCGACAATATTCAACCATCTCCTTTCACTCACCTTTCAAACAACTTCTTTTACGATGAAAAAGAGAGTGTCCCAAGTCTTTGGTTCGCTCTCTCGACTACTTGGATCCGAGAAGCCTTTCTCAAAAGCTTCAAGTAGTCGTCATACAACCAATCTCATCCTTTTATACACCATTTCAAATTCAAACAACCTTCTTTTGCGATGAAAAAGAGAGTGTTCCAAGTCTTTGGTTCGCTTTCCCGATTACTTGGGGTCTGTGAAGTCTTTCTTAGGCTTCAAGTGATCGTCATCATTTCAACCTTGCCTTTTCAAACACAACCTTATCTTCAAGATGAAAAAGAGAGAGTTCCAAGTCTTTGGTTCACTCTCCCGATTACTTGGGTCCGAGAAGTCTTTCTTAAACCTCGAGTAATCGTCATTCGTACCCACATCTAATCCAATTCAAACCCGTTTCTTTCGTGGTCGTTACCACGAACTACGACTGCTCTGATTCTTCATTCTCGTCTGAATGTAAGATACGTAGGCACAAGATTGCGATGATCTTGGCGAGCACAATTCCCTCCATCTTCCATTTTCCCCCATCCTTTCCCGTAGTCGAACTATGACGCTCTGATTTCTCATTCTCGTCCGAATGAGCATACGTTGGCACAAGGGCCCCAATCCTTGGCGAGCACCCTATCTTCTAACCATCCTTTTTCCCCTAGTGTTTTTATACCTTTATAGTATCCTTTAGCATTTAGTAGCGAGAAGAGAAGAATTAAGTTTAGCTAACATCCATTAACTCGAATTAAGAGGTTCCCGTCGAGTACGACGGACATGAGGGGTGCTAATACCTTCCCCTCGCATAACCGACTCCCGAACCCAGGAATATGGTTGCGACGGCCGTGTTCCTTCCGCGTTTATGAGGTTTTCTCGATATTTTCCTCTCCCGTTCATTCGGGAAAAATAAAGTTCGGTGGCGACTCTGTCGAACCACAATTTCCGCGCCTTTCGCGCGAGGGTCGTATGTTCGAAATGAATTTTTCAAGGTGCGACAGGTGGCGACTCTACTAGGGAGGTATTGCTCCATGAAAGAGAGAGTCAAGCCTATCTTAGTTTGAGTTGTTAGCCTTTTGTTTTTATTTTCTTCTCGCTTTTTTATTTGGAATCCTTGTCTTGGTTACTTATGCTTGAGGCATTGTGGGGGTTGCTATACTTATGGTTACTTTGTGAGATGGCTCTACACCCGAGTCTGAGTATAACCCTAGGATTAGGATGGTGGTTGTGTAGTGGAGACTTGCATGGAGTCTTTCACGTTAAGTTGAAGCGAAAACCCCGCTTGGAGTAGATTCCTTGGAGATATTGTTGTTGTGGTGAGTCTTTGCCATTACAATAATGTTTTCGAGTTTGAATCGTTTATCCTAAGGACCATACACCGTTTTATCCATGGTGGTTGGTAGTGTTAATTCTTTGTGAATTAATACGAACGCCCCAATCAGATGAGATCCCTTGAACGTATTACTTTCTTACAGTAATATTTTCAACCTCGATCTATGACTCTGAGAACCTTTTCTAGAATTCGTGTGTCGATGGTTGTGTAGTTGATGCCTCCGAGAAGTCTTTCTCGCGTGGAAGATACGAGAACCTCACCTAGAGGAGATTCTAGTGAGGATATTATTGTCGTGATGAGGTTTTGTCATGGCAGTAATATATTTGAAAGATATCCATGACTCTAGGCACCTACGCGTTTTAGAATCCTACCCGTGGGGGCTTCTTTGAGCAGTGACTGTGATCCCTGAACCGTTCACCCGGCTAATCTCAGAATTGTTTGAATTTGTGATCCTGTGATCCTGGATCTTGCATCTTGCATTGCATATCATTTGCATTGCATCTCATTTGTTGTGCATCTTGCATTCTCCTTCCTTCAGCAGTTTCTCATGTTTCTCTTTCCTTCATATCTAGTAAATCAAGTTGAGTCCTCGACACCAGTACGCAACTAGAGCCAATACAAGACGAATGATGGAGCAGATTCAACAAGAGCAAGCTACCTTCAGGGAAGAGTTGGATTCTATGAAAGGAAAGATTGACCAAATCCTCGAAGCCATCCTCGCGGCCAGAAGAGAGGAAGAACAACGTGAAGCCGCTGATGTCGTCAACAACAATGGTCAAGGACAAGGGTCTACTGCCATCCCTTTGGTTCCAATTCCAAATCCTCATAGGATGCCATTGAACTTCAATAACGCAGCCGAAGGGAACACTTCTCATCCAACCCCAGCGCCCGGAGTTACCATTGGAGCTATCCCGCAGGCCCAGCCTACTGCTGTGCAAATCCCAGCTCCCCATACCGAAGATACCCTGATGGATCATTATGACGACGTTCAGAACTATCATGCTGCTATCCCCATTTCCAGTCCTGTTGCTGTTCAAGATTCAGAAGCCATGAAGATATGCCGAGATCTAGCCGAGAAACTCCGAGCCATGGAAGGGCACAGTTCAAATTCCTTAAGTGCTTTGGAATTATGCTTGGTGCCTGATGTTGTCATTCCTCCCAAGTTTAAGGTACCTGAGTTTTCGAAATACAAAGGTCTCAGTTGCCCAAACATTCATTTGAAGATGTATTGTCGCAAGATGGCTGCCTATGCCAGAGACGAAAAGCTCATGATCCATTGCTTCCAAGACAGCTTGTCTGGGGCATCACTCGAATGGTATATGCAGCTGGAACGTAACAGTGTGCGCACTTGGGCTGAGCTAGCTGATGCATTTGTTAAACAGTATAAGTACAACACCGATCTTGCTCCAAATCGTACTCAGCTTCAGAGTATGACTCAGAAGGACAACGAATCCTTCAAGGAGTACGCGCAACGATGGAGAGAGTTAGCCGCAAGGGTTCATCCACCTCTTGTTGACCGTGAGCTGATTGACATTTTCATGGGTACCTTGCAAGGCCAGTACTACAAAAAGATGATCGATAGTGTCTCTGTCGGATTCTCTGACTTGGTGATCGTCGGTGAGAGAATTGAAGAAGGGTTGAAGAGTGGAAAGATCCCAGGAGGTTCCAACAACCAGGCCAATGCCAAGAAGCCTTTCAATGGATACAAGAAGAAAGAGGGCGAAACAAATGCCATCTTTTCGCAGAAAGGGAAAGCTTCTCAATAAGCTCCTGCTCCTATGCCTTATCAAGTTCCCTATTATCAGTATTCGTATGTTGCTGCTGCGCAATATGCTCCAATGCCTTATCAGCCAGCTGTTCAAGCAGTGCAAGCTCAGATGCCACGGCAACAAGCTCCTCAGCAACAGGCCTACAACCAGCAAGGATATCAGTATCCTCCTCAGCAACAGCAGATGCAAGCTACTCAGCTACGACAAGGTACTCGCCCACAGCGTCCGCAGAGAACATGGAGACCAGATAGAGTCTTTGATCGTCTACCAATGACATATGCCAAAATCTTTGCTCAGTTGATGGAGAAGAAAGTTGTGGTTCCGAGAGATTTGGCTCCTCCAACCGTCATTCCTGCCGATTACGATGCAAATGCTCATTGTGAGTTTCATAAGGGCGCTCCGGGTCATACCATTGAGGATTGCAGAGCCTTCAAGCACATAATTCAAGACATGATCGATAGGGATGCTATCAACTTCAATGGGAAGTCTCCAAATATCATCAACAATCCGATGCCACCAGTCAACTAGTGCCAACATCAGATCGATTCCAGTCAAGTTCATTCCTCGAAGAAGGCAGTCATGCTGCCATTTCATTATTCGCAGTTCTTATATTTTGTCTTTGTTTGTTTAAGTATTGTATGCTTTGAACAATTGTCATTCGTATTTGGTTTTCATTAATGTATTGTTTATGCATGTTTTGAATTAGTTATGTTGTATTCACTCATCACCGACACATTTATTCACTCCACTATATTCATTGTTGTTTAGCTTGATTTGAGGGAGGATGATGAGAACGAGATACCCATAATTGCAAATTCGTATGCTTTCGGATAGAATCTCGTCAATGATGTACAGGAATTATTTCAATTCCCCTAAAACACCGGAGATATAAGGAGTTAATCCCTAGTAGACCACTTCGAGCCTAGAAATAGTAGTTTCCTTCGAATATTCAAACCTTTACACTCAACCTGGGGCAGGGTAGTGTTTAGTTAATTCAACTCCACACTCGAATCAACAAAGCAAAATCCAAAAGACGACCCACGACATGGCAGTCACAAATTTCCCAAAATTCAAAAATCAAAAGCCTGCTAAGTCAGACACCTCAGAGGGGACTTAGGCAAAATCAAGGCAATCCCGATGGATTTGACAAGCAAAGTCAATCCATGCAAAAGTTAGGGATCAAAAACAAAAGTAAAAGAGGACCCCGAAACCCTCAAAAAAAAATTCAGTGGCCACCCAGATCAAAGGGGCACTGGCATCCATCAAAATAAGGTGACTGCCACGTCGAGCAAACCTTGAACCTTCAAGCTTACACCGTCCAGACAAGTGTAGAATTAACTGAGCGTAGGACTGGAGATCATTAAAAAGAATGGGTGGGTACAAATTACACTTTGTGCCTAGCATCCTTTGTTTCATAACCGTGAACCAGACCACGTTACAACCCTCGAAAGACCTAATTGAGGCGAGGTTTATTCTGAAAGCATACTATTGCGAGGTTGCGTAACCTGACTCCTCACATGATTTCTAATCATCAGCATTAGTATCAGTTCTATTAATATATCTTTCACACCAGTCAAAATCAACACAACGTTTGAGATAATTCGTCTCACTACCACAACACTCTCAAATAAACGATACTTTTTCAAGCTTGCATCGAACTTTGCATTAATTATTACCATTTGTGAATGTACAATTTTAATTGCAAATCAGTGCTAGGTATTCAAGGACATCTCAACAAAGGGCAATCAAGGAGCAACTTGACTTCCAGTGGTTGGCACAAAGCAAGATTATTTCAAAGCCCACAGGCTGGGGCAAATCATTCGACAGCTCAAGCAGGGGCAAACCATTAACAAGTTCTGACTGGGGGCAAGACCAGGTTGTCCTGACCATCAAGCAGAGTTGCAGCCTTCTCTGAAGCAGATTCACAGCGAACCACCAAGTACTCATACTAGGGGCATCTAGAGCATCATCGACGTCTTCAACCAACTGCGTGTCGAGGAAGCCAACCCCTCCCACCCCCAAAGTCCAGTTCGCATTGGCAGTTACCAGAGTCCACCGCGCTGACGTCTCCCTGCATTTCCAATTACCCGTCTGCAATCATGTGCATCATACGCATTGCATTCGTTATCATAAGCATCTTGCATACCCAACCATATCATACTTCCCCAGCTCTTGCATCTCCGCGCGTCAGCATTTGCATTTACACTTCCACTCATATGGAATATCATATCATCAAGCATTCACATATGCAAGTCAAGGTCCAGGATCAACCCGGAAGATTTCCAAGACCATCATCAGCCCGGTCAGGGGCACCTCCCACAAAGGTCGTGGATTTCTCCCACGAATTTCAGGCTTCAAAGCAATCATCAGCCCAGTCAGGGGCAATCTTCTGCAATTGTGGGTTTCTCCCACAAAATTCGAAGTTCTCCAAAGCAAGATTCAGCCCCGTCAGGGGCATTTTTCAAAGACCATGGGTGTCTCCCATGACGTATTTCAACCTGGTGGTTGATCAGATCTTCAAATCAACATTCAGCCCAGTCAGGGGCATACCATTCAAGACTGTGGGCGTTCCCCACGAAGTTGTTCAACCTTTTGTTGGGCAAATCCAAGAAGTTCAGTGCAAGATTCAGCCCGAGCAGGGGCATCTTCAGCAAAGCCGTGAGCAGCCTTTTGTTGAGCAAGACAAGACATCAAGACAAACTCAGCCCAGTCAGGGGCATCCTCTTCAGAATTCATGGGCGTAACCATGAAATCATTTCAACAAAACTATGATCTCCAAGCAAGACGGTGGGCGTACCCCGTTGACTCATTTCAAATTTAATTTTCCTCTTGGGGGTTCCCCAATGAGTTGTATTCAGCAAGCGTGACCGTTGTCAATTGCCTTACTATCTGTCGCTTTCGCGAAAATAAGGTGCCGGCACAACAGTAGAGTCGCCACCTTTCGTTATTTATCCCTCAGAACGGGAAAGGAAACGATCGGAAAAACCTAACTAAAAAGGGTAAGACAAGGTCATCGCAACCATTGTCTGGGTTCGGGAGTCGGTTACGCAAGGGGAAGGTATTAGCACCCCTCACGTCCGTCGTACTCGACGGGATCCACACTTGTTGGGTTGTCTACGGGTGAAAAACAATCTATCTATGGCTGCTAGATCTAAACGGAAAGAAATGGACTCGATAGAGCGTCGCACTCTATGCCTACGTATTCTCATCAGAGAATGAGAAATCAGAGTCTACGTAGTTCGGGAAACTACCGGGGGGGTTTGCTCGGCAAGACGTTGCGTCTTGGGCCTACGTATTCTCATCAGAGAAATCAGAGCATGACGTAGTTCAGGCTAACTACGGCTAGACAAGGGTGTTCTCGGTCACACGGGGGTGAGAGATTAAGTTGACGATACTAGCGTACGCATTCTAGCAGTTAGGTGGACGCTGCTCGACCATTGGAGACTTAGGCGTACCTGTTTGCGGTAGAACGGACATAGTATGTCGGGTTTTAAGGTATGGGAACCTACGGGAACTAGAACTACGGTCTGGTCTCAAATGCACTCGGGCACGAGAAGGGGATAACATCAGTCGTAAGCGGGAAAGTCTCGATCGCACAGCAGCGAGGAGAACAAAAGGTTAGTTGTTAGTGTGCTCACTAGGATATCGCATCCTATGCCTACATATTCTCATCAGAGAAAATCAGAGCAGCTGTAGTTCAGCTAACTACGGGTAGAACGGGGACCACAACACAAATCTCATTTTATTAATATTCGGAAGGTTACAATGATAGAGTACAGGAAAATAAACCCCTAAAAAATTACATCCATCTATCATGGAAAATCTAATGAAAAAATAGTCCCCTAACAAGTGGACCTTTAATTCTACCTCTAAAAAAGGCGTAAAACAAACTCCTAAAAGAAAATATATCCTAAAAAGAAAATATTAAAATACTATCATTTTTTTATATTTTTCATTCCACTATATTTTCCATTTTTCTATTTTTATATTACATATTCTTCTCCTTAAAAAAATCTAAGCAAATGAATATAAAAGAAAAATAATGAACAAAGAGAAAAACAAAGAGGGGGTGCAAACTGCAGAACCAGAGGTAAAGGTACAGGGCCCGACCCAGTTACACACGGAGGGGGGAGAGAAACGAAAACGGGGGTGTTGAACAGAATGGGCCTTAGAGGCCCAATACCCAACCCGGTCCTCCCTCACTTCTCAGAAGCCAAAAACCCTAGGTCCCCACCACTGTTCATCTGCGCCGCTACCTTCTCTTCTCCAAACGCTCTCTCTCGTTTCCTCCTCCGTCTCAACCTTTCTCTGTCTCCTTCCGTTTCTCTTCACCTCTCTCACGAACGCTCTCTCCATCTCCCTCAAACTCCTTCGTTTCATCTTCCTCCAAATCTTAAACAAAAACAAAGAAAACATTCTGAATCTTGTAATCACTCTGATCTACGGCCTGACGATCTTCAGACGAACTTCTTGAAGATATTGAAGGTCCAGGTTCTTGACGGAGATCCAGCGATGATGATACTTGAAAAAATCTGGAGAAGGTGAAGGACTTTGACATTACCAGATAAATCTTGGTGATGAAGATCCTTGAAGACGCGTTGAAGATGGACGTTACCGGATGACTCTGAAGGCGTAGACGATTCTTGAAGTTTATTGTTTGTTTGAGCGATCTGGAGATTTGGAAGCTTGCATGAAGGTTCTATGAAGCAAGATCTGAAGAACTTCTAAAGAGTGTGTTGAATGTATGAACTGCGATGAACACGGTGCTGGTTGAAGAGGATGAAGGAGAAATCTGGGGAACTATTACGGATGATGAAGAACACCACGAGCGGATGATGAAGATCTGGATGAAACTCGCACGAAGATCTGATGGATTCTGGAGATTCTGGAAATCGGATGAAGGTGCTGATGAACTGATGACGATCTGGACGAAAACGGATGAAGGTCGTTAAAGGCTCTTGGAGAATGGATGAACGTTCATCGTTCTGGGCGAATCTCACAAGATCGGTGAAGGTTCTTGTAAGTTCTTGATAAAAGTCTCCGATGAACGCGAGTGGAGGAGTCAAGCACCATGGTTTTCTGGAGAGTTCTTGATCGGAGCATGATGAGTTCTTTGAAGGTTGTTGATGATTATTGGATGATGCATCATGATGAAGATCGGTGGTGATCGATGAACACGACTCCAGATCTGGAAAAAAACGTTATGGATGTGATGATTGTCGTTGAGGATCTTCACGAAGAAGATGAAGATCTTGAGTTTCTGGAGAAAAAACTAGAAGATTTGACAAACGTGATGAATATCAATGGTGATTCCGGCGTGAGATGCAGTTTTCCGATGAAGTTTGGCCGTGGGAACCGCCGTGTGATTTCACCGGCAACACCTTTCCGGTGTTTGCATGGCTGGCGGGCGGAAGGGAGGACAGGGAAGACGCGTGTCAACGCGTATGGGAGAGAGGGGGCGAACGGAGGCCACGTGTGGTGGAGGTGGGTTCTGTGAGTGAAACATGGCGATGAGAGAAGTGAGGTGGGGGTCCCTCAGACCGAAACGTGGCAACGGAGAGAGAGAGGAGTGGGAAACGTGGCGGAAAAAATGGGGACTCAGAGGGTGAAACGTGGCGTCAAGAGAGGGAAAAACGTGGCAATGAAAGAGAGAGCTGAGAGAAGCACACGCGACTACTTTATATGCTGACATGTGGCGAGTTGGACCTGGGGTTTGTGGGCCTCAGAAAATGGACAAAAGGCCCAATAACTAACAGACTGATTAATATCTAATTAATACTCAATTAAAACCCTAATTAAAACAATAATTAAATTCTAAATGAAAATTAAAACTATTCTAACCTAATTAAATCTAATAAACTCTAATTAACATCTAAACAAATGATTAAGACCTAATTAATCTCTATTAAATCCTAATTAAATCTAAAAAGGAGGATTAACCTAAAAAAACTCTATTAATCCTAATTAAATCTAAAAGGGAGGATTAACCTAAAAAACTCTATTAATCTCTAAACTAATAAAAACTCTATTAATCTCTAAACTAATGAAAACTCTATTAATTTCTAATTAAGCAAAAAAATAGAAACTCTATTAATTCTTATTTAAAAATACCTATTAAAAGAAGTATCCTATTAAAATCATTTTAAAAATTCTACCTAATATCTAAAAAAATATGATTTATTCTAAAAAGAAATTAAAACTAAAATCTATTTAAAAATTATTTAAAATCTATTAAAGCTATTTAAAAATCTATCTAATACCTAGAAAAATCAATTAAACCTATTAAAAAAATTCTAGAAAATAAGGGGAAAAATCTAAAAATGCAGGGAAGCCGATTAAATCGATTAGCGCCTATATCGAAATAAACGGTAAAAATCCCGGACACCGAGATGTCCTCAAAAACAACAGCGAGAGCTGAAAACAACGGGACGAGCACTGATTCTCAAAATACGTCCTCGTATCGGTCTGAAATGCCTGAAGCGCGATCAGAGGGCTGTAATCCCGATAAAGTCACTCTGACTGGAAAAAATGCAATGTACGTGGTATGCAAATGCAAAGTGAAATGAGTCGACACATGAGCCAAATAGCGATACGTAGTTGGTCAAATTTTGGGGTGCAACAACTGCCCCTATTCAAACGGCTTGGATCCGAAGGGTTGAAGAGCGAACGACTTTCAAACATTCAGAGGTAGAAGACGGTTGAATACCAAAGAACCCGAAAATTTGCCAACTACACAAGTACACGGTACTCTGATGGGAACGAATCTTCGGAAGCTGAAATCATAGTTGCACGACAACTAGCTGGAGAAATACTGATCTGAACCTCCGTCAGGATGATTCTCTGATTTATCTAATGTCATTGCATCCTCAAATCATCGAGGGATCACTGGTTACACGGTAACGGGTGATTTGCCAACCTCACAGGTAAACGATACTCTGATTGGTAGGAACATCTTCAAAACTGGGCATGGCAGTTGCACGGCAACTTGCTGGGGAACTGGTCACACGGTAACCGGAAAAGTCCGATTTCAAATCTTCGTCAGGATGATCATCTGATTTTGCTATAGATATTCGTCCTCAATTCATCAAGGGGTCACTGGTCACTCGGTAACCGGTAATACATGGTTGATTATGCCGTCAGGCATTCTGTGTCATAGCAGAAAAATTCCTCGGGACTCATCAGGTCATTAATCACGTTGATCATGCCATCGGGCATTCAAAGAAATTTTCGGGCGTCAGCCGGACTTCATCAGTAGGTCGAGAACAAAATTCTTGGTCAATCATGAACCAAATAAGGATATGCAATCTTTTGCCATCAGGCACTCCGCATCAGCTGAGAGAATTGCTTCGTTAACACGGTCGGACTTCAATCATCAAGTCTTCAGGGGAAGTTTCAACTTCGCTGTTCAGAAACCTGCTGGGGATGACGCATCTCCGCTGGGGATTCTGGAGAACTATCAAGTAACTCTGCTCCGGGGATCCAGAAATCATTCTGGATGAATCAACTCTGCTGAGGACTTCAAGAATCATCTTGGACAAATAACTCCGCTGGGACTTCAAGAATCATCCTGAACCGATAACTATGCTGGAGATTTCAGGAATCATCCTGATCGAACACTCTGTCGGGGATTCCAAGCATCAACTTGAGCAACCAACTCTGGAGACTGCACTGGGGATTTTAAGAATCATCTTAAACAAACGACCTCGTTAGGGAGAATTCAAGAATCATTTTGAGCCGAAGACTTTGCTGGGGACTACAAGAATCATCTCGGACCAAACCATTCTGAGGAGGAACATCTGCAAAACAAGAACGGTGGCGACCTGGCTCATGTTTCGTATGCATATGCTTTGATAATGACGTAATGCTCCACACGGTGGAAATGCTATACGTTTTCTGAGTAAATGTTATGCAATCATGCAACATGCTATGGCCCCATCAGCAAAATAAATGCTGAAGGGAAAATCCTCCTATCAAGGAAAAGAAGTCACACCAATCTCAATTGGACTCCGCCTGGGGAAATGATCTTCAGCTGACTGATGCAGGGGAACGAAGCTCTACGAGAACCTGGACCTGCTGAGGGAAAGCGATATCAATCGCGGGAATAGACTGCATGGCCTTCACGACTACTCTCCTAGAGATAACAACTCTGGTGAGGAAATACGGCATCAACTACTCAACACTCTACTGGGGAAAACCAATCATGGCTCCAACTGCTTCCAAGGACTCGGCTCTCCTGGGGATCTGAAAACTCGGCTGAGGAAGAAGGAATCATCCTGCTTACAGGGAAGAGTACGACTCTGTAGGGAATTTCAATTCCACTGGAGACTTCAGTCTGGCACTATCAACTACTACACACTTCAGTGCATGACTCAGCTAGGGAGATGACGTTCCTTCAGGATACATCTGATTGGGGAGAGAATCTTCTCTGCTTGGGGATACATATCAATGCTCCTGGTCCCGCGTTCAGACTCTGCGGGGAGATGCTGCTACACTCTATCGGGGATATCAATCCTGACCTGCTGAGGGTAATCTTGCATACGCCTTACGGAGACTGACCCTTCTGGGTAACACCTGCTGGACTATCAAGTCTGATGAGGAATACCTGTGTATCAACACTGCTAGGGATATCAATCCTTAGCTACTCATTGTACAACTCTGTTGGAGATGTGTCGATCCTATCAAGGAAACACCTCTGGCGTCTGCGGAAGATAACAATCGATCACTGAAATTGAATCTCACTTCATTGAGGAAAACAACCCTGAACGGTCTTTTTGAACACCCTAAGTCCTTATAGGGTACGCAACAATCTGCTGAGCAATAACTCTTCTCTGTCTGACATCAAAATCTACCCGTTTGGAGATTACTCAGTGAGGGAATCAATGTCGACCTCTGCTTGAGGAATGAGTCAATGACCTGGACTCGGAGGGAAGAGGAGTCAAACTCGGACTCTGCAGGGATACAACACTGCATCAGTCCCACTGCTGGGGAAATAAACCCCAAATCTGTCGGTCAGGGAAAGCTTCAGTCTTGACCCACTTAGGAAAGTAGCACATCAGGATAATCAACATTCAATGCTTGGGATGGCCATACTCTGCCGGGAATATCAATCTCGCCCTGCTGAGGATAATTTTGATCCTACTCTGATAAGGGATGAATGCCATCTCAAATTGCTGCAGTCTCAAACTGCTCAGGGGAAACAATCTCAAACTGTACGTCTCTGCTGAGAAAACAATCCTGATTCAATAACATCAACACAGGGAATACAGAATACCAATCATGGAGCTGGGATCAATCGAGTCTTGTGTCGGGGAATGTGACAACATACGGGTCACTAGGAATCATCGGGCCAGGTACAATTAGGCTTTTTCTGGTTTAGGGATAGGTTCATGGTGATAGGGATGTATTTCTGGTTACCAACAAAAGTGGATTTGAAGGGGGAAATACTAGACGAGAACTAGCATTCGAGGGTAGACTACCAGACGAGAACTGGTGGCAAAATATGTTAGGTTGTTAGACGAGAACTGACTTACGGTTTGCCAGGCGAGAACTGGGCTTTTAAAACTGTGTTAGCCAGACGAGAACTGGACTTTAAAACGATTCGGTTACAAGGTTCAGCCAAGTAACAGGTTAGGCTGTAGGATAACAATCAAATGGAAGCAAGACTTCTTCAGAAGGTTTAGGTTTTTGGTAGGGTAATGACACGATTCCCCGACACTCAACTCTTGCTAGGGTGAACAAACTCATTTGAACAACTTGCCCCAGTGCAATTCAACTTGCCCCAATCCGACTCTTGGGAGAATTCATTCTGAACAGAAAGCGGCTGGCAACAAGACAATCTTCAGATGGCTTGCCCCAACATCTGTACAACGGGAGGATTCATCCTCAATCAATCAACTCTCAGCATGGTTGGTTTCAATATACTTCTGAAGTAGTTTGCCCCTGAACGAGCGTTGAGCGACTTAACGTGCCCTGATTGAATACTGGAGGGATCTGCCCTCAAATCACAGGAGTTCTGGATAGCTGCCCCTGAATTGGTCTCGAGAAGTTCCACTTCTGATTGACGCTTCTCGAACAAACTGTCCCATAATCAACCGATGCTTCGGGACTTGTCCTCAGACAAACTGATTCCAAACTCGCTGGGAGTCAATGCCCCAAATTCACAGGGTTTCACGGTATACCATTCTGATCCAGACTGCTACGATTCAGTCCTGATTGGCTATTCCCTGTTGGAGTCCCTTCATATTAATCACTGACCTGCAATTAAAATTGTCTATTCACGAATGGTAATTTTAATGCAGTGTTCATGCAGATTTTGAAAAGATGTACTGTCACTCATTTACGTGTCATGCTAGTGAGTGACGAATGAACCAAAGAGTTCAAACGTAGTGTTGATTCAATCAGTGAAAAATACAACAAGGATATGATTAGCAAATCATGTAGGAGTCAGGTTACTCAACCTTATCGTAATGCGCTTTCAGAATAAACCCTGCCTCAATTAGGTCTTTTAAGGGTTGTATTGTGGTCGGGTTCACGGTTCGTGAAACAAAGGATATTTGGCTCAAATTATGATTTGTACCCACCCCTTCTACGTGATGATCTCCGATCCTAAAGTTCAGTTAACTTGGCTCGAGCGCTCGCCTCTTCGAGAGGTATGTTGAATATTGGGAACAACTGGTTAAAGAATTCACAAGGTTTTCAGAGTGACAGTTACTCCTTTTTCGTTTCGGTGCCTGTATCTACACGACTTTGTCCTTGTTTGAGGATTTTTCTTTTTTATCCTTTCTTTTTCACTTTTTTGATTCCCTAATTTTTGCCTGGACTGACTCTTCAGAGTTCTTTTCGATTTTTCTTTTGAAGTCCAGCGGGATGCCCTGATTTTTGCCTAAGTATTTGCTTTCTAGCTTTTCTTTTTACTTAGCGGGCTTTCTTATTCTTTTTTTTCTTTCGAAACAAGTCGTGCGACACTGGCTGTTTGGATTCATCCGAGAGGTTTATAACTGTCTCACTTCTGATTGGTGAGGTTTAACCATTGCGGTTGACGAGGTACGACCTCTGGGGAAAAATACGATGTGATTGGTCCTCGAACGACAACACTCCTCTATAAGACTTGAACGCTCGATCAAGCTAACTGACAACTACCCTGCCCCGGGTTAAGATGTGAGGGTTTAAAAGTCTGAAAGAAACTCCTACTTCTCGGCTCGAAGTGGTTAACAAGGGGTTCTCTTCCTTATCTCTCCGGTGTTTAGGGGATTTGAAACAATGCATGTACATCATAGGCAAGGTTTTATCTGAAAGCATACGATCATCTGTTATGAGTATTCAGTTTCGTCATCCTCCCTCCAATCTTTGCTAATCATAGTGATAAAGTGGAGTGAATAAAGCGCAAGTGTCAGTGCAATGCAGTAAATGAGTGACAACGACATGATTAATTCAGAAAAATGCATAGTCACTTTATCAATATTACCATTCGAAACAAACAATGTTTAACAGCAAGTAGTAACTAACAGAAAGGAAACTACAAATGCAAATGATAAAAAGTCTGAGGACTGCCAATGCTGAGGACGTCTGCCTGTCTGGACCACTGGCTTCTGGAAATAACCCTCTGAATCTGCGAGCTCAGACAGCTGAGAGGTTGTCATGCATAACCAAAACTCCTTCTGGAAAGGAAAGGCACCCTTTGTCGATCAACGGTTGCACTTTTGCCTGGAAAGCCTTGCAATCTTCAGTTGAATGCCCCGGGGATCCACCATGGTATCCGCACTGCGCATGGGGGTTGTACCCAGGAGGGTAAGGCTCTGGCACGGGCTTGAGAGCTTTAGGTTCCACCAAAGAATTCTGAATCAAATGTGGAAGAATCTGGCTATACGGCACAGGAACTGGATGAGAAGGAGCATTCCTTCGTTCCAAGTTGTTACGAGGTCGGTTTTGATTCTGGCGCTGATTCTGATAACCTCGGCCACGGGCTCGTGGGTTTGCAAGAGGAGCGACATAAAGTTCCCGATGTGGTGCCCCAGGCACAATTGTCTGTCGAGAATAACGAGACACAGAAGATGCTGACCGCTGAGAAGACGGAGAACCAACAGATTTCACCGATTCGTCTCGAGGATACCCAACATCAGTCAGGACTGCATTGATCATAACTCCTTCTTCAGTTTGGTAGTTATAGAGAGATTCAGTTTCACTAGCCTGACCGCCTGAAACATTTTGGATTCTTCCAGTCTTTACACCATACTCGATGCGCTCTCCTGCCCTTACCAATTCAGAGAAATTTGGTGCAACTCTGAGCATTCTTTCGAAGTACGGGCTTTGCAAGGAGTTTACGAACATGCCTTTCAACTCTCAGTCTAGAAGCGGCGGTTGCACTCTAACAGCAAATTCTCTCCATCTCTGAACATACTTCCTGAAAGGTTCATTGTTCCCTTGAGACAATTCTTGCAGCTGCATGCGACTAGGAGCTTCATCAAAATTGTAGTAGTACTGCTTCAGGAAAGCATTGGCTAAATCCGCCCATGATCGGATCTGATCACTCTCTAACTGCATATACTAACTCGGAGGTGCCCCAATCAGACTATCTTGAAAGCAATGAATCATCAGCTTGTCGTTGTGCACAAACGAAGTCATTCTTCGGCAGAACATCACCAAATGTTGCTTTGGGCAACTATCTCCTTCGTATTTTTCGAACCTCGGCATTCTGAACTTCGGAGGTAACACTAGGCCAGGAACCAGACACATGTCTGTAGCATTAGGGTTAATAGCGTCTTTACCTTTCAAGGCTTTGAATCTTTCATCCAATGCACGAAACCTTTTAGCATACACGGGAGCTAATGGGTCTTCAGTCTTTGCTATCGGGACCTCTCTTCGGGACTTTGGCACAGGGAAGGCAACACCCTAGTAGTTGGAGATATCAATAGAAGGAGAACGTTCACCTCGAACAACAAACTGCTCACGTAGACCTCGGTCTTCAACAGAAGGTTGTACAAGCTGAGCTGCAGTAAGGTTGTTCACTTGCGGAAAATCTTCGTCATGCGTAGATCCATACAAAGTATTGGACGTCACAGTGAAACCTGACAAGGTATCAACAAACTGGAAGCTGCTCTTTGACATAGCTACCAACAACTGTCAACTAACTTCACTGCTTGACTCTGATCAAATCTGCTTCAGCCCTTTGGTCGTCTTCAACACTCACCTTCAGAATCAAAACAACGGCTGGATAAGAGCTCTGACTAGCTGGAGTATGGCATGCAATATGATGCAGGAATGTTCATGCAAATGCAATGCAAGATGCAGCAAACACGGGATCATAGCCCATACAAAGCTCTGATTGCTGCTGCGCTGCTGACGTGATAAGTCTGCTCTGACGAGAGAAAACCAAGATATCAGGTAGGCTGGAAGTCAAGTTTCCTGCAAAAACCCTCCCACTCACGGGTATGGACCTAAACTGAAACAAGTTCGGCATCCTATGCGTTCATCAGCATCACAGACTTTCAAGAGGGGTGATACGATACCCAGAAGGTGTGGCATCACCAGCTCATGAAGCGGCCTCACTTAGCTGAATCACAAATGATCGGTCCCCAGAGTCGACAATCCACCAAACCAGCAACCGTCTCAACCCAAAGGGTTGAAAGAGAAGCCAACCGGGAGAACCTCGTCTGAGAGTGGATTTCATGAGACACTAGTGTCTGCGAAGCAAGCACGCGCCCACTAATTTCCACAACTAATGCTATGTTCACTCAAGCCTGGGTCTCGCTTCTCACTCATCAGAATGCCCCTCCCACAACAGCACAGATAATCATATCATACTGGAAATAAAGTGCGGGAAATAAAAAATGCGATAAATAAACACAACCCAACAAGTAATCATACAAGCGCTAGGATTGACTCGCATAGGGAACCGGAGAACCAGAGATTCTGGGTTCGATCCCCAGCAGAGTCGCCAACTGCTCGGGATGACCCAGACAGCTAGGAAGAAAATCCAAGGCGAGACTCGAATAGGGAACCATTGAACTCCCCAGCAGAGTCGCCAGCTGTCGCTTTCGCGAAAATAAGGTGCCGGCACAATAGAAGAGTCGCCACCTTTCGTTATTTATCCCTCGGAACAGTAAAGGAAACGATCGGAAAAACCTAACGAAAAAGGGTAAGACAAGGTCATCGCAACCATTGTCTGGGTTCGGGAGTCGGTTACGCAAGGGGAAGGTATTAGCACCCGTCACGTCTGTCGTACTCGACGGGATCCACATTTGTTGGGTTGTCTACGGGTGAAAAACAATCTATTTACGGCTGCTAGATCTAAACGGAAAGAAATGGACTCGATAGAGCGTCGCACTCTATGCCTACGTATTCTCATCATAGAATGAGAAATCAAAGTCTACGTAGTTCGGGAAACTACGGGGGGGGGGGGGGGGGGGGGGGGTTGCTCGGCAAGACGTCGCGTCTTGGGCCTACGTATTCTCGTCAGAGAAATCAGAGCATGACGTAGTTCAGGCTAACTACGGCTAGACAAGGGTGTTCTCGGTCACACAGGGGTGAGAGATTAAGTTGACGATACTAGCGTACACATTCTAGCAGTTAGGTGGACGCTGCTCGACCATTGGAGACTTAGGCGTACCTTTTTGCGGTAGAACGGACGTAGTATGCCGAGTTTTAAGGTATGGGAACCTACGGGAACTAGAACTACGGTTTGGTCTCAAATGCACTCGGGCACGAGAAGGGGATAACATCAGTCGTCAGCGGGAAAGTCTCGATCGCACAACAGCGAGGAGAATAAAAGGTTAGTTGTTAGTGTGCTCGCTAGGATATCGCATCCTATGCCTACATATTCTCATCAGAGAAAATCAGAGCAGCTGCAGTTCAGCTAACTACGGGTAGAACGGGGACCACAACACAAATCTCATTTTATTAATATTCGGAAGGTTATAATGATAGAGTACAGGAAAATAAACCCCTAAAAAATTACATCCATCTATCATGGAAAATCTAATGAAAAAATAGTCCCCTAACAAGTGGACCTTTAATTCTACCTCTAAAAAAGGCGTAAAAGAAACTCCTAAAAGAAAATATATCCTAAAAAGAAAATATTAAAATACTATCATTTTTTTATATTTTTCATTCCACTATATTTTCCATTTTTCTATTTTTATATTACATATTCTTCTCCTTAAAAAAAATCTAAGCAAATGAATATAAAAGAAAAATAATGAACAAATGAGAAAAACAAAGAGGGGGTGCGAACTGCAGAACCAGAGGTAAGGCAGCAAAAAAAAACAGGGCCCAGCCCATAAGTGCATTCAGAAAAAACAAAAACACAAAAACGGGGGGTGCATCAGGAATTGCTTCAGCAAAGGTACAGGGCCCGGCCCAGTTACACACGGAGGGGGGGGGGGGAGAAACGAAAACGGGGGTGTTGAACAGAATGGGCCTTAGAGGCCCAATACCCAACCTGGTCCTCCCTCACTTCTCAGAAGCCAAAAACCCTAGGTCCCCACCACTGTTCATCTGCGCCGCTACCTTCTCTTCTCTAAACGCTCTCTCTCGTTTCCTCCTCCGTCTCAACCTTTCTCTGTCTCCTTCCGTTCCTCTTCACCTCTTTCACGAACGCTCTCTCCATCTCCCTCAAACTCCTTCGTTTCATCTTCCTCCAAATCTTAAACAAAAACAAAGAAAACATTCTGAATCTTATAATCACTCTGATCTACGGCCTGACGATCTTCAGACGAACTTCTTGAAGATATTGAAGGTCCAGGTTCTTGACGGAGATCCAGCGATGATGATATTTGAAAAAATCTGGAGAAGGTGAAGGACTTTGACATTACCAGATAAATCTTGGTGATGAAGATCCTTGAAGACGCGTTGAAGATGGACGTTACCGGATGACTCTGAAGGCGTAGACGATTCTTGAAGTTTGTTGTTTGTTTGAGCGATCTGGAGATTTGGAAGCTTGCATGAAGGTTCTATGGAGTAAGATCTGAAGAACTTCTAAAGAGCGTGTTGAATGTATGAACTGCGATGAACACGGTGCTGGTTGAAGAGGATGAAGGAGAAATCTGGGGAACTATTACGGATGATGAAGAACACCACGAGCGGATGATGAAGATCTGGATGAAACTCGCACGAAGATCTGATGGATTCTTGAGATTCTGGAAATCAGATGAAGGTGCTGATGAACTGATGATGATCTGGACGAAAACGGATGAAGGTCGTTGAAGGCTCTTGGAGAATGAATGAACGTTCATCGTTCTGGGCGAATCTCACAAGATCGGTGAAGGTTCTTGTAAGTTCTTGATAAAAGTCTCCGATGAACGCGAGTGGAGGAGTCAAGCACCATGGTTTTCTGGCGAGTTCTTGATCGGAGCATGATGAGTTCTTTGAAGGTTGTTGATGATTATTGGATGATGCATCATGATGAAGATCGGTGGTGATTGATGAACACAACTCCAGATCTGGAAAAAAAACGTTATGGATGTGATGATTGTCATTGAGGATCTTCACGAAGAAGATGAAGATCTTGAGTTTCTGGAGAAAAAACTAGAAGATTTGACAAACGCGATGAATATCGATGGTGATTCCGGCGTGAGATGCAGTTTTCCGGCGAAGTTTGGCCGTGGGAACCGCCGTGTGATTTCACCGGCAACACCTTTCTGGTGTTTGCATGGCCGGCGGGCGGAAGGGAGGACAGGGAAGACGCGTGTCAACGCGCATGGGAGAGAGGGGGCGAACGGAGGCCACGTGTGGTGGAGGTGGGTTCTGTGAGTGAAACGCGGCGATGAGAGAAGTGAGGTGGGGGTCCCTCAGACCGAAACGTGGCAACGGAGAGAGAGAGAGGAGTGGGAAACGTGGCGGAAAAAATGGGGACTCAGAGGGTGAAACGTGGCGTCAAGAGGGGGAAAAACGTGGCAATGAAAGAGAGAGCTGAGAGAAGCACACGCGGCTACTTTATATTCTGACACGTGGCGAGTTGGACCTGGGGTTTGTGGGCCTCAGAAAATGGACAAAAGGCCCAATAACTAACGGACTGATTAATATCTAATTAATACTCAATTAAAACCCTAATTAAAACAATAATTAAATTCTAAATGAAAATTAAAACTATTCTAACCTAATTAAATCTAATAAACTCTAATTAACATCTAAACAAATGATTAAGACCTAATTAATCTCTATTAAATCCTAATTAAATCTAAAAAGGAGGATTAACCTAAAAAAAACTCTATTAATCTTAATTAAATATAAAAGGGAGGATTAACCTAAAAAACTCTATTAATCTCTAAACTAATAAAAACTCTATTAATCTCTAAACTAATGAAAACTCTATTAATTTCTAATTAAGCAAAAAAATAGAAACTCTATTAATTCTTATTTAAAAATACCTATTAAAAGAAGTATCCTATTAAAATCATTTTAAAAATTCTACCTAATATCTAAAAAAATATGATTTATTCTAAAAAGAAATTAAAACTAAAATCTATTTAAAAATTATTTAAAATCTATTAAAGCTATTTAAAAATCTATCTAATACCTAGAAAAATCAATTAAACCTATTAAAAAAATTCTAGAAAATAAGGGGGGAAATCTAAAAATGCAGGAAGCCGATTAAATCGATTAGCGCCTATATCGAAATAAACGGTAAAAATCCCAGACACCGAGATGTCCTCAAAAACAACAGCGAGAGCTGAAAACACCGGGACGAGCACCGATTCTCAAAATACGTCCTCGTATCGGCCTGAAATGCCTGAAGCGCGATCAGAGGGTTGTAATCCCGATAAAGTCAATCTGACTGGAAAAAATGCAATGTACGTGGTATGCAAATGCAAAATGAAATGAGTCGACACATGAGCCAAATAGCGATACGTAGTTGGTCAAATTTTGGGGTGCAACACTATCATCCTTTTGGTGATAGTCGAACTTCATCGGTTCAACCTAGCCTGCATCCTTTTGGTGTTGGTAGCCTTCAATTAGTGTTTGTCCTATCATCCTTTTGGTGGTAGTGACCGACGTGTGTTTCGCTCCGTCATCCTTTTGGTGGGGGGTCTATCATGGTCATTAATGATAGATTGTGCGATATGTTTTGTGTTTCGCTCCGTCATCCTTTTGGTGGGGGGTCTATCATGGTCATTAATGATAGATTATGCGATGTGTTTTGTGTTTCGCTCCGTCATCCTTTTGGTGGGGGGTCTATCATGGTCATTAATGATAGATTGTGCGATATTGTTTGGCGTGTGTTTCGCTCCGTCATCCTTTTGGTGGGGGGTCTATCATGGTCATTAATGATAGATTGTGCGATAGTTTATTTGTGTTTCGCTCCGTCATCCTTTTGGTGGGGGTCTATCATGGTCATTAATGATAGATTGTGCGATGTGTTTTGTGTTTCGCTCCGTCATCCTTTTGGTGGGGGGGTCTATCATGGTCATTAATGATAGATTGTGCGATGTGTTTTGTGTTTCGCTCCGTCATCCTTTTAGTGGGGGGTCTATCATGGTCATTAATGATAGATTGTGCGATATTGTTTGGCGTGTGTTTCGCTCCGTCATCCTTTTGGTGGGGGGTCTATCATGGTCATTAATGATAGATTGTGCGATAGTTTATTTGTGTTTCGCTCCGTCATCCTTTTGGTGGGGGGTCTATCATGGTCATTAATGATAGATTGTGCGATAGTTTATTTGTGTTTCGCTCCGTCATCCTTTTGGTGGGGGGTCTATCATGGTCATTAATGATAGATTGTGCGATAGTTTATTTGTGTTTCGCTCCGTCATCCTTTTGGTGGGGGGTCTATCATGGTCATTAATGATAGATTGTGCGATGGTTTGTTTGAGTTTTGCTCTGTCATCCTTTTGATGAGGGGTCTGGCATAGTCATTAATGTCAGATTGTGCAATTGTATTTTTCTCTACCATGCTTTTGGTGGTAGTAGCCGTGTGTGTTTTCTCCAATCATCCTTTTAGTGATGTGGACCTCTTGCCAGTTATTTACAATTTACTCAGAGGTACACCTCATCCAGTATTTCGATTCTCGGGCATTCCTTTTCTTTTCGGACAAATTCAGGGTTTTCTACATATCTAATTGCCTTCTACTTTGAAAGAATGAACGACATAGTCGTTCGTCTTACTCGGTCCAAGCCAATTAGATAGGGGCATCTGTCATACCCTAAATTTGTCCTACCTTTCTCATCATAAAATAACGGTGTTTCTTGGTGGTAGTTCTTTAGATGATCATTTGGCCCTGGGCCATGATCATGTAGCTGTTTCTCATGTCTTGGAGTTTTGTTGGTTTGTGTTCAGTGGGGTCATAAGCCTTTACGGAAAATGTGGGATTCAGTTGAAGATAAGAGAAGTTTAAGTCAGGTTATTATGTTTAAATAGTCAAGACGCAGTCAGATGATTAAGCCATGATTGAAGCTATACGACATGAGCTACTTTAAGACATGATCAAAAAGCTCACGATGAAGGTTTTTGGCTCATCACGTGTTAAACAACAAATTTCAAGATTTTATGTGTGAAATTATTCAAGGTTCAATAGTCCAATTCGTTCAAGATTCAAGAAGAGCTTATGGTGGGTCTTATTGTTAGGAGTTGATTCAAAATTTTGTTCACTTGGCGTGAAGGTTCAATAAGTGTGTATTTTAAATGAAAGATTTTTCTCCCTGGTGAAGTCAAAGTTCAAGGTTAGGTCATATGTGGGTGGTGTTAATGACATTAAGAGTCATTCCAGATTTCATTAGAAGCCCATTTTTTTTCTTTTCTTTCACAAAATAGCCAAAACCCATTGTAACAAAAATTCATTACCACTCTCTTTGCTTCTTATAAGTCCATTACCATTTGTTCCAAAATCATCTCCAAAAATTGCAAAAATAATAATATTGTTTATGCATTTTTATTACAAGAAAGATTTAAAAAAAAAATCCAAGGCCCATATGTCCTCTTCTTTTTTCCCATTAGCACATCCAAAATTAAGCTACAATTACAATTCTATTGAAAACTAAGAAGGGGTCTATTTGTCAATAATTTGCAACAAAAAAAAAAGAGACGAAAAAACAAGTAAGCAGGAGTCCAGACCAACAATTCAGCCAAACATTGCCACAAAATTAAACGAAAGCAGAACATAGCAGAAGGAGCGGTATCTTCATTTTTGTTTTCACCCAATTCTCAGCAGCCAACACCCACCTGCAAATAATTTCAAAATGGAACATTAATGGTTGTTTTCACACCATAGGGTCACAATAGAAAATGGTACAAATGCGGAAGATGCCGAAATTTGTGATATGAAAAAGGGACCACTATCCAAAGTCCTAGAACCTGCAGCTTTATTCAGCACAGACCACTACTCTTCAGCCAATACAGCCTCCAACCAACACAGCCTGTCTGCAAAGTAGTATGAATTAAAAAATTCATTTACAAAGTAGTATGAATTAAAAATTCATTTACAAAGTAATATGAACTAAAATTCATCAAGCCTTCATACGGTGATATTCATTTCCAGCCACAAAAGTCATACATCACAAAATGAAAGGGGCCCACACAGCCAGATGCTGTTTTTGAGAAAAATCAAATATCAAATCATAAAACTCGCATCACTTGCTGCAGAGATACAAGGCTACCGGGAATCCTTCAAAATAGCCAACGACATACACGGTACTTGGGCCCATTTTCCTTGAACTTGAAAGTCTGAAAAAAACATATGATCATTTGTTTGTTTTTACAAACCAATAGACAGGGGCAGGACCGTACGCACAGTCACTGTTTTTAGCCAAAAAACCATTGCACCATTAGCAAAAAAAACTGGTCCCACGCGTTACTACAAGAACACGGTACAACTCACACAAGCATTGCACACCACCCACTACATTACCTGCATAAACACGCTGCAGAAATTAGAGGTGCCAAAACACTACAAAACAAAACCATACCGACAAACACAGATATAGCTAAAACCTTCCAACACATCATGCCTGCTCCAAAACCGTGCAAGCTACCACTAGGTGAAAAAAGCTCCTGCACAAATTATCCTGTAATAACCAAGCAACATGGACCAGGAAAGTTTGAGACAGAGAAGACCATCAATAAAGTTTCAAAAATTGAACAACTATATGGATCTCACACGGCATCTACTAGCAAACAATGAAAATTTCACAAAAAATAGCTATGTACAGACCTGTTCAGAAAGCCGTAGTTTCCCTTCCCATCTTTAGACAAAAACACCACCATAATGTACAATCGTCTGAAAAAAACAAAGAAGAAAGACAACCTCATTGATCCACTCCCTAAAACGATACTCCCTGAGCACAATTCTTTTTCTCCTCCAAGACCCTCCACATCTACCCCAACCAATAACCTCCTTCAAACTTTAATATCCACAACTCATTTTAACCAAAAATCCTTCCTTCTAACAAGGATCTTCACATCCTCAACCTCAAACTAAACATAACAGAATCCTTTTCAATCTCTCAAACTTCCGTAACTCTTCGAACAAACATCTTCACACCATAACTTCACCTTAAAACTTCAACTTCTGAATCGACCACCAGAATCTTTCTTTCATCTTCATCTCCAATGCAAATCAACTTCCATTAACCCCTTCAACTTCCTCTTCTCACAACCAGCTTCCATTTCTCTTTTTTTTTCTTCCAAATCTCAACCTCAAAACTTCACAGCAAGAACAACAACATTCTTCAAACGAAACCAGAAACACAACTCAGATTTCCACCTACATCAAACTACAATCCACCGTCATCATCAACACAATCCAACAACTCCTCCATTTTCGTTCAAAACTAAACCTCCAACCCATTTTCTGGAAAAAAAAAAAAAAAGCAACCCCTAAAAACGCTACAACTTATCAAACCAACATCACCATCTTCAACCTTTGTCATTTTCGGACAGCTACCACCGAAACCCAAACGTTCTTCCTCCTTCAACACTTATCAAAACCACCATCGTGAACCATAACACTTCATCTTCTCCGTGAAAATCACCAAACCTTCAATAACCATTCCCAACCGTAAATCCACAGCTTTCAACCCCAACTCTTCAATCAACAAAAATATCAAACCTGTCCACAAAGTCATAAACCGAATAAATCTCAAAAATCCCAAATCTCAAAATCGCTTCCAAAACCACAAGATCCAGATAATCAGTGGAGAAGAATGAGCAAAGTGAAATAAGCTTGATTTGAAACCCATACGCACCTGGGCGAGCCGAAAATAAAATTAACAGAGAAGGTTGGAACGTAATGCTATGGTTTGCTTCATATCTGTCTTTGATATTTTGATCTTCGTGGGAGGATTCAACTCGCGTCGCCATGGCTTGTTTGGAGAACGTTGCTTTGACGAGATCGTTCTCTCGATTTGTAGCGGTGGTCATTTTGTTCATTACCTATGTGGGGGTTCAGCAAACAGATTAGGTTTTAGAAACCGTTTTCAAATTGGGGATTGTGGGTTTTTTTTTATCCACTACATTCTTTTGTTTATTTTGTGTGGATGAATGGGCTTCAAGGGCCCATAATGATTCCAATCATATTCACACCCCTGATTTTTCGTTCCCCCTCCCCTGTTTCATTGATTTTATTTTATTTTTTTTAATTTTTTTTATATTATAATTATTGTGTTTTAAACTTTATTTTATATTTATTATATATGTAGATATTATATTAGCTTTATATATTTTATTTATAACTTACATATTAAGCTCTTTTAAGGACTTTATGTATATATTATATTTAGAAGTTTTGTATATTTAGATTTTTATCGCAATTTATATTTTTATTGCAATTTATATTTAGAAATTTATAGTTTCTCTTCTAGATTTTAATTTTATTCTTCATTTGTTATTGGACACTTTGTCTCGTTTTGGGTCGATGACGAAACTTCCACCGTTTAACCGTCACATTAGTGGCGTGAAACAAAGGATCTGAGACCACCTTTGTTCTTTCGATTTTATTTCGGTAAACTAACTTTAAGTTTAATTTCTGTCAAACTTTATTCATATTATTTCATATTATCATATTTATCCATATTATTTATTATCATATCATATTTATTCACCCATAATCGAAAATACCTAATAAAATATCGAAATCTTAAAAGCCAAATTGGTGGACAGTTGGATCTTTGGTCATTTGCAGGTATCCTAACTTTAAGTCGTGCCCGACTTTGCTTAAGGCGTAGTTTAGGACACAATGCACACACACGGCTTTCTCTTGGGCTACCTGACAATGAGACCCCTTTATTTCATGCAATCCCGTGTAAATTACATGTACCCCTCTCCCATTCCGATGTATGTTTCGTATCTCTTTGATTTTTAGTTTATCTCCTAGGAGCACCCATAGGGACTAGAGCGGATCAAACTATTTTCAAACTAATTCTCGATTCATCATTGAGCCACTTTCAAACAACATGTAAGTCGAGTGCTCATACGCATTCGCCATCAACCTATTACAACTCGACCCTTGATGCGTAAGTCAAGTCGGTCTCTTTTTCAAACAATTTCATTTTCAACACGCTTTGCACGCGATAATGAGTCAAACCCTTGATCCAACGTCAAGCGGATTTTCGTAACAAACTATCAATCAATTAACAATTATTCAATTCTTTTCAAGGTGTAAAGAGTAGGTTCAAGTCTTTGATCTTGCTTTCCGTTGTTTATATGCGAGTTATCTTATTCGTGTGTGAGCAATTGACGCCTTTAAATAATGTTAACAAACTCGACAATATTCAACCATCTCCTTTCACTCACCTTTCAAACAACTTCTTTTACGATGAAAAAGAGAGTGTCCCAAGTCTTTGGTTCGCTCTCCCGACTACTTGGATCCGAGAAGCCTTTCTCAAAAGCTTCAAGTAGTCGTCATCCGACCAATCTCATCCTTTTATACACCATTTCAAATTCAAACAACCTTCCTTTGCAATGAAAAAGAGAGTGTTCCAAGTCTTTGGTTCGCTTTCCCGATTACTTGGGGTCTGTGAAGTCTTTCTTAGGCTTCAAGTGATCGTCATCATTTCAACCTTGCCTTTTCAAACACAACCTTATCTTCAAGATGAAAAAGAGAGAGTTCCAAGTCTTTGGTTCACTCTCCCGATTACTTGGGTCCGAGAAGTCTTTCTTAAACCTCGAGTAATCGTCATCCGTACCCACATCTAATCCAATTCAAACTCGTTTCTTTCGTGGTCGTTACCACGAACTACGACTGCTCTGATTCTTCATTCTCGTCTGAATGTAAGATACGTAGGCACAAGATTGCGATGATCTTGGCGAGCACAATTCCCTCCATCTTCCATTTCCCCCATCCTTTCCCGTAGTCGAACTACGACGCTCTGATTTCTCATTCTCGTCCGAATGAGCATACGTAGGCACAAGGGCCCCAATCCTTGGTGAGCACCCTATCTTCTAACCATCCTCTTTCCCCTAGTGTTTTTATCCCTTTATAGTATCCTTTATCATTTAGTAGCGAGAAGAGAAGAATTAAGTTTAGCTAACATCCATTAACTCGAATTAAGAGGTTCCCGTCGAGTACGACGGACGTGAGGGGTGCTAATACCTTCCCCTCGCGTAACCGACTCCCGAACCCAGGAATATGGTTGCGACGGTCGTGTTCCTTCCGCTTTTATGAGGTTTTCTCGATATTTTCCTCTCCCGTTCATTCGGGAAAAATAAAGTTCGGTGGCGACTCTGTCGAACCGCAATTTCCGCGCCTTTCGCGCGAGGGTCGTATGTTCGAAATGAATTTTTCGAGGTGCGACAGTTTCCAAGTCAAATTTGTGGTCATTTTGAATGGAATTAATGTTTTAGAAAGATTGGCATTGCCACATTTTTGATTTGAGGTCCATAGCATAGTCATTTGGATGGTTACTTCACAATTAAGAAACATATCATATACACTCCATATGTTAAAACAAAGGAAGAAAACCATTACATCACACTCCTTAATGATTAAGTGAAGGGTTTGGATTGAGTTTAGAGCATGAGTAAGGCTTGAAGGCACACTTCCATGTTGAAATTTGGAAGGAAAGGTGAACATCCAAAATCCATAATTGGGCCTAGTTTGGGCTGGATATCCATCTGAACACACTATAAATATGAATTAGAACGAATTTGGAAGTTTCTGGAGCAGAATTCTGTTGAGAATCCATTGATGTGAAGTGAAGAAAAAGCTTGAAAATTTGAAATGCATTTTGGAGAATCAAGAGGTTGCAGCAAGAACTGAGCATCAAGAATTGTCCACCATTGCTCCTTGAAGGATTCTGCATAGTTTGGAAGAGAATTGAGGCGCATAACTACTGCAATCCAAGCTTCAAGGTCGGTTCTAAGTTCTTGAAATATATCTTTGATTATGCACTTTTAATCCATTAGAAGCATGTGGTTAAGTTCCCCTTAGCATGTAGATGAACTATGGGTGGTTAATTTGATGGTTAGAGACAAGTTAGGGTTCCTTCCATTTTCGGTTGAGATCTTGTTTTTACGAACCATGCGTTTTCAGCATAAACTAGTGGAATGGTTAGGTTCCTGAGGAAATTCTGGTCAATTTTCATCAAGACATCGTGTGAAATGGTGGAGCGTAGAGTGAGTTAGGGTTGAGCAGGGTTGGATGGAGAAGTCGCCGGAGATGGCATGGCCGCGCGCGAGTTTCCCAGCTTGCAGAGAATTCAAAACGAAGAAGATGAAATCTCCTCCGTTCGTGTGTGGTGAGGACTTTGACTCAGGCATCAATCCAAGCGTGTGTGTGGCGCCACGTACCCCCTTCCCCTCAACGTTGCGTTTCACTTATGAGAGGCGTGCATCCAAGGAAACGTGGGTTCGAGACTTCACTTGGCTTCTTTTTCCTTTGATCAATTTGTGAACTGAATTGAGAATTGGAGCGTGGGCTTTGGACTGGTTGATACCAACACCCTCCTTAAAATGGTTATGTTTGATACTTGATTTTGTGTGATCATGTGGTGATGATTTTGAAATGGTTATGTTTGAATGCTCCCCATAGATTTTTCTCACATTTTTGTGATGAACATAGGTGGTAGTTTAGGTTGAAACCTTTAGAAGCTCCATTTTTAGGGTTTATGGTTGATACCTTTGGATTTAGGACTTAATTTTAGGACTTAATAGATGATTTAGTCCCTGGTTTTTGTATGAGGCATTCTTAATTGAATTAGGATCCCTTAGGAATTTTTGTAGAAATTTATAAGATAGTTTGCTATTTTTGATTGATTTTAGTTTAGGTGCTAGTTTTAGATGATTCTAAGGCACTAACTCAACTAGATGAACATCTTTAGTTCCCTTAGATTAGGGTTTTGTTTCTATTGCTCTTAGATGATGTTGAAGGCAAGTTGAAGATGCATTGGATTGCTTGAAGAGGCTTGGGTTTGAAGATCTTCCCTTCTTGTGGTGTAGTTTTGATTAGGTTAAGATTAGGGTTTTATAGGCAGAGCTTCTAGATAGTTCTCTTCCTTCATAAACATGGAATATGTTGATCAATTCCATTCTTCCCTATGATGTAAGGTCCCTTGTAAAGGCCTCATCCCTCCTTTGGTAGGATGTGTGGTTCTTTGCAAATTGGTAGAACCTTTGAGGGTCCCTTTCTCTGATGACAGGATGCTCAGTGGTGACCTTTGGTCTTCACTCTGCTACCAACCATCCAAACTTTGCTCTTGATAGATGCATCTTTCTCCCTTGATTAGAGGATGGAGTTACTTGATTGAAGAAGATTGAAGGATGAAGTTGACACTTCCATGTGATTGAAGATTACGCAAGAGGAGCTGAAGCAAGAAGAACAAGTTGATACTTATGAAGAGGATTCAATTGAGATTGAGTGAAGAGCTGAGGTTTGAGGAATAAAGGATAAGTTGACACTTACATTGATGCATTGAGGGCCTGAAGGAATCAAGTTGATACTTGTAGTTAGGAGTGAAGCCTGAAGGTGGAATTTACTGTAAAGCTGAGGCTTGAGGAAGAAAGAATAAGTTGAAACTTATGTTGATGGGTTGAAACCCTGGAGAAGCAAGTTGATACTTATCATGAAAGATGGTAGCCCTGAAGAGCTGCTGAAGATTGATGACTGGACTGCTGTTAAGTTGGTTTAGTTGTAGGAGCTGTTGATCTGCTCTCTCCTGTCTGTTTTCTTTCTGTGCAACTATGTTGATGTGACTTGTTTGATTTGCTTGATGCATTAGGATAAGTTCATATCTAGACTGATGTAAGCTAGGAGCATGACTGCACTAGAGATTGAGTTGCTCCCTCTGCTTGTATTTTTACTGTGTGGCTTTGCTTGCGGGTATTCGGTAGAGCCCAACTCCCTTGCCCATGTGGTTTGTGTTGCTTGATAGCATTCCATTTCTTCTGTATTATTGTAGTTGCTCATCATCTTGCTTGATAGCATGTTTTATTTTGTTTCTCTGTATGATTGCAGTTATTCATATCTGGCTTGAGGTTGAGATGAGCTTGTGGAGGCTGGTGCCCCACACACATTTCCTCCCTCACTTGCATGGCATGCATTTTACAGTCGTTTACTGTTTACTGTTTAAGCTGATGCTTTATCTGTTTCTGTTTACCATTGACATGATCCCCTAGGAATCTATTTCCTTTGATAAGGAAGTGATGATTAGAACTTTAGGTTGAAACCCATGCATGATAACTTCTAGGATTTCCCTGTTTCAAACCTCAACCATAGGATGAATCCTTGGCATGACAACAGTAGGACTTGATAGTTTCCCCGTAGTTGTCCCTCTCTCTTCTCATCTCAAAACAAATAAAAATACAGTAATAAAGGTTAACTGATATCGTACGCTACGAGCCTTAAGCTATCTGAGAAAGGGTTGTTGGAGAGTTTCTTTTCAACAGCTTAGATGTTTAGTATGGTACACTTTGGGTGACATGCGACACATTCACTCTCAGGTCATAGTCTCTAGTGCGACGCTGGTTGCAAACATCCATAAAAAACAGTTCTTTCGTAAAAGACAGAAAACAAACTTCAAACCTTTTTGCCCCGTGGGCCCGTAATTCAAAGGAAGCTTTTCTGAAGAAAAGAGTGTCGTTAAACTTCAGCGCCACCGCAAACAGGCTTTGTCCCTAACTGCTGGAACTACTGTTTAACCCTACTCGATAAAACAGATGAATCTGAATCCCCGTAATCCGTATTATCCCGAACTACGTAAGCTCTGATCTCTCATACCTGTTGAGAGTACGTAGGCACAATACTGATGTATTGGCGAGCCACCTTCCCCATAACCCGTAGTAGGTCGAACTACGTTGACTCTGATTTCTCATTCTTTGATGAGAATACGTAGGCATAAAGTGCGACGCTTTGCCGAGTCATTTTTCTTTTCTTTTTAAGCCAGCCTTGATAGGTAGATAGATAAAACCAACCCGTCAAGTAAACACAACAAGCGTGGATCCCATCGAGTACGATGGACGTGAGGGGTGCTAATACCTTCCCCTTGCGTAACCGACTCCCGAACCCAGACAATGGTTGCGATGACCTTGTCTTATACCTATTCGTCAGGTTTTTCCGATCGTTTCCTTTCCCGTTCCGAGGGATAAATAACGAAAGGTGGTGACTCTTCTGTTTTGCCGGCACCTTATTTTCGCGGAAGCGACACATAGCCCGAGTCATTGCAATGCCAGCATCTCCCAATCTCTGGCGAGTGTTATCCCACCAGTCCTCAGCTTTCTCTGCTAGCATGTGCGTACCAAACTGCACCTGTTGAGCATCAGTGCACGCCATAACTCATAAAATCTTCTCAATAACTTTTAGCCACTTCTGTGCACCATCTGGATCATGAGTGCCTATAAAAGTCGGCGGATTGTTCCTCTGGAACTTTCCCAAAGCACGAATTTCATCTGGAGGTACACCATTCTGAGACATCACTTGGGCAAGTGATTCCAGCGCATCAACAATAGCACGATCATTTCTTCCAGCCATCTGCAACCACCAATAGGGTTAGAAGAAAACAACTCATCAATAGTGTTCTCACACCATTGACTGAAAGGGGACTAACAACATAAAAACTTGGTCGGACGGACCGACCTGCTCTGATACCACTAATGTAACACCCTTTTCTACCCCATAATTATTAAGGCAAAATAACACAGATATCATAGTAAATAATTAAATTTCATAAAAAGCCACCAAAAAGGGCGTACATTTCCCAAATCAACAAAATAGGTCAAGGCTCTGTAAACAACAGGTTTTCTCAAAATAGATCAAATTGCACAAAGCAGCGAAACTCAAAAGGCATAATCAAGGTTTTCCTCATACGGGAAGATAATAAAAATAAACTCAAAGTAAAACATAATTTAACTCAAAAGACCTCAACCCGATGTTACATATCAGAGCAAGACCCTCTAAGTTAACCAAAAGAGTTAACAACTCAAAACTTCAAAAATAATCCTCGACGGCGTCCATGGCTAAACCTGGTCATCTGCACGTTACCCACGTGGAGGTAACATTCAAACAGGCAGGGTGAGTAACACGATTCATAATAATCAATGTATAAAAATTAACATATAAATGGCATCATAATCATATTCAACGCATCCATATTCATCAATAGGCCTCAAAGGCCGCAACATCATAATTCATACAAAAAGACCCATAAATGCAAAATGCAACAAGACTCAATGTATGTGGTACCAATCATCACAGCTTGATAGACAATGGGCCATCAACCCTCCATAGATCCCCATCAATAGGATCAATTCTACTAGAGAACCAGAACACATCAAATCACTTCACATCCACACAATGGGATTGAAGCCAAAGTAATCGAGGTCCTGAACCGAGTCCGGATGCACATGAATGCATGATGTACACGTCAATAATCACCCTCATAATAACAACATAGGTGCATCATCATTCATCATATTCATCATCATGTCAATCATCATCATATCTCATGTCATCATATAATTCATCAAAGTCATGGTAATATCATCATAGTTTTCCAATCAATACATCATAGAAATCATCAAGTAATCATGTACACATCACATAAAACTCACTGTCATACTCATGTTAATTCGTCAAAGAAATCACAGAATTAAACATCAATGCATCGCTGCACACGATCAACATTCGCGAAACTCTACTACATTCACTGGCATGTTCGCTAGGCGAGTCTGGGGCGAGTTTTTTCGCTAAGCGAGTCTGGGAACATGGTTCGCTAAGCGAACAATGCGATGACAACAAATTTTCTATGCACCAGAACTTAATTCTACCCAAAAGTCCACATGATTCACTTCCCCAATGCCCCCAAAACATCCTTAAATCATCCCTAAGGTCTTATGGCGATAAAGGCACAAAACCTACGGTTTATTATGCCAATCCCACATCATATTCATGCCATAAATCACAAATTTTCCTACAATTACCCCGAAGGCATTAGAGTTACTCACTATTCAATATTCCTACATGGTTAGGCAAAGGTCAAATCAGAGTTTTTGCCACAAATGCCTAATTTCCCCCTTTCCCCAATGAATTCCACAGTTAGATTCACAATAACAGATTTAGGCCAAGAAGGCCAAAGATCACAATTTCTCATATCTACCCTCAAAATCCCCTAAACCTTAAATCGACCTTAAATACGTCGAATATCATACATGGAATATCATGAAAGACTATACTCCTCATACCTTAATCTTTGATTCAAAGCCTTCACAAATTTTTCAGGGAATCTTTCGAAACTTCTGCCTCCAATCTTCTCCTCAAAGCTCTAGCCTCAATACTTATCACTGTCTAACAAATGAATCCTAATTCCTTCAGAACTTCCTTTTTGTTAAACCTAGTCTTGGGCCTCATAATTGGGCTTTTCCCATAATACCCTCACCAACTCCTTTTAACTGTCCCAATTGCCCTTATTCCTCTTGTATTTATTTTAATTCATAATAATATTAATAAATTCATATTACATACTATTATTCAAAATAAATAACCCCAAAAATGCACAATTCTCAACAATCCACAAAATCACCGAAAATCACCGAAAAATGAATATTCTCAATTAAATAAATTAATTAAAATATTCCAACTAAATTTGGGGTGTTACAGGGTTGGTCTAGGATGCCAACGCTTGCTCCAGTAAACCGGAATCCGTTTACATTCCCGTACGCCAACAAGTAAGTTTCTTTTCAAGACTATTTAGCAACCAAAGTTTCTTTGCAAGTTAATCATTTGTAAGGTGTGTCTTAGAGTCTAACTTATCGGTGTTTCTTTTTTTTAGGTGGTCTGTTCCGGGGATGAATTATCAAAAATGTCCCAGGAACTTCATAATTGTGTACCAGAACCTCATCGACCACATTGGGCCAAATGATGTAAGTTATCTACCTTTACTTTGTCTAACTTATATGTATAAACTTGTCTATCTTTGTCTAACTAAATGTATCTATCTTTATTGTAGTTTGTTTGGATGTCGTACGAGGGTCTCGACCACCAGCCCGACGCCGATGCTGCTGCTGTGTGGACATCAAAAACACCCATCATTAGGTTCACTATGGTGGAGATGCACCAAAGTGACCGGGTGAAGCTATAATTTGGGATGCATCAGGATATTCCAGATGCTCCGACGTCATTGGGGCAGTGACATCAGCAACGGATGGACTCACAGTGGATTGCCGGTCATTGAAAGAAGTTTGCGAAGGAAATGTGTCAACATTGGAAGAACAGAAGGCAACACATCTTAACCGACCATATTGTGGAAGGGGCTAGGCCATGTTATCAATATATGACTTGGTTTAGGTCGGTTACAACATCTCAACCAATTCTGTCCGAGCCAACCTATTTGATTGACCCAAGGCAACACATTTCTTCATCAAACACACAACAACAACCCAATGCCCAACATCCACAACAACAACCTTACCATAACCCATACATGCCACCATATTCCCAACATCAACAACAACAGCCTTGCCATGACCCGTACATGCCACCCACCCAATCACAACATCAATAACCATACCAATATAGCCTTGATACGTCTTTTGACCCTACCCCCTCCAACTATAGCCCAGATAACTCATTTGACCCTACCCCTTCCAACTATCCACTGTTTGACTACCAAACCCTACAACAACCAACACACCGTTTCCAACCCGATTCGATGTACGAATTCGGACAACCATACCGTCCATACTCCATCCAACCTCCCCGATAATCCTACGAAAACATGGGCATTGAGCTTAATTACAGAAGCGTCGTTGATAGTGGACCTCTCGGCTATTGGGGCCAAATGCTTCAAAATTTATCTGATACGCCAGGGTCGTCCCAACAAATCCCTCTTCCACAACTCAACACACAAAGACCGGACACTCCTCAGCAACCTCGTGGTAGACCTCGTCGCCGCACGCATTCTCCACAATGTGGCACCGGTGGTCGTTTGGATAGAGCCGACCATTAGTTTTTTTTAATCAATTTTAATTTTTATTCTATTGTAAATTAATATATTTTAATATTTATTACATTTCTTTATTTTTTAAGGTATTTAAATTCCAATTAATTATGAAAAACATAAATTATAACTTACTATTTATTCCATTTATTTTTTTCATTATTTATATTTCAATTAATTATGAAAAATAAAAAACATAATTTAATATTTTTTATATTTATATAATTTAAATTGAATTAATTATTAAAAAATAAAAATTAAATGGTAAGGTTAAAACATAAATTCGCAAATCCTAAACAGAAAAAAAAAAAAAAAAGGGGCAAGTCGCCAAATGGATTGCCGACTCCACTTTAAGATCATGACTGTGTCGTCATTTGGGATGACGAGTCCATTTTAATTAACCTGAGTCACCACATGATTTGCCGACACAAGGTTGAAATGTGACCATTTTAAAAAATTAATTGAAATTTTGATTTGTTTGACATTTTTATTAAAAAAAAATTCTCAATTTGGTATGGAAAAAAGAACATTGTAACACGGTGCGGTTGTGGTACGAACGAACATAAACGTTGTTATTGTGATTGTTATCCACAAAGAAAGACAGGCGTAGAGCAAGTGTCTCTCTCATCTCATGGCAACCTCTTTCTCTCCCACAACACCACTCCGTTCCATCTTCCAAAACCATCCCAAACCTCTTCTTCTCTCCCACTCAGGTATATACATACACTTCTTCATTTCATACCCATTTTCTACTCTCACAAATGCTTATTTCTTTTTCTCACTCTTTCTGCAGCGTCCTCTTACACCGTCAAACGCTCTTCCACCTATGCCAACTTCACACTCTCTAGGAATGGAAAACCTCTCCTCTCTAAAGGATTGTTGACCTTGCATAAAAGGTACCAAAATCATCACTCTACTAGTGTTTGTTTTCAACTTATTGTAATTTGGTTTCTTGAAATTCACAGAAAGGGAATTGTGAGGGCTGCTACTATTGAAGAAATTGAAGCTGAAAAAGCATTTATTGAGAAAGATGTTGTAAGTCTCTCGATATAAAGTTAACCTTTTGTTTTTTTTATATACATGAATGAGGGTTTTGAGTTTTTAGTATGTCTTGTGTATTCCTTCCTCAGAAAAGCAGAATGGAAAAGACTCTTGATAATGTTCGGACTAATTTCAGTTCCATAAGGACCGGGCGAGCAACCCCGGCTATGCTTGACAAAATTGAGGTATGCTTTGCAACTGCATTGTTATTCTTTTAATATGCTTCTGCTACAAAATGCATATTGTATTCAAATGGTTTTAATTTGTTGTTCAAACTTTGGGCTCAAAGACGACTTTGATTAGACTTATGTATAGTGATTGTTACTTGTCTATCATGATCCATGATAAATTTTCATTACATGAATTATGTATCTTATTATCAGCTTTTGCTTCGGTAACTTACTTCCTTTCGGTTGATTTGGGTTTCGTTTATTGCCATGTCTAATTAGTAATCATCACATTGCTCTTTTGTATTAGTGATAAATAATACATAAATGTTATTTGAAGTATTTAGCTTTATTTTTCTAGAGTTTTGCCCTGTATATGAGTTGTTTCATAATATGTTTTAGGTGGAATACTATGGATCTCCAGTTAGCTTGAAGAGCATTGCTCAAATAAGCACTCCTGATGCCAAGTCTCTGTTGGTACAGCCATATGACAAATCAAGGTATGTGCTTATGTCAAACACTTATGCACTTCTATCATTTTTCATCTGCGGCATGCTTGGAATGATTTATAGGCTTACAGAATAATTCTTAGTGAGCTCTTGGTTACCAATATTGGTTTTCAGCTTGAAGTCTATTGAGAAAGCCATAGTTAACTCTGATGTTGGTATGACTCCAAATAACGATGGAGACGTGATAAGGTTGAGTATCCCTCAGTTGACATCTGATAGACGAAAGGTATTTTCTACTTCCATTGATGGTGAAGTGTAAATTCTTTTACGAGATTTCTTGGGACTTTTTTCTGTGAATGATTATGACACTTTCACCAATTCAAAGAAATATTCTTGATCTTGTGTTAACTTATTATCAAAATGACATAGCATCATCTCATCTCTTTTATGACCCATTGAATAATTTCAATGGTTTTGTTATTCTTTGCAACTGAATTTTTACAACTACATTTTAAAGTGTGCCGATTTAACTTACAATAAAAACAGCGAAGGTTATCTCTGCCACCCTTGTATTGATGACCACCTCTACGACCATGACCACGGTCCCCCCCAATTAGTTGAATTAGAAATGAAACTAGAAGACTTGTACGTTCATTGCTAATCACCTCCAATTGAAGCTTCTATTGAGAGAATTATAAGCAAACGTTCAACGTGAGTTCCTCAATTATAGGCAGAATGGGAGATGTTGATGGCCAAGATGAGATTGGCAATGAGATCTCGTTAATTACAGCAATGTGGTATCTGCTCCTCATGAGCCTGATAACAGTCGACGGAAAGTTTGTGCATGTGAGTACATGCACTGAACTTTGTTGATGACACCCGTAGGTGAGAGGTGCTTGCAGCTTTTGAGATGGATGGGGGTCTCAATTTGGACATCGGTGAGAAGACAAGTACTGACAGCCCACAAGTGCTCGCAGCGGCTAATATGAATGATATGAACTAGAGATCTTAATGATATGAATGATTCTATCATTCTTTACAAATGGATTTGTGCAACTATATATATGTTCTGTGATAGAATCAGGAATAGGAAATGAGGTATGAATGAGATCTTCCGGTGCGGCGGTGAGTCTTCTGGTACGGTGGAGTAGGCTAGACCTGCAAGGTTAGGACTCCAACGCCTAAGTTAGTGATGTTTTCGAAAAGTATTTTAGAGCGAGAGTGAAAAAGATACCTGAAACTGGCGCGTGTGAAACTTATATAGGATGAGCGATTAAAACCGCTCCCGCTTAACCTGACGCATTGTGCGGATCATCGTTCGATTATATCTGACGGTGGGAGATAGGCCAGAGGCTGGGATCACATGCTTTGTGCTTGGCTGAGGTCTAACCTGTTTCCTGCCTTCCGTGTTGTGCCCCATGTTTGGGCCTTTGTCATGGGTCTTGCGAACAGCCCGAAACAATAAACAAGAGAGAAAACAGGAACCCCTCAAAGATTAGGAGCAAATGAATGTTTACTACTATATACAAGAGAGAATAAATACGGTTATAATCACAATTCACAATCAACAGAAAAAACCCATGAGAAAGTGGATTTGGCAAGGAAATTTTTTTTCAAGGTTTTTCGTGCCATAATTCAAACAGAGTTGTTTCAGTTATCCATTTACCTTTTTATGAAACTGTGCCATTTATGATGGTTCTTTATACATGCATTATATGAATCTTTTGAAGGTCTATACAAATATATGGATTTTGTGATGTTTGTTGAATAACTTAGTTGGAACTTTTTTTGTTTCCCCTTTTCAGGAACTAACCAAGATAGTGTCTAAACAAGTTGAAGAAGGGAAGGTATGTTTACAAAATACTAGCACTTGTTCATATAGCTCTACATGCCATAACTTTCCTTTTAGTAATTTGGCATGTTCACTTCTTTAATAGGTGGCTTTGAGGAACATAAGAAGAGATGCTTTGAAAGCTTATGAAAAACTTGAAAAGGTTTCAATCCTTGAATTGCTTACCTTTCTTACTTATCTTAACTACATTCAGTAATTCCATTCTACCTTTTGTTAATCACCGTTGAAAATTTCGCCTAGGAAAAAAAGCTCTCGGAAGATAATGTGAAGGACTTGTCCAGTGACTTGCAGGTAAGCATCTCAATTTTTGGCTACCTATCAGTTCGATATCACTGTGATTTTTCCTTTAAGATAATTTGTTGCTTTATTTCATTATTGGAGAATAATGAATTTATAAGTGTAGCTTATTATTTAAGATTAAAAAAAAAAAACTCATTGTAATTATACTGTTTTGTAGAAGCTGACAGATGATTATATAAAGAAGGTTGATGTGATCTACAAACAGAAGGAAAAGGTAATATGTCTTTACTCGCTTGTTAAGTTTTTCTATGGGTTATATTAAAGATGGTAGATTAATGAGATGCTTAAACAGAGATTATACTCATCACAAAAAGCCATTTTACCAAGGCCTATTTTGAATTAAAATGAGTTAATAGTTAAAAAAAGTTTTCATGAGCTCATATAGTTTATACAGATAAGTTAAATGAGAAATAGGACTCCTTAAATTTTTGAAAGCACTGTGTAGGTTATATATATATATATATATATGGTTCAACCGTGGCTAACGAATGGGACCCTATTTTTCCACAATTTAGTGACAAATATTTTATGAGGTCCAACGTAGCCTGAGTTTAAAAGTGGAAAATTTTAGAGTATGTGTGATAGCTTGTTTTCACACCCTCAAAAACGGCTCCGAGAAAGATTCTAAAAATAGCTTGAGGCACGAGTTTATAACTAATTGCTTCTATGATGATCAAATTATGCATATGATTGTATTATAACTAGTCAACACTATTAGCTTTTGTAGATATATATATTTAAGGTTTGACAAGTAACTTGTCCCTATCTTTCAGGAGTTGCTGACAGTTTGATCCATTGACACAAAAAAAGTAATTGTGTTTGAGTTCTATTTTAAGATCAAAATTTGTGTCTACTTTGCTAAGTTTGATCGGTGATGCATATGGTTATTTGTTATAGAGAAACAACTTTTTTTCTTCTGTTAAATAGATGTTTTTTCAAATTGAAAAAGCGAGTTCATGCATGTAAATTTGGATTTCTTTACAATTGCATCATTGAAGCTTAAATAATAGATATGTTACAAAAAAGTTTTGGAGTGATTAAGCAAGATCTTAAATTAAAATTTGGAGATTACCTTCCTTTTGACTCATAAAATTGGTATTTTGTACCTACCATTGTATATATACCAACCATGACATAACTAGTTTATATATGTGTTGTAATGTACATAAATTTTAATTTGTTTTTGGCAAAAGGAGTATAGATTGTGACACCTTTTTTTTTTAATATATAATGTGACATGTTTGTTAGGATTATAATTTTAAGAAAAAACTAGTTTTGAGTATTATTGATTTTTAAGAATGGTATTTATTCATGTTTTAAATCTCATTAAAAAGGGACAAGTTGATGTGTTTTTGAAGAACATGGTGGATCCAATTACAAAAGAAAAACATTGTAAAACTAAAATGTTTAATACCAGAATAAATGGCCTTAAATAAAAATATATTTGTCAAAAAAAATGTAAACAAATCACAAGAACAAGACACAAACACAATTTATTACTTTAGGAGAAGAACAACTCTTTCATATTATGTATCAAGAATTGTAATAAGTATTGCTATAAAAGATTACACTAGGATTTTAAAAATTTACATCTTTTATTGTAAATTTATTACTTTAGTTCGTAATAACATCTTTTATTTTTTATTCAAGAGTTTTTCAATTTCTCTTGTGTTTAAAATATGAATCAAATAAATTAAAAGGATTCAAGTGTTTTTCGGTCCTTTTAGACATCACAAAAGTTTTCCTATTTTTAAAACAATAAATCATAAGTATTATTCCATTTCTTTAAGTATCTCTTACTATGATTTTACCTCTCCATTTTCATACTCAAAATTAGGGGTGTTTAAAATCGAACCCATCAAATAGAAAATCGTTAACCGAATTGAATCAAATCAAAAACTAAAAAAAAAAAAAACGCATTTGATTTAAATGGGTTTGGGCCATATTCTAACTAAACTGCGTTGTTGATTTAGTTTGCAGTTTGTATTTTTCAAATCAAACTAAATTGAACAAAATTGCATCATGTTACAAAATCTTACTCACTATTATATATTTTTTAATTCTTTAGAGAAGTTAACATATATGTATATATTTTATCACACTTTTTGTATGATATTTATTTTAATATACATATCAATAAAAAAATAAAATTTTATTTATATATATATATATATATATATATATATATATATATATATATATATATATATATATATATATATATATATATATATATATATATATATATGTATATATATATAATTTGTTGATATTGATAACGATAAGATTAAAAGAAAGTTTAAAATTTACATTACTTTTGTATCCATTTATATATAAAATATTAATAGTATTTCAAATTTATTTATGAATGCAATTTAATATATTTCATTTAGATATAAGATAAAATTGTAATACACAATTCATATTTATGCATCAAATTATAAATTTAATTTGTCAACTATAAATTTATTTTATGATAGTGTATGAATGACTAACATAAAATTATGTTTCTCTTTATATTTATGTATGCCTTAATAAAAATCTTATAAACAATCGAAGCAGCATAATCAATCTAAATCACATTAGTTTGATTTGGTTTTATTTTTAAAAGTCAATCAAATCAAACTAAACTGCATATTTTTTTCTCTTACGGTGCGAATGACTTTTAGCACCGAAATTGCACAAACTACATCGCAAACACCCCTACCCAAAATGCATTTATAGGAAAAACCCAATGTGTTTCTAAATATATTGAACAACTTCACTATGTTCCTCCTAAGACTATGTTCTTCCCAAGACGTATTGTGTTTATGTAACGCACAATGTTTATTTTAAACGCAACGCGTTTTAGCGAATCTTCTAAAGAGAATTTTGAAGTCTATTCGCATCTCGTTTATTCTCTGAGACTTGAATCACTCTTCAACGAAATTGATCAAATTTAGACAATACTCAAACATTGATCTAAGAGTTATTTGGAGAACACATATGTTAGATTCTCTTTCGAAGCTACCTTGTTAACCATAATCTTTTTTACTTGATATGTCAAATTTAACCTTTAAATTTGGATTATAAATAGAAAAAATAAATATTTTTTTAGCTAACGAATGACCAGAGTGTTTATGTTCTCGAATTATCATATCAAAATTTCAAATATGTTCATATTCAAAATAGTTTAAGAATATATTTAGCGAACACATGTTTCATTGTAGAGAGTTCCGATGCTTTAAATACTAACATGAGTCTGTTAGAGAAGTCATGTTTGATATATTTTGATGTGCTGAAGTATATGTGATGAAAAAGGTGTTTGTGAATTTTTTGATTGACCCACTTTAGAGGAGATCAGCGCTTAGGCCATCATATGTTATGGTGTACGGATGGGTATGAAGGAAACATGTCTCTGTAGACTTAATTGAAGTTTCTCCAATGGTGGAATTGAGGGTTGGTGGTTTTACTGTGGGACAGACAACTCTCAAAGGTGCTTCAAGTAAAGTGGTCAAACATGAGAAGACGTGTTCAGAAAATAAACATGTGTTTATACCATTTGCCTATGACATTTTTGATTTCCTAACAACAAAAGCAGTTGATCCTTTACAGAGAGTTCAAAGATTTATGAAGGGCAACGTTGTATCTCCTAAATCTATGAATGTACTTTTTAAGATGATTAATTTTGCGATTAAAAAAGGAGTAGTGGCGCAACTTTTTACCTATTTGCCTTTTATTTATGTAAATTTTATTATTGAAATTTACATTAGTTTCAAATTATATATATATATATATATATATATATATATATATATATATATATATATATATATATATATATATATATATATATATATATATATATATATATATATATATATATATATATATATATATAGTGAAAGCGATGTCTAAGAAATAGAGTATAATTGGTTTCTTTATTAGCAAGAAAACTACAAAGTAACAAAAAAGAAAAAAGAAAAAGAGAAAGACAATTCAAAGTGGTATAAAAACCGGATTCTTGATTCAATTTCACATTAAGTAACAATATTTACAGTTGAATCTCAATCACGCCACTTTCTCCCTCTAATTAGGATCATCAGAGATTGATTAAAAAAATGATGACTAGTAAACTATTTATAAGAAAATTGTTCTGGACTGGGCCCAGGCCTGCCCATCCGTTGAGCAGACCCAACCCATCAGTCGGACAGGCCCAGCCCAACGCTATTTGGGGAAGGCCTAAATAGGCCCAAACCACTCAGTTTCGGGCACAGTCACCTACGTCAGGAGGAACCACACGTCTTCCACACGTTCTCCACGTGTCCCCTCCGCGGGGACACGTCATCAGTCAACTACCCACCTCCGAAAGAGCTGGTCAGCCCATCTTACGGAGATCACGGGACGGTTGAACTAGGGAGAAGACCACGTGCTGGTATTCACTATGCCACGTAAGCCCTAGCAGTCACTTGGGTTGGGCCTGGAAATCCAGCCCAACACAAGTGGCTGTTAGCCCTGCGCTGGGGTCTCACTATAAATACCCTCTTTCACTAGAAGGTCAAGTATTCACTTCTTAACCTCTTCTCTGTATTTTCTCTCACTCTGTTCCATTACTCACTTTGGCATCGAAGCGTCTTGCAGGTACACCCCCTCCTCCTCTCTACTTCCGGTGAACAACTCTAAGATTGACGACATGTGGCAGGTGACTGACTCCCTTCTGATCAGGTAAGATCAGTGGCGCCGTTTGTGGGAACTAAGCTTCCTCGTTCCTCCGAGCAGAGAACCAAAGTTTCCTATTTTTAAATTCTAAGATCATGACTAGCCCACGTCACGATGACACTATCCACAACTCCGTCCTCGTCCCAATCACCAACGGTGACGACCAGGTGGGGACCTCCCACTCCCGCGAGGGCTACACTAGGGATGGCCAGACTGCCTTTCCCTCGTCCGAGGACGCGGGGCAGTACGTTGCCCCTCGGGAAAGGAGCCCGATTGTTTTCCAGCCCGTTCCTACGCCAGCCGGAGCGGACCCAACAATGACTACCCTCTTCGCAACCATTAACCAAACAAACCTGATGTTGTTCCAACAAAATAAGCGCATCGGGGCACTGGAACAGGATACCTCGTCCCGCTCTCCCCTAAGGAGAAATCAGCGCGGGAACTTTCGGAGCCCCTCTCCTTATCCACAGCTGGAGAGGCCCCAAACAGTGGCCTCAAAGAAATGCACTAGATCACCCCCAGAAAGAGAGGCGCTCCCCGGAGCCAAGAGCGAACAAGCCTGAAGCCCTGGCCAGAAGACCGAGGGGACGTAATCCGCCTCCTCGGCACGACCCGTCGCCTCCGCACTTCCCTGTCCATAGTGACGAAGACGACTATAGGATCCCCTATCACGGGAGATCATGGCAACCCCCATCCCCCACGGGATGGAGAAGCCGCTCGTACTCTCCACGTACGACAGTACCTCAGACCCGGGCAACCACCTAGAAGACATCGAGGCTATGCTCGACTACAGAAACTTCCGGGGATCCATCAAGTGCAGGCTCTTCCCGACGACGTTGAGGAAAGGGGCCATGTCTTGGTACAAAAGCTTGGAGCCTGAGTTCGTCACATCCTGTAGGGTCCTAAAGGATCTTTTTTCACAACATTTCACGGCATCGCGACGACACCCGAAGACGGAGGCCGCCCTGGGCGCAATCATTCAAACCCTGGATGAACCACTCAGAAACTACATTGAGAGGTTCATGAGGGAAGTAGTCCAGGTGACGACCTTGGACGACGTGAAACGCTATCTTATGGAGCAAGGCCTACGCCGCGGCTCCAAGTTCTACGAGGCCGTGGCAATCCACCTGGCCGAATACTTAGCCCTCATCATAACAGATTGCATGAAAAAATTTGAGTATGTAGAAGTATAACACATTCCCCGCAAACAAAACACGCGGGCTTACGTCCTCTCAAAGTTGGCGAGCACCAAGAAGAAAGGTGGAAACAAATCCGTTGTTCAGGAGGTCCTCGCACATCCTAACACGGAGAGGGCAAAAGCACTACTCGATGTCAACACCTTCGGGGACAACAACTGCTGGATGACCCTGATACACGCCTACCTTAGCGCGGGGCTCCTCCCCGACGACGCTAAGGAGGCCAGTACGGTCAAACGTCAGGCTTGCTCGTATGTAATGCTCGAGAACAGGCTATACCTAAGAGGCTTCTCAATCCCTCTCCTCAAATGCGTCGGCAAAAGCCAAGCCTCAATCATCCTACAAGAGGTTCACGAGGGAATCAATGCACAACACCTCAGAGGGCGATCGTTGGCGAGGAAGGCCCTTTGCGAGTGGGATACTACTGGCCGACAGTGCAGGAAGACGCCAAGGAACACGTACGGAAGTGCGATAGGTGCCAACGGCATGGGGACATGCACCTCTCCCCCCGAGCGAACTCAAGTCCTTTTACTCCCCTTGGTCGTTCGCCTGGTGGGGGATGGATATCCTCGGTATGTTCACCTTAGGATCTTATCAGAATAAATACCTGATAGTCAGTGTCGACTACTTTACCAAATGGATCGAGGCCGAAGCGCTCGCCAAAATCACGACACACAACATACTCCGCTTCTACAAAAGGAACATCCTTGCCAGGTTCAGCGTCCCGTTGGCCATTGTCACCGAAAACGGGACACAGTTCACCGACAACAATTTCCGAGACTTCGAGACCAAACACCATTTTACTTCGGTCGAACACCCCCAAACGAACGACCAAGCAAAGGCCGCGAACAAGGTTATTCTACAAGGTCTAAAATGAAGACTCGGTGACACCAAGAAAGGACGGGTCGAGGAGCTCCACAACATGCTCTGGGCCTACCGAACAACGCCTCACTCGAGCACCGGAGAGACCCCGTTTCGACTCACTTACAAAACCGAGGCGGTAATCCCGGTGGAAATAAGAGAGCCGTCCAGAAGGACCGAATCTCCCCTCGAGGAGGAAGCCGTGACGAGGCTCTCTGAGAGGAGCTCGACCTGGTCGATGAGATCCGATCGGGAGCAGCTCTCTGCGAAGCCACGCTAAAACAAAAAATCTCCCTTCGCTACGACAGCAAAGTCCTAAGGCGCGAATTTCAGGGCGGCGACCTGGTCTTACGAAGAAACCAAAAGGACTCACACGAGGGTAAACTCGCAGCGAATTTGGAAGGCCCCTATCGTGTCCAGGACAAGACAGAGCACGGGGCCTACTACCTCGAAAATTTACACGGGGACAAAATTGCTCGACCATGGAATGCTGAGAAACTTAAAAAATACTACAGTTAAACATTGTCCGCGACGAACAACTTTGCGATCACGGGAGCGCACCCTGGTACCGTGCACCTCCCTAATAACTCGTCGAGAACAAGTGCCTGCCCCATCGTGTGTGCGAGCAGAGCGTTCTGTTCGACGGTGACCCCTCAATCGAGAGCCACCGTCGCCGTACCGAGATGGCAAAATACCTAGCTCGCGACCGCTATCCCCCCCCCCCCCCCCCCCCCCCCCCCCCCCCCCCCCCCCCGTAACCGACTAGGCGACATCCCCGGTCACTCCGGTCAGCTCCCTACACTGCCAGACAGACATATAAAAGCGTCGAGTAACATTGCCCACAACATAAAAAAACATACAAGCATACAAACATGCAAACATAAAACGAGCACACACTTAAAGAAAAATATTGCATTATAAAAGGGGCACTAGTCCAGTATTCAATTACATCGCAAAAGGGCACGCAGGCCCGACAAAAAGAAATTAACAAAATTTGGCACGCAGGCCTAAAAACTACGGACACGCAGGCCCGAAAACATCTACCCTAATCCTCGAGTCCGTCCTCTTCGGGCTCATCAGCCGGGGTGGCATCTTCAGCATCCTCGGGACCAAGGGCGGCCACCCGTACATCGACAACTTAGTGGAAAGGCCCAATCTCGTCGGTGTTCACTATCCTGAGTTGGTCCACAACACTGGCGAACCCAACCTTGACATCGCCCAGGCAGTCGTGCTCCAGCTCGCGGATTTTCCCCATCAAATCAGCACGGGAGAGCAAAAGCCTCTCCTCTTTTGTCTCATCCTCAGCAGGACGAAGCGAGGTCTCTAGCTCCACCACGCGTGCCCGCAACCTCGACAGTTCCTCCTCAGCAGCCTCCACTTTTCCCTCGGTGTCGATCCCCCTCTTCCGCTACGCAGCTGCCTCTTCCTTGCTCAGCTCCAGCTCGACAACCACTTTAGTTAACCTCGAATGAGAAAAAGCGAGGCCCCCCTGCAGCTTGGCCAGCTCGACAGAAGAGCATCCCTCATCGCTTAACACCAGAGCGGTTGAGAAAACCCGCATCATTGCGGCCAAATCCTCGGTGAGCACCTGCCTTTGAGCATCCAGACTCTCCCCGAGGACCACCTTCGCCTCTGATGCCGACACTGCCGGGGACCTAGCCCCATGAAAGAACCCTTGATTTTGGTGGCAGGGGGGATGAGAAACCCCTCCTAAGAAATTCCTTCCATTAGGTCGACAATGGCGCCATGCGATTCAACTCTTGCCCGCTTCCCGGTCCCCTACGATGTCGGGGAGCGACTTCCTTGGGGTGACGACGAGAACCCCCTCCTCCATTTGTCGGTGACAGCCTGCTGCACCACCCAGGCAACCCTGCCCTTCTCGGTCTTAGCCGCAGCCCTGGAGGCCGCCAATTTCCTCACGCGCTTCTTGATGGACGACATGCTTCCTGCAAAAACAAAATAAAATAGGATTAGCAAGCAAGAAAACGGGGAACAAAACAATCAGTATTTTATCGCCCATCACCTAGGAAAAGAAGAGCCTCCTCATCGGAAGAGCACTCGAGCAGAGTCTTCGTATTTATCAATCTCCTTTGCTGGCAAACATTCCCTTGACTGTCACGGATAAAGTTACCATCGGGCGTCACCAGCTTGGCCAGGGAGAAGCCGGCCACAAAGGACACAATCCTCTGGTACCCCACCAGGTCGTCCTCGTCCATGGTCCCTGCCCGAACGATGTAATGATTCGTGCCCTTGTTGAAGTGCTCTTCCATCCACTCCAAAGGCACCCTCGACACCATAACATATTCCCGCTGCCCGTTCACCTCGCGGGCTTCTCGTCGATACAGAGAGGCGCACGCCTCACAGGTAACGGGCCGGGCCACGAAGAAGCGCGCCTTGAAGTCCCGAACAAAATCCATGTATGCCTGGAAGAATCTCATCGACTGCTTCAGCGAGATCCACCCTTGCCGGCCATCGACCGTTTTCCTCTGCAAGTGGAAAAGGCGAAAGAAGAGCGATAAAGTGGCCCCGATCTCCAGATGCCGGCAGACGAACTCGTACGTCCGGATGAAAGCTATGGCATTAGGATGCAACTGGGAAAGAGCCAACCTCAGCCAGTCGAAGACGCCAAGATGGAAGTCTGTAAAAGGCATCCTCAGACCAGCCTCTCGGAAGCAAAACTCATACATCGGGAACCTCATCTTCCCATATGTCGAGCATATTCGATGGTGTTCCCGCGGTCGGTACACCTGCCAACTAATGGGGGAGTCTGCACACCGGTCCTCGACAGTCACGTAGGCACCTTTATCATTATCGACGAAATAATAGGGTGTATTCAGCGGCTCCTCGGCTACCCAGTCCTCGACCGGGCGAGTACGCGCCTCGGCAACTGGGCCTCTGGCTCCACGTTGATATCCATGGTCCCCGGCACCCACGAGACCATCTTCACCTGAAAAGCAGAAGGAAATGGTGAATTCGACATTCGAGATCAAATTCACCCTTCCACCGCGGGTCAAGTGAAAGGGCGATGGGGACGACGACCACATCCCGACAGTAGATTGCGCTCGCGCGACGTCCACTTCCCCCCGAGCATCCCTCCCCGGGGTATTCATCCAGTCCCATTTAACATCCCCGCAGTATGCATCTAACCCTATCCTATGTCCCCGAGGTATTCATCAAAAACTAAGGTATGTCCCCGGGTCCCCGTCCTCATCATGTTGATCGTCCCCGAGACATCCATTCTACAACCCCAAATGTCCTCAGGGCCTTCATCCTAAACCTAAGGATATGCCGCCGTATTCGACGGAAAACCTCACCCTCCTCGGGGCATTCATCATGCCCCCGACGACGGCGTCAAGTGTAAAGAAAATAAAAAATGGAAGAGAGGAACTTACTGGATTGGAAGTAACGGCGGAGTACGCGGCAGATGCTACGACGGCGCTGGCGAACAAATGTGAGTGCGAAAATCCAAAAGTCATGTGCGAGAGTAAGAGAAGGCGAAAAGTGGTAAATGGGCAGGCACTTGCCTATTTATACACTCAACACGGGACTCGAAGCGCCCCTAGGAACTCGAGTGCCCTAGGGTAGCCGCCCTACAGGACTCATTGGGCGTTAGACACGTGGCCACTAAAGTCGGCTCTGACCTTTCATTCTCCACGCGAGCACGGACAGACGAGGATGCTCCCACCTTCCCCTCCTCGACATTACAGTCCGACGAGACCAAGATCCTCGCGCTCCATCGTCCTCGACACAACATACCCACGAAGATTCTTCCTCGCACATTCTTCCTCCCCTACACAACATCGTCAAGTCCTCGCTCATTTACTTTGGAGCTACGACTTAGGGGGCTCCTGTTCTAGACTGGGCCCAGGCCTGCCCATCCGTCGGGCAGACCCAACCCAACGCTATGTGGGAAAGGCCCAAATAGGCCCAAACCACTCAGCGTCGGGCACAGTCACCTACGTCAGGCGGAACCACACGTTCTCCACGTGTCCCCTCCGCGGGGACACGTCATCAGCCAACTACCCACCTCCGAAAGAGCTGGTCAGCCCACCTTCCAGAGATCACGGGACAGTTGAACTAGGGAGAAGACCACGTGCTGGTCTTCATTATGCCACGTAAGCCTTAACAGTCACTTGGGTTGGGCCTGGAAATCCAGCCCAACACAAGTGACTGTTGGCCCTGCGCTGGGGTCTCACTATAAATACCCTCTTTCACTAGAGGGTCAGGTATTCACTTCTTAACCTCTTCTCTGTATTTGCTCTCGCTCTGGTCCATTACTTACTTTGGCATCAGAGCGTTTTGTAGGCACACCCCCTCCTCCTCCCTACTTCCGGTGGATAGCTCTAAGATTGACGACGCGTGACAGATCATTAACTCCCTTCTGATCAGGTCAGATCAAAAACTAAACCCTATCTTTCAACTAACATACTAAATAATTGGGCTAACAGACTTATCAAATTTGACATGCTAACAACGTAGCATATTTCGACAACTACACTAATTTTTTGACTTCAACAGAGTTTGTTACAACACTAACTTATAAACCATAAGCTACAAATCTCCATCTTAGAACAAACTCCGAACTACAGTCATCACATGTAAGAATTTTTAGAAATCATGAATGAGCATTTGGGTAGTTTTTCTTGTAATCTTGGTCAAGATAATGCTCTTTTAATGAGTTTATGGGGGCAATTATGGCATGGAACATGCTATTAATTACCATTGGATTAGATTTAGATGAAGAAAAATTCTAAGTTAATTGCGTTTGTGTTCAGTAAACCATCTCTAATACCTTTAACATTAAAGAATAGATAGAACTACTGTATATAAGTGTTGCAACAAATCCATTTCTAGATAAATCAAATTTTTAAAGAATATAATCATTGTACAAATAAACTACCTAATTTAAGTTTACTAATTACTAATTATACATAATAGAATGATTCACATAATAATATAGCTGAAGATTTTAATAGGAACAAACAAGATCCTCTTCCTTTTAAAATTTGCTAGGTTTTCATTTTTGTATCTACTCGTTTTATTTATATTATGAATTTATCTCCCTTTTGACTAAAAAAATGTTAAATTGATCTAAATTGATTTAAAATATATTTAAAAGTCATACACAGCTAACACCTAACAGTGTTTGAATATTGATAATTGATCTAAGAAACTAGAGTGTTCCATTGTACAGCTTGCAATATAAACATTATTTAATCATTAAAAAAAATAGTTTCGTCACACTACTAAACTAACCTGAAATAAAAAAAATATATTATAAAAAAAGTGATCAGAACTATTTTTCCTAAAAACTAATGAGACCAGAATACAAAATAATATTAATATTAGCAGCCTCGTATTCGTAGTCTAATTAAAATATTATATTTTTTATTCAAAAATTAAAATATTATATTTTATGATCATGTCGATCTCCACGATCAGCTATAAAACAAATTCACATTCCCGGAATTCAGTTTTCAAAGAATACATCTCCAACGTGGAAGAATAAATTTTTGCCACTTAAATATATACGTCCAAATTAAATTAATAATAAAATATTGCTATATTTGTTTATGAACACAACTTGAATCCAACACATTTATTTAATCAATCTATTAGATTTTATTATTTTAATATTTGTTTTTAAATTGAATAAAATGGTTTGTCTTACCCCACCAATATAAAATTTAGGTGAATGGTAGGTGATGGCAGGTTTAATGACTTGGAGGAGAATATTGCTTATATAAAATACGCTGATTAAATAAAATAAATATTGTCCCGACCTGGCTCCGGCTTGGCTAGGTAAGTCCAGTCCAATAATATCCTGCCAAGCCGTTCCGGAAGACAGATAATGTCTCTCCGCGGACAGGACCTGCCCATCTATATCGAGTGTAAGGCTCCCATCACCAGACACTGCCCTCTCCGCGGACAGAATGTGCCCTTCCACGGGCAGCATCCGCTCCCCTGTCGGATAGGATAAAATGTCCTTCACACGTTCTCCACGTGCTCCCCTCCGCTGAGACACGTCACCGACCAACTGTCCACCTTCGAAAGAACAGGTCAAACCCACTTTCCGGAGATCACTGGACAGTTGGATTAGGGCGAAGACCCCTGGTCTTTCACTAGGCCACATAAGCCCTAGTAGTCACCTGGGTTGGGCCTGACAATCCAGTCCAACGCAAGTGACCGTTGACCCAGCGTTGTGGTCTCTCTATAAATACCATCTTCCACAAGAGGGTCAGGTAATTCAATTCTTGTTCACTTTCTGTATTTGCTCTCACTTTGCCTAATCTCTTACTTTGGCATCAGAGTGTCTTGCAGGTACACCCGTATCTTTTTTCTCAATACCGTTGCACAGGTAGTAGTTCAGCAGAATGTGACCAACCAATGATCCCCTTCTGATCAGGTCAGATTAAATATTATACTAAAATTCAAGTAACGATTGGTCATGTGCAGGTAAATTAAACCATTAATCAATGATTAGTTTACTCTTAATAATGGGGCATTAGTAATAGTTAATATATAGTACAAGACAAGTGGAAGTGGTGGTAGATCCCTCTCTTGACGTTTCATATAATATTTTAATGCAAATAAAAAAAATGTTGAAAAGCCTATGAAGGATGCTTTAATTAATTCTTTATACAATTTTATAATTGAATGATTTGTTTATGCTTTAAGATATACTCCTAGAACTTGTTCATGCATTAGAATAATAAAACAGTTTTCAATGACGTGTACTTTATTTGCTTTCTTTAATTTTACTTAATAAAGTAAAATATGGAGCTTGCTTTTTTTAATGTAACTATGTGTGTGTTTCATTTTTCTAAAATGGGATGTGTTCAAGTTGCTTCGGATTCAATCTTTTAGTTCAAGTTATAGAATGGGACTTGAAAAAAAGTACACATTAAAAAAATCTTATCAATAAGACTTTTTTAATGTCAAATTCACTAATTGCAATATATACTTTATCATTGTTATCTTTCATTGATAAATTCTTTTTAAGAGATTAATTGCTAAGTGTTATGTTGTTAATCTATCACATTGTTATTATATAAATAGTTACAATAAAAATATTTTTATAATGTCGATATATTTTAATTAAATTGAACAAGATAATATCAAAAAATTTAAAATTCATGATAAACAAAGATAATTTAATGATAAATGTAATAACAAAAGTATTGAGAATACACTTGAACATAACTAATCAAGTACATGTAACAGTAATGTAGCAAAAACTTACTCTTAAATTTTATCTGGCATCCTTCAAACTTTCATATTCGCAAAATTGTTTCTGATTGAGAAATACGCCAAATTTTTGTATAAAATTTTTAATAGTTATAATGAAATTTTTAGTTGTGAATTTGAAATTTTTGGTATACTGAAATTTTCGGAATTTTCGATAAGTTGCAAACAGTTCCAGGAATTTAAAATTTATATGTTGATATCGGAAATTTCAATCGAAGTAAAATTTTTGGTAGTGTTATTTGTTTGATTTTTTGGATGATTGAAATTTTGCCGACAGTTTTGGATGTCTGTGATTGTACCAACAGTTTGTGTGGTCTAGAATAAATACAAAGTTGTATAAATAGGGGTCACATGTTGTTTGATAAACACATCTAAAAAATGCATCTTCCTCGATTTTTTATTAAGGTCGAAGTGTACTTCAACGGAGATTCTCATCCTGTAGAGTTACGACTTCCAGATGACACCACATCTCTTGTCGGCCCGACGTCAAAGTTGAATGAATTGTTGTCTAATACCGAAAAGAGAAAGGTGAGAAAATTGAGGTTCGTGAAGATTGGATTGATAGTAACGAGAGGGTAAAATACAACCTTATTGAGTTGAAAACCGACAAAGATGTGAAGGAAATGCGGAGATTATTTTGCCGTAGGATAACAACGGGACTGATCGAGTTAGATGCTAAACTTTCAAGATCTGTTGACGACATAATGGAAATGTTGAAATGTCCAGAAGCGTCTGATAGTGTTTAGGTTTTTCTTATTTATTAATCATAATGGAAATGTTGAAATATATGTAATCCATTGTCAGATGTTAGTTAATGTTCATGTTGTAATTTAAGGAAGATCAATAATATTAACAAATAAAGAGTTATAATGAAGATGTCTGAATAATATACAAATGATATAAAAGATATCTAAATAGGCCACCCACAAGCTATGTGTGCAGTCCGAGATAATCCAGTATAAACCTCGTCATCTGCGTTTACCAAACACTGAGGTTATCCATAATAACTGCAATCATCTAGAGGCGCTGCTGGTCGTCGGCGTGATCTGCTAGAGGAGGCGGCGACGTCACGTTGTCGCTACGCGAAAAATGATATAGAGTCGCCACCGAATTTTATTTATCCCAAGGAGGGAAAGGGAAATAGCGATAAAACCTTTTGGGAAAGAGCATGGTCATCGCAACCAAGTCTTAGGGTTCGGGAGTCGGTTATGCGAGGGGAAGATGTTAGCACCCCCTCACATCCATCGTACTCGATGGGAACCTTCTAGGTTGTTTAGTTTGAATGGGTGTTTTATTCTAAAAGTTGTTTGCTTAAAGGGAGAGAGGAGTTGGTTTTTTATTATAGTGCTCGCCAAGGATTGTGGCCCTTATGCCTACGTATCCTCACTTAAAAGAAGTGAAGAACCAGAGCTCCGCAGTTCGGAGGCTTGTGAAATGGTTGTTTGTTGGTTGATTTTATACCTTGAAAAAGGGTTTTTTGGATTGATGCCCTAAGGCGAAAAGTAGTTTGATGAGTTGGTGTTGTTTTTAGGTTTTTGAAGAGAAATTGTCCTTGATTAGGATTACACAAAAGACTTTGGATAGAGATGAATGTTTCGAATAACCAAGTCGAGCGTCTTGTATTCAAAACATTCGGAACAAGTGTAGGAGGGTTCCATTCTCATTCCTTCTCCACCACCTTAAAGTCCATGGTGTATAACCCTAATCTTATATTTATTGTATTTTGGGTTTTTTTTTATGAGAAAAAAAAGTATCACTTGATGTTGGTTCAAGGTTTATTGTTTGTAAAAAATATTTGAAGTGATGCGAACAAGGTCGATGGTGATGCACAAGGCAATCGACTTACAAGGTTGAAAATGGCTCGATAAAATCGAGAGTTTATTTTTAAAAATGGTTTTGGAACAAAGGTCAAAAATGACCATAACAAAATAACCACATACAAAAATCATACAACCACATCGGGTTGGTCGACTTTAAAAAAATCGAGATACGAACGTTGTATCTAGGCGAACGTTATAGCGAAGATACCCAGAATCAGCAAGAAGTTCGCTAGGCGAAGGTGCTGGAGAAGGTGCCTAGAAAAAAATGTGATAAGTTCGCTAGGCGAAGGTGCCAGCGAACGCAACCAGAGGCGAAAAGGGACTAAAGTTCACTAGGCGAAGGTGCCTAGAAAAAATAGTGGTAAGTTCGCTAGGCAAAGGTACCAGCGAACGCAAACAGAGGTGAAATGAGGCAAAGTTCGCTAGGCGAAGGTGCCAGCGAACATGACAGTAAAAAAAGTCAAGAAGTTCACTAGGCGAACTTCATGCTGTTTTGCCCAGAACACGCATTTTTCATGGAAACAGTGGGGAAAAGACGCAAAGTTTGCTAGGTGAACTTGCCAGCGAACGTGACAGTATCTTGAGTTTTTCAACTCATGTCACTATGGAAGCTAAACTATGTTCTATCTCTTTTCTTTGTTCTTTTACAACATTTCTTGTTCAATCAAGACCTTATCACAGTACGCAACATAAGAACAACACATTAAAATAAAGTATGCAAAAAAATGTAAAAGAGTTAAGGGTTTGAAGGGAAGGATACCCAAGAGCCACTATCTTCCTTCACCAATGGCCTTTGCTTCTATGCTCCACCTCCTTCTTCTGCTTCTTTTGTTCCTCTTTTGTTTTCTCAAGGTTTTCTTTTCAAACTCTTTTTTCTGTTTTTTTTCTCTCTTTTTTTTTTTCTGTTTCTCTCTCTATATGTTTCTTTGCTCTCAATCTCTCTCTCTCTCTCTCTCTCTCTCTCTCTCTCTCTCTCTCTCTCTCTCTCTCTCTCTCTCTCTCTCTCTCTCTCTCTCTCTCAATGTGTTGTGAATCTCTTTGTTTACAACCCCCTCTCCTTCTTATCTCAGCACCTTAGGGTTTTCCCTTCTCCCAAAACATCAGATTTTTTCATGGGGTAATGTCTCTTGCCACTTTCCTCATGTCACTCTCTTACTTTCTATTTCCATGTATGTGGCTATGCTGCACTTTTCTGCACTACTTGCCCATGCTGTCTTTTTTCTGCTGCACTTTGTATCTTGCACCCATTTGCTGGCTTGTGCTTGGACAACCCCTTTTGGTCAATGTTAACCTTTGGACAGAATTTTGAAATTTCGATTTTTAGATGCATTATCATATGTTATTCTCTTGGTCTTGTGACATGTATACATTTTGTGACATGAGGCAATTTGTCATCTCTTGCATGAGACTGTTTTTGATCATATTCAAATTGCCCATTATTAAACATGCATAGTCCTGATCTTGAAACATTACAATGTTGATTTAACTCTTAAGTATTTTTCCTTGGATGTTTGTAAACATAATGAGAAACATGAAAACTTGATGGGGCATGAAGGGTACCATAGCATAAAGTTAATTAAAAGCTTGAATTAAGACTAGAAATAGCTTAATTTTCTAAGCATTACCAAGAGATTGAAACTTTGTAACAAATGTGACATTCTTGCAAATGTCATGAAATTTATCTTTGTAATATTCTTGAATCTAGTCTTAAATTCATGAATCTTGAATTTTTCATGATGGATTTCCCTTGTACCATTAAACTTGAAATGGATGAAGTCTTGAATTATAAACTTGTGATCTTGACTCATGCTTTGCAAATCTGAACTCCACTTAGTCAAAAATTTGAAACAAAGTTGGATGAAGAAATCTTGAATTAGGCATTGCACTTTATGTACATTAGGAATTAATCTCGAATATCCTAATATTTTTCAAGTAACTTCTCCTTGAAGGAATCTACATGAGTAGATTTTCCAACTTGAACCAAACCTTAGGTGTGGAACATTTTCTTCCATGTAGCTCATGATAAGCAATTTCTCTTATTTGAAATGGAAAACAAATGAACCGACCCAATCCTTACCTTATGAACCCACATGCTCAATATGCAAAAGAATGATATATGATATGACGAACGCGGGGTATGAAAGGCTAGAGGTGAAAATGAGGTTGTGACACACGTCATCAATAGGTACCATAGAAGGCCTAACATCAACTGTAGGTGGGGTGATGAGAGGGTGTGATACAGTGATGTATCACTCTAAGTAACCATCCTCACACTGCGAGGGGTGCTGAACAGTGACTGTTTGATCTCTAATGGCACGACCAAAGCTGATGAAGTTACTCTAAAACCACCAGTCAATATCTGAAGATGGTATGTCTAGAATTGGTTGTGAGATACTCTAAACATAACCATATTGTTGCAGACACCTCTCAAGCAAATGTCTAGCAACCATGGTCTCCCACCACATATAACCTGAATATAACAACGATACCTCGAACTCACGGTGGACTCTATGACCAGTGTATGGTGTACAAATGACATCATCTACAGTCAACACATTGAGCCTCCTCATGTACTCAACAACACCATCGGGATGTGCCTGCTTGGCCTTCTATATATTTGCTCGTGGGGGACCCCTCCTCACAATGTTGCACCCTCCTGTCATAGATGGTGGAGATATGCTCTTATACCCAACATCGATTTTAAAAAAGAGACACAATAAATAATTAATAAATGTTGTTCGTAAATCGTAACAATTAAATAACAATAGCAAATAATAATTTCAAGTATCCTTGTAACAGACTTAAATAACCAACAAGCTGTCTGGTCTCAAAGATCGTCGCCACTCCAAGTGTTGTGTACAATTGGGTCAACGCAACACATCCCAAGCCCAACTGGTATCCTCGAGGCTACGAAAGAGGCGCACATATTGAGCATCGACATAGACACTAGACTTGTCTGCTAAGATAGTACATGCTACTATATGTAGCATGTCCGCCCTAGCAGCAACCTCATACCTCTCAGCAGCTACAAGTTGATCGTATATCTTCCGAAGCCAAGACATACGAAGGTGTGCACCCCTAGTCTCACCAAGCTCCTTCTGCACCTCCACCTTAGACAATCTCAAATCTCATGCAACAACCTAACATGCAAGGGTTATGCTAAGAACGAGATTCGTCCAAAATATGTTGTCAATGGAGAGATGAAGCAATGCAGAGATATCATTCAGAGTGATACTCATATCCCCGAGCGGTTTTTCTAGTACATGTTAGCAGCAGTTATACATAGAATTTTTATACAGTTTATGCTATCATATGTCAACAACCGAATCCATTGTGCCAAGGTACATATGAGAAAAAAGATTAAAACTAAGGATTAGTACAAGCAAACCAGTGACAATATTCACAACAAATTAGTATGAACTTGCATCCTCAATTTAGAAGGCTTGAACATTCTACATAACACAACTTGACAAGTAGTAATAAAAAACAATGAATATGGAAAATTCATAACACCTGAATCATACAAGTGAAGCAACAATAAAATAAGAGATGATGTCACAACAGGGTACTATCTAAAGCAAATGCAGAAACAAAGATGTTAAAATTCGTATCAGGGCATGTTCGAGGCACATGTGGTATAAACAACATGTATATAGCAGTAATTCATAGAAATACCACAAGTCAGCATATGGGACCACCTACATTCTAAAATAGCAGAAAAGACAAAATGAGCAAATAACATCCCACTCTCAAGAGATCCCACCAAATTAGGGGATGAGCAACAAATTTCACCTCACCCTCAATTATCTAACAACCTCACACAAGTTTCCCTAGTTCACACATATGAGGATTATGCTAAATATATTACATCATTTCTTATTCTACGAGGACTAAAAAAAGAAAACATCTGAGAAATACCCTAGACGGCCGCACAAGAAATCCCTAACATTCTTTACTAGAGCTCTAAAAAAATCAGAATAAGTTACTCAGAGTCTCTCATTGAAACTCTGAGCTAATTTTAGCTAAGAAAACACTAAACCACAAAGCCACAAGGTTCAACGGTGTAACAATAACATCAAACAAAGAAAGGGAAGAAGAGGAATGAGTAGAAAAAGAAATCAGAGAAAAGAGAGTTGAATCGTACCTTCATCAGAGTTCTTGAATTCAGACTTACTCCAATTTAGTGAGAACCTTCACCCTCTGCTCTTTTTGATGTGATATCTTTGCTCGCCTTGTTCTTTTAACTCAAAACCCTCTTATTATTTCTTATTTTCTTCACGATTTTATAGATCTAGGTTTTGTATGAGGTTTTTTGTTTTAGGAGTTTAGGCTAGGTTTTTGGCATTTTTTATTGCGGATTTGGAATCTACGCGTCTGGTTTAGTGGAATAGGGTTAATTTGGAGGTTGGCCGGAGACGGGCGGCGGCGGCCACCACGCGCCACCGCCTTCTCCGGCGGAAAACTAGGTTTCCGGTGACCTTGTATGTAGAGAGAAAAGAATAACGTTGAGGGAGAAAGATAAGAGAGAGTGAATTGGTATGAAAATGATGTTGATCCACCTTTCCATTTGTTTTATCCGCTGCTGATGTTTGGTTGATGTGGATATCCCCACCGGTGACAAGTGTCACCGGTCTCTAACACGTCATCATGATCCTACACCATCTCCTCACTAATCCTCACCACGCACGCGTATTTCTGACCATAAGATCTAGAGTCAGTATTGACTCGTTGGATCAACGCTCATGATATGATCTAGGGTCAACCAGTTGTCCTGAAGTCCATGGACTCCTCTCCTCTTCCGCATTGGGCCTCTTAGGAATGGCCCTAAGGGTTTTTCTCCAATGGCACCCCCCTAAATCCTTCACAATCCTGGCCCATGGTTTGTTTCTATTTTAATTAATTTTATTTCTTTTGTTTTACATATTTAAAAAAAACTTTATTAATTATTTCTTTTTTAAAATATTTCAAAATACATTGTAGTAATTATTAGCTTTATTAAAATTATTTACTTAATATTATTTAATTTAACAAATAGTTTTATTAAGTATTTGATTTTAATTTAACGAATTATTTTTTTATTATTAAAAAATCTAAATCATCTTATTTTCAAATATGTTTATTTATAAATGTTTGTATTGACAAATTCCTAATTAATTTTGTAAAAAAAATTTTATTTAATATTAATTAATTTTAATAGTTAATTTTATTAAATATTTTAGTTTAATTTAATTAAATATTTAGATTTTTTAATTCTCTTATTTCACTTCTAAAAATAAATAAAAAACATTAGTTTGTCTTTTTCCTCTTAATTATGGATAATTAATTACTATTTAGTTTTAGATAATTAATTTATTGAGTTAGTATGTTTGGTTTGATTAACTTTTTTTGTCCTTTGCCTAATTTATAATTGCGCGTGTGATGTATGATTTATTTTATGCTTCTACATTTTGTTCATGTGTGCTTCATCATGCCTTGATTATATTCATGTCATTCTATATTTGCTTATGCAAACCTCATTTTTAAACTAATATTTTGATGCTCAAATCAAGTCCTTTTCAAATACATTGTAAGTCGATTATTTTCACGATCGTCATCCACCTTATAGCCTCCTATTGGACTTTGTACAAAGACGCTTGTTTCACACTTCACATTTATGTTTACTTACATATGTAGGAATGTTTAACCTTAATTATGGATTGATACTATCCCATTTGAAGAAATGTACCCCTCTCCCATGAGATGTCATAATTAATACAAGATTAAAATCGACTATTTCCAAAGAAACAAATAAACTCGACCCAACGTCAAGTGTTTTCAAAACAAATGCAATTAATCACCAACTTATTTATCAAGCACACTTGATCCATATCAAGTTCCTTTACCTTTGTAAGTCGAGCGCTTTTGCCTCACCATCGACCTTACCCTATACCGCTAGGACCTCCTTTCCATTTAGTTCAACCTTATTTGTTTCGTATGCAAATACAAACCTCGATTGACATCGAGCATTTTATCAAAGTAAATTTAATATAATTAAATATACTTAAATACAATTTCAATAAAAAAAGATGAAAAGGGAGTTGGAATGGAGTCTTCGATTCTTCTTTTCGATTGTTTGGGCTCGAGGAGCCTTTCTTAAGTTCAAACAATCGTCTTCTCTAAAAAACATTACAACACGACTCTACATCAAACTATTTTTATAATAAACGAAATCAAAACCTATTTTTCTAATACTTAGATGGAAAAGAGAAAGAGTCAAGCCTTTGACTCACTCTCCCGATTACTTGGGTCCGAGAAGCCTTTCTTAAGCTTCGAGTAACCGTCATTCATAAATCACTCTAACTATATCACAACTCTTTCACAATTAAGGTTGAAAAAGAGAGAGAGAGTCGAATCTTCGACTCACTTTCCCGATCGTTTGAGTCTGAGGAGCCTTTTTTAAGCTTCGAATGATCGTCAACCAATCAAAATACAAACACATTAATCCAACTTCTCGCTGCCGTGCGACTAAAATGTTTTCCTAAAAGAACAATGTTTAGTACCCTCTAAACACTTTTAAAATAAAATCCTTTACCCGTAGTACCATGAACTATGATGCTCTGACTTTCCTATTGCACGAGGAAGTACGTAGGCACAAGGATCCCAATCCTTGGCGAACACCCTATCTTAAAACCACTCATCTCATCTTATAAGAAAATCCTTTAGAAGATAAAAAATGTAGCTAACTTTCTTTCACGAATCGAATCAAGAGGTTCCTATTGAGTACAACGGACGTAGAGGGTGATAATACCTTTCCTCTTGCGTAATCGACTCCCGAACCTAGAATTTGGTTGCAACGACCATGTTCTTATCTCTTTAAAGGTTTTATCGATATTCACATATTCCTTCCTTGGAATGAATAAAGTTTGGTGCCGACTCTGTTCGAACGTTTTTTTTCGAGCTCATCACGAGGATCGTATTTTTCGAGGTACGACAAACAGTGCGATAAAAAAATCTCCATAAGAGTATAATAAGTTATATGTTGAATTATTAGTTTATACAAATTTTTACTCTGTATTCAATTAAACCCCATTAGTAAACCATGAAAATGGTCTTTCGTACTAATAGGTCCTTTTTTTAGAAGCCAAATGAGTTAAATAAAAGCTCATTAGCACAAGGAATGGTAGGAGAAAAGAGAGTTCATATAGCCAGAATTCTGTAAAATAACTAAAAAGAAACACACACAAAAACAATCACCCTCAAATACTCCTAACTGCAAACAAATAACCCCCACCTTCTTACTACATTCAAAATAAACAGCCCAAAGACTACAAATACCAGAAAACAAAAGAACTTTAACACAAGCTAGCACCTAAAATAGAAAAACAAGACAAGAAGCAACTTCCATATCGACCCATGCCAAATTCTATTGATTATATATTGGCCAGTTCTCTCCAGAGATCACAACAGCTAAAAGAGATATATCAACACAACAGCTAGCAAGATTCAGCTGCTGCAACAGACCAATTGATCAACTGCTCCACACCTCTAGAAAAAGAAGAAGAAAAAGAAATCCAAACAAACCTCTAAAGAACTTCACGATTGCACAAATGGTCGGACTAACAGCACACAAAGACCTCAAGAAACCCCTGAAAAGAGCCAGAAAAACACATCTACCCAACACATACAAGAGGTACTTGCACCTCTCCGAACTAGGGCAAAGAGACAGATATCAACCGCCTCTAAACCGCAACCAGAAGACCACCCTAACACCTAAAAAATGGCTGGTCAACACACTCACATAAAATATAGAAAAATTGAGGCCAAAGCATGCAGTCAGTGCATACACTCCTGCAGATTTATCAGCCAAAATTCCAGCGGATAGCTAAACTTGGTCAATTTACTCTTTAACCAAGACCATGACAATGTTTTGATACTGTCAAGCAACCTTTCTACATTCATATCCATATTTCTGAAAGTCTTATCATTCTGATATTTCCACATATTCCAAATTCATGCGAACCATACTGCTTTGATCGAATCAGCTTTCCCTTTACCATAATCTATTAAATAACTGAATTGTTTAAAAATTTCCAAACCTGAGTTATGTAAGGCAGTCAACATATTCAACCAGCTTAGAATTGCACCCCAAATCTCACTCGATTTTGGACATTCAAAGAATAAATGAATGGACAATGCCTTTGCAAGTCATTCAAAATACCTCTATTAGAAAGATTATCCTTAGTCGAGATTTTGTTTTGCCATAATCTCCAGGATAATGTAGAAACCTTAAGCGACATACTTTTATTACACGCCTCTGCAAACCCTCTCTTTTCTTCTATCACATTATCGTTTGAAATTAGCTTATAAGCTTCTTTTACCTAGAGTTTTGTGTTACACCAAAGCCACTTATCTTCCACATCTTCATTATATTTTATTCTTTGAGCTTTACCAGTAATTTCCTCTTCAATCTTCCTTTCTTCTTCATTAAGGCTTCGTTCCCACAAAATATTCAAGTTCACCCCTTCTGAATTTCTCTGTACCACTTTGCATACCGACGCCTCTTTGTGCACAGCCAACTTGAACATCTTTGGGAAATTTTCTTCATAACCTGAACCTCCAACTAAGGACCACTTTAGAACCGCGATGAAGCTCTATTACCTATTTTCCTGCACATCCTTTTGGAAAACCAATGCATTTTACATTCCCCAACCCTGTTTTTTATCCTCTTTAGATCCTGCCACCAATACGACCCAATAATCTTCCATGCATCCTCTTTTTTGTTTAACTCACCATATTTACTTACTAAAACCCTGGTCTCAAAGATCTTGTATTTCGGTATGTAGCCTCAAAATCCACTTACTTAGTAATGCAATGTTAAAAGCTCTTAATTTTTTTAACCTAGACCTCCCTTCTCCCTCTCCCTATAAACCATGTTCCACTGTACCCAACTTAGTTTTCTATTCTCCACTCCCCCACCCCACAAAAGATTTTTAAATATTGAATCAAGAATAGAGATAATACCTGACGGTGCTTTGAAGAACGAAAGACAATAGACAGGTAACATGTAGAGGACAAATTTAAGGAGCACAATACAACTGCCAATAGATAAATGTCTATTGTACCATATGGACAGTATCTTTGTCACAACCTCAATCATCGGTTTCCAAAATTCCTTTCTTTTATGATTATCTCTAATAGGATTCTTAATGTATTTAAACGGTAAAATTCCAACTTTATAATTTAATACTTGCGTCGCTTCTTCCAACCATTGATGTGAAGCATCTACCTCAACCAAGAGACTTTTGTGAAAGTTCACCTTCAATCTGGAAGTCATTTCAAACAGCTACAAACTTGTTTTAATGCTTCTCACATTTTCCAACACTTTTTTCCCCACAATTAGCGTGTCATCTGTGTATTAGAGGTGTGACACTTTTACTTCTTCATTCCCAAACTATATCCTTTAAAACTATTTAAACGAACACATTTCAACATCATTATGTTAAACCCTTCTGCTGCTATCAAAAATAGAAAAGGAAATAAAGGATTCCCTTTCCTCAAGCCTCTACCAACTCCGAATTCTGTAGTGGGGCTGCCATTTACTATAACCAAAATCCTAGTACTCTTAGTGCACTCTGCAATCCAACATTTCCATTTGATATTAAATCTCATTTTCTCCATCACGAAGTCCAAGTATTTCCAATCCACCGAGTCATACGCGTTTTCGAAATAAACTTTAAACAACATTGCCTCACTTTTTCTTCTTTTTGCATCGTCCACCAATTCATTTGCCACCAAAATTCCATCTACCATTTGACGACCTTCCACAAAAGCACATTGCGATTCCAAGATTACTTTTTTAATCACCCTCTTCAGTCTATTTGCCAACAGTTTTGACAATACCTTATACATACTTCTAATTAGAGTGATTGACCTTAATTTGCTAAGCTTCGTTGGGTTCTCTATATTTGGAATTAGCGTTATAAATGCGCAGTTTGCTCCTCTAACCAATCTGCCGTTTTGGTGGAACTCATATATGAATCTATGAAAATCTTCCTTCATTATATTTTATAATTCTTTGATGAATGAGAAATTTATGCCATTCGATCACGGACTTTTCGAGCTCTTGCAATTCCACACTACCTTTTTTTATCTCCTCCATTGTAAATTCTAGTGCGAGAGTTACACTATCCACCTCATTGATACATTTGAAATCCACATTCTGCAAAATCGATCGATTAAACTTTTGCACTTCAAACAACTTTGAAAAATAATTGGTTACCTTTTTTGCTTTATCTCGTGTACTAATTGGTCCTTTGATTTGATAACTAGTTACTCATTGACCTAATAGCTTTACACAATTGAGATAAAAATACATGAAAGCTTATATTCTTCTTATTCTTATTACCTTTCCACTTTAAATACTTTCCTTTTCCTTTGCTCTTTATCAACATTATACTCATTGTCTAAGTTGAAAACTATTAGTCAAATTACAACTTTCACTTGAAAAAAATAATTATTCTTATATCTCAAATTTAATTATTAAATATAAACAAATTTGGAAAAAAAACATTTTCCACCAATTTAAATTAATAAATTCCTACAAATATACTTTTTAAATGGAATACATATCAAATCAATTATATTCTCTAACAAAAGAAGGTTCTCAATCCTCCATTTATTCTATATAAGAGGGTGTCGCTACTGCGAAAATAAGGTGCCGGCAAAACAGAAGAGTCGTCACCTTTCGTTATTTATCCCACAGAAAGGGAAAGGAAACGATCGGAAAAACCTGACGAAAAGGTATAAGACAAGGTCATCGCAACCATGTATGGGTTCGGGAGTCGGTTATGCAAGGGGAAGGTATTAGCACCCCTCATGTCCGTTGTACTCAACGGGATCCATGCTTGTTGTGTTTATCTGATGGGTTGGTTTATCTATCTACGTATCAAGGATGGTCTGAAGAGAAAATAAAAATGACTCAGCAAAGCGTCGCGCTTCGTGCCTACGTATTCTCGTCAGAGAACGAGAAATCAAAGTCAACGTAGTTCGGCTAACTACGGGTAAAAGGATGGGGGAAGGTGGCTCGCTAATACGTCAGTATTGTGCCTACGTACTCTCAACAGGTGTGAGAGATCAGAGCTTACGTAGTTCGGGATAACGAAACACAGGCGGATTCCAGTGTTTTTATCCGAGTAGGGTTAACAACCAGTTCTAGCAGTTTGGTGTATGCAGCTCGCTCGTCGGAGACTCGTGCATTACCGTTTGCGGTAGAACTGAGAGTTAACAACACTCTTTTTTCTGAAAACATTTTCCTGATTAAAGGGGAGCCCACAGGGCAAAAAGAGGTTTGAAGTTCGTTTTTTTTTTGTCTTTTACGGAAGAAGTGTTTTGTATGAACGTTTGTAGTTCGTACAACACTAGAGACTATGACTTGGGAACGAATGCGTCGCATATCGTCCAAAGGACGTATACTAAACATTCTAGACGATTGAGAGGAGACCGTTCAATTATCATTTCCCAAGCGGCTTAAGGCTCATAACGCACTGTACCAACTTGCCTTTATTACGTATTTTACTGTTGTTATGGAGATGAGAAGAGAACAAACTCTACAGGGAAACTATCAAGCCCTAATGTTGTCATGCCATGGATTCATCCTATGGTTGATTTTGAAACAGGGAACTCCTAGATGTTATCATGCAAAGGTTTCAACCTAAAATTCTATCATCACTTCCTTATCAACGGAAATGAGAGTCTTAGGGGATCATGTCAATGGGAAACAGAAACAAACTGCAAAAATCATTGAAGCAGATAGAAAAGCAAACAGTAAAGATGCAAATGGAATGCAACAATACAAGCAGAGGGAGAAACTCAACCTCTTAGCAATCAAGCAAAGAAAACAAACAGAAACAGACAAGCAAAGGAAGGGTCACCTCAACCTTTCAATGCAAATACATCAGCTAGAAAAGGGGAAAACAACACACAAGCAGAGGGAGAAACTCAACCTCTAAGCAATCAAGCAAAGAGAATAAACAAAAACAGACAAGCAAAGGGAGCCCAAATCAACCTTTCAATGCAAATACATCAGCTAGAAAAGGGGAAAACAACACACAAGCAGAGGGAGAAACTCAACCTCTAAAGCAAACAAGCAAAGGAAGCTCAGCTCAACCTTTCAATGCAAATACATCAGCTAGAAAAGGGGAAAACAACACACAAGCAGAGGGAGAAACTCAACCTCTAAAGCAAACGAGCAAAGAGAGCTCAACTCAACCTTTCAATGCAGTCATGCACCTATCCTAAGATACTCTAAACATGAGACTATCCTAATGCATCAAGAAATGTCAAACAATCATGAATGAAAGACTTAGGGGAAGGGTAACCAAGATGAGCAACAGGGAAGTCATCCCAGGCTACATCAGGTCGGATGTGTGTCAACACAAGAGTCCATCATGGACTCAACCTCTTGAGGAATGCACAGAATCCAACCAAGGGAAGGATTAGGCTCTCCCAAGAGGGATCCTATGTCAATAGGACAGAGAAACTGGGTGTTGGTCCTAGATATCAATCTAAGGTATCTGGTTAAAGTGTATCAACACAAAATGTCAATCTTAGGCTCAACCTGTTGAGGAATGCACAGAATCCAACGAAGGGAAGGATTAGGCTCTCCCAAGAGGGATCCTAAGAAAGGGACTTGGAGAGGGATGACAGTATAAACCATGGGAATATACCATGCCAGGAATGTCAATCCAAGGCTCAACCTCCTGAGGAATGCACAAAATCCAACCAAGGGAAGGATTAGGCTTTCCCAAGAGGGCTCCTCATCAAGACTTGAAGGAGGAAAATAGTGCAAACCAGAGGAATGTACTATGCTGATGAATGTCAATCCAAGGCTCAAGCTCCTGAGGAATGCACAGAATCCAACCAAGGGAAGGATTAGGCTCTCCCAAGAGGGATCCTTTTCAAGACTTGGAGAAAGAGGATAGGTCAAAGCCCAGGGAAGAAACCACACAGGGGAAAGAAGACATCACAAAAACTTCTAAGAAACCCTAATGACTAGCTATCAGGATCACCTAAACTAAGTGGATTCAAAAGCTCTATCAAGGCCTAATCAATGTTCTAAAGAAGTATCTACCTAAGTTCTATTCTATCAAGAAAGAAATTGAAGCCTAGGGTTAATTAAAGTTCACTTAAAAGACTAATCTATGAAGTAAGTCTAGTTAGGATTACCTAAACCATAATCAACTTGGAAAATGTGGGGAAAATAAGAAATCAATTCTAAATATCCTAAGGGAAATCCTAGAGCTTCATAAGGGTGTTAAAGCATCATGGTAGAAAACTCAGGGTCAAAACCTAAATCTAAAGGTACTAAACAATTTCTACATCTCAAGGTGTGCTAAAAGGAATCCCTAAGGGGAAAGTCCTAAAAACCTATTCTAAACCCAAACTTAGAATCATCTAAAAAATGCAAGAAAAATCCTATAATACTATCAAGATGTCTAGATAACACATACAAAAAACCAGTACTAAATTCTAATCCAAGAAATAGCACAAAAATCAGAAAAGAAAACCATCATTTTTGCATTTTTTATCAACTAATAAAAATAGAAAAATAGACAATAAATGGAAATTTCATCAAAAACCTAAACAAATTGCATACAAAAACCAGGGACAAGCCAAAGATCAATCATGATTTTTTCCATATTTTTCTGAAAATTATTTCTATTTTTAATGAATTAAAAATGATAAAAGCAATAAAATAAATAAGAAAAAACATTAAAAGAATTAAAAACTGGGAAATAAAACAGGACCATCAGATCAGTGGACCAATCTACTCATCCAAGGGGCAAGGCGCGTGCCACGTAGCACAGTGGCCTTTAAATGAAACACATCGTTTCATTAACGCTTGCGTGTGGCTGGTTTGACTATGGCACACGGTAGTCTCTAATCAGGAACGCTCATGCTAAAAGTATTAGAATCCAATGCCTTGTAGCTTGCCACATCAGCAGTCAAAGTCCACAATCCTCAAAACTCAATCACGAGCCTTAGATCTGCTTACTAAGTCCACTAAATCAGACGCATCCAACGGTGTACGCATCATCTTCTTCATTTGAACTGCAAGATTAAAAGGGGGAAACTCAGGGCGGCCGGAGAAGACTCCAGTCGTCTTCTCCGGCGGTCTCACGGTGGCCAAGTCATCAGACAACACCAAACCTCACAAAAATATCCATATCCACTTGTCTCCTTATGAGGAACGTCATTATATTCTTATCTTTTTCATTTTCTCAAAGAATAACCAGATACGCACATGAACAGAAAATATGCACTTTGGCAAATCATCACCAAACTCCACAAAAAGCACACAGATCTCTTCTACACTTATCATTGATCAAGAATCCACTAAAAAAACGTGATATCCATCAAGATATAGCATAAACCGAATCCTTAAAGATTTCATCCATGATCAAGAACCTTCACCAATGGCTTCCAAACCAAACCTAAATCCATCTATGGTTCAAATTCTACCTAACCACATGCAACATTCACACTAATTCATTCTCAACAGAGCATAATTATGAAAAGAGGAAAACCTGGTTTGAGCTTCAACAGAGAGTGCTACAACCTTCAATCTTTATCCAAAACCACGCAGAATCAATCCTTGATGATGGATGAAGCTTCTTCAACCTCCAATTTCCTCAGAAACCCCTTCAATGGTGAAATTCGATTTTCACTTTGTAACTAACTTTTTCAAGTGCTTCTTACCTGATTCAAGCTCTTCCAATCACCAAACCTTCTCTGAACTCCATCATGGCAATATATAGAACTGTTTTAGGCTGAAAATGGGGCCCCAACTTGCTTGCAAATCCAATTTCCATTTTTCAATTTTTCTTCAAAACTCCTTCATGAAAGAGCACGATTTCCTCTCTGTTTCAGCTTCAATCCAACTCAAATCCATTGCTGGTGGGTTAGTGAGGATGAAGGGCCAGGATTTGTTCCTTGAATCCAATCAATGGTGTGAATTAATCATGTTACTTCATTCTTAAGAAACTTGGAATTATGCCATGAAACCAACTTCAACTTGAAAATGTAACAATACCAATTCACTCCAAATGTCATTTACCTTCAAAAAATGCAAAAACTTGTAATGTTTTGCACAAAAATGGATTATTTTAGAATTTTCTCATTTTTATGCCTTTAATTATTCCTCTATGAAAATTCCTTCATTCACTTCTCCATTTAATCCATATCAATGAATGCTTGGGTCATGGTTGGACAAATAACACCATTTTGAACAACTTTAAATTGACCAAAAGTCCATTTGAGGTGTCTAAGTTGGTGAATTTGACCCATAATAAAAAATGGCCTATAATCTCAAATCCCCAAAATACCCTTGTCTTGCAAAGCTCATATCTTGAGTTCTACAAATTCAATCATGGACTCCTACTATTTTCTAGAAAGCTAAAAAGATAAGGAACAACATTCATGTTGGCCAAAATTTCATGAGAATCATCTTTCTAGGTCAAAAATGTCATGCAAGTTGGTTGACTTTCAAGGTCCAAATTCACATTCATTTGAGGACCTGTAACTTGTCTGACTCATAACTTGAGTTCTACAAACCCTATCAATGACTTCTAGTACTCAAATTAAAGCTATGACCATGCTATATAACAATAATGTTGGGGTCAAGGTGAGATGAAAATCACATCTTGAGTTATGTGGTCTTGAAGTTAGGCACCAGACCAGGAGGTTTTACACTGTCAAGCAAAGCAACCCTAGCCTAGGAACTCCTCACACTCTTGATTCATGATGAGTTGACCTTGGAATCATCCCTTGGGCATCTTAATACATCAATCCATGATCACATGGCCTTGAAATTAGGTCTCAACCTTCTTCAGATCATCTGTTAACCTAGGGTTGACCAGATGAAACCCTAGTTGCACCAATCTTGGTAGTAGCTTTTTATCTCTTGCATAATGACCTGCCTAGGCTTCAAAATTGCTTTCAATACTTCTCATGAGCTCTCTCAAGGTCTAAAGTCCAACTTAATGGCTTTAACATCATCAGATGACTTTCCCACAACCTTCAAGTTATGAGGCATACACTCTTATATCCAACCCCTTCTCTGAGGATCTTTAACTTCTCTGATGAGGATATCAACCCTTGAATACTTGAATAAGGTTCTTAGATAGCTTCATAACCTTGTGTAGCCTTTTGTTGGTAGTCATACCTCTTGATCTCCTACACACATGTCAATGCAATGCAGATGATAATGCTAATATGAATGCAATGAAACACAAGCTAAGTACAAAAAAGGTTAGGCAAATTTTGGGGTGCAACAGCTGCCCCTATTCAAACGGCTTGGACCTGACTGGGTGAGAAGAGAACGACTCTTAAATAATCAAGGTAAAAGACGGTTGAATACCAATAAACCCGGAAATTTGCCAACCGCACAAGTAACGATACTCTGATGGGGACAAATTCTTCGGAAACTGAAATGACAGTTGCACAGTAACTTGCTGGTGAGTGCTTAACTTCAAATCTCCGTCAGGATGATTATCTGATTTTGCTGTAAAACTTCATCCTCAAGTCATCAAGGGATCACCGGTTACACGGTAACTGGTGAAGGATAGCTGATATTGATCGTTGCACGACAACTTGCTGGTGAATGCTTAATCTCAAATCTCCGTCAGGATGATCATCTGATTTCACTATAGATCTTCGTCCTCAAGTCATCAAGGGATCACCGGTTACACGGTAACTGGTGAAGGATGGTCGATTATGCCGTCGGGCATTCTGCACCACAACAGAAGAATTCCTTATCGTCGCCTATGGACTCATCGGGTCACTAGGAACGTCGACAATATCTTCGTCGGACTTCATCAGTAAGTCAATAAGGGATCACTGGTTAAGCGGTAACTGGTGAAGGATGGATGATTTTGCCGTCGGGCATTCTGCGCCACAACAAAAGAATTCCTTATCACCGCCTATGGACTCGTCAGGTCGCTAGGAACATCGACAATATCTTCGTCGGACTCCGTCAGTAAGTCAATAAGGGATCACTGGTTGCACGACAACTGGTGACTTGCCAACCGCACAAGTAAACGATACTCTGATTGGTAGGACAATCTTCGAAATCTGAAATGATAGTTTCACGACAACTAGTTGGTGAGCGACTAATCTCAAATCTTCGCTATGGTGATCATCAGATTTTGCTGCAGCTTCTTCCTCAAGTCATCAAGGGATCACTGGTTACACGGTAACTGGTGATACATAGCTGATATTGCCGTCAGGCATTTTGCGGCACGACAGCGGAAGAATTCCTCGGGACTCATCAGGTTATTGGGAACTTTTGACAATCAAGTTAATTATGCCGTCGGGCATTCAAAGAAATTCTCGGGCGTCGGCCGGACTTCGTCATTAAGTCGAAAACAGAATCTTTAGTCAATCATGAACCACTAGGGATATCTTATCTTTTGCCGTCAGGCACTCTGCGTCAGCTAGGAGAACTTCTTTGACATTACAGTCAAACTTCATCAGTAAGTCTTGAAATAAAATCCTTAATCAATCATGAACCAATAAGGATATTTAATCTTTTACCGTCAGGCACTCCGCATCAGCTAGAAGAACTTCTCGACACCATAGTCGGACTTCATCAGTAAGTCAGGGAATAAAATCCTTAATCAGTCATGAACCAATAAGGATATCCAATCTTTTGCCATCAGGCACTCCGCGTCAGCTAGGAGAACTGCTTCGACATCGCAGTCGGACTTTGTCAGTAAGTCAGGAGGAGTTTGGCACTGTTGCCGGACTTCAATCATCAAGTCTTCAAGGGAAATTTCAACTTCTCTGTTTAAAACCTGCTGGGGATGACACATCTCCGCTGGGGATTCTGGAGAACTATCAAGTAACTCTGCTTTGGGGATTCATGAATCATCCTGGACGAATAAACTCTATTGAGGAATTCAAGAATCATCCTGAACAAACAACTTCGCTGGCGACTTCAAGAATCATCTTGAACAAACAACTCTGCTGAGGAACTCAAGAATCATCCTGAACAAACAACTCTGCTGAGGAATTCAAAAATCATCCTGAACAAACAACTCTGCTGAGGAATTCAAGAATCATCCTAAACAACAACTCTGCTGAGGAATTCAAAAATCATCCTGAACAAACAACTCTGCTGAGGAACTCAAGAATCATCCTGAACAAAAACTCTGCTGAGGAACTTAAGAATCATCCTGAACAACAACTTTGCTGAGGAACACCTGCACACAAGAACGATAACGACCTAGCTCATGTTTCACATGCATATGCTCGACAATGGTGTAATGCTCCACACGGTGGAAATGCTACGCGTTTAGGGTAGATGCCATGCAATCATGCAAAATGCTACGGAACCAGATCAGCAAAATGCTGAAGAGAACACCCTCATGTCAAGGAACCATTCTGATGGGGAGAAGGAATCATCCTGTCGAGGAGAAGAAATCACACCAATCTCAATTGGACTCATCCTGGGGAAACGAACTTCAGTCGACTTTCTGCAGGGGATAAAGTTCTATGGGAACCTGTACTTGCTTAACTGGGTATACAGACAACAAACTGTCGAGGAAACGATGTCAATCGCAGAAATAAATTGCACGGCCTTCGCAGATAGAATCTTCCTGGAGATATGGACTCCGATGGGGAAGTGTAGCAACTGCTACTCAACACTCTCCGCTGGGGAAAACCAATAATGGCTTGAGCGGCTTCCAAGGACTCGGCTCTCTTGGAGGACTGCACACTCGGCTGAGGATATACAACCAGATGCTGGAATAACTCCTATCTGCCGGGGAGAACACAACTCTGTGGGGAATTCAACTCTGTTGGAGACTTTAGTCTGAACTATCGAGAGCTAAACACTTGCGGATAGTCTTCTACGAGAAAACTTCCTGTTGACCCACTGCTGGGAATGAGTATACACCTTTGCGCATGACTCAGGTGGGGATATGATGATCCTTCCTAGGATGCATCTGGTTGGGGAGAATCTATCTCCATTCGGGGAGACACATCAATACTCATTGCATCTTATTCAGAATCTGTAGGGAAACACAACTGAACCTGCTGAGAAAGAAGGAATCATCCTGCTTGGAAAAACATGCCATGAAACGAACTCGAGATGGCTTTCCCCAGAATCTATAACAACTTCTGATAAACTCGACAGATATGGAGAGGAACGGTTCCTTCGCTTTCAACTTTTTCCCCAGCCTGTGGGATCTTCGTAACCTCCTCTCGAAAGGAAACCTGGGATCTTTGTACTCTAGCAGTTTGATGTGAGTGGCTTCAGTGCTTTAAACCTCACACAAGTGCTCCAAGTTAATCGCCTTCAGGATAAGGATAGCTTCGGCGCTCTCGGGATGACTTGCCCTAGTCTTGTCAAGACTTTTCCCCTCATGGGCTAATCTGTGGGGAGATGATCCTTGGCTGTGAGAGATTCATCAAATCTCGACCTGATTGCCCCGGATTACTGACTTCTGGATGGCTGACTCCCATGCTGCGATCATTTGACATAGCTTGCCCTGGTTCACTGGAATATTCTGGCGTTTTGCATTCTGTCCTGATCAAATCTTTCCATCATGGAAACATTCCCGCTGTCAAGCGCTTACTCGTAAGCAAAACAAGTTGTTCTGCATAAAAGACATATCAAATGCAATGCATATGGCAGTTTTCAAAATCCATTCCTGTTCACTGGAAAGAAAAAAAATTGTGACATAAAATGTATGAAATCATTCATCAATATGTCAACATCAATACAACGCTGTAAAGGGAATCCTTTCTAGGAGTCAGTTCCGATGCGATCTTTACCGAAGTATGCTTCCAAAACAAACCTATTTCAATTAGGACTTTTAAAGCTTGTAACATGGTCAGGTTCACGGTTTAAGAAATAAAGGATAAAGGCTCAAAATTCATTTTAACCCACTCATTCTCCTTGATGTTCTCCAATCCTACTTTCATCTAATTCGACCTTAGCGTTCTCCTTTCAAAGGTTGAGTGATAGTTCAAGAAATCACACTTTTTGAAGTGACAATCACTCTCTTTTCGTCTTTTGGCGTCTGGAGACACACGATTTCGTTCTTGTTTGAGGATTTTTCTTTTGTAATCCTTTTTTGCTTTTCGTTTTTTCGTTTTTTGTTTTTTCGTTTTCTCCTAACTTTTGCCTGGACTAACTCTTCCGAGTTTCTTCAATTTTGAAGTCCAGCGGGGTACCCTAATTTTTGCCTAAGTCGCTTGTTTGCAAGATTCGACTTAGCGGGCTTTTTCCTTTCGATTCTTTTCTTTCTCTTTTTTTCTTTTGAACAAATTGTATGACAACGGCTCGCCTAACTTGTTAAAGAGATTGTGACTGTTTCACTCCTGATCGGTCAGGTTTAACCATCATGGTTTCTTAGGTACGACTTATAGCGGTGTGATTGATCCTCGAACGGACACTCCTTTTGTAATTTGAACGCTTGGTCAAATTAGCTGACACCTACCCTTCCCTGGGTTAAGATTGAGGGTTTTCCATCTTCAAAAAGAAACTCCTACAACTAGGCTCAAAGGGGTTAACAAGAGATTATCTTCCTTATATCTCCGGTGTTTGGGATTTGAAACAATGCATGTACATCATCAACATGTTTTTATTCAAAAGCATAGCATCAGAAGCTTATGCATCATTGGATTTCGTCATCCTCCCCGGATTCCACTTAAACAAGCGTTTGAAATAAAAGAAAGCAATAGAGTGAACACGAATGGATTAGTTCAAAACATGCATATTTATTTCATTATCAATATCAATTGAAAAACAACCTGCTTTACAAACGAAATTTGCATTCTAATAGGAAAGAAACTACAAACGTAAAGAAATGCCATGATAAAATGCAGATTGCCAGCTTTCAGGGAACTGGGCTTTCGCACTTATTTTGCTGCTGAGGGGAGCGACCCTTTGAAGTCTTCATACTCAATCAGATGAACGGTTCTTGTGAGGTCGACTCTGATTCGGGCTCCGATAGTTTACTGATTCTGAATGGCAGAAACAATCTGGAGACGAGGTCTGAACTAGTGAGGATTCTCTCTGTTCAGGGGCTTTCATCCTTAAGCTTGACCCTGGAACATGAAAAAATTGCGGGCAAGGCGATTCAGACTTCGAAGACCGCAGGATATACTCCTGATCTTTCTCAACTTCAGATGAGGTAATGGGAACATCCATCTCTTTTGCATGATAAGGGATGAATTTGCTTGATGCTTTCATGCCGCCCGACATGAATTCAATTGCTCTTGAATCAATCAAGTCTTGAACCTTATGCTTAAAAGCTTTACAATTCGTTACATCATGCCCCGGTGCTCCAGAGTGGAATTCGCAACGGGTGTTTACGTCCCAACCGGGTGGTAGTTGTCCAATCCATGGAGCCAAAGTTCGAGGTTTAACCAACTGAAGTTGGAGCAAGAGTTGTGCCAACTGGGCATAATCCAAAGGGATTGGATCGAGGATTCTGTCAGATCGTTTCATCTTTTGACCGTGTCTTCTGGGGTTGTCTTAAGGAATCAGACGCGGTCGCTGACGGGGAAAATTCTGAGCCTCAAGCTGTGCAGAGGGTCTTTTAGGCCTACCATGCCTTGGTGCAGGTTCTTCAGACACCTGTGGAGCAAGTATGCTGGCTGCAGCTTCGGGCATTTGCTCACATTCTCTTCTGAGTATGTTTTTTAACACTTCTGCCATCAGGCCCACCTGACTCTTCAGCTAGTTGTTCTCCTCTTTGAGCGCCTCTTGATTCCAGCGCAACATTTGCATGTCCTTCATGAACTGCCCTAGCTGGCTCTGAATGTCCTTCAGTTCCGCTTGTACCTGTTCCATTACTCGGGTCAACTTGTGATCAATCCTGAAACAACCTGTAAACACAAAGGGTTAGGTAAATAAGCCAGAGGCATATGCTATACAAAATGATTATGCAAGTGCAAACGTGTGTCTGTGCCTAGGGAGAGATTCCCCCCTGATTCTAGTTTCCAAGACAAATAAAGTCTGACATCCAGTCATGGAAAGAAAACCTCATATATATCTGAAAAACCCACGCGGGCAGCGTACAACTACAACTGAAGCAACAAGTGTGACCCAAACCAACAGGTCTGGTGGTGGTCAACATATTAATGCATAAAAGCTACAAAGAAATACAAGGAAATCAAGTGCGGCCACGGGCACATAAATCTTCCAATAACTTCTTCATAGTGGGATGGTCAGGCTGGGCGAGCAGGCCCCGGATCAACAAATCCCTCTGCCTGATGGTATCCTGGAGATCCTCGGCAACGTCCCCAGAAACACCTTTCCAGAGCGGTCTTCCACTCTACACCTCTTAGCATCAGCTATGAGTTGACAATCCTTCAGGTTTGCCATAGTTTCAACTAACCGGTATTGAGCGTCGCGTCAGAGTGATACTTCAGCCTCTATCTTCTTGCCTTTGATCTCAATCTGAACCTTCAACTCGGCTATTTGTTGCTTCAGCTTCTCCTCTCGCTCTTTGTACTTGGTTAGGGTGTTGCTCCATAATGTCTCGTATTTGGATAACTTCAGATACACCCTATCCAGGTCTTGCTTTTTGGTGGTCAACACACTGTGCACAGCCTTCAGGTCTAATCCAAGACGTTCTCTAGAATCATTCTCCTTGGTCAAATTGGCGCCCAAGTAGTTTATCAACTCCATCTGCTTCTTGCAGGTGTATATGGCTTCGCTCTTCTCGCTCCGGAGTTGAGCAATCTCTTTCTCCAACTCTTCGTTGGCTTTTCGTAGCTCTTCTTTCTCTCGGAGCACCTAGTTGAACTTCTGAATATCAACTGTGGTGGGTTCTTTGACCACGGGAGGATACAATGGTTCCACTGCAGGAAATGGCATTAGGAACTTGGCGGCTCTTTCTCGGATCCAGGCCACATATGGATCAAAGGCCTTGTTATTTCTCTTTCCTAGCAAAACTTTTCCTTTTCTGTGAATTTTTCTCCAAGCATTCTCTACCTTAGCCAAAGTTTCACCTTCAAGCAACCCTGTGAGATACAAAGATTCCCGTATCTCTTCTTCTTCAGGAGGACCTCTTAGTGTATACCCGAATTGTTGTACCAGCAAAGAGGGATTGTAATTGATACACCTGTTCCTTCCGACCAGGGGGACGTTAGGAAAGCCACAATAACTATGCACAACATCTTTGCCTAGTAGATCTCTATCAAACCAGGTGATATTGTCAGCAGACAAACCCATCAAACGTGCAGACCAAGGTGAAGTCTCAACAGAATCAATAAACGGACCCGTTTTAGGAAGATGGCTGGAAAACCATTTATACAGCAAAGGAGCGCAACATGCCACATTCTTCCCCTTTCTGTTTTCATTCTTGCTGTGGACTGAATGATAAACGTCTTCGAGAAGAGTGGGCACTAGATTCCCGGAAGCAAATATGTGGCAGGCATCCATACCTATGAAGTCCGGGTGACTTGGGAATAACACGATTCCATAAATGCAAAGGGCTAAGATGGCATTGAATACAACCCAACAACCCTTGTTGGCAAACCTTTGGGCTTTCTCCACCAGGAAAGGCAAAGAGAAACCATAAACTCCAATCTTCCTGAACAACATCCCTTTCAACTCTGAGTCATCTAAATGAAGGGCAGTAGCTAACTTACCCAAGTTAGGTTCACCATCAACACGGTAATAAGGCATCTAATTCAACAAAGGTACCCCCAGCAAGTCAGAATACTCTTCTAAGGTCGGAGCTAGGACATAGTCTGGAAAAACGAAGCATCTGAGCTGCGGGTCATAAAACTGCAGAAGAGCGTAAAGGCCGTTTAACTCGTACGTCGAAAGCTTACATACAATATTCAGAAGTCTCCCATAACTCTTTCTGAAGTCCTCCATCACTTTCTTATCAGCCAAAGAAATCAAAGCCCGTAACTCTCGGATGTCAGGTGTTGGTAGCTTGTAAGCCACTGTCTTCTTCAGAGATGCCATGTCAGCCATGAGGATCAAGATCACTAGAACCAGGGGAGAAGTATGCACCTGCAACGCAGACACACGTTAAAGATATGCAAATGAGAATGCAAAATGCAACAATGCAAACATGCAGCAGGAGATCAATATGACTGTGTTGTTGGTTCAGAAGGGCCAAAACTCTGCTCTGTCAAGAACAAACATATATCTGATGATAAGAACCCTCTGATACCAACAATACCGATTCACTGTCAAGAAAACCAGGTTGTCCGAAGGTTAAGGTTTCCTGCAATAACCCGACCCTGTTCACAGGTATGGACCTAATCACGGACAAGGTTCGACATCCTATGCGTTTCCCAGTGTCACAGACTTTCACGAAATGATGATACGTTCACCATTTCTGGTTTGGCATCATCACTCCCTGAAGAGGCCTCACTTAGCTAAGTCACAAATGATAGGTCCCCAGAGTCGACAATCCTCAGATCTAAAATCCCCTCGATTCCAAAGGACTGACAGGAAGTCATCAAAGAGAACCTCATATGAGTGTGGATTATATGGGAATTGATGCAAGAAAAGCAAGCACGTCCACCACTAATCCACTCTAATACTATGTGTTCTCTCAATCCTGGGTCTGGCTTCTCACTCATCAGAATTAGTCCCTCCTACAACAGCACAACAAATAATCATATTATACTGAAAGTAAAATGCAGAAAGTAAAGTGCGATAAATAAATGCAAACCCAACAGATAAACACGCAAGCGCTAGGATTGACTCGCATAGGGAACTAGAGAACCAGAGACTCTGGGTTCGAACCCCAGCAGAGTCTCCAGCTGCTGGGGATGACGCAGACAGCTAGGAGGAAAATCCAAGGCAAGACTCGCATAGGGAACCATGAAGTCCCCAGCAGAGTCGCCAGCTGTCGCTACTGCAAAAATAAGGTGCCGGCAAAACAGAAGAGTCGCCACCTTTCGTTATTTATCCCAAATAAAGGGAAAGGAAACGATCAGAAAAACCTGACGAAAAGGTATAAGACAAGGTCATTACAACCATGTCTGGGTTCGGGAGTCGGTTACGCAAGGGGAAGGTATTAGCATCCCCCATGTCCGTTGTACTCAACGGGATCCACGCTTGTTGTGTTTATCTGACAGGTTGGTTTATCTATCTACCTATCAAGGCTGGTCTGAAAAAAAAAGAAAAATGACTCGGCAAAGCGTCGCGCTTCGTGCCTACGTATTCTCGTCAGAGAACGAGAAATCAGAGTCAACATAGTTCGGCTAACTACGGGTAAAAGGATGGGGGAAGGTGGCTTGCCAATATGTCAGTATTGTGCCTACGTACTCTCAACAGGTGTGAGAGATTAGAGCTTACGTAGTTCGGGATAACGAAACACAAGCGGATTCCAGTGTTTTTATCCGAGTAGGGTTAACAAACAGTTCCAGCAGTTTGGTGTATGTAGCTCGCTCGTCGGAGACTCGTGCGTTACCGTTTGCGGTAGAACTGAGAGTTAACGACACTCTTTTTTCTGAAACGTTTTCCTGATTAAAGGGGAGCCCACGAGGCAAAAAGAGGTTTGAAGTTTGTTTTTTTTGTCTTTTACGGAAGAAGTGTTTTTTAGGAACGTTTGTAGTTCGTACAACACTAGAGACTATGACTTGGGAACGAATGCGTCGCATATTGTCCAAATGATGTATACTAAACACTCTAGACGATTAAGAGGAGACTGCTCAATTATCATTTCCCAAGCGGCTTAAGGCTCGTAACGCACTGTACCAACTTGCCTTTATTACGTATTTTACTGTTGTTTTGGAGATGAGAAGAGAACGGACTCTATAGGGAAACTATCAAGCCCTAATGTTGTCATGCCATGGATTCATCCTATGGTTGAGTTTGAAACAGGGAACTCCTAGATGTTATCATACAAAGGTTTCAACCTAAAGTTCTATCATCACTTCCTTATCAAAGGAAGTGAGAGTCCTAGGGGATCATGTCAATGGGAAACAGAAACAAACTGCAAAAATCATTAAAGCAGATAGAAAAGTAAACAGTAAAGATGCAAATGGAATGCAGTAATACAAACAGAGGGAGAAACTCAACCTCTTAGCAATCAAGCAAAGAGAACAAACAAAAATAGACAAGCAAAGGAAGGGTCACATCAACCTTTCAATGCAAATACATCAGCTAGAAAAGGGGAAAACAACACACAAGCAGAGGGAGAAACTCAACCTCTAAGCAATCAAGCAAAGATAATAAACAAAAACAAACAAGCAAAGGGAGCCCAAATCAACCTTTCAATGCAAATACATCAGCTACAAAAGGGGAAAACAACACACAAGCAGAGGGAGAAACTCAACCTCTAAAGCAAACAAGCAAAGGAAGCTCAGCTTAACCTTTCAATACAAATACATCAGCTAGAAAAGAGGAAAACAACACACAAGCAGAGGGAGAAACTCAACCTCTAAAGCAAACAAGCAAAGGGAGCTCAACTCAACCTTTCAATGCAGTCATGCACCTAGCCTAAGATACTCTAAACATGAGACTATCCTAATGCATCAAGAAATGTCAAACAATCATGAATGAAATACTTAGGGGAAGGGTAACCAAGATGAGCAACAGGGAAGTCATCCCAGGCTACATCAGGTCGGATGTGTGTCAACACAAGAGTCCATCATGGGCTCAACCTCTTGAGGAATGCACATAATCCAAACAAGGGAATGATTAGGCTCTCCCAAGAGGGATCCTATGTCAATAGGATAGAGAAACTGGGTGTTGGTTCTAGATATCAATCTAAGGTATCTGGTTAAAGTGTATCACCACAGAATGTCCATCTCAGGCTCAACCTGTTGAGGAATGCATAGAATCCAACAAAGGGAAGGATTAGGCTCTCCCAAGAGGGATCCTAAGAAAGGGACTTGGAGAGGGATGACAGTATAAACCAAGGGAATATACCATACCAAGAATGTCAATCCAAGGCTCAACCTCCTGAGGAATGCACAGAATCCAACCAAGGGAAGGATTAGGCTCTCCCAAGAGGGCTCCTCATCAAGACTTGAAGGAGGAAAATAGTGCAAACCAAAGGAATATACTATGCTGATGAATGTCAATCCAAGGCTCAACCTCTTGAGGAATGCACAGAATCCAACCAAGGGAAGGATTAGGCTCTCCTAAGAGGGATCCTTTTCAAGACTTGGAGAAAGAGGATAGGGCAAAGCCCAGGGAAGAAACCACACAGGGGAAAGAAGACATCACAGAAACTTCTAAGAAACCCTAATGACTAGCTATTAGGATCACCTAAACTAAGTGGATTCAAAAGCTCTATCAAGGCCTAATCAATGTTCTAAATAAGTATCTACCTAAGTTCTATTCTATCAAGAAAGAAATTGAAGCCTAGGGTTAACTAAAGTTCACTTAAAAGACTAATCTATGAAGTAAGCCTAGTTAGGATCACCTAAACCATAATCAACTTGGAAAATGTGGGAAAATAAGAAATCAATTCTAAAAATCCTAGAGCTTCCTAAGTGTGTTAAGGCATCATGGTAGAAAAATCAGGTTCAAAACCTAAATCTAAAGGTACTAAACAATTTCTATATCTCAAGGTGTGCTAAAAGGAATCCCTAAGGGGAAAGTCCTAAAAACCTATTCTAAACCCAAACTTAGAATCATCTAAAAAATGCAAGAAAAATCCTATAATACTATCAAGATATCTAGATAACACATACAAAAAACGAGCACTAAATTCTAATCCAAGAAATAGCACAAACATCAGAAAAGAAAACCATCATTTTTGCATTTTTTATCAACTAATAAAAATAGAAAAATAGACAATAAATGGAAATTTTATCAAAAACCCAAACAAATTGCATACAAAAATCAGGGACAAGCCAAAGATCAATCATGATTTTTCCATATTTTTTTGATAATTATTTCTATTTTTAATGAATTAAAAATGATAAAAGTATTAAAAGAAATAAGAAAAAACATTAAAAGAATTAAAAGAATTAAAAACTGGGAAATAAAACAGGACCATCAGATCAGTGGACCAGTATACTCATCCAAGGGGCAAGGCGCGTGCCACGTAGCACAGAGGCCTTTAAATGAAACGCAGTGTTTCATTAACGCTTGCGTGTGGCTGGTTTGACTATGGCACACGGTAGTCTCTAATCAGGAACGCTCATGCTAAAAGTATTACAATCCAATGCCTTGTAGCTTGCCACATCAGCAGTCAAAGTCCATAATCCTCAAAACTCAATCACGAGCCTTAGATCTGCTTACTAAGTCCACTAAATCAGACGCATCCAATGGTGTACGCATCATCTTCTTCATTTGAACTGCAATATTAAAGGGGGGAAACTCAGGGCGGTCGGAGAAGACTCCGGTCGTCTTCTCCGGCGGGCTCACGGTGGCCAAGTCATCAAACAACACCAAACCTCACAAAAATATCCAGATCCACTCGTCTTCTCATGAGGAACGTCATTATATTCTTATCTTTTTCATTTTCTCAAAGAATAACCAGATACACACATGAACATAAAATATGCACTTTGGCAAATCATCACCAAACTCCACGAAAAGCACACAGATCTCTTCTACACTTATCATTGATCAAGAATCCACTAATAAAATGTGATATCCATCAAGATATAGCCTAAACTGAATCCTTAAAGATTTCATCCATGATCAAGAACCTTCACCAATGGCTTCCAAACCAAACCTAAATCCATCTATGGTTCAAATTCTACCTAACCACATGCAACATTCACACTAATTCATTCTCAACAGAGCATAATTATGAAAAGAGGAAAACCTGGTTTGAGCTTCAACAGAGAGTGCTACAACCTCCAATCTTTATCCAAAACCACGCAGAATCAATCCTTGATGATGAATGAAGCTTCTTCAACCTCCAACTTCCTCAGAAACCCCTTCAATGGTGAAATTCGATTTTCACTTTGTAACTAACTTTTTCAAGTGCTTCTTACCTGATTCAAGCTCTTCCAATCACCAAACCTGCTCTGAACTCCATCATGGCAATATATAGAATTGTATTGGGCTGAAAATGGGGGCCCAACTTGCTTGCAAATCCAATTTCCATTTTTCAATTTTTCTTCAAAACTCCTTCATGACAGAGCATGATTTCCTCTCTGTTTCAGCTTCAATCCAACTCAAATCCATTGCTGGTGGGTTAGTGAGGATGAACGGCCAAGATTTGTTCCTTGAATCCAATCAATGGTGTGAATTAATCATGTTACTTCATTCTTAAGAAACTTGGAATTATGCCATGAAACCAACTTCAACTTGAAAATGTAACAATACCAATTCACTCCAAATGTCATTTACCTTCAAAAAATGCACAAACTTGTAATGTTTTGCACAAAAATGGATTATTTTAGAGTTTTCTCATTTTTATGCCTTTAATTATTCCTCCATGAAAATTCCTTCATTCACTTCTCCATTTAATCCATATCAATGAATGCTTGGGTCATGGTTGGACAAATAACACCATTTTGAACAACTTTCAGGTTGATCAAAAGTACATTTGAGGTGTCTAAGTTGGTGAAATTGACCCATAATAAAAAATGGCCTATAATCTCAAATCCCCAAAATACCCTTGTCTTGCAAAGATCATATCTTGAGTTCTACAAATCCAATCATGGACTTCTAGTACTTTCTAGAAATCTAAGAAGATAAGGAACAACATTCATGTTGGCCAAAAGTTCATGAGAATCATCTTTCTAGGTCAAAAATGTCATGCAAGTTGGTTGACTTTCAAGCTCCAAATTCACATTCATCTGAGAACCTGTAACTTGTCTGACTCATAACTTGAGTTCTACAAACCCTATCAAGGACTTCTAGTAATAAAATTAAAGCTATGGCCATGCTCTACAACAATAATGTTAGGGTCAAGGTGAGATGAAAATAACATCTTGAGTTATGTGGTCTTGAAGTTAGGCACCAACCCAGGAGGTTTTACACTGTCAAGCAAAGCAACCCTAGCCTAGGAACTCCTCACACTCTTGATTCATGATGATTTGACCTTGGAATCATCCCTTGGGAATTTTAATACATCAATCCATTATCACATGGCCTTGAAATTAGGTCTCAACCTTCTTCAGATCATCTGTTGACCTAGGGTTGACCAGATGAAACCCTAGTTGCATCAATCTTGGTAGTAGCTTTTTATCTCTTGCATAATGACCTGTCTAGGCTTCAAAATGGCTTTCAATACCTCTCATGAGCTCTCTCAAGGTCTCAAGTTCAACTTCATGGCTTTAACATCATTAGATGACTTTCCCATAACCTTCAAGTTAGGAGGCATACACTCTTATATCCAACCCCTTATCTGAGGATCTTTAACTTCTCTGATGAGGATATCAACCCTTGAATACTTGAATAAGGTTCTTAGATAGCTTCATAACCTTGTGTAGCCTTTTGTTGGTAGCCATACCTCTTGATCTCCTGCCCACATGTCAATCCAATGCAGATGATAATGCTAATATGAATGCAATGAAACACAAGCTAAGTACAAAAAAGGTTAGGCAAATTTTGGGGTGCAACAGAGGGCACTAAGAATTTGTTTGTTATAACTTATTCTATACAAGAAATCACTTTTAAAATTTTTCATCGGTTTGTTACAACCAATGAGAATCTAAAATAATTCTAAATAAATTTTTTGAGTCTTATCTTAAAATTCATATTCTATAATTAATTAGTTTAATAAATTAATTTTTATTTTGATAAATAAACACAACCCAACATAATATCTTCCAATAGTTTAAATATATTTTCCACTATCCATTCAATTTTGATCTTTATTATTGATCGTACCTGACCAAAGAGAATCAATGATCTGCCACATGCCGCTGATATGGAAGTTGTTCACCAAGGTTTTGAGGAGAGAAGAGGGGTGTACCTACAAGACACTTTGATGCCAAAGTAAGAAAATGGACCAGAGAGGAGTAAATACAGAAGAAGGTTAATAAGAGAATACGTGACCCTATAGTGAAATAGGGTATTTATAGTGAGACCCCAGCACAGGGCCAACGATCATTTGAGTTGGGCTGGATGACTAGGCCCAACCCAAGTGACTGCTAGGGCTTACGTGGCATAGTGAAGACCAACATGTGGTATTTGCCCTAGTTCAACCGTCCCATGATCTCCGAAAGGCGGGTTGACCAACTCCTTTGGAGGTGGGTAGTTGGATGATGACGTGCCCCCGCGGAGGGGGCACGTGGAGAACGTGTGGAGGACACGTTATTCTGCCTGACGGAGGGGAGGGCCTGCCTGTCGGGAGAAGTGCCATGCCCGACGAGGGCAGTTCCTGGTCGACAGGATCCCCTATGCTCAACATCGACATTTTAGGCTGGTTCAGGGCCTTCCCCATATATCGTTGGGTTGGGCCTGCCTAGTCAAGCTTGGGCCCAACCCAGAACAGGAGCCCCCCAAGTCGTAGCTCAAAAGTAAAGGAGCGAGGACTTGATGGTGTCGCGTCGAGGAAGGAGACTGCGCAAGGAGGAACTTTTTCGGCTTGGACGTCGCGAGGCCGCGAGAGCGTGGGAGTCTTCATATTCTCAGGCATTAATGTCGAGGACGTGTCCCCGTCTGCCAGCGCTTGCGGGGAGGATGAAGGGGCGCGACTGTTTTTCAACACCACATGTCAAGCATTTAGTGGACCATGTGGGGCGGCTACCCTAGGGTACTCGAGTGCCTAGGGACGATTCGAGTCATGTGCTGAGGGTATAAGTAGGAAGACCCATACCCGTTTACCATTTTTCGCTTCTGCTCTCTTCCATAGGTGACATTTGACTTGTCTGCACCTGTTCGCCTACACTGCCGCAACTGCCATCACGCTCTGCTGTTACCTTTAATCCAGTAAGTTCCCTTTCCCTGTCTTTTCCTTGTTTTACATCTTAACGCTAGTGTCGGCGCGTGATGAATTCCCTTAGGAGGGAGAGGGCCCTCCGCCGCCTTGGGTGGCGGCTTTTCTTAGTTTTAGATGATGGTACCGAGAATGTGGGAGGTGGTAGTTTGAATACCCCGGGGACAAATATTAGTTTGGGATGAATGCCCCAGGGATGAGTGAAAGGTTAGATAAATTCCCCGGGGACGCACGAAAGGATTAGATGCACGTCCCGAGGATAATGAGGGATTAGATGAATTTCCCGGGGACGCACGATAGGATTAGATGCACGTGCTGGGGACGAGGAGTGATATAGGATGAATCCCCCAAGGACGAATGCCTGGGTGGCCTCTAGTACCGTCGTGGATGTTGTCCCTGTTGCCGTTTCACTTGGTCTGTGGTGGAAGGGTGAATTTGATCCTGGACATCGAATTCACCATTTCCTTCTGCTTTTCAGGTGATTATGACCTCGTGGGTCTCGGGGACCATGAATGTTGATTTAGAGCCTGAAGTTTCTGCCGCCGAGGAACGAGTCCATCCGGTCGAGGGAGTGGGTAACCGAGGAACCTTTGACCATGCCCTTGTATTTTGTTGACGACCAAACCGACGCCTTCTCCACCGTCGAAGATAGGAGTGCGGATTCACTTATCAGCTGATAGGTGTATTGGCCCCATGAACAACACCGCATCTGCTCGACGTATGGGAGAATATGGTTCCCCATGTATGAGTTCTATTTTCGAGAGGCCGGGCTCAGGCTGTCGTTCACGGATTTCCAGTTGGGGTTTTTTGACTGGTTGAGGTTAGCCCCCTCGCAGTTGCACCCCAATGCGATAGCTTTCATCCGGGCATATGAGCTCGTTTGTAGACACCTGGAGGCCGGGGCTACGTTGTCGTTTTTCTTCTGCCTCTTTCGTCTGCAGAGGCAAATGGTTGATGGTCGACATGGATGAGTTTTGTTGAAGCAACCAGAGAAGCTCTTTCGGACCTATATGGACTCTATCCGAGATTTCAAGGCACGTTTCTTTGTCATCCGGCCAGTGTCCTACGAGGCGTGTGCCTCGCTGTTTCAGCGAGAGGATTAAGTAGTGGACGGGCAACGGGGGGTCGTCATGGTACCGAAGGTCGACTCTGGTGCAGGGGTCATTTCAGCGACAAAGTCGGCCATAAATTGGGCCTTGAGGGCTTTTCTGCCTTCGTAGATGATGTCAAATTCGGAGAGTTCCAACGATCATTTCAGCATGCGCCCAGCCATGTCGGGTCGGCCGAGCATGCTCCCAGCCATCTCACTTCTAGATTGTGGAGGGCTTTGCTCATGAAGTAGATCGGTTTCTGCCCCTCGGGGGCTTCCCGGATCAGCACGGCACTGACGACCTCGTTTGACACAACCAGGTATAAGTATAGGGTTTCCCCGGCCTCGGGCCTCGTCAAGACGGGCGGCTATGATAGGATGCATTTGAGATGGAGGAGGGCTTGTTCACATTCCTCTGTCCATTCGAATGCGGCCTCCTTTCTTAGCAACTTGAAGAATGAGAGGGCGTGCTGCACGGACTTGGTGACGAAACAGGATAGCGACGCGAGCATCCCGTTGAGGGACTGTATCAATTTCTTCGAGCTTGACATCGCGATCTCGGAGAAGGCTCAACACTTTTCCGGGTTTGCCTCAATCCCACGTTTGGTCAGATAGGATCCGAGGAACTTCCCCGCGCGTACCCCGGAGGTGCACTTCTTCGGATTGAAATGCATCATGCACTTATTCGCCGTCTCGAAGACTTTCTTGAGGTGTGTTGTATGGTCGACTTCCGTGCAGGACTTGACGATCATGTCGTCAATGTAGACCTCGATCATGTCGCCAATCTCTCCTCATAAGACTTTGTTCATCATCCGTTGGTAGGTGGCGCCGTCATTTTTCAGGCCGGAGGGAATTACATTGTAGAAGTAATTATCTGACTCGATCATGAAAGTCGTGCTCTATTTATCGGCCTCGGCCATGGGGATATGGTTGTACCTTGAATATGCGTCTATGAAGGACAACAGTTTGAAACCCGCCGAGTTGTCGACGGGCTTGTCGATGTTGGGGAGGGGGTAGGCGTCCTTAGGACATGCCCGGTTAAGATCTGTGTAGTCAATGTACATCCTCCATTTTCCATTATTTTTCTTAACTTATACAACGTTGGACATCCAGGTTGAATACCGAGCTTCCGAAATAAAATTCGCCTCTAGGAGGTCTTTTACAGCTTTTTCAGCAGCCGCCGACTTTTTGGGGGACTGCCTATGTCTACGTTGCACTACGGCCCTAGCGACCGGGTTGACGGAGAGCTGGTGGCAGGCGACCTCGGGGTCGAGTTCGGGCATCTCTACGGTGCTCCAGGCGAAGAGGTCGACATTTTCGCGGAGGCAGGCTTGCAGTTGTTTCCTCGCTAGGTCGTGCAGCCCCGCCCCAATCTTCACGGTCTTCGTCGCGTCTTCCCCGAGAGTCACGATCTCGAAGTCTCCATCTGGAAGGGGGCGCGTTGGGTGGATAGGCTTCCCGTTGGCGGACAGAGGAACGTCACTGACTTTGTCCTCGTGATTTTGCTTTTCGGTGAAGCGGCTGTCGAGGTCTACGACATCGATGTGATCCTTCGGCTCGCTCTTCGGAACAATGGAGGGCGTAGTTGTTTTGGTCGTGAGACCGATAGTACTGAGGCCCTTCATCATCACTTCGAAACATCGATGGGCAGCTTCGATGTCCTTGTTAAGAGTGACGACGACCCCCAACCTGGTGTAGTACTTCATCTTCAGGTGGACGGTACTGCACTGCGCTCGACCATCTTCGTTCTGCCCAGGATGCAATTGTACAAGGACGGGCATTCGACGAACATAAAACAAACGTTGATTTCTCTGGCCGTTTACTTCTCCCCGAAGGTGACTTTAAGCTCCGCGTATCCCCATGGTCTCGTCGTCATCCCGTTGAAGCCCTGGAGATCGGAGCCTAGGTAGGGGGACAAGTTGGATTCGTCGAGTTGAAGTGTCGCGAAGAGGTGGGTGTACATAATATCCACCGAGCTTCCTCCGTCGACTAGGATGCGTCGGACGTTGAAGTTGGCCATCTGAGTCTGTATCAACAAGGGAATGTTCGAGTTGGGGGCTCCCCCTGGAAGCTCCTCGAGATAGAAGGTGATCAGATTGGATCGACCTCGGAACTTGTCAAGCGTGCTCATCTTGCCGGAGCTGTTGCTTATTAGCTCGTCGAACTTCTGCTTAATGGATCCGACTGAGAGTTTGCTCGGGGTCCCGCCGGAAATGACCATGGCCCTCGGGAAGTATTCCCACCGGCTGGTAGGGCGTACTGGCTCCTCAGGTAGCTGAAGCTTGGCAGGGAGGCTGAACTCTCTCAAGGGAAACCAGTCCTCCGGTCGACCGACACCGAGGGCTACCTGCAGGCTGGAGTCGTTGTTGGGAGGAGGAAGGTCCTCGACCTTTTTAGCCTCGGGAGTCTCCTGCCGCGGGGGGTCTTCTCCCCGGGTGTACCTCTTCAGATGCCCGTCCTTGATCAAAATCTCGATCGCATCCTTCAGGTGGATGCAATCCTCAGTCACGTGCCCGTGACTTCACAGAAACGTCAGTACTTCGATTTATCCACGTTGACCTTGGTGGGTGCCGATTTTGGAAAACAGACACCACCCCTAACAAACTCTGAATTGGCGCACTCAGCCAGTATGCGCTCGTGGGAAGCGACTAGTGTCGTGTATTAGGTGAAACGTTCGACGGGGCCCCGCTGTTCGCGGGGTTCTCGGGGATGATCGTCCTGCCGTCGGTCTCCCCCGCATCATTGGCCCGGGGTCCCTTTTTCTCGGGACCCACGGGGGGCTTCTTTGTTCTAGGTGTCGCGGGCAGTGTTGGCGGCATGTGTCTCCTCGAATCGTATGTAATGGCGGGACCTATCGAGGAAGTATTGGAGGGAGTCTGGCCGGTGGACGGCCACAGCCTCGTAGAATTTGGAGTCTCGGTGTAGGCCTTGCTCCATCAGGTAACGTTTCATCTTGTCTGAGGTAGTTACCTGCACCACTTTCCTTGTGAACCTCTTGATGTAGTTCCTGAGGGGCTCCTCTGGGACCTGGATGATCGCGCTCAGTGAGGCCTCCATCTTCGGATGTCGTCTCGACGCCGTGAAGTGTCGTGAGAATAAGTCCTTCAGGACCCTCCACGACATGAATGACTCGGGCTCTAGGCTCTTGTACCATGTCATAGCGCCCTTCCTCAGGGTCGTTGGGAAGAGCCTGCACTTGATGGCTCCCCGGACGTTCCTGTAGTCGAGCATAGCCTCGATGTCTTCCAGATGGTCGTCTGGATCCGAGGTGCTGTCGTACGTCGAGAGTACGGGTGGTTTCTCCATTCCGTAGGGGATGGGGGCCGTCATGATCTCCCGGGACAAGGGCGTCATGTAGTCGCCCTCGTCATTGGGAACCGGGGACTGAGGGGGTGAGGGCCTGTGTCAAGGAGGTTAGTTTCGCACCCTCGATTTCCTGACCGGGGGTTCCGGCTCTGTCGTCCTCGGCTCTTGGGCTCGCCTCTCCTTCCGGGTTGGTGACATTGCTCCATTCTTGGAGACCACGGGTTGAGGCCTCTCCAACTGTGGTCGACGCCCCTCGCGGTTGGGGAGACAGACTCCTCGAGTTCCCGCACTGATCTCTCCACGGAGGGGAGCGGGACGAGGTGTCGTGTTCCAGCGCGCTATGCGCTTATTATGCCGAAATAGGATTTGGTTCGTTTGGTTGATGGCCGCGAAGAGGGCGACCATCGTCGGGTCAGCACCGACTGGTGTGGGGATGAGCTGGAATACCGCCAGACTCCCTGGTCGGGGAACGACGTGAGGGCCTTCCTCGGAGGAAGGGGAAGCGGTTCGGCCGTCCCTGACGTCGGTCTCGCGGGGTTGAGATGTCCTCGTCTGCTAATCGCCGTTGGTGGCCGGCGTGACGACGGAGTTATGGACAACATCGGCGTGACGTGAGCTAGTCATAATTCACGAGGTTTGAACAGAAGAAGCTTTAGTTCTCTGCTCGGAGGAACGGGGGAGCTTAGTTTCCCACAAACGGTGCCACTGGTCGTACCTGACCAGAAGGGAATCAATGATCTGCCATGCGTCGCTGATCTGGAAGCTATTCACCTAGGTGTTTAGGAGATGATGGGGGTGTACCTGCAAGACACTCCGATGGCAAAGTGAGAAAATGGACCAGAGAGGAGCAAATACAGAAGAAGGTTAATAAGAGAATACCTGATCCTTTAATGAAAGAGGAAATTTATAGTGAGACCCCAGCGCAGGGCCAACAGTCATTTGAGTTGGGCTGGATGGCCAGGCCCAACCCAAGTGACTGCTGGGGCTTACGTGGCGTAGTGAAGAGCAGCACGTGGTCTTCGCTCTAGTTTAACCATCCCGTGATCTCCGGAAGGTGGGTAGTTGACTGATGACGTGCCCCCTCCGCGCGCGCGCGCGGGGGGGGGGGGGGGGGGGCACGTGGAGAACATGTGGAGGACACGTTGTTCTGCCTGACGGAGGGGAAGGCTTGTCCGTCAGGAGAAGTGCCATGCCCGGCGAGGGCAGTGCCTGGTCGGCAGGATCCCCTATGCTCGACGTCGACATTTTGGGCTGGTTCGGGCCTTCCCCATATATCGTTGCGTTGGGTCTGTATGATCAAACCTGAGTCCAGTTCAGAACAATTATTACTTGTTGTACCCATAATATTATCTAGAAGAATTGAAAATAAAATTGATCTGATAACATCACGTTAATATTAGAAAACTACTATTAAATTTTGCATACATGATCAAAAAAAAGTATATGTATTTATAAGGACAAATCTATTTAACCCTTTTATTTAAAGGGTCTTGCTAACCAGTGTCCTTAGACACTATTTAAACATTCCATATTAAGAAATTATTCTTTAAAAAATTCAAACACTTTAATTTTCAATGCACATTATTACACATCATTGCACATACTTTTATAAAAACTTACTATTTAAAGTTTTAAAAAGTGCCCTGAAGACACTAGTTAACATTTTCCTTATTTAAATTACTAAAATTTCATGGTCAATAAAAAAAGTGATGAGATACTCTCAAGGACCAATGCTCTCGTTGATTTATATTTTTATATGTTCCACACCGGCTCATCCAGCTGCACCCCACTACAGTGGCTCGCTTAGTTTACTTACACGCTCATCTCAAGCGCGTGTGAGGAATGTGCATGAACGGGCCAAAGGAGAAGATATTTGTTTAATATCACTACCTTAATTAATTTAAAAAGATAGATATAAATAAAGTGGGGCTTAAAATATTTCCTCGACAGTAACGTGTCTGCCATGTTGGCATTCACAAACAACCATCATCCAACGGTATGAGTTGCGCCGAAACCATTATCGCAATCTTAACCGTCCATTGCTTCACCAAAAAAATGAAAAAAAATCACTCTCTCATATTCTTTTGATTGCTTCTTTCTCTTATATATCATATTCAAAGTACCTACTTTATAATATTTGTTAGTACTAGTATTTTTTATTGGATGAATTATAATATTTGTAACTTAAAATAGTAATAAAATATTTAGTCAAGAAAAATAATAAAATGTAAACAAGTTTTCCACCAAAAAATAATATAAATATTATTCGTTATTATGTCTCAATCAGCATCATTCAATTATATATATTTTTAAAAAATATTTTATTAATAGATATATTTTAATAATTTTTTTTGAACTTTTCCCCAAAAATAAAGAATTTAAAAAAAGAGTCCAACCTTACGCGCCACTTTTTTTATTAAAAAGGAAAGATCAGATTATTAAATAGTTAATTAATCATGCATTTAATAATTCTCCTTATGAATAAAGCAACGTAGTAATGAAACTAAAATAAAAAGAGAGAGACAGGGAGAGAAGAAGTGTGCTTGAAAGACTCTGCTCATTAAGAATCGCCGTGGACGTTGATTTTCCGGTAACACCTCGCCGTAACTGTCACGAATTGAATCTCCGGTGATTTTGGTTACATGATAGAAGAAATCAGAAGCTCATGGATAAAACCAGAGAGTCTAGAAGATCATCTACTAACGGATTTCCAAAGCTCACGCATCGGAATATTCCTCGCAGAGATTCTTCCGGTATTCGAACGATTCGTTTCTCTTCTTCTGCTTTATCTTTACGTCTATTTGTGTTGTTTATTACGGTTGATTGACGATGAAATTTTCATTCATGGCAGAAGATGGTGCGGTGGAGTTGAGGGAAGCTCCGAGTAAGAGAGGAAGGAATCGAGACAAGGATAGGGATTCTTCAAGTAACTCACTGTCACATAGGCGAAGATGAACAAGGCACTGAAGAGAGCATCGGAAATGAACAGGAAAGTAATTATCGAGACGTTGGTTTATCTCGGATCCGTTTCGCGACGCCGTTGGTCTCCGATCAAAATCATCACCGGAACTTCCAGCCGGATAATCCGCCGTTGTTTCAGAAAACCGACGAGATGATCGGTGTTGCAGTTCCGAGGAAAGCTCGTTCAGGTTGATACGATACAAATACAAATGCAATTTTTCGCATCACTCGATTTTTTCACTTTATTCCACTCGATTTTTGTTTTCAGTGGACGACGTTTTATTGTAGTTTTTGTTTTTGATGTGTTTCCGCAGCTTCTGTAAAAAAGTCACACGAAAAGTGGATCGCTGCTCGCGGCGGCGGGGAGGAGCATAGTTTTCGGCGACAGCCTAATTCTCCGGGAGGAGCAGAAGTCTTGCCGACAACGGCCTTGCCTTCTTTGAATGTTTCTTCTAAGCAGAAGATGGTCTGTTCAAGTTTTTTTTTAATGTGTTTGAATTAAAATTTGAAGAGTTTTCAATTTTCATGTGTATGTTTTGTTGCAGAAAGCCATTGGAGATATTGCTAAAACATCTAAATCGTCTTCATCAGACATGGAGATTGAGATAGCTGAGCTTCTATATGGTTTGATGACTTCTAAGAACCATGAGTCTTCGTCACAAAAGCTTGAAGCAACCATCAATCACAAAGCCTCTATTGATGTTGGTGGGTTTGAATTTTTGGAGATTTTCTATTTATTATTTATTTGTGTGTGTATGTGTATTTGACTGATTTCAATGGAGTTTTTTTTCTTTTTTTTTTCCTTCCTTTTTTTATCATCAGAGGAGAAGAAATCGGAAGACTGCAATTCAACCGAGGAGTTGATCAGGATTCATAGTGAGCAACCTGCAGATGTGGGCACTCATGACGGCAGTGCTACCTGTCATGAAAATGGATCATTGGAAGTTCAAAAAGAGGACATTGGGGAAGATAACGTGTATTTGGATGCTGGATTTGGTGGTTCTTCAGCAGATGGAAGACCTGTATCCACCACATGGGGGTCACAATCATGTTCCAACAGGATTCAGGATCAGCCAGAGTGTGAGCATCAATGAATAACAGTTTCGTTTTTCTTTTTTCTCTTGAATACTTACAGGATACCTGATCAACAGTCTTATTTCCATGTGGCCCAATTTATTAGGATGCCTTCTGCTCTGGAGGATAATACTCAAAGAGTATGCAAGTTTGACATAGATTTGATGGTGAGGATCTTCTTATATTTCCTTTGCTTACTACTGTCAAATAGCTGAAGATGAGTACCTTTTTATAACAGGATCCTCCTCCTCCTATGATGCTGTTTCGAGAAGGGAATCATTTGTCACAAAGCGGTTTAACGCCAGAAATTAAAAAGTTAGCACCGGACTTGGAAATGGTGAGTAGGTTGACTATAGATCTTGAAATATTTTTCTCTCGTTTTTCTGTACTCCAAGTCTCCAATAGTCCAACTTACAACAACTTCTGATGCAGATGAGCGAAGTTAGTATCAAGGTTGAAGACAAGGTGGAAAGACAAGTTACAGTAGAGAAAGTACCCGAAGAAATTGAAGTAGCAAAGATGGACGCGTTTAAGAAAAAGTTGGATGTGTTAAAACATTATATGGTGAAGCCAAACAATGACAATGAGATAAAGACAAACAATAAATTAGAAGAGCAGGATAGAAATAAGGAACACTCTACTGCATTGTCAAATTCCAAAGTTCAAACAATTGGTAACTACTTTGATTTTTAAATATACAGGATGGAGTGTCAATTCTGATTTTGACTCATTTTTTGAAGTTTCTAACGCTTCTTTCCTTATTCAGCTCGTTCTAGTTCAGTGCCTCTATCAGCCGCTGTCTCAGGACCATCGAGCAGTCTCTCTCCAATTGGGTATTTGATCGTCATTTTCTGAAGAATATATTTTTTCTTCATTTTGCCTCTCTAAATTTACCACATTCATATCTATAATGTGACTTTACTGAGGTCAATAACTATGACTTCCAGATGCACACCTCCCTTGCAGACAGTTGTGAAGACAGATGAAACCACTTGCAGACAGTTGTGAAGACAGATGAAACCACTCGATCATCAACAGCACAGGTTTTATAATTTCTCACAATTTTGCTCTTCTAGTTGTAATTATTCAAACTTTCTTTATTCTGTCAGTAGTACCGATATACTAGCACCCTACCTGTCTACATGTAATGGTATGGTTAACAACTCCTTTTATAATTCAAACATGCAGCATGTGAATTCCGTTTTCTCTCAACCACAACGAAAGAGATGTGCAACCCATTATCACATTGCTCGTAATATCCTACACCAGCAGTTCACAAAGACAGACCCCCTTTTGTCAGCAGGTTCTGGTTCAATTTATGCCACAAAAACGAACAATGTCAACTGTCTTCTCTCGGCAGAAAGTATGGTTGTTAGCAAGCAATCTCAGAAACACTTACCAGTCTTAAACCAAAATTGTGCACAAGAGAAAGGGTTGGCTGCCACATGTGATCATAATCTCGCTGCAACTAAAAGTTCTAAAACTGCCAATCCAGTAGATTCAACACATCAGATGCAGTTTGTGCTACAAGGTCAACACCCTGGGTCAACTGGGAATCTAGCGGTATGGTCTTGTTGTGACTCTTGTTGTTTTACTGGTTCTATACAGTTGAAAAATAGGGTCTTGCCCATTTTACTTGTGCTCAGATGGCTCTTTTTTTTCACAAGTTATGTATTGTAATTTTGAATGCAGCATGGTCCTGCTTTCATATTTTCTCCGGCCCATTATCAAGCAACAGTTGCAGGAGCTTCTAATCAGGCAGGAGGTGCGAATTCTCCCAACTATGCTTCCTCATATAATAGGCCCCAGCATTCAATTGCCGGATCTCCCTGTACCTCCTCAACTTTGCCAGCTGCTACTTCTGCAATGAGCTTTAGCTACCCTCATTTTTCAGCTAATAATTCTCCGTATGCGACTATAGTTCACAACAACGGCTATTCATTTCCCATTTCGACAACTTCTCTTGGAGCGACTGCAGCAATCAGAGGTGCAAGCCCTTCACAAACAACACATATACTAGGAGGGCCTCTGTACCCTTCTCAAACATTCCATCCTTTTCAGAATCTGCAACAGCACCCTCACTCACAAGCACTCGTACAACCAAGTTATCTTGCTGCACAGACATCATGTAGTTCATCGTCTCATATGCAGTCACATCGTGCACAAGTAAACAGTAATAATAACTTGACCTCTAAAGCTGCAGAACGACAGTCACAGAAACAACAGACTCCACATTCTCATCCTCACAAGCAAGAGACTGAGGTGAGTGGAAAGAGTGTACAGTCTGTTGCTAATCATGCATCTTACCCTATAAAGAATTTGCAAGGGCAGAACTTCACGATTCCAGTTCAGCCAGTGAACTTTTCTTTCAAGCCATGTGCAACATCTGATATCGTTGGTGGCAACAGTAAGCAGCAACCTTTAAATGGGGGAGTTGAGGTTATATCATCTCAAGCATTTGCAGTATCATTTGCTTCATTTAACGGAACAAATCTTCCGTCAAACCTTAATTTCTCATCCATGAAACAGAATCCAGTGGTAATTCAAAGTCTGCCTGATGCTGCACGGCAAGGATATCAAGCTGCAAGTACACCTCATACTGTTCAGCAGAAGACTTACTCAATTACTATAGAGAAGAGAGGAGGAAATTCCTCCCACCAAGATGATGATAAAAAAACCACTCATGGTAAGTCATCAACTAATGGGCCAACCACCCTTGTTTTCGATAATTCGTCAAAGAATATTAACTTTGTGCTATCTCCTTCAAATGGAAACTGGCCTGGTCACTCCATTGCTTCCACTGTGATAACAACCATGCCTTTTTCCAGTAATACTTCAAGTTCTCAACAGTCTTCGCAAATGCTTCAGAAGCAGCATAGCATGCAACAACTGCAACCTGCAACGGCTATTCGAAATAAAGCTTCATCCACCAATACCGCTTCTGCTACAAAATTTCCTAACAATAGCCCTGTTTTCTCACAAAGTCACACTCAATTCAAAAGTTCTAACCAAACTTCTCACTCTAAGATCACGGGAAGAACGGCGGGTTCTCATGTTAATCATTCATCTAGTATAACATCCAAGACTCCAACTGCCAAAAATATTTCTCAGGAGAAAGTAAGAGGGTCACAAGGTCATATGCAAATTTCTTTCGGAGGAGATTACACAGCTTCTCTGTCATCCCAAGGGCAACAACAACCCAATAACAGCCAGTCTTTGTGTTCAACAGCTGAAGGTACTCCTTTTAATGGGGGCCACTTGAAGCCAAATTCGGAAGGTTGGAAAGTCAATTCATCAGTGAACACTCAACAAACTGAGAATTCTTCTGCTGGGAGTAGCCAAAAATCTTCCCCAGTTTGTGGGAGAAATGTTCCATCAATCTTAAGCTCATGTCCCAGCCACTTCTCTGAGCTGAAGTAAAGTACTAGAAATCAAAATATATACTTTACCAAGGGCCAAGTCAAAAAAAATTCTCTTCCAATTCCACTCACACACAATCTTTTGAGTTTGTTACCGTCTTTGTGGTGGTTCACTACATTCATCAAAGTCACACGTAAATTTGAAGGAAAAAGTGATGTGTAAATTCATCGAAGTCACGTAAATTTGAAGGAAAAAGTCCATGTAGCTTATATCACACGTGGAAGGTACAATGTTTTGTCATAGCAGCTTGGTCCTAGAGTCTTGTTCTTTACTTAGACAAAACTGATATACGAAAGGTCTAAGAGCAATGTTGATGTGGAATAAGCTCATCTGAATTTCAATGAGGTGATAGGATGGATGTATGATACCATATTTGCTTGTGAAGTTGACAAAGAAATAGTGGAAATGAAAGGAAGTTGGAATCTATTGGGCCTGCAATTTTGAAAAAGTAGGGACCGCGTGGTATATTGTCATATTTCTTGGTTGGTTACCCTGTGTCGTAGGATTCAACAGTCTCGCGGGGTCTAATTAATTTGACATAGAAAAAGCAATTATATTAATATGTATATATGTTTTTTTTTCTCCCTACTTATATTAATTCATTAATGAAAAATCTGCAATTATTTCTTTCACTTTTACTTCTTCTACAAGCACAATTATGGAGTAAATGTTTGGTTCACGTCTTTGCTCTTTTTCCCTTCCATTTTCCATGATTCTTTATTTAGGGAGCTCACGTCTTTGCTTAGTTAAACAAAGTCTGGTCCGTACCCAAAACCCAAAGTCTGGTCCAATTCCGTCCGGTTCAACGTCGACTTTTTTTGGATTTGATTTTTTTCGAGTTCGGATTTGAAATTCGACTTTTTGAGTTTATCAATACTTTGAGTCCATTTAAAAAAACAATTTTTTAATTACATATTGGGCCAATGTTGGGTATTTTTAAAAATAATCAAATATTATTTATTTATTTATTTATTAGAATATGGATCTCATACCGGGTTTTATAAAAATTAACTTTAAAAAAATGGTTACTAAACATATGATGTTGTTTTAAAAAAATTGAACTCATTCATCATTTTAAATCAGGAATTAATCTGATTTAAATAGAACTCATCTATGATATTTTAAAATTGAACCAAATTCAATAAATTTAGTGATATTTATAAAGCCAAACACAACCAAATAGAGTTTGCTAAAATAAACCCCAACACATATACACAATTTAAGTTTTTTTGAACACATAATGTTTGCTCAAATTTAATACAAACAGTATAAATTTAATACAACCAGTATAAAAAAACATCAACACAACCAATCACAAATTTGTTAGTACAATATAAAACACGAGTTATCTTCCTTAATCTTCGTAATCTTTTTCTCTCATTTCTTTCAATTCCTAAAAACATATGTAGGAAGTTAAGCAATATTGTGATTGCCAAACTAAATTGAAAATACGTAACACTATACAAACCAAAGAGTTAATTCCATCACAATATACCTTTGATTCTCTTAATGTGTCTTTTGATTTCTGGTGAAAGGCTTTACAATAAACATTATAACACTATCAATCACAAAATCACTATATCACTATGTAATCTTTCAAAATCACTATCAATCAATAAATCACTATTTGAAAGAGTTAAAGGCTTTACAATAAACTTCATACCTGAACTTTGTCTCCCTTTCTAAAAGACAATTCAATCGAACATCCTCTAGAATAACTTCCAAGTGCTTGTCCAACAACTTTACAATATCAGAATATTTTTCATATGAACTAGACTTATTAAGCAACTAAACTAAAGGAAACTGTATAATTTTAAGCAACTAAACTTATATGAAAGGAAATCTTCAATGCTATGAATATTAACAACATGTAATCAATTTCATGCATTATTAGGAAGAGAGCCTAACAAAATGGTTTTTGTTTAACTAAGCATGTATTCTTACTGATCATATTTTCAGACTTTGGGTTTGAAGTTGATGAAGAAGGTTGATAAACCTTAATACAAGGTGAGCTCCCTTATTAACTTAGTCTTAGTAATATTCATACAGACCATAGCATTTCTGCAGCATAAGCAATGATTTGCTTATGATATTCTTGGTTTACACCACACATCCATAAAAGTTATTCATACGGAACATGCCAGCAAGACAAATAACTTCATAAGCATTTCATAAAAGCGAACAGGCGTAAAAGAAGTAAGAGAAGAAAAAGAATTTCATAAGCTTAAAAGAAGACAAATTCAGCAAGACAAATAACTTCATAAGCATTTCTATGACTCTGAACATGTCAGCTAGCATTTCACATTGCAACAGAAGAAAAAGAAGTAAAATTTTGAACTTAAATTAAACTTACTCTTTCAAAAGTGCATTGGATCCAAAGTTTCTTGAAATTCTTTCAAAAAGAGGTTGGTTGTGTTATGCATGCTTTTAAAATTATGAGTCATTGATGACTCCAAAAAATTCAGCAAGTGGTTGCTACAATACAATAGAAAAAATTAGAATACATATTTAATTTAACAAATAAGAAGAAAAACACAATAGAATTTAACCTTGATTTGTTTTAGGCACATCCATAAAGTTGTGACTGAGTCGAAGAGGATGACGAAGCTCCATTTTTAGTTGAAGCTTTAGTAAATCCTAGAGTACATTTTAAAAAATAATTAGCAACATATTATAAAAAATAATTAAAGTTACACTTAAGTTAGATAGAAACAATATACCTTCTAAAGCATCTTCAAAAATCTCATATTCTTCATTAAATTCAAAGTCTTTGATTTAGTAAAAGGAAGGCCTCAACCAGTATTGAGCACAAATAAGAGCCTCGACCATTTCAAGTTTGAGAGAACTTCTATATATCTCTAAAACCCTCTCATCCTTGCTAAAAGCACTCTCAGAAGCCACGGTTGAAACTGGCGTAGATCTGATATCTCTAATAATTTGGGATAGAACTGGGTATTGACCAGCATTATGTTTTCACCAACATAGAATGTCAAACATATCTTTGTCCTTTTCATTAAAAGTTAAACATTTTCCTCCTATATAGCTTTGAACCTCAGTTTCTTCTTCCACAAAATCCATAGACATCAAATGTTGCTGAAAAGCATTTTCTCTTGCTACATGTGACGGTACTTCGACGCTGACAGCTATTTCACCATGAGAAACAACGGCTGCTACATATGGGATAAAGTCTTCGACAGTGTCATATGCTTGTTTGTAAACCATGAAAATCCTTGAAATATTGTTATTGATATCTTTTAATAAGGATTTCTTAGTGTCTGAATGTTTTCCACACACACACACACACACACACACACACACACACACACACACACACACACACACACACACACACACACACACACACACACACACACACACACACACACACACACACACACACACACACACACACACACACACACACACACACACACACACACACACACACACACACACACACACACACACACACACACACACACACACACACACACACACACACACACACACACACACACACACACACACACACACACACACACACACACACACACACACACACACACACACACACACACACACACACACACACACACACACACACACACACACACACACACACACACACACACACACACACACACACACACACACACACACACACACACACACACACACACACACACACACACACACACACACACACACACACACACACACACACACACACACACACACACACACACACACACACACACACACACACACACACACACACACACACACACACACACACACACACACACACACACACACACACACACACACACACACACACACACACACACACACACACACACACACACACACACATATATATATATATATATATCATCAAAGCACCATTCCACAAATCTTAACTTATACCGAGGATAAAAAATAACACCCAAATAAAAGAGTTGGTTCATCTTAGTGATATAAACCCTGTGTTTCCTAAACTTATCCAACATGTCTCTAGCCACATTAGCAAACAATCCATTAAGGTCCATGTTTAATTTCTTAAGCTCAATGTAAATGGCAGCCAAGTACGAAAAAGTTGTATGCAAGATGGCTTTTGTTGAAACAGAAAAGACCTTTGTTGCTTCATAATAGTTCTTCAAAAAAATTAATAAAAACCCTAACATTATCCCAATCTTGACTACTAGGGAGAATCACCATCAAAGAAATCCCTATAGTCTTCATCCTCATCTTCTAGCTTATCAAAAGAAATTTCAAACTTCTCATCTACATCTAACATCAAAAATATCGAGTTCCATCTAGCTGAAACATCAAGACATACTGACTTCTTGCATGTAATCCCGACATATTCCACACATTCCTTAAACTTTAAAGCTCTATGGGGTGAAGATCTTACAAACCTAATTGCATTTCTAACACTTGAAATTGAGGTGCTGACTACTTTTAATCCATCTCTCACAACCAAATTCAGTATATGAGCATAACACCTCATGTGAAACCCAAACCCATCCAATAAAAGTCCATTCATGTTTCTTATTTTCTGCTCTAAATATTTAATAGCAACATCATTTGATTCCGTATTATTTATTGTGATAGTTGCAACATTTCTCTATCCCCGCTCCTTCAACACATCCTCAACCTTCTTACCAACTGTTTTACCTCGGTGATTTGGGATAACCGTAAAGCTAATTATCCTTTTTTGGTATTGCCAAACCCTATCTATAAAATGGGCAGTGAGGGTCAAATAATTAGATTTTGGATAGATGTCCAACAATCTGTTGTAATTACCGCCCTACTACAATCAGACTTAAAGAATGCTCTCAACCTCACTTTCTCTTCAAGATATAACTGAAAATAATCCCTAGCTATGTTTCTCCTTGATGGTATAGTAAATTGAGGTTGTATTTGCTTACAAATGTACTTGAATCCCTCTCCTTCAATGGTAATAAATGGTTTCTCATCTAAAATGATAAAATAAGTCAACCCCTTTCTACAACCTAAAGGATCAAACCTAGAACTTGTTGGAACTAACCCAACTCCCTAAGTTATTCGAAATGTCAATATGGTTTGGGTAGGGTCAGTTGACAAGTTCAACGGATACTTAGGGCATGTTTTCATGTGACTCTTTAAGTTTGATGTTCCAAGTTTCTTAAACTCACACATGTTCATTTGATGATAGTACTTACATGCAGCAGTAGCGGGATCGCTATTAGGAATAAGGTTAAAGTGGTCCCATACCTCAAACCTCTTTTTAATAGCATTTACATTAGCTCTCTTTTCTTCCGGCCAATAGGTGGAATATTTGTGGTTGGTTCAATAGGTGTTGTTGTTGTTAGAGTGTCTTGCTCTATAAATGAAACAAAAGAGCATTATTAGTGAAAGATTAACAAGTTCAAAAAAGTAATATATAACAAGTTCAGAAACATAATATATAACAAGTTCATAAACATAATAACAAGAATACATGTTATAGTTTAGATGAGAATATATAACAAAATACATGTTATATCATTTTAGATGAGAAGCATAATATATAACAAGTTCAGAAACAAAATACATAACTCAATACCACAAAAATATATAACAAGTTCTCCCACTTATACATCTAATCTTGCAAGAATACATGTTATATTTTATATGAGAATATATAACATAATACACGTTTATTATTCACTCACCAAGTCCTTGCATATCTCTAAGTCCTTGCATATCTTCAACTCCTCGCATAACTCGAGAAACCTATCGGAAAAAAATAAAAGAGATATAATCTAATTTGGATCTAAACTAAATCATTCACTCACCAAAATAGAAGAACTACCAAAATAAAAAATAAGCAATGTAGAACTATCAAAATCAGAATTAAGTAAAATCAAAACATAAGAGAAATTACATTTTAAACTTTCAATTTAATCTCATTCAATCATAACTCCTAAGCTAGGTTGCAACATACCTTTTATTTACAAAGCATGAATAAATGTTAAAAATTTACAAAGTACCTTCCTCATAGGGATGCAACTATGGCTACTAAAACTAGAAAGTACCAAGTTGAGTACAGAACTTCGAGTATTAGTTATGTATAAAAAATAAACAACCAAAATGCACTCTTAAAGAGAGATTCTGAAAAAATATCAAAGATAAGGTGCATTCTAAGAGTGTTTTATCAAGTCTTGGTCTCAAATGCTATTGTTCTAATAAAAATTTTGTTGAAAGGGTAAACTAATCGTGAAGAGAAGAAGAGATAAAGAAGTGAGTGGGAGAGAAGGCGATATACTTACCAAGAGAGAGAGAGACGGTGAGAGATGACAAAGATGATGATGGTGGTAGCTTGGAGGCGGAGCAACGATGATGGTGGTGGTAGTTTAGAGAGTCGCGACCAGTGAGTGTATTTTTTATCAATGGTAACCTAACCCTAATCCAATTATGAAGTTATTAAAAAATCTAGGCCAATTTGATTTTATGTTAGACCCACTCAGTTTTGAATTTATATTATTTAATAATAAAATAAGAATAATAAATATTAATATTATATTCGGTCATATCCGAATTCCGGCGGGTCCAATATTTACCACTAAATCAAACTTCTTAAACCCATTAATATCCAACTAACTGGCCCATGGATACCATAGCCCGAAGTTTACTGATTCGTATGCCAAAACAAGTTTCGGTTCTGACGGGTTTCTTTGGGTGGTCTCCGGATGTCCACCCCTACTTGTGAGCTAGTATAATATCCTAATCTTCTAATCATAAGTCATCAAACAATTTTTTATGAGTTAAGTAAGATTTGTAACACCCTTTTCTACCCCACAAATATAATGGCAAATCAATCACATTTATTAGAGTAAAATATTAAACACAATAAAAAATCCCCTCAAAGGGCGTACATTTCTCAATAACTCAAATAAAAGTCAATGCTCCGTAAACAATGGGTTTTCCCAAAATTACTCAAAAATTGCTCAAAGGACGGCAGAACTCAAAAAGGAAAAATCCAAAGTTTTCCTTGCGCAACAACATAATCAAAATAACAATAATCAATAAAACATGGTTTAACTCAAAGATCCCAACCCGATGTTATACTATCAGAGCAAGACCCTCTAAGTCAACGAAAAGTCAAAAACTCCAAAAAGTCTTCGACGGCATCCACAGCTAAACCTGGTCATCTGCACGTTACCCACATGGAGGCAACATTCAAACAAGCAGGGTGAGTAAAATGATTCATAATAATCAATATAGGAATAAATATATAAAATAACGTCATTTTCAAATTCAACATCATCATAATCATCAAGGAAACATAAAAAAGCCATAATATCATAAATTACACCAAATTGTCACATAAATGCAAATGCAATAAGACTCATGCATGTGGTACTAATTCATCAAAGTTTGATGGACAATGGGTCATCAACCCTCTATAGATCCCCATCAATAGGATCGATTCTACACAAGAACCGGAGCACAACAAAATACTTCACATCCGCACAATGGGACTGAAGCCACAAGAATCAAACACTAGACCGAAGTTCGGAATGTATATGAATGCATGATGCACATGTCAATATCATCCTCATAATAAACACATTAGGTGCATCATCATTCATCAAAATCATCATAATATGCATGTCATCATATAATCATAAAAAACTTATGGAATCAACATCATAACTCATCATCATTACTCATAGGAATCATCATACAATCATGTATTAATCACATATAAATCACAGTCATACTCAAGGTAATTCATCCAGAAAATCACAACATCAAAGCATCAAGACAGTGCTGCACAAGAACACAATTCACGAAACTCTGCTACGTTCGATGGACAGTTCGCCGTGCGAGTCTGGGGCGAGTGTTCGCCGTGCGAAGAATTGTTCGCTATGCGAACTCGCGATTACAGCAAAACGCTGTTACGCATCAGTAGCAAAACCAGCACAAAAGTCCCTACGATTTCCTTCCCCAATGCCCCAAAAACATCCCTAAATCATTCCTAAGGTACAAAATCTACGACTTATTAGGCCAATCCCATATCATATTTACGCCTCCAATTCTCATAAAATCCTTACAATTTTACCACATTCATTAGAGTTCTCATAATCAATTACCCTATACGGTTAAAACCTCAACAACATATTTTGGCCACGAAGGCCTAATTTCCCTTACTCCCAAATCAGCCTCAAACCTCTCAGACTGTCAATTCAAATCCCTTAAACTCATTAAACTCACTAGAAAGGCAACAACAATTCAATACTCAAAATCCCTAAACCCTTAAATCGGCTTTAAATACATTGAATCACATATTAAAAATAATGAAGGTAATATCCCCATACTTAAATAACCTCAAAAATAGGTTTGGCCACGAAGTTCTAATTTCCTCAAACTCAAAAACCTCCTAAATCCTTAAATCGGTTTTAAATACATTGAACCACATATTGAAAACAATGAAGGCAATACTCCTTATACCTTAATTGTCGACTCTAAACCTTTTTCCTTGATTCTTGGAAACCTCACGAAGCTTTGCCTCAATCCTCTTCCTCAGAGCTCTGGCCTCTATTTCTTCCCTTTTCACGGTCTAACAAGAATGAATCCTAATTCCCACAAAATTCCTTTTTGTTAAACCTAACTTTGGGCCTTAAAAATGAGCTTTCCAATTTTACCCTCACTAACTCCTCCTCAAAAGTCCACTTTGCCCTCAATTTACTTATATTTATTTAAATTAATAATAATACCAATATATTCATATTATATACTATTATTTTAATAAATAACTCAAAATCCATAATTCTCAATATTCACACCAACCACCGAAAATCACCAAAAATACGAATATTCATATTTAAATAAATTAAATAAATATTCTAATAAATTTGGGGTGTTACTCTCCCCCACTTAAAAGAATTTTCGCCCTAAAAAATTACCTCAAGGAAACAGAGTCGGATATGACTCCCTTATCTGATCCTCACGCTCCCAAGTCATGCTCCCTCCAGCTGGTCCTCCCCAAACTACCTTTACCAAGGAAATCTCTTTACCTCGCAGTTGCTTCACTTCTTATTCATCAATTCGTACTGGAAATGTCTCAACAGTCAAGTTATATCTCACTTGTATATCATCCATCTGAATCACATTTGACGGATCTAGAATGTACTTCCTCAACTGAGACAGATGAAACTCATCATGCAAATTCGCAAGCGACGACGGTAAAGCAATCCGATATGCTACTTCTCCCACCCTCTGCAAAATATGATATGGACCAACAAAACACGGTGTGAGCTTTCGAGATTTCAAAGCTCGACCAACACCAGTTAGCAGCGTAACTCTCAAAAACACGTGATCTCCCTCCTGGAACTCAAGTGTTTTCCTCCTCTTGTCGTGATAACTTTTCTAACGAATCTGCGACGCTTTCGTCTTTTCTCGGATCATTTTGATCTTTTTAGTCGTCTCTTGCACAATCTCAAGTCCGAGCATAACACTCCCGCTTGACTCATACCAACACAAAGGAGTCCTACATCTTCTACCATACAATGCCTCATACGGTGCCATTCTGATACTAGAATGGTAACTGTTGTTGTATGTAAACTCAATCAACGGCAAATGACTATCCCATGATCCACCTTGATCTAATACACAAGCTCTCAAAAAATCCTCTAAAGACTAGATAGTTCTATCTATCTGTCCATCCGTCTGCGGATGGTAGGCAGAACTCAACCTCAGCTTAGTACCCAAAGTTGTCTGCAAACTCTCCCAGAACCTCAATGTGAACCTCAGATCTCTATCAAACATAGTACTTGAAAGAATACCATGCAATTTCACAATCTCATAAATATAGAATTTGGCCAGCTTCTGCAACGAATAATTGATCCTCATCGGTATAAAATAAGCTGATTTGGTCAATCTATCAACAATCACCCAAATTGAATCATATCTCTTCAAAGTCCTTGGTAGACCTGTCACAAAATCCATAGAAATTATATCCCATTTCCAATTTGGAATATTCAACGGTTGCATCAGACCCAGCGGTCTTTGATGTTCAATCTTCGACATCTGACAAGTCAAATAAGCATACACCAAAACAATTTCTTCAAGTCTTGATACATTTATGTGGCACCTGGATGCATACTTAACCCACTTTTGTGACCCTCCTCAAGAATGATCTTCTTAATTTCTGGCACATCTGGAACACACACCCTATCTCTGAACCTCATCACACCATTCTCATTGACCCGAAAATCACCCCCGTTACCTTGGTTGATTAACGTGAGACGATCCACCAAACTCAAATCAAATTTTTGACCTTCTTTGATTTCTTGGAGAATACCACTAGTCAACTTTAGCATACCCAACTTCACACCGTTAAGAGTCTCTTCACACACTAGACTCATATCTTTGAATTGTTCAATCAGTCCTAACTCTTGAACCATAAGCATCGACATATTCAAGGACTTCCTACTTAATGCATCAGCTACAACATTAGCCTTACTAGGTTGGTAACTCAATTCAAAATCATAATCCTTCATAAGTTCAAGCCATCTCCTCTGCCTCATATTCAACTCTTTCTGATCAAACAAATACTTCAGGCTCTTGTGATCATTGAACACTTTGAACCTGGACCCAAAAAAATAATGTATCCAAACTTTTAACACGAACACCACAACGGCTAACTCTATGTCATGCGTAGGATAATTCCTTTCATGAACCTTCAGTTGTCTGGAAGCATAAGCGACAACCTAACCATTATGCATCAGTACACCACCAAGACCCATTTTGACGCATCACAATATACCACAAAAGACTCACTCGTATTTGGCAAGATCGGTATTGGAGTAGTCGTCAACTTCTTCTTAAGTTCTACAAAACACCTCTCACATGCAACATCCCACACATAAGCTTGACCCTTTTGAGTCAACTGAGTCAATGACAATGCCAACTTCTAAAAGCCTTCTATAAACCTACGATAATAACCAGCTAAGCCAAGGAAACTTCGAATCTCAATAGCATACTTTGGAGTGTCCCAATGCAACACAACATCAACTTTGGACGGATCAACAACAATCCCTCCACTAGAAATCACATGTCCAAGGAAACTCACTTCCTTCAACCAAAACTCACACTTGGAAAACTTGGCATAAAGCTTCTTGTCCCTCAAAAACTGCAATACAACTCTTAGATGTTTAGCACGTTGTTCTTCGGACTTCGAATATATCAAGATATCATCGATGAATACTACCACAAATTGATCCAAATAAGAATGAAAATTTTTATTCATATACTCCATGAATACACCAGGGGCATTAGATACACCAAACGACATTACAGTATATTCATAGTGTCCATACCTCGTCCTGAAAGATGTCTTAGGAGTATCATCAGGCTTAACATGAATCTGATGATAACCAAACCTCAAATCAATCTTACTAAACACACAAGTGTTTCACCCCAAAAATTTGCCCAACCTTTTTCTTTAACTGGCTTTTGTTTCATTGCATTCATAGCATTAGCATTGCATTAGCATCTTGTATACCATGGCCCATACACAGGGGATCAGGGGGGTGTGTTCATCAAGAAGAGGTTATCAAAGTCTAAGCCTAATCAAGAGGTTGTATTCAAGCTAGTCAAGAGCTTATCACCATCAGAAAAGTCAAAGAGCTGTATGTGGTTCACCTCCTATCTTGGAGGCTATGAAAAGATCACCAGATGATTGTGAGTCCATGGATATGGGTATGAAGCATTGTGGGATCTCATAATAGGTCTTGAGAGTCATTATGTAGCTTATTCAAGGCATTATGCAAAGTGCAAGAGGCCACAACCAAAGTTGGTACAACTAGGGTTTTCACCTGGTCAACCCTCAGTCAACTATGAGTCTTGAGGAGATTAAGACTCAATTACAAGCCACTATGATCATGGAATGTTGCGTTGAGACACCTAGGAGATCATTTCAAGATCAATTCATCAATATTCAAGAGTGTGAGAAGTTATTGGGCTAGGGTTTCTAAGCTTGACAGTGTAAAATTCCCTATTTCAGTGCCTAACTTCAAGACCACATAACTCAAGATACAAGTTTCATATCATCTTGATATCCACACGAGACTTGTAGAGCATGTTCTTACCTTTATTTTGAGTATTAGAAGTCATTCATTGGATTTATAGAACTCAAGTTATGAAGCAGACAAGTTATAGATCATCAGATGAATGTGATTTTGGTACTTGAAAGTCAACCAACTTCCAGGACATTTTTGAGCTAGAAGGATGTTTCTCCTCAACTTTTGACAAACATGAATATTGTTCCTCATCATCTTAGCTTTCCAAAGAGTACTAGAAGTCCTCATTTGGATTTGTAGAACTCAAGATATGAGACTTACAAGTCAAAGGTATTTTGGGAAAGTAAGATTACAGGTCATTTTCATTATAGGTCAAGTTCATCACTTTGCATACCTCAAATGAAAATCTTGCCAACTTTAAAGTTGCTCCAAATGGTATTATTTGGTCAATCAAACCTCAAGGGATCATCGATATGGCTTGAATTGGAAAATGCTTGGAGAAAAATTCATGAAGGAAGCTTTAAAGGCCTTAAAAATCAAGAATTCAAATCAATTCATTTTAGAACCAATTCATGTCATATTTGTGCTTGTTTTGAGTCCAATTGATGTTTTAAGAACAATGGAAAAATCAGAAATCAAGCTTGAGTTCATTTGTTATGCCAAATCCAAGGTTTCTTCATTTTTAAGCAACAAATGCAAAATCAACCATCCATTCAATTTCAAGGCCTCAATCCTATCCACACATATTCCTTACATCATAAGTAACTAGAATGGATCAATGTACAAGCTGTTTGGCTCTGTTTTCACCATTTCCATAAAGCTTCAAAATCAAAAATGTGAATTTTGGATTGGAATATTATGGGATTCTATTGGGCTGCAAATCATCACATATCCATTGTATATAACGTTCTAATGATTCCTAACAGAAAATAACAGAATTTGGAGGCAGTTAGAACAGAATTTCATGGAGAAAAAGTGAAGAAAAATTGATTTTCGTTTTTGGAGAATTACAAACATTCAAGCCAAACCAAGATTGCTAGAAGCTTGAGGATGATCCATTGAAACTTTTTGCACCATTTGGAGTGAGAACCATTGCCAATTGACACCTCCATTGAAGCTCAAAACCAGGTTCCTATTTCTTATCCATGTTCTTTATTCTTGAGGAATTTTAGTGCCATTTTCATGGATTTACACTCCTTAGGATATGTAGAAGATGTTAGGATTAGTTTGGTTAAGTTTCTTGAAACTTTAGGAAATGGCACCTTAGCTTGTAGCTTGAGATTCTCCTTATTTATTGGATAAAAATGGAAAAGAATATGATATTCATGATCTAGGAAGCAAGACGAAGAGATTGGTATAAAAAATTGGAGTTTTTGTGAAGTTTTCAAAACCGGTACTGTAGCTTACCGCCGGAGAAGATGACCGGAATCTTCTCCGGCCACCGCCCCCCACCGTGTGCAGGATTCCCTCTGTTTTGCTATTCAAAATGGCAGGTCAATTGGCAGCCGTCCGGTCGCGTGAGTTCGATGACCATGTATGCTCATCGCACGACTTGAATTCGTTTCCGGAAATGGGACTTATTCCCTTGCCCAAAACGCTGAGTTTCATTAACTCAGCTAGGCCTTAAGTCAATTCGCTAACCACACCCCCTTAGCGCTGGCCCAATGCAATTACCACGTGGATCCGTTACTCACTGCACCACCTTTAGTTTTCCTTTTATTTTCTTTTTCTCTTATTATTCTTTTAATGGTTGTTTGATTTTAATTCAAAAAAAAAATATTAAATGATGTCAATAAATCTTGAAAAAAATCATGTAGGCGGTTTAATATGTATAGAATTTTGTCATATTTTTTAATTTCAGTTTTAATGCATTTTTCAATTAATTGCATATTTCCTCTTTTAACGTGTTTTAATAATTGAAATAATTATATGCTATGCTTTGTGATTTTCTTTATCTTTCAATAATCCATAGAAATGTCTAATTTTGTGTGTGATACTGGTTGATACATTCTAGAATATTGTAGAATTTTTCTTGCATTTTTTAGATTCCATTTGAATAGGTTTTAGAGCACATCTTTAGAGCCTTCCCCTTTTGAATCTCCCATAGCATACATCTTGGTTTAGCTTTCTTTTAGTGCCCTTAGGCATAGAGCTTTGACTTGAAACTTCAACCATAGATTCCTAACACATTTAGGACCATCTAGGATTTTTCTTAGGATTTTTAGAATTGATTTCCTAGTTTTCCCACATTTTACATTCTGACCAATGTTTGCATGTTCCAACTTGCACCTTCTCATAGTTTGGCCTCATAAGTGAAGCTTTAGCCAACTTTAAGCATCCAATCTTCCCATTAAACCTTAGTACATAGGTTGAAACCTTTTATAGGTTCATTTTCAAGTCCTTAACATACCCTTAAGCTCCCTTAGGATGAACTTTCCTTAGAGCTAAAACATTGAAGGTTTCCTTAGAAGTTTCTGTGACGATTTCTCTCCCTTGAGTGACTTCTTTGCTTGAGTTCACCTTGTCATTCCAATCTCTCCAAGTCATATTCTTAGGATCCCTCTTGGGAGAGCCTAATCCTTCCTTTGGTTGGATTCTGTGCATTCCTCAAGAGGTTGAGCCTTGAATGGACATTCCATGGCATAGTACATTCCTTTGGTTTGCACTATCTTCCTTCTCTAAGTCTTGATGAGGATCCCTCTTAGGAGAGCCTAATCCTTCCTTGGTTGGATTTTGTGCATTCCTCAAGAGGTTGAGCATTGAATGGACATTCCATGGCATAGTACATTCCTTTGGTTTGCACTATCTTCCTTCTCTAAGTCTTAATGAGGATCCCTCTTGGGAGAGCCTAATCCTTCCTTTGGTTGGATTCTGTGCATTCCTCAAGAGGTTGAGCCTTGGATAGACATTCAAATGCATAGTATATTCCTTTGGCTTATACTATTTTCTTTCTCTGTCCTATTGACATAGGATCCCACTTGGGAGAGCCTAATCCTTCCTTTGGTTGGATTCTGTGCATTTCTCAAGAGGTTGAGCCTTGGATAGACATTCAAAGGCATAGTATATTCCTTTGGCTTATACTAATTTCTTTCTCTGTCCTATTGGCATAGGATCCCTCTTGGAGAGCCTAATCCTTCCTTTGGTTAGATTCTGTGCATTCCTCAACAGGTTGAGCCTTTGATGGATATTCTGTGTTGATACACATTAACTCAAAACATTAGATTGACATCTAGGTTCCACCATTCTCATTTGTCCTACATTCTTAGGATCCCTCTTGTGAGAGCCTAATCCTTCCTTTGGTTGGATTATATGCATTCCTCAAGAGGTTGAACCTGAGATGGACTCTTGTGTTAACACACCTCTAAACCTGATGTAGCCCGGGATGTTTTCCCTGTTGCTCATCTTGTTTACACCTCTCCCTCCTGTTTGATTGATTTGCTTGCTGCATTAGGATAGAACTGCATGTGTAGATTCCCTTGTTTAGATGCATGACTGCATTGAAAGGTTGAGCTAGTCTCCCTTTGCTTGTTTGCATCTAAAGGTTGAGCTAGTCTCCCTTTGCTTGTTTGCATTAAAGGTTGTCTCCCTTTGCTTGTGTGCTTTCTCTGTGCATCTTTGTTGGCATCCCATGTTTGCATTAGAAGTTGAGGCTTCCTCCTTCTGCTTGTACTGTTGCATCGCATATGCATCTGTTTATATTCTTATCTCATCTGCTTAATGATTTTAGCTGTGTTTCTTTTTAACATGTTCCCTTAGGATTCTCACTTCCTTGTTTAAGGAGTGATGATAGACATTAGGATGAATCCACGCATGACAACATATAGGATAAATTCCCTTTCAAATTCAACATTAGGACCATCATTGCATGATAACATTAGGGATTTAATTTAGTCTCCCCATAGAGTCCTTTCTCTTTCTCTTCTCTCCTCAAAACACCAGTAAAACACGTAATAAAGGCTAATGAGTACCGTACGTTACGAGCCTTAAGCCACTTGGGAAATGACAATTGAGCGGTCTCCTCTCAATCGTCTAGAGTGTTTAGCCCACGTCCTTAGGACGATGTGCGATGCATTCGTTCCTAAGTCATAGTCTCTAGTGCAGTATGAATTACAAACATTCAATAAAAACACTTCTTCCGTAAAAGACTGAAAAACAAACATTCAAACTCCTTTTGCCCCGTGGGCTCCTTTAATCAGGAAAACCTTTTCAGAAAAAAGAGTGTTGTTAACTCTCAGTTCTACCACAAATGGTAACGCACGAGTCTCCGACGAGCGAGCTGCATACACCAAACTGCTGGAACTGTTTGTTAAACCTACTCGGGTAAAAACAGATGAATCAAACCCGTGTTTCGTTATCCCGAACTACGTTCGTTCTGATCTTTCATACCAGATGAAAGTACGTAGGCACAAGACGTGATGTCTTGGCGAGCAACCTTCCCCCTTCACCCGTAGTTAGCCGAACTACGTTGACTCTGATTTCTCGTTCCAGACGGGAATACGTAGGCATGAAGCTGTGAGGCTTTGCCGAGTCAATTTTCTTTTCTTTTGAGCTAGCCTTGATAGGTAGATAGTTAAACCAACCCGTCAGATAAACACAACAATCATGAATCCCATAGAGTACGATGTACGTGAGGGGTGCTAATACCTTCCCCTTGCGTAACCGACTCACGAAGCCATACTTGGTTGTGATGACCTTGTCTTTTCCTTTTCGTTAGGTTTGTTCCGATTGTTTCTTTTCCCTCCTGTGGGATAAATAACGAAAGGTGGCGACTCTTCTGTCTTTGCCGGCACCTTATTTTCGTAGTAGCGACAGCTGGCGACTCTACTAGGGACTTATAGATGCTGGGGAATTTTCCCATCCCTATGCTGGGACTGTTTCCCATCCCCTATGCGAGTCAATCCTAGCGCTTGCGTGTTTATCTGCTGGGTTTGCATTTATTTATCGCACTTTAATTTCCTAGACTTTACTTTCAGTATAATATGATTATTTGCTGTGCTTTTGTGGGAGGGACTGATTCTGATGAGTGATAAGCCAGACCTAGGCTTGAGAGCAAACATAGCATTATAGTGGATTAGTGGTGGACTTGCTTGCTTTGCTCGCACCGGTTCCCATGTAATCCACACTCAGACGAGATTCTCTTTGATGATTTCCTATCGGTCCTTTGGACTCGAGAGGATTTTGGATCTGAGGATTGTCGACTCTGGGAGCTGATCATTTGTGACTCAGCTAAGTGAGGCCTTTTCGGGAGAAGATGATGCCAAACCAGAAATGGTGAACGTATCATCATTTCTCGAAAGTCTGTGACACTGAGGAACGCATAGGATGCCGTACCTTTATCAGTGGATTAGGTCCATACCTGTAAGTGGTGTCGCTCTTGCAAAAATCGGCGCCGGCTATGACAGAAGAGTCGCCACCGTGCGTTATTTATCCCAAAGGAGGGAAAGGAAACACTCAGAGTAAACCTAACGCAAAACGGGAAAGGAATGGTCATCGCAACCAAATCCTGGATTCGGGAGTCGGTTACGCAAGGGGAAGGTATTAGCACCCCTCACGTTCGTCGTACTCGACGGGATCCACGCTTGTTTTCTAGTACGGATTGTTATTTTATCTACTCTAAAGGTCTGGGGTTAAAAGAAAATAAAATGACTCGGCAAAGTATCGCACTTTATGCTTACGTATTCCAGTTTGGAACGAGAAATCAGAGTCAACGTAGTTCGCCTACCTACGGAAAGGAGGGGAAGGTTGCTCGCTAGGATACGGCATCCTATGCCTACATACTTTCATACAGCATGAAAGATCAGAGAAAACGTAGTTCGGGCCACATACGACACAAGTCTATCTGACTGTTTTTTATCCTTCTGAAAAGGTTTTCTCCCGATTAAGAGTCCAAGCGGACAAAAATGACGTTTTGGTTTGTTGTCAGTCTTTTATGCAAGAACTGTCTTTTATGATGTTTGAAATATTATTGTGTTTTTGATTGTTTCAAGATGAGAAGAGAAAAGACTCTCTAAAAGCCTAAGGTTGAAAATGGGGAGCAAAACTACCCTAAAGTTGTCATGCATGGATAAACACCTAATGTCTGTCATATTTCCCTCTTGCACAGAGGTAAACAGAGATTCTAGGGGATAAACGGAAAAGAAACAGATATATACAGTAAACAGTAAACATGTATGCAATGCATCAATACAAGCAAGGCAAGGGAGTCCCGCTCAACCTCGAACCTGGGAAAACAACAGGCAAAGTGAAACAGTATTCACTTCAAACCTAAGGGGCAAGCTGTACCAGCCAACAATCAATACAGAAAAAGAAATAAAACCCAACACCAGCTCTGACAGCAACACCAACTCCTACAGTAAGCAGCTCAAACAACAACAACTCTGACAGCTACAGTTGATTAACAGCAAATGACAGCAACAACTTCAAGCAAGACCCCATCTTCAATCTTCAATGATCCCCAAGCTTTAGATAAGCTCCTATCTCCAAAAATCTCCAAGCTCTAGCAAGCACTGAACCCCAACCAGTAAACAGCTTCAAACAACAGCAAAACCCTAGCTTCAGCAGATAACCAACTTTGACAGGCACAAGCTTCATCTTCACCAATCTTCACTGAACTTCTTATCTTCAATAGGATTCCATCTTCAATGCACTCACTCCAGAAGAAAATCAATTATCAGATTAAGTTGAAATGCTAAACAGCTTATGGCCAACCAAAGGAAGCCCCTAAGTGTTTAACATCATAAGAGAAAGGTTCCCTCAAATTTCTACTTCTAAAGTATGGCACTTATCCCTCCAAAGGAGGGAGGTGAATACCTTAGAAGGACTTTTTTTCATAGGGAGGAACAGAAGCACAAGATGCTTTCTATGTTTGCAAGAAGAAATCAGTCTAATCTAAAGCTTTTCCTATGTTTCCTATCTCCTAAGCCACCTTCAAGGAGAAGAATCTTCATGCTCCAAGCTCCATCCTTTGTCTCCAATCATCTTCAAATGTCTTCATAAGCTCCACAAAGCAAATCCCAAGCCCCAAGCCCAATTGAAATAGCCCAAACCAACAAACAAGCAAAATGCCCAAGAGGGAAAACACACAATCACCACTGAAATTGCAAAAATCAAATAAAACAGTAATACTCATCATAAAATCCAAGATTAATTTCTAAGGGAACCTAACTATATCCCATATAGATCCCAGAACCTAAATCAATTATTAAACCCCAAAACTATGTGTCAAGCTACACCTAAATGTTGTGAAACCCTAATTCTAGCACTTAAAGTTCATTATTCAAAACTAACCTAAATTTCACTATAAAAATATGAGAAAAATTCCTAAAGGAGCATGTATCTCTACTCTAACCAGAGCAAAAATAATCAAATCAAAACTCAAAATAAAGTGCTCATACAAAAATCAGAAAGTTGGAGTATCAAATAAATGCAAAATAAAAGCAATTAAACTTGTAAAATATGCCAGAAAATGAAAAATGCATGACATAATATTTTTATGATTTTATTAAATTCTAGAGGTCCTAAGGGAAATAAGGAAAAAAATCTCAACCTAAAATGACCATTTTTCAATTAACCAAAAATGAAATGTTAAAATAGAAGAAAAACAAGAGAAAATGACAATGATGCGTGTTGAATAGCAATAAATGTCAATTCAAAATGAAGTTGGGCTTAGGAGGGGGGTGTGGTTATCAATGCGCGTGCTAGGCCCAACCACTAATCAGAAAATAAATGGAAAGTCAAAGAAAATTGAGAAAAGCTCGTGGTAAATAGCAATTCATCCATGTGTTAATTCCATTGGGCTTCCAAATGAGGGTGCTAATAGCAAGTTTCAACTTAGGCCCACCCAGTAATGTTAATGAAACGCAACGCATAAGGGGTTTTTAGACTCCTTTACAAACTCAAACGCACTCTTGGCCATTGGATCCCACCCTCAGTCAAAGTCCAACAATGATCTAATGGCTATGGGACCTTCTTCTCCATTTGAAATGCTTGGAGGGAAACATCAACAGACGGTGGCCGGAGGTGGCGCCACCGTCGTCCCCAAACACCACTTCCTTTAATCCTCACCCAAACTCAAACATGAATACATCAATCAATTCGTTTTTTCACCAGGAACTCAACCATATCATCCATTTATGTTGAATCACTCTTCATCTCCAAACACGAAGAACATCTCAGAACATGCTCAAAATTAAATCCTCACCAAACTCCAAATTAACAATCCTAGGATCATCTACACCTCACCCTGAGTAAAACTCACCAAACAACTAAGCTTAGATCATCAAGAAACGACAGTTATACCCATCAACAGAAAATTGGCTCAACCTAATTTTGTTTCTAAATCGTGAAATTCTTTACCAGAAACGACCTAGCCATGATCTATGATGAATCTAACCATCTAAAACCTAGCAATTATACCTATATTAAGCTGCACGATGAGATTTACATACCTGTGAATTTTGGATGAACAGAACAAGGAAAGCTTCGAATTATGCTTCAAGATCCTCCAGATATGATCAATGAATGATTATCAAGCTTCTGTATGCATCAATTTGTGTTGAATCCTCTTGAATTACCAAATTCGATTCTGAGTTGAAAGCTTCAAACTCACGATGCTATCTCTTGATCCTTCAACAATCTTGACCAGAAATCTCTCTGAATTCAATCAACAACTCAAAATGAAGACACTGAGTGCAAAAGTTTGGATTGAAATGGCTCAAATTCGTGTAACCGATTTGGATTTGCAAAATGAAAACTCAAAGTTCTATCTCTCAATTCTCTCTCAATCTTCACCAACCCAGGCTTTGAACCAGTTCTAATGTATATATAGAAGGTGTAGGAAGGTTCAAGAAACTTCTGGAATGCTCCAAATGATATTTCCAATTTCTCATGCACTTGAAATTACCATGATAAGTTCATCCATGACAGTCATGATTCAGCTTGTGCAGCACCTTGATCCTTGTTCAATTTCTCTCCAAATGATATTTAGAATGTGTTAGGAGTGATTAGAGCCTTGGTTTTGATCTTGTGCATATTTGGGCATATGTTACTTATGTCATAAGCTACCAAATGCAAATCTTTGAATTTGACCTCAAATGGAAAAATTGGCATTGCCATCATCTTTAAAACTTCATTTCTGATCAAATTGATATGTCATATGCCCCATTTTGACCTTAAAACAAAAAATCACAAATTTGACTTTTTAAATGACACTAATTCTTCCTTTTTTAGGCCATTTTTGCAATTTTGTGATACAAGCCATTCCAATCACCCATGAATTCTTATCTGACCTAAAAACATCATTTTAAACACATTTCATGTTGGACATTTTTTCATTTGAGGAGTGGAAGATGGAGATTTTGACCTATGTTGAAAAATGACCTATAATTCAACTTTCCCAAAATACCCCTGGATTGCCAAGATCATAACTTGAGTTCCATAAATCTTCTTGAGGACTTCTGGCACTCAAATTAAAGGTAAGATCAAGACCTACGATTCTTATGTTGGCCAAGAATCCATTTGAAAACTCCTTGATGGGCAAAAGTTGCTTGGAAGTCAAGTGACTTTCACAGATAAATTTCAGTGTCCTCTGGTGACCCATAACTTGTAAGAACCATAACTTGAGTTCTACAAATCTTCTTGAAGACTTCTAGTACTCAAATTAAAGCTATTTAGAATCTATACAAGTTTAATGTTGTCCAGGAATCCATTTGAAACTTTTATTTTGACTTATGTGGCTTGGAAGTCCAGTGCTATACAGGGGATTTTACCCTTGGAACCCTGTCTCAAACACCTCCAACCACTCTTGATTCTCTTGAACTTGATCTTGAATCATCCATACACATGCTTCAACATAACAATCCATGACTTCCATGACCTAGAGCTAGGTCTTGATGCCCTTTCTTTGCTCTCCTTGACCTAGGGTTACCCACATGAAACCCTACTTGTACACACCTCAACCATGGCTCTTGAACTTGAATCAATGGCTTGCCTTAGCTTCAATAAGGCTCTCTAGGCATCCCATGGGATCCATACACACCTCAAATTCACACTCCATGCTTCTCATCTCACTGATGATTCTCCATATTCCTCAAGATAGGAGCACAACCCACATGTAGGCATCCAGAACTTCTCAAGATTTCAAACCTTTTCTGATGACTTGGATGGCCTCTTAGGCTCATATAACACCTCTATATAGGCTTATTCTTTTGATAGACTCCTTGATCCCTTGTTGGAGGCATGCTATGCTATGATGTGCAAATGATTAGCCTATGTATATGATGTAACTATGCAAATGATAATGCAATTAAAACATAAACCAGGTGAAATAGGTTGAGCAAATTTTAGGGTGCAACAACTGCCCCTATTAAAACGGCTTAGACCCGACTGGGTGAAGAGCGAACGGCCTTCAAACAATCGAGGTACGAGACGGTTGAATACCAAGAACCCAGAAATTTGCCAACCGTAGAAATAAACTGCACAGACTGCTTGGAGAACAACATCCACCAACTGAATCCAGTTGTTTCGGCAACCAACTGATCAATCATCTGATATCAAAATCTGATTTCAAAGTCAACCGCCTGTGTAACGCCCCAGGCTTTGAACTCCCTCTTGTCAAAACACCCCACCTTTCGTCCACGTTAAAACTCCACCGTCTGTTAATATGGAGAAAACAAATTAGCGACCATGCTGGGGATCATTTTCATTAACCCGAAAAAGATTCTATCATCGCAGGAATAGAACTTTTTCCATGTTAGGACGCTATATTTCGTCAACACAGAGAAATCCCGACGACTTCGCTGGGGAAACATTTCTGTCTAATCACAGGAGACTATGCTCATCTCTGCATTAGCTAACTTTGTTGGGCCCACCCCACAAACGATTTGAAGGAGGACTCTACTGGGGCCAGTAATATTGCGTCAACACGAGGAAATCACAGTGACTTCCTTGGGGAAAATACTTTCGTCAAATATCGGAACACAACTCACATACTCTGTCGATCATGGGAGAATCATCTATCTGGATACCGGAAAGTTCATCCGTCTGCTTCCTACGGGAAAAGTCATCTGCCTGATTACAGGAAAGTTCATCCGCCTGCTTCATACGGGAAAAGTCATCTGCCTGATTACAGGAAAGTTCATCCGTCTGCTTCATACGGGAAAAGTCATCTACCTGATTACAGGAAAGTTCATCCGCCTGCTTCATACGGGAAAAGTCATCTGCCTGATTACAGGAAAGTTCATCCGCCTGCTCCATATGGGAAAACACATCTGCCTGATTACAGGAAAGTTCATCCGCCTGCTTCATACGGGAAAAGTCATCTGCCTGATTACAGGAAAGTTCATCCGCCTGCTTCATACGGGAAAAGTCATCTGCCTGATTACAGGAAAGTTCATCCGCCTGCTTCATACGGGAAAAGTCATTTGCCTGATTACAGGAAAGTTCATCCGCCTGCTCCATACGGGAAAACACATCTGCCTAATTATAGGAAAGTTCATCCGCCTGCTTCATACGGGAAAAGCCATCTGCCTGATTATAGGAAAGTTCATCCGCCTGCTTCATACGGGAAAACACCTCTTGGATATAGCTTCTTTGCATATTCTTTGCAGTAGCTAACTCCACTTGGGATATTCTGAAAATAACTGCCCGACACCCATTTCGATAACAAGTGACCAGTTCTGAACTTTTGATTTATGAAACCCTGAAATGCCGCCGCGACAGCAAACCTGAAGAAAAACACTCCGCTGGTCGGATAAGAGAAACTTCAACCAGTAACTCTGTGGGGAATGATAACAAGGACTGCATCATCACATGTCTCACAGCGAGACCTCAATCATCTGGTAATAGACCTGAGCTGGAACTTCATACTCCTGCTGAGAAACACACCTGAAAGCAAAAGGTTAACCAACCTGATTTATGTTTCAAAATGCGTATGTTTGGAAATGGCGCAATGCTCCATACGGCATGGAAATGCTACACGTTTTTTTGGGTAGATGCAAATATGATAATATATGCAAATGCACATGCAGGTTCGAGCTGCTGGGGAAGGCTCTGACAAGCTCGCTTCATCAACATGGCTGTTGAGGACAAATACCGCCCTGTTGGGGATGAACGGGTATCATAAAGTATTTTGGCAAAATAAATGCCGGAAACACAACCAAACTCTGCCGAGGAGAGATTAAACATCGATTTCCACTGGAAGGAAAGAACAAACACCCTGTTGGTGAACAAACTTAGCTGGGGGGAGAAGCGACCCTTCTAGGAGACAACTGTCTGGGTACAGTTTACAAACTCAGAGCTAATACTCCGCTGGGGATAATCATCCTAACAAAGGCATGACGACCTGCGGGGAGAAAGAAAACCATCTTCTGCGAGGATATTCCTTCTAAACCAACCGAGGCTTGGTTAAACACTGCGGGAATCTTCCCTGCTGAGGATTGACCCTACACATATCTGACTCACTGGGGAGCGCAACCTCTGCAGGGGATACTGATTTCGACTTGCTAGGGATGTCCTGTGGACGGCTTTCCATGAGGACACTCTTCTGGGGAAAATGATTCCCTCCTTCGGGAAGGGATAAACGTCATTTCAAATCTCGGGGATAAGCTACGACTAGCTAAGGAATGATACCAACTAGAATCAGGCTCTATCGTCCAGTAATTTGGCTGAGGAATACAATCCCTGACTGTTTGCTCCAAAGGTAAGAACCCTGCAAAACACAAACGAGACAAAACAAGCCTATACAACAGGATCTATCCGGGTTAGCATCCGCGACATTACTTCAGTCAATTCGAAGTTTTAGCAATTATTGGCAAGGTCCAACAAGATTATGCAAGTGCAAGTTTATCAAAAACATCGGCGTCTTTCACAAACAAAACAGTAAAGAACAAGCATCAAGTACTGAATACCATATTTTATTGATAACGAGCCTCTGAATAGGCAGAGTTTTGTACAACGGATGCAACTCCTGAAAAGAGGAAGTTACGCACACACACCTACATATATGCACAAAAAGCATAGATAAAAATACAAAACAATATTTGTATACATGTCGGCGACGTGGTACAGACAAACACCATGAGCTGATCCTCCTATGACTCGCCTGACTCTGTGCTTTCTCGGAACTCGATCGTCGGAAGAGATTGTTTTTAGGATAGACGGCCTCCAGGTACTCCCAAACCACTAAGCAATGCTGTATCAAATCCGGACCGCAGTCATTTGCTTTTTCAATCCCTAACTTTTGCGTGAATCGCCCTTTGCGGGTTTTCAATTCACCGGGATACCCTTTTTTGCCGAAGTCTCCTTTTTCAGGTTTTCGACTTCGCAGGTGTACATCTTTTCAATTTTATCCCTAACTTTTGCCCGAACCTTTTATTCATTTTTTATGGTTCGCCGGGATGCCCCATTTTTGCCTGGACTCTCTTTTTACTGTCCAGCGGGTCACTTTTAAGCAAAGTATTTTTTAACTGCGTCCGAATTCACAGGAGACGTAAAGTCCTCACCATCCATGGTGGATAGTAACAAGGCTCCTCCAGAAAAGACTTTTCTGACAACGTAGGGACCTTCGTAATTAGGAGTCCACTTGCCCCTGTGATCTGTTTGTGGTGGGAGAATCTTTTTCAGAACAAGATCGCCCGTCTGAAAGCTTCGAGGGTGTACCTTCTTGTCGTAAGCTTTCTTCATCCGACTCTCATACAACCGACCGTATGCTAAAGAATCCAGCCTCTTCTCATCCATTAAGCTGAGCTGATTCAGTCTATCTTTCACCCATTCTGCCTCGTCGAGTTGGACATTACGTAAAACCCTCAAGGAAGGAATCTCCACCTCCAACGGTAACACTGCCTCCATCCCATATACCAATGAGAAAGGGGTTGCCCCGGTTGATGTGCGTACCGTTGTACGGTAACCGTGCAAAGCGAAAGGTAGCATCTCGTGCCAGTCCTTATACGTCACAACCATCTTCTGAACAATCTTCTTTATGTTCTTATTGGCCGCTTCGACAGCGCCATTCATCTTGGGTCGGTAAGGAGAAGAGTTGTGATGCTCAATCTTAAAATTCTGACACAACTCTTTCATCATTTTGTTATTCAAATTCGAACCGTTGTCGGTGATAATCCGCTCAGGGATTCCATATCTGCAAATGATATCTCATTTGATAAATCTGGCGACCACTTGTTTGGTGACATTGGCATACGATGCTGCCTCCACTCATTTGGTGAAGTAGTCGATCGCCACCAAAATGAACCGGTGTCCATTGGAGGCCGTAGGCTCAATCTTGCCAATCATATCAATCCTCCACATCGAGAAAGGCCACGGTGATGACATCACGTTCAGAGGACTTGGAGGCACATGGATTTTGTCCGCATAAATCTGGCATTTATGACACCTCTTTGCAAACTTGAAACAGTCTGTTTCCATAGTTAGCCAATAGTAACCTGCCCGCAGCAGTTTTCTCGTCATAGCATGCCCACCAGCATGTGTACCAAATGTACCCTCATGTATCTCTTCCATGAGAAACTTCGCTTCTTTCGCATCTACGCAACGTAGCAACACGAAGTCGTGGTTTCTTTTGTATATGACACCGTCAGGATTCAGATAAAAATTGCCAGCCAATCTCCTGAGAGTCTTCTGATCTCGACTGGATGCCCCAGCCGGATACTCCTTGTTCTTAAGGAAATTCTGGATGTCAAAGTACCAGGGTTGACCATCGGGAGCCTCATCAATGGCAAATACGAATGCAGGCCTATCGAGCCGAGAGATAACAATCCGGGGAGCCTCGTTCCAGAAGTTAACTTTATACATCGAAGACAATGTCGCCAGGGCGTCAGCCATTTGATTTTCTGCTCGTGGCACATGATGCAATTCCACCTTATCAAAGAAAGGCAACAATCTCCTTGCATAATTCATATATGGTATCAAATTGGGCTGACGTGCCTCCCATTCTCCTTTAATCTGATTCACCACTAGAGCTGAGTCTCCATATACATCCAGATGTTTGATTCGCAAATCAATAGCTTCTTCCAACCCCATGATGCAAGCCTCATATTCAGCCTCATTATTGGTAACGGGAAAAGTCAGTCGGGCAGTAAATGGGATGTGCGACCCATGAGGAGTAGTGATAATTGCCCCTATTCCGCTACCATAGGAATTTACAGCTCCGTCAAATATCAACTTCCATTTGGAACCCAACTCTGGTCCTTCCTCCGGCAACGGTTCTTCACAATCTTTCATTTTTAGGTATATGATATCCTCGTCAGGAAAATCAAACCTCATCGATTGGTAGTCCTCCACAGGCTACTCTGCAAGGTACTCTGACAGAACGCTACCTTTAATAGCCTTTTACGAGACATATTGGATGTCGTATTCGGTCAAAACCATCTGCCATCGGGCAATTCTTCCGGAGAGTGCTTGCTTCTCAAACACGTATTTGATTGGATCCATCTTTGAAACTAGCATGGTTGCATGATTCAGCATGTATTGCCTCAAACATTTGGCGGCCCAGGCTAGCGCACAACACATTTTCTCGAGCATTGAGTATCTGGACTCACAGTCAATAAACTTCTTACTCAAATAGTAGATCGCATGCTCTTTACGTCCGGTCTCGTCGTGTTGACCGAGAACACAACCCATACTTTCCTCAAGAACCGTCAAATACATAATCAAAGGTCTCCCGGCCACTGGGGGTATCAAAACAGGAGGTTCCTGCAAGTATTTTTTTATCTTGTCGAACGCCTTTTGACAATTTTCATTCCAGGTTAACACCTGATCCTTTTTCAACAACTTGAATAACGACTCGCATGTCGCAGTTAGGTGAGATATGAACCGGGCAATGTAGTTCAACCTCCCTAAAAACCCACGCACTTCTTTTTCTGTTTTAGGCGTCGGCATTTCTTGTATTGCTTTTATTTTCGCAGGATCAACCTCTATTCCCTTTTCGCTCATAATAAACCCCAGCAGTTTACCCGATCTCACCCCGAAGGTGCACTTGTTAGGGTTCAGTCTCAACCTGAACTTCCTAAGCCTCTTGAACAGTTTCAGTAGATTAACCAAATGCTCCTCTTCTGTCTGGGATTTGGCAATCATATCATCAACATAAACCTCAATCTCTTTATGCATCATGTCATGAAAGAGAGTCGTCATAGCACGTTGATATGTTGCCCCCGCGTTCTTCAATCCGAAGGGCATCACTTTGTAGCAAAATGTTCCCCAGGGAGTAATGAAGGTAGTCTTCTCCATGTCTTCTGGCGCCATTTTGATCTGATTGTAACCCGAGAAGCCATCCATGAAGGAGAATACGGAGAACTGAGCAGTGTTATCAACCAGCACATCAATGTGAGAAAGTGGAAAGTCATATTTCAGGCTTGCTTTGTTCAAATCACGATAGTCTACACACATTCGCACTTTACCGTCTTTCTTCGGCACTGGCACAATATTAGCGACCCATGAGGGATATTTGGTAACAGCTAGGAAACCAGCATCCCACTGTTTTTGAACTTCCTCCTTGATCTTCACAGCCATATCCGGTCTAGTTCTTTGGAGTTTCTGCTTAATAGGCGGACATTCCTCTCGCAGTGGCAGACGATGAACAACCATATCCGTATCCAACCTAGGCATATCCTCGTACGACCAAGCAAATATATCACTGTACTCTTTGAGCATCTCGATCAACCTTTGCTTGATGTTGCTCTGCAGCGCATCCCCTATACGGATGTTTCTCACAACCTCTTCCGACCCCAAATTGATAATCTCAATGACTTCCTCATGAGGCAGAATGATTCTATCTTCTTGTTTCAATAACCAGGTCAGCTCTTCTGGTACGTCACCGTCTTCAACAATCTCTTCCTCAGCCTAAAATACCGGGTGCTCGAAGTCGAAGTGAGTCATAGGCGGTTCGTAGATGTCATCTGAAATAGTAATCCTGCAAAGGAAATGGTTAAATGCTTCAAAACGCAGACAAAGCAAATAACCACATTGCCATTTTGTTGTAAAAAACAAAAACAGAAAAAACAGGGATCACAATATTTGTATATGAAAAACTCCTTTATTTCATGATTAAACAATGTAATGTACATAACCAAATGGCCCTAAGCAAAATCACTATGCCCCGGGTAGGACACAGGATTATTCAACAATCAAGAAAACAAATCATTACTGTTTAGTTGTCACAGGAACAGTTTCTCGGATAGACCAATTGCAGAGACTTTGTCCTGGCATGCTTGGCTTGATCCACGCGTCCATATCACAGTTGCTATCTCCGTCTTCAGCATCAGAAACAGCATTGATAGTCTCATGGCATACTCCATTTGGTGTAATCGTGACTGGTCCCTTGAACCTGGGCGCTCCTGAAGATGACACTGACAACGTCGGTCGATACCCTAGCCCAAACTTGTCATTCTTCACAGGAATCTCCAATACCTGCCCCCAGCCTTTAGTCTCACCAGTCTGCACTAAAGCCTGAGCCTCTTTGTAGGATGACACTGCCACATCTGATATTTTGCTGGAACCCTGAGCTTTGTCTTTAATTCGCAACCCCTCAAAGGCTTGACAGGGTGTTTCGTGTATTTCTCCGTCGACCTCGACATATTTGAACGAAGACAGATGGCTAACCAAAATATCTTCTTCTCCACAAACAGTGACGACACTATCCCCAACCATATACTTCAGCTTTTGGTGTAACGTGGATGTGACAGCCCCGGCAGCATGAATCCATGGGCGCCCAAGAAGACAACTATACGCTGGCTGGATGTCCATTATATAGAATTCAGTTTCAAATATTTCAGGCCCCACCTGCAACGGTAATGTTATTGATCCGAAAACTGACCTCCTCGTTCCGTCGAATGCTCTCACCACTAAATCACTGGGCGTACAGATAATCCCCCTGATATCCAGTTTCATCATGGCTTTCTTCGGCATCACATTCAGGGAAGATCCAGTGTCTACTAAAACATGGGACATGACTGTGCCCCGACATTCTACTGACACATGCAATGCCATATTGTGCTCTCGCCCTTTCGGAGTCAAATCAAAGTCTGTGAAGCCCAAACTATGCCCCGCATTGACATGCGCCATCACCCCTTCTAACTGATTAACAGAAACTTCTTGGGGCACGAATGACGTATCCAGTATCTTCAGCAAGGCGTTCCGGTGCGCCTCGGAACATAACAACAATGATAAGATGGAAAATTTTGATGGCGTTTGCTGAAGGTGCTCAACGATTTTGTAATCACTTTTACGAATGAGCCTCATAAACTCCTCCACATCCTTAAGTGACGTTTCCTTTTCATTCGACCGAGAAGGACCACTCTCAATTACCTTGGCTTTACCCTTGGCTAATCTTTCTGCCTCTACCTCGGGCGACGTGAAGATTCTTCCGCTTCTGGTCATACCCCCAGTTTCGACAACATTATCTATAACCCCAGCTGGTTTTCCATTGACTTCAATTTTCTCACCGTCACAATATACCTCCAATCCGTAAGTCCACGACACTGCTTTAGTACTCTCAAAAGGGACTGGTCCTGCTTTGGTAATTGTGATCGTCGGCCGCCTGGCGGGCGCCGTTATCGTTATTGTTTTCCTCGGAATCGTTACCGTCGCAACATCGTTCTGCTCATCACACAACGCCTCTACAGGCTTTTCAACCGCGGTTCGATCAAATTGCAAGGTACCTTCATCCATCATAGCCTGAATGTCCTGCTTCAACTCATTACAACCCTCTGGCTGGGTCCAACAATCCAAGCAAAATTCATCACATCCCGGGAATACACCCCCTTTTAACAACGTGCTTTTAATCTCACCCAACGGTGTCTTCAGCTCATTGACATCCACCACTAGATTCAAATTTTCTTCTGTCAAGATGGCGTTTGCCCCATGATTGGGCATAGGCTGTTGTACGATATTTGGACCCACCTGTCCAAAGTTGATAGCTTTGCTATCCAACAAATCATGAACTTTGTGTTTAAATGCCTGACAAGCTTCTACATCATGCCCAGGTGCCCCGGAATGGAATTCGCAATGCTTGTTGGCGTCATATCCGTAAGGAAGTACTGTCCCTGTAGGCGGTACCAAAGTCCTCTTTTCAACTAAGTTCAACCCTAGCAAGGTTTGGAGGAGTTCTGCATACGTGGAAGGAGGTGCGTCGAACACTCTTTTCGGCCTCATATTCTGTACCCTTCTCTGACCGGGATTCTGCCCTTGCTGCTGCGGTGGTTGTTGTTGCTGTTGTGGCTGCCTCTGTGGTGGAAGCGGGATAGTAACACTAGCTATCTGTTGAGGCTGAACATACTGATTCCTTCCTCTGCCCCTGCCCCTGCCGCCAAACACAGCGCTAGTATCACCCTGTCGTCTACCACCGAATGCTTTTCTTGTACCTCCTGCTGAGGTAGCCTCACCTTCTTGGAATCTTCCAATTTTAATCCCGTTCTCACTCTTTTCCCCCATAAGAATCAAATCTGAGAAACTGCCCAACGACACACTAAACAATTTTTCGTAGAACATCCCCGTAAATGTCCCAATGAACATGTCGTTCATCTCCCTTTCGATTAAAGGAGGATGCACCCTCGCTGCCATATCGCGCCACCTTTGCGCGTATTCTTTAAAACTTTCACCGTTTTTCTGTGACAAACCCTGCAATTGGACCCTGTTTGGTGCCAGATCGCTGTTATATTTGTAATGCATCACAAAAGCATCAGCCAACTGCTTCCAGGTTTTAATCTGCGTGGGCTCCAGCCCCATATACCACTCAAGTGACGACCCTAATAAGCTGTCCTGAAAGAAATGCATGAGCATCCTTTCGTCATGTGAATACGCGGACATCCTTCTGTAATAAGAGCGGACGTGGACCTTAGGGCAGGTATCCCCTTTGTACTTGTCAAATGTTGGAGCCTTGAATTTCAACGGCACCCTCAGCCCTGACACCAACCCCATAGTAGTCATATCTAATCCAGTGGAGTTCTGATCAACCACACCTTTCATCTGCTCTTCTAGCATTTTGATCATCTGAACCGGGTCAATAGGGCCTTCAGGTCCCATACCTCTTCCTGAAAAAACGTCATCCTGTTGATCCACATTCCAGTCATTGCCATATCCATCATAACCCATGTTACGGCCAAATCCCTGATGATTGAACACAGGACCCTATCCTCGGTTGCCGAACCCCAGATTGACCCCAGCGGGTCCAAAACCATTATTGAAAGGAAATGCCCCAGCACCGTTCACATTCACATTACCGAATCCACCATTACCGTAGCCGTACCCCTGATTGTTGCCGTAACCATCATTACCGAAGCCTTGATTGTTGAACCCGAAGTTCCCGTCCTGATTGACGTTGCCATACCCATTGTTTCCAAAGCCAACATTGTCGATGAATCCTTGATCAACATCCACAGTGTTTCCTTTGTTGTTAACAACATGCCCATCACCACCATTCCCAGTATTGCCGTTACCAGCGCCAGCACCTGCACCAGTACCAGTGTTTCCATTGACAGTCACAACAGGGGGAGTAACAACTGCCGGTATCTCATCCTCCCGGTGAGGAGTTTCAATAGAAATGTGGTCAGTGTTGCCATTCCCATTAGTCCGCGTCAGCAGCGGCTGTACCAAAGTCTGGAGGCTCTCCTGGCCCTTAGCAATGTTCTCCATTGCTTGCATGAACAGATTCAGCTTCTCGCGGATTTCCTGCATCTCAACTTGAACTTGATCCATTACCTTCTTGCAGTTGTTTCTAGTTGAGTAGCGGTGGACTCTTTGTTCGCCAATCCTGGAAAACCTGGAGATGCAGGAAATAAGATACATATTCAACAAGTAACTGGCAATGCAAAATGAATATGCAGATGCAATATGTGTCTGTGCGTTAGGGAGATCGACCCCCGATTCTAGTGCCAAAGTGCCAGTGCAGTGACAGTGATAGTAATAAGAAGCTCAAAATCCAATCATGGAAAACATCTCATATATTGCGAAAAAGTCCATCAAGTCAGGAATACAATATTACTGAGTGTACAATAGGAAGGCATGACCTCAACCAACAATCCTGGTGATGGCCAGCACAATGCAAATAAAGCATACACATCAATACACGAGATAATCAAGTGCGACCATATGCCTGGTACTCCTCTAATAATCTCTTAGTCTTGGGATGATTCGGCTGAGAAAGCAACCCTTCGACGAGCGAGTCTCTTTGCCTGATAACACGCTGGAGATCACCAATGGATTCCTCCCAAACACCTTCCCCAAAGCAATCTTCTAGCTTCCGTTTCTGGGACGCAGACTCTTTCTTGCGCTTGATAACTTTGTTCAAGGAATTTTGGACATCATACCTCCGTATAACCTCTTCTTCCAACCTCTTCTGGCTAGCTTTCAACTGACCTTCCAGCTCAGAGATCTGCAGCTTCAGTTTGTCTTTTCTTTCCTTATTGCCGGTCAGCGTGGCGTTCCAGGTTTTGTTGAATGCAGAGATTTCCCGGTAGGCTATATCAAGTGCTTTCTTCTTAGACTCCAGCATATCATGAGAGCTCTTGAAATCTATCCCCAAACCCTCACGCTTCTTTCGTTGTTCAGTCAGTTCTGTGCCTAGTTGATTCACCAGCTTCGTTTGCTGCTCGAAGGAATATATGGCCTCATTCCTTTCGCTCCTGAGTTGCATTAGCTCTTCTTCCAGCTTCTCGTTGGCTTTCATCAGCTCTTCTTTCTCCTTCGCAACCTGCTCGTATCTCTCAATAGACACAATAGTTGGATCCTCAATCACGGGGGAAGCAGGAGGTAATACTGCAGGAAACGGCATCCGCACCTGCTTTGCTCTATCTTGGATCCAGACTTTGTACGGGGCGTAGGCTTGACAATCATTCTTACCCAACAACGCCTTACCCTTCTTGTGGACATTATTCCAAGCATGCTGAAGATTGGACAATAGTTCTCCCTTCAAATCACCTATGAAGTACAGAGATTCCTGCACTTCCTCCTCTTTTGGCGGGCTTTTCAAAGCATACCCGAATTGCCTGATCAACAATGAGGGATTGTAGTTGATGCACCCTTTCCTCCCAATTAGAGGAACGTTAGGATATCCGGCGCAGCTGTAGATGATCATAGATCCCAGTAAATCTTTATTAAACCAGACAACTTCTTCTGAAGAAAGTCCCATCAAATGCTCAGACCAATCTACCGTATCTGCAGACTCAGCGAAGATACCCTTCTTGGGCAGATGACTCTCAAACCACATATACAGCAAAGGCCCATAACAAGAGACGTTCTTGCCCCTCCTGTTCTCGTTCTTATAATGCAGTGAGTGATAGAAATCTCCAATCAAAGTAGGCACAGGATTGCCTGAAGCAAACATATAGAACGCATCCAGATCAACGAAGTCAGGCAGGTTCGGGAATAGTACAATGCCATAGATACACAGAGCAAGAATAGCATTAAACACAGTCCAACATCCACTCTTGGCATACTCTTGTGCTTTCCCAACCAAGAACTTGAGAGAAAAACCAGACACTTTATTCCACGAGGTTAACAGCAACTCTGAGGAGTCTAAATGCAAGGCAACAGCCAAATCCTCCAGTTTGGGCTCAGCATCCATATGAATGAAAGGTACCCTGTTCTGAATAGTCAGCTCCAAGATCTCAGCATATTCCTCCATAGTCGGAGCCAGAATAAAGTCAGGGAAAGTAAAACACCTCAGCGGGGGATCATAGAACTGCATTAGCGTGTATAATCCGTTACGCTCATACATGGATGGTTTATGAACCAACCTAAGTAATTTCCCATAACTCTCCCTGAAGCTTCTCTTAACATCATCATCAGCTAAGGATATCAAACCCAACAAAGAAGAAACATCTGGAGTAGGCAACTTGTAAGCCACAGTCTTCTTCAAAGTATCCATAATAGCAGACAGACAGAAATCCGGGCAACTAGAATCAAAAGTATGAAAATGCACCTGCAGCACAGACACACGTTAATGATATGCAAAATGAGTATGCAAAAATGCAATATGCAAACATGCAACGGGGATCAAGTGATAGATTGCTGAAGAGATACATCCACAATATCTGTCTCAACAGTCCCATAATACTACTCAAACCTGGTCACAACAGACCCATAACAATGCTCCGCTTTGCCTCAACAGGCTCAAAACAAAGCTCCAACTTGGTCTCAACAGACCTATAACACTGCTCTGATGAAGAACCCTAAGTAACCACACATACTGATCCCATATCAAGAAAACCGGGTAATCTGAAGGCCAAGTTTCCTGCATGCCCCAATCCCTCTCACAGGTAGGTGTCCTATAAACTGACACAAGGTACGACATCCTATGCGGTCTTCGGCGACACATACTTTCAAGACTGATGATACGATACCCAGAAGGTGTAGCATCATCATGTCCTGAAGAGGCCTCACTTAGCCAACTTCCAAATGATCGATCCCCGGAGTCGACAATCCAACTAACCAACAACCCCCTCAACCCAAAGGGTTGAAAAAGAAGTCAACCAGAAGAACCTCGTCCGAGCATGGATTTTGCGGGACACTGGTACATGCAAAGCATGCACGTGCCCACTACTTTCCACAACTAATTCTAGGTGCACTCAAGCCCAGGTCCGGCTTATCTCTCAATAGATCACCCCATCCCCACAACAGCAATAACAATATAAAGCTGACAATAAACTGTGGAAAGTAAAGACAGAAATGTAAATCCATACAAAACCCATGACGGGAAAACAAGCGCTAGGACTGACTCGCGTAGGGAACTGTTGGAGTCCCCAGCAGAGTCGCCAGCTGTCGCTACTGCGAAAATCGGCGCCAGCTATGACAGAAGAGTCGCCACCGTGCGTTATTTATCCCAAAGGAGGGAAAGGAAACGCTCAGAGTAAACCTAACGCAAAACGGGAAAAGGAATGGTCATCGCAACCAAATCCTGGATTCGGGAGTCGGTTACGCAAGGGGAAGGTATTAGCACCCCTCACGTCCGTCGTACTCGACGGGATCCACGCTTGTTTTCTAGTACGGATTGTTATTTTATCTACTCTAAAGGTCTGGGGTTAAAAGAAAATAAAATGACTCGGCAAAGTATCGCACTTTATGCCTACGTATTCCCGTTTGGAACGAGAAATCAGAGTCAACGTAGTTCGCCTACCTACGGAAAGGAGGGAAAGGTTGCTCGCTAGGATACGGCATCCTATGCCTACGTACTTTCATACAACATGAAAGATCAGAGCAAATGTAGTTCGGGCCACGTACGACACAAGTCTATCTGACTGTTTTTTATTCTTCTGAAAAGGTTTTCTCCCGATTAAGAGTCCAAGCGGACAAAAATGACATTTTGGTTTGTTGTCAGTCTTTTACGCAAGAACTGTCTTTTATGATGTTTGAAATATTATTGTGTTTTTGATTGTTTCAAGATGAGAAGAGAAAAGACGCTCTAAAAGCCTAAGGTTGAAAATGGGGAGCAAAACTACCCTAAAGTTGTCATGCATGGATAAACACCTAATGTCTGTCATATTTCCCTCTTGCACAGAGGGAAACAGAGATCCTAGGGGATAAACAGAAAAGAAACAGATATATACAATAAACAGTAAACATGTATGCAATGCATCAATACAAGCAAGGCAAGGGAGTCCCGCTCAACCTCGAACCTGGGAAAACAACAGGCAAAGTGAAACAGTATTCACTTCAAACCTAAGGGGAAAGCTGTACCAGCCAACAACCAATACAGAAAAAGAAATAAAACCCAACACCAGCTCTAACAGCAACACCAGCTCCTACAGTAAGCAGCTCAAACAGCAACAGCTCTGACAGCTACAGTTGATTAACAGCAAATGACATCAACAACTTCAAGCAAGACCCCATCTTCAATCTTCAATGATCCCCAAGCTTTAGATAAGCTCCTATCTCCAAAAATCTCCAAGCTCTAGCAAGCACTGAACCCCAACCAGTAAACAACTTCAAACAACAGCAAAACCCTAGCTTCAGCAGATAACCAACTTTGACAGGCACAAGCTTCATCTTCACCAATCTTCACTGAACTTCTTATCTTCAATAGACTTCCATCTTCAATGCACTCACTCCAGAAGAAAATCAATTATCAGATTAAGTTGAAATGCTAAACAGCTTATGGCCAACCAAAGGAAGCCCCTAAGTGTTTAACATCATAAGAGAAAGGTTCCCTCAAAGTTCTACTTCTAAAGTATGGCACTTATCCCTCCATAGGAGGGAGGTGAATACCTTAGAAGGACTTTTTGTCATAGGGAGGAACAGAAGCACAAGATGCTTTCTATGTTTGCAAGAAGAAATCAGTCTAATCTAAAGCTTTTCCTATGTTTCCTATCTCCTAAGCCACCTTCAAGGAGAAGAATCTTCATGCTCCAAGCTCCATCCTTTGTCTCCAATCATCTTCAAATGTCTTCATAAGCTCCAAAAAGCAAAGCCCAAGCCCCAAGCCCAATTGAAATAGCCCAAACCAACAAACAAGCAAAATGCCCAAGAGGGAAAACACACAATCACCACTCAAATTGCAAAAATCAAATAAAACAGTAATACTCATCATAAAATCCTAGATTAATTTCTAAGGGAACCTAGCTATATACCCTATATCCCATATAGATCCCAGAACCTAAATCAATTATTAAACCACAAAACTATGTGTCAAGCTACACCTAAATGTTGTGAAACCCTAATTCTAGCACTTAAAGTTCATTATTCAAAACTAACCTAAATTTCACTATAAAAATATGAGAAAAATCCCTAAGGGAGCACGTATCTCTACTCTAACCAAAGCAAAATGAATCAAATCAAAACTCAAAATAAAGTGCTCATACAAAAATCAGAAAGTTGGAGTATCAAATAAATGCAAAATAAAAGCAATTAAACTTGTAAAATATGCCAGAAAATGAAAAATGCATGACATAATATTTTTATGATTTTATTAAATTCTAGAGGTCCTAAGGGAAACAAGGAAAAAAATCTCAACCTAAAATGACCATTTTTCAATTAACCAAAAATGAAATGTGAAAATAGAAGAAAAATAAGAGAAAATGACAATGATGTGTGTTGAATAGCAATAAATGTTAGTTCAAAATGAAGTTGGGCTCAGAAGGGGGGTGTGGTTATCAACGCGCGTGCTAGGCCCAACCACTAATCAGAAAATAAACGGAAAGTCAAAGAAAATTGAGAAAAGCTCGTGGTAAATAGCAATTCATCCATGTGTTAATTCCATTGGGCTTCCAAATGAGGGTGCTAATATCAAGTTTCAACTTAGGCCCACCCAGTAATGTTAATGAAACACAGCGCATAAGGGATTTTCAGACTCCTTTACAAACTCAAACGCACTCTTGGCCATTGGATCCCACCCTCAGTCAAAGTCCAACAATGATCTAATGGCTATGGGACCTTCTTCTCCATTTGAAATGCTTGGAGGGAAACATCAACAGACGGTGGCCGGAGGTGGCGCCACCGTCGTCCCCAAACACCACTTCCTTTAATCCTCACCCAAACTCAAACCTGAATACATCAATCAATTCGTTTTTTCACCAGGAACTCAACCATATCATCCATTTGTGTTGAATCACTCTTCATCTCCAAACACGAAGAACATCTCAGAACATGCTCAAAATTAAATCCTCACCAAACTCCAAATTAACAATCCTAGGATCATCTACACCTCACCCTGAGTAAAACTCACCAAACAACTAAGCTTAGATCATCAAGAAACGACAGTTATACCCATCAACAGAAAATTGGCTCAACCTAATTTTGTTTCTAAATCGTGAAATTCTTTACCAGAAACGACCTAACATGATCTATGATGAATCTAACCATCTAAAACCTAGCAATTATACCTATATTAAGCTGCACGATGAGATTTACATACCTGTGAATTTTGGATGAACAGAACAAGGAAAGCTTCGAATTATGCTTCAAGATCCTCCAGATATGATCAATGAATGATTATCAAGCTTTTGTATGCATCAATTTGTGTTGAATCCTCTTGAATTACCAAATTCGATTCTGAGTTGAAAGCTTCAAACTCACGATGCTATCTCTTGATCCTTCAAGAATCTTGACCAGAAATCTCTCTGAATTCAATCAACAACTCAAAATGAAGACACTGAGTGCAAAAGTTTGGATTGAAATGGCTCAAATTCGTGTAACCGATTTGGATTTGCAAAATGAAAACTCAAAGTTCTATCTCTCAATTCTCTCTCAATCTTCACCAACCCAGGCTTCGAACCAGTTCTAATGTATATATAGAAGGTGTAGGAAGGTTCAAGAAACTTCTGGAATGCTCCAAATGATATTTCCAATTTCTCATGCACTTGAAATTACCATGATAAGTTCATCCATGACAGTCATGATTCAGCTTGTGCAGCACCTTGATCCTTGTTCAATTTCTCTCCAAATGATATTTAGAATGTGTTAGGAGTGATTAGAGCCTTGGTTTTGATCTTGTGCATATTTGGGCATATGTTACTTATGTCATAAGCTACCAAATGCAAATCTTTGAATTTGACCTCAAATGGAAAAATTGGCATTGCCATCATCTTTAAAACTTCATTTCTGATCAAATTGATATGTCATATGCCCCATTTTGACCTTAAAACAAAAAATCACAAATTTAACTTTTTAAATGACACTAATTCTTCCTTTTTTAGGCCATTTTTGCAATTTTGTGATACAAGCCATTCCAATCACCCATGAATTCTTATCTAACCTAAAAACATCATTTTAAACACATTTCATGTTGGACATTTTTTCATTTGAGGAGTGGAAAATGGAGATTTTGACCTATGTTGAAAAATGACCTATAATTACACTTTCCCAAAATACCCCTGGATTGCCAAGATCATAACTTGAGTTCCACAAATCTTATTGAGGACTTATAGCACTCAAATTAAAGGTAAGATCAATCCCTACAATTCTTATGTTGGCCAAGAATCCATTTGAAAACTCCTTGATGGGCAAAAGTTGCTTGGAAGTCAAGTGACTTTCACAGATAAATTTCAGTGTCCTCTAGTGACCCATAACTTGTAAGAACCATAACTTGAGTTCTACAAATCTTCTTGAATACTTCTAGTACTCAAATTAAAGATATTTAGAATTTCTACAAGTTTCATGTTGGCCAGGAATCCATTTGAAACTTGTATTTTGACTTATGTGGCTTTGAAGTCCAGTGCTATACAGGGGATTTTACCCTAGGAACCCTGTCTCAAACACCTCCAACCACTCTTGATTCTCTTGAACTTGATCTTGAATCATCCATACACATGCTTCAACATATCAATCCATGACTTCCATGACCTAGAGCTAGGTCTTGATGCCCTTTCTTTGCTCTCCTTGACCTAGGGTTACCCACATGAAACCCTACTTGTACACACCTCAACCATGACTCTTGAACTTGAATCAACGGCTTGCCTTAGCTTCAATAAGGCTCTCTAGGCATCCCATGGGATCCATACACACCTCAAATTCACACTCCATGCTTCTCATCTCACTGATGATTCTCCATATTCCTCAAGATAGGAGCACAACCCACATGTAGGCATCCAGAACTTCTCAAGATTTCAAACCTTTTCTGATGACTTGGATGGCCTCTTAGGCTCATATAACACCTCTAGATAGGCTTCTTCTTTTGATAGACTCCTTGATCCCTTGTTGGAGGCATGCTATGCTATGATGTGCAAATGATTAGCCTATGTATATGATGTAACTATGCAAATGATAATGCAATTAAAACATAAACCAGGTGAAATAGGTTGAGCAAATTTTAGGGTGCAACAAGTGAGACTGGGGTTATGCAGAAAACTTTTACCTCCAGACTACCCGGTTTTCTCTACAGTTTGAATCGGATTTATTGGTATCAGTTGGTTCCTATCAGAGCAGTGTTATGTTCTTGTCAAGGCAGTACTTTGATTTCTTCTCGGTCAACAAATAGCAACTATCTTGATCCCTTGTGTGTGCATTAGCATTTTGCATTTTGCATTGTATTGCATTTGCATTTCATTTTGCATATCCATCCTCAGCCGAAACAGGGAGCTCACCCATCTTTTGTCTGCTTCGTCAGTTGATTTCTCGACATTCGCATTGGACTTGAATCGGCTTCAGGATCATGAACTCAGAAGAGCAGAACTTGGTTGTTACCAGGGAAGAGTTTGAACTATTGAAGAATCAGTTGGGTCAATTCATGGAAGCTAAGGCAACTATGACTAGAGATGAGGCTAATGATCTGAGGATCCCGGTGAATAATGTTGCTCATGTTCAGAATGTGCAGACTCCTGTCAGAGATAAAGATTCCTCTTCTCTCCACGACTCAGATTATCAGAATTTCACTTTCCCAGTGCCAGATACTCAGAGGGTTGTTCCAAAGGTTAATGCTGAGAACTCGTAGACTGTTGAGTTTATGGAAAAATGTCACCTGTTGGAGGAAAAGCTTGACGCCCTGATGAGTCAGAACACTCTTAACCTGAATGCTGCGAGCATGTGTTTGGTGCCAGGTCTTGTGGTGCCTCCGAAATTCAAAATGCCAAATTTTGAGAAGTACAAAGGGGATAATTGTCCGAAGCTACATTTGGTAATGTTTTGCAGAAAAATGACTTCGTATATCCGCAATGATCAGATTATGATTCACTGCTTTCAAGACAGTTTGAGTGGAGCATCGTTGAATTGGTATATGCAGTTGGAAAGTAGTTGCATCCGATCCTAGTCAGATCTAGCCAATGCCTTTGTGAAGTAGTACAACTACAACCTTAACATGGCTCCTAGCCGCGTGTAGTTACAAGAATTATCTAAAGCGGACAATGAATTCTTCAGAGGATATGTGCAGAGATGGAGAGAATTCGCTGCTCGTGTTCAACCCCCACTTCAGGACAAAGAGTTGATTGACATATTCTTGAGTACCCTGAAAGGCCATTACTTTGATTAGTTGATCAGTGGTAGAGCGTCGAACTTTGCTGACTTAGTGATGGCAGGGGAACGTGTTGAGAGCGGACTCAAGAATGGAAAGATTTGAGACATTCCTTTTATCCTAGTTGATGAAAATGAATCAGTTGTCAGTTCTCAGAAAGAATGGGAGAGAGAAAGTGATGCCATCCCAGAATCTCTAGTATCTCAGGATCAGTTTTTTGATGCTTCGAGTATTCAAAGTCAACGGTCGTACCGTCGTCAACCATGTCAACACGCCAGACGTAGGCCGAGGAAGCCAAAGAGACAGTTTACTCAGTTGCTGGTATCGTACAGTCAGTTGTTGCCAGATTTGATCAAGGGTGGATTGATTGTGCCAAAAGAAATTAATCCTATGATTCCACCATGTCCGCCAGGTTTTGATGTCAACGCCCGCTGTGAGTACCATGCTGGGGCACAGGGGCATTCAACTGAAGACTGTAAGGTGCTTCGAAGCCAAGTTCAAACTTTGCTGGAGTCCGACAGGATCTCAGTCACTTCTCAGGGTGTTCAGATTAACGATCTTCCTTCATCCAGCCAGGCAGGTGTATCAGTTCATGTTATGGAGGTATTCTCCGAGAGCATTTGTTCAGAAGAGTATCAAACTGAAGACTCAGTTGAGGGCTGTTTCTCTGTGTAGCATTTGTTCATTACTGCATGTCGACCATCACCAGGCTTGTTGGTTGAGGTCACTCTGTTTGTACCTAGTTACTCTTGTATGATGCATATTTGTGTGATGGTTATCCCTATGCTTGACTCTTGGGTTCCTATTTTCCTTATCGCTATTTCCCTGTTGCATTCATACGTGTTTGCATTTTGTATGACATTTTTGCATAACAGGTACCTCAGAACCATTGATCTTATTCCCTGTGCTAACTAGTTTGTTGCAGGATATCCGATCAGGAAGTTTACAGAAATCCCCACAAGACTATGGAACAGGTACGAGCAAAGTTGAGTGAGATTCGAGGCCAGATGGGGCAGTTCATGAGGGACATGCAGATGCTCATAGAGGAAAACCATCAGCTGAATACCCAAGTGGGTTTGATTGCAGAAGTGTTGAGGAATGTGCTCCGGAAAGAAGATGATCAAGTACCCGAAGCTGCTGCCTACGCGCTTGCTCCACTTGTGTTTGTGGAACCTGTACCCAGGAATGATAGACCACCGAGACCCTCTGCACAGCTTGAAGCTCAAAATGTTTCCCATCAGCGGCCACGTCAGGTTTCTCAAGACAACCCTAGAAGACATGGTCAAAAGATGAAACTATCTGACAGAATCCTCGATCCAATCCCTTTGGATTACGCCCAGTTGGTGCAACTCTTGCTCCAACTTCAATTGGTTAAACCTCAGCTTATGGCTCCATTGACTGAGGAACTACCACCTGGCTGGGACGTAAATGCCCATTGCGAATTCCACTCTGGATCACCGGGGCACGATGTAACAAACTGTAAAGCTTTTAAGCATAAGGTTCAAGACTTGATTGATTCGAGAGCAATTGAATTTGTGCCGGGCGGCATGAAGGCATTAGGCAAATTTGTTCCCATTCCCTCACCTGAAGCTGAGAAAGATCAGGAGTATATCCTGCAGTCTTTGAAGTCTGAATCGCCTTGCCCGTAATTTCTTCCTGTTCCGGGATCAAGCTTAAGGATGAAAGCCCCTGAACAAGGAGAATCCTCACTAGTTCAGACCTTGTCTCCAGATGTTGCTGCCGTCCAGAATCAACAACCCCCTGCTCCTCGACAGCGGAACTATCGAAACCCGAATCAGAGTCGACCTCACAACAACTATTCTTCTGATTGAGTCTGAAGACTTCAAGGGTCGCTCCCCTCAGCAGCAAATCAAGTGTGAAAGCCCAGTTACTGAAGGCTGGCAATTTTCATTTTTGTTCTGTTATTTCTTTGCATTCGTAGTTTCTTTCCTGTCTATATGCAATTTTCGTTTGTAAAACTTGTTGTTCTTCAATTGATATTGATAAATGAAATAAATATGCATGTTTTGAATCGACCCATTCGTGTTCACTCTATTGCTTTCCTTTACTTCAAACGCTTGTTTAAGTGGAGTCCAAGGAGGATGACGAAATCGAAAGAAGTGAGCTTCCGAATGTATGATTTTGAATAAAAACCTGTTGATGATGTACAGACATTGTTTCAATCCACAAACACCGGAGATATAGGGAAGAAAATCCCTTGTTAACCCCTTTGAGCCTTGTAGTAGGAGTTTCTTTTTGAAAACGAAAAACCCTCAATCTTAACCCGAGGCAGGGTAGGTGTCAGCTAATTGGACCAAGCGTTCAAATTACAACAAGGAGTGTCCGTTCGAGGATAAATCACACCTATATAGGTCGTACTTAAAAAACCGCAATGGTTAAACCTTGCCGATGAGGAGTGAAACAGTCACGTTATTCCCCAGAGAGTCAGACAAGCCGGTGTCATACGATTTGTTAAAAAAAAAGAAAAATCAAAAGAAAGAGCCCGCTAAGTCGAATCTTGAAAGCAAGCGACTTAGGCAAAAATTAGGGTATCCCGCTGGACTTCAAAATCGAAGAAACTCAAAAGAGTTAGTCCAGAAAAAAGTTAGGGGAAAACGAAAAACGAAAAGCGAAAAGCGAAAAAGGATTACGAAAGGAAAAATCCTCGAGAAAGAACGAAATTGTGTGGCTCCGGACGCCGAAAGACGAAAAGGGAGTGACTGTCACTCCGAAAAGTGGGATCTCCTGAACTACCACTTCTACCTTTGAAATGTGAACGCTAAGGTCGAATTAGCTGAATATAGGATTGGAGAACATCACGGAGAATGGGTGGGTTAAAATGAATTTTGAGCCTCTATCCTTTCTTTCTTAAACTATGAACCCGACCATGTTACAACCTGGAAAAGTCCTAATTGAAGCAGGTTTGTATTGAAAGCATACTTCGGTAAAGATCGCATCGAAACTGACTCCCAATAAAGGATTCCTCTTACAACATTGTATTAATGTTGACATGTTAATGAATGATTCATACCTTTTATGTCACAACATTTTTCCTGTGAACAGATTGGAATTTCAAAGCTGACATATGTATTGCATTTGATATGTCTTTTATGCAGAACAACTTGTTTTACTAGCGAGTAAGCGCTTGACAGCAGGGAAGTTTCCACAATGGAAAATCTGATTAGAATAAATGCAGAATGCCTGAATATTTTGGTGAACCGGGGCAAGCTACGTCAAATGATCATGAGCATGGGAGTCAGCCATCCAGAAGTCAGTTAATCTGAAGCAGCCAGGTCGAGATTTGATAAATCTCTCGAGGATAATCAGGGTATTTCTCCACAGATTAGCCAATCAGGGGAAAAGTCGTTTCAAGATAGAGGCAGGCCACCCTAAGAGCACAGAAGTTATTTCTTGCCCGTGGTGCAATTAGTATGAAGCACCTCTTCGAGGTTCAAGATGCTGAGGCAGATCAGGGTGCAGAGATTGCAGATTTCCTTTCGAGGAACATCCCCAAAGAGATCCCACAGGCTGAGGCAAAATATGGAAACGAAGGAATCGTTCCTCTCCATATCATCAGAGCTAATCAAGCAAATTTGACCAACTTGTAAGTTCAAGACGAATGTTGGGAAGCCGTGAAACTATCCCTCGACCCTTCAACCAAAACCTGGAATCCAGACAGGATATTTTCCAGCGTCATTCGTACCTGACCCATCATGGATAACCTAAAGCCCGAGGCCTATTGGTGATTATCAGGAAGCCCAATCCGTGTTGGCGCATCACTCCAAAATCCAATTGCCATCGGTACACAGGGAAACTTCGTGTGTTTTCCCCCAGCAAAAGTCCAATCATCATTGGCACGCGCAAGCCATCCCCAAGAGAGTCCAATCATACTTGGTGTCGCTACTGGCAAAATCGAGGCCGGCAAAACAGAAGAGTTGCCACCTTTCGTTATTTATCCCTCAGAACGGGAAAGGAAACGATCGGAAAAAACCTGACAAAAAGGTATAAGACAAGGCCATCGCAACCATTGTCTGGGTTCGGGAGTCGGTTACGCAAGGGGAAGGTATTAGCACCCCTCACGTCCATCGTACTCGATGTGATCCACGCTTGTTGGTTTATCTACGGGTGAAAAACAATCTATCTACGGTTGCTAAAGCTAAACGGAAAGGAATTGACTCGATAGAGCATCGCGCTCTATGCCTACTTATTCCCTCGTGCAATGGGAAAGTCAGAGTCAACGTAGTTCGGGAAAGTACGGGGAATTTTTCTAGCCAAGACGTCGCGTCTTGTGCCTACGTACTTTCACATGGCCTAAAAGATCAGAGCTTGCGTAGTTCGGGCTAACTACGGCTAGACAGGGTGTTCTCGATCACACAGGGGTGAGAGAAAGGATTGACGATACTAGCATACACATTCTAGCCGTTAGGTGTATGCTGTTCGCTCGACGGAGACTTAGGCGTTACCTGTTTGCGGTAGAACGAACGTAGTATGTCGGGTTTTATAGGTATGGGAACCTACGGGAACTAAAACTATGGTCTGGTCTCGATTGCGCTCGGGCAAGAGAAAGGGAACATCAGTCGTTAGTGGGAAAGTCTCGATCGCACGACAGCGAGAGAACATAAAAGTTAGTTGTTAGTGTGCTCGCTAGGATATCGCATCCTATGCCTACATATTCTCGTCTGGTACGAGAAATCAGAGCAGCTGTAGTTCAGCTAACTACAGCAAAACGGGGGAAAAGGGAAAAGGGAGCTCGCTAGGATATCACATCCTATGCCTATGTACTCTCGTCTGGCACGAGAGATCAGAGCAAACGTAGTTCAGCGGGAAAACGAGTCTCGATTGCACAGGGGAAAGAGAAGGGGTCTAAATCGCCTGAACGCGAGAGAAAAGGGGTTTCGATCACACGCGGGCGAGAACAGAGAGGAAGCAGGCTTACGCCTAAACGGGAAGGAACTCGGGACACACATGCAAGAACCTAATATGTAGGAGCGAGTGCGTCGCATGTCACCCAAAGGGTACCATACTAGACATCCTAGACGATTGAGAGGAAACCCCTCAACTGTCATTTCCTACGTATCTAACGATACAGCTCACAACATCTCGACGGTTGCCTGAAGACTCGAATAAGAAAGACGATGTTGAACGAAGCGGCTCCGTTGGCTCCTGACATGCGCGCAAGCTCCATTCCAATCTTCTCCTCTCTGGATCCTTGATGAGGACGCTCGAATCAGGAACAATGTAACGCTTAGACCGTCATGGTTCGACTTATACGAGAAATCGAGCTCTAAGAGGTAGCGTATTGATATCCGTGTCAAAGACAAGATAGAGAAGTGATATCGAAAATCATTCTCCAATTGAATCGTGTCACACGACCAGTCAAAAATAAAATCAACAGTAGAATCGGATAAGAAACGAGAAAATAGGAGAGAAATCCAACGACGAATGGAAATAATATGCTACTCCTAAAATACGGCAATTAATTTCTACTGGATAATATTCTAAAGAAATATTAAAAGGAAATTGCATATGAAAATAGCATAAAAATTCTATCCTAACTCTAATAATATCCTATAAGAAAATAGGATGAAAATTCTATATTATAAAATCTATAATATTCTATATTGAAAATTTATAGTAAAAAAAAATTGCATAATATGCTAAACTATAAAAACTATAATCCTAAAAGAAAATAGGAAAATAAAACTATTCTATTACAATTACATGTCCATTACAAGAGAAATTGGAAAAATAAAGGGAGGGGGGGTATAACCTGCAAATCTGGTGTGAATGCAGTAAAAAACCACTCTGGGCCCAGCCCACAATACAATCAGAAAATAAAACAAAATAAAAAACTGGGGGGGGGGGGGTGCGCTGGGAAATTGGGTGTATGTTCAGGAGATGTTCATTGGGCCCAGCCCAATAACACCAAAAAACAGCACAGGGGGGGGAGTGTCGATTGAGAGACAATGGATTGGGCCCAACAGAGCCCACGATACACACAATTTCCTCTTCCCTCACTCTCTCTGAAACCCTAGGTTTCCCTTCTTCACATGCGCCGCCGTTCTCACCTCTGTCTCAACCTCCTTCTCCGTTTCTTTCGAAGAACTCTATCCCTCCCAGTTTCATCTTCTCCGTTCATCTTCCTCTATCAAGTCAAACAAAAAAAACTTATAAAGTCTGGTATCAAACAAACAAAAACTCAAAAAAAAGTGGCTACATTCAGAGATTTGCGTTGATCGCGATTGTTTGTAAAGAAAATCCATGGCGCTTTGCTTTGGAAGACGAAGCGGATCTGGAAACGGAGTGAAGACGTTGGATGTCCTTGCAGATCTAAGACGTTTCTGGCAAATTCTCGAAGATTGATGATTCTGAAGATTCGTATTATTGATGATTCTGAAGATCTTACGAAGTTCGTTGAGGCGTTTTGCTACTGAAGATATGGAGAGGAAGATTAACCGACGAATGTTCTTGAAGGATTCTGATGAAAAAATTGATGGACGTTCTGGGAAGACTGATGAACAACGATGAAGGAGATGAAGGTTAAGATGAATGTTCATCGTTCTGGGGAGTTCTTGGAAGATCTATGAGGATCGTGATGGAGATCTCAGACGCTCGCTGGAAAACGTATTTGTGAAGAGTCGGACGAGGATCTTGAAGGAACTATGGTGATTTTCTATTTTCCGGCGAAGAGATCAATGTGATGATGAACACGGTGAGATTCTGGCAAGATTTCCGGTGAAGTTGAATGAAGAGGATGAATGGAGAGGACGATGATGGTTGATGATTCTAGAGAGATGATGAAATGCAGTTTCCGGCAAGACTCCGACGACAGTTGCGGCGGTCCCTGCGGCGGCTGCATGGCCGGCGGCGAGGGGAGACGGTGAGACAGATGAGAGACACGTGGTGCTCTGCATGGGAGAGAGAGTGGACGCGTGGGGGCCACGTGTGGGTCTGGTGGAGTGTGCATGCAGTGATGTGGAAGAGAGAGAATGGAACGCGTGGGCTCTCTATATAGTGACAAGTGTCACAGTTTGGACTTGGCCCCCCTAAAAACCGGCCACCTGGCCCACGAAATTGGCTTAATAACTCTGAATTAAAATCTGATTAAAACCAACTCAGTTAGTGGATAATGATGATTAAAAAAGGATGATTAAAACCTAATGAAAGCTTAAACGAAAATTCAGACCTCTTAACTAAGAGCTGTTAATTAAAGTTAGGTACTTAAAAAACTGCCAATTAAGACAATTAAAAAAATGATCAATATTCAAACTAACATCTAATTAATCCTAAAAGGAAATTAACACCCAATTAAATCTTAAAATGGGGATTAATCCTATTAATATCTAAAAGAACTAGTATCTATAAATCTCTAAACAAATCAATTAAATCTAAAAATGGGAGAAATTAAATCTAGAAAAATTATCTATTAATTTCTAAAAAACCCTATTAATATCTAAAAGAGAATTAAATCTACTAATGAATTAAATCTATTAACTTCTAACAAATCCAATTAATATCTAAACAAGTTCAACTAATATCTAACAAATTCTAAAAAGAGAAGAATTTAAAATCTATTTAAAAATTTCTAGAAAAAGAAATATCCTATTAAAACTTATTTAAAAAAAACCTATTTAATATCTAGAAAAAGCAATTAAATCTATTAAACCTAATTAAAAAAATCTAGAAAATAAGGGAAAAATCTAAAAAATGCAAGGAGGCCAATTAAATCGATTAGAAAAAAGATGTGCGACTATAGCGAAATAAGCAGTAAAAACCGGACACCGAAATGTCCTAAAAAACAAATAGCGAGAGCTGAAAACACCGGGACGAGCACAAATTCTCAAAACAACTTATTCGAATTGGCCTGAAATGCCTGAAGCGTCAGGAGAGGCTGTAATCCCGATAAAATCAACCTGAATGCAAAAATGCAATGTATACGGTATGCAAATGCAAAGTGCAAAATGAGTCAAAACATAAGCCAAATGCGATAATTGGTTGGTCAAATTTTGGGGTGCAACAGCTGCCCCTATTCAAACGGCTTGGACCTGAAGAGTTGAGAAGCGAACGACTTTCAATCATTCAAAGGTAGAAGATGGTTGAATACAAAAGAAACCCAGAAATTTGCCAACCTGCAGAAATAAACTGCACAAACTGCTTGGGGAACAGATACCCAGAAGACCGCATCCAATTGTCACAGCAACAAACTGATCAATCATCTGACAAGGAAACTGACTTTAGCACTAGTTATCTGCGTGACGCCACAGATGACAAACCCGAAGGTTGGATCAATATGCACTTGATCCTCTCACTTCGTCTAACGATAGACAGGAAGAGAAACAATCTTGATCTCGTATCGTCTAATGATAGACGAGAGGAAAATGTCTGAATCTCACATCGCCTAATGATAGACGAGAGGAAAACCTTGTTCAAATCTCGCATCGTCTAATGATAGACGAGAGGAAAATCATACAAATCTCGCATCGTCTAATGATAGACGAGAGGAAAACCTTGTTCAAATCTCGCATCGTCTAATGATAGACGAGAGGAAAATCATATTCAAATCTCGCATCGTCTAATGATAGACGAGAGGAAAACCTTGTCCGAAGAGCCACATCGTCAGTGAGAACTAGCGGAAAGAAAACCATATAAACTTCAACACTACCCATCAAATCTCAGAACCCTTTCGTCTATAAGAGTTGATGGAAAGAACAATATCCTCAAAGGGGCCACATCATCAATAAGGATTGACAGGAAGAAAACCACCTTCAAATAGCCATGTCGTCAATAAGGATCGACAACTAGGAAAACCAAACATTCTTCAAAGAGCCTCGACGTTAATAAGGATCGACGGTCAGAAAAACCCCTCTTGCAATGTCATCTCATCCGATAAACAGAAGGAAAGCCAATATCTGAAAGATCGCCTTGAAACCTCTCAACGTCTAAAGATAGACAGAGAAAACTATGCTCAAACTCACGACGTCTAATGATAGACGGAGAAAATACCTTGCTCAAACTCACAACGTCTAAAGATAGACGGAGAAAACCATACTCGAACTCACGACGTCTAAAGATAGATGGAGAAATCTATACTCGAACTCACGACGTCTAAAGATAGACGGAGAAAATTCCTGCTCAGACTCACGACGCCTAAAGATAGACGGAGAAAACTATACTCGAACTCATGACGTCTAAAGATAGACGGAGAAAATTTCTGCTGGGGGAAATACATCGTCAATAGGAATTGACGGGAGGAACAATCTGTCTTCATCAGATGATTGATAGACAAAGCATAACTGTCGTATGATCTGAGAATCAAATAAACCGCAGAACTATCTGAACAAAGCTGCTGGGTAATTGCCCCTGAACTGATTGCAGAGTGATTCACATTGCCATAGAAGGCTGATAGAAACATTGGCTCATGCTTCGTATGCATATGCATATGTTTGAATTTTTCTATGGGGTAAATGCTCCATATAAGATGGAATGCTACGCATTTGAGGATGAAATGCAAATATGATGATATATATGCAATATGCAAATGCAGGCTTGAGATGCAGGAGAAAAGTTGTACACAGAAGGACCATTCCAGCAAAATAAATGCTGGAAAGGTGAAGCTAACTCCACTGCTGGAGAAACTAGATACGAAACCGCTTCAGCAAAATAAATGCTGAAGATAAAGCCAACTCCGCTGGGGATAATCGGTATCACAGAATTATTCTAGCAAAATAAATGCTGGAGAGGTGAACCGACCCCGCTGGGGATAACCAAATGTGCTAAGCATGATCGGACTTCCCTGGGGATAGCTTACATGTGCCAATGAAGATTGGACTTTGCTGGGGAAAACAGACGGAGTCTTCGTGCGTACCAATGAAGATTGGATTTTGAAATGATGCGCCATCACGGATTGGGCCTCACAGTGATTGCCAATATGGATTGGGCTTTAGGAATGGCGCGCCAATAAGGATTGGGCTTCCTGACGATTGCCAATAAGGATTGGACTTTAGGCTATCCGTGATGGGTCAGGTACGACTGACGCTGGACAACATTCTGTCTGAATTCACAGTCTCTGGTTGAAGGGTCAAAGGATAGTAGCACGACTTCCCGACATTCGTTTCACACTTGAATATTGGCTGAACCTGCTTGAGTAGATCTGAGTAGCTCTGATGATACAGAGAGGAACACTTCCTTTGCTTCTGATATGCCCCAGTCTGTGAGATCCCTGTGGGGGTATTCCTCAAAAGGAAATCTGAAAACCTGTACCCTGACAGTCTGATATAAACTGCCCTAGCACTCTGAACCTCGGAGAGATGCTTCGGATCAAATGCCCCTTGGGAAGAAACAACTTTTGCGTTTTTCTTAGAGTGGTCTGCCCCTGTCTGCAACGACTTTGCCCCTGATTGGCTGATTTGTGGGGAGATACATTGGTTGTCCTCGAGAGATTCATTAAATCTCGACCTGATTGCTTCAGAATAAATGATTTCGGATGGCTGACATCATTAGGGACTACTTGATATGGCTTGCCCTGGTTCACAGAGTATTTGGGCATTCCGCATTCTATCCTGATCAGACTTTCCACTGTAGGAAACTTTCCTGTTGTCAAGCGCTTACTTGCAAGTAAAACAAGTTGTTCTGCATAAACGATATAATAATGCAATGCATATGACAGTTTTGACATCCAATCTGTTCACTGGAAAAGGGAAAAACAGTTTATGGCATGTAATGAACAAACCATTAATCAGAATATCAACATCAGTACCAACATGGTAAGAAGAACCCTTTTAGGAGTCAGTTTCGACGCGATCTTTACCGAAGTATGCTTTCGAAACAAACCTGCTTCAATTAGGACTTTTGAAGGTTATAACGTGGTCAGGTTCACGGTTTTAAAGGAAAGGATAAAGGCTCAAAGATTTATTTTAGCCCACCCGTGCTCCGTGATGTTCTCCAATCCTACGTTTAGCTAATTCGACCTTAGCGCTCACTTCTCAGAGGTTGAAAGACAGGAGTGATAGTTCGAGAAACCATGAGTTTCTGGAGTGACAGCCACTCGCTCTTCGCCTTTGACACTCGGGGTCACACGACTTGTATTTCGTTTGAGGATTTTTCTTTTGTAATCCTTTCACTTTTCTTTTTCTTTTTCGTTTTCCCTAATTTTTGCCTGGACTGACTCTTCTGAGTTTCTTCGATTTTGAAGTCCAGCGGGATGCCCCAATTTTTGCCTAAGTCATTTGTTTTCCAGTTTTGACTTAGCGGGCTTTTGATTATCTTTTTTTTTGAACAAGTCGTGTGACACTGGCTGTCTGACTCTTTGGGGAATAATGTGACTGTTTCACTCCTGATGCTTAACCACTGTGGTTTTTTAGGTACGACCTCTAGAGGTGTGATTGATCCTCGAACGGACACTCCTTTCTGCAATTTGGACGCTCGGTCAAATTAGCTAACACCTACCCGGCCCCAGGTTAAGATTGAGGGTTTTTTCGTTCTCAGAAATAAACTCCTACTACTAGGCTCAAAGGGGTTGACAAGGGATTATATTTCTTATAACTCCGGTGTTTGGGGATCTGAAACAATGCCTGTACATCATCAGCATGTTTTATTTCAAAAGCATACAATATCGGAAGCTTGCGCATCTTTTAAACTTCGTCATCCTCCCCGGATTCTGCTTAACCAAGCGTTGGATATCTGTAAAACATTGAGTGAACATGAATGGATTAAATCAAAACATGCATATTCATTTCATTATCAGTATCAATTGAAGACAATACAGGTTTCACGAATGCAATTTGCACTTTAACAGAAAAGAAACTACAAATGCAAAGAAATGACATGATAAAACACAGATTGCCAGTTTCTGGGAACCGGGCTTTTCGAACTTGATTTGCTGCTGAGCCAACCATCTTCAGAATTGATCATCGAAATCATCCAGATACTCTTCTGAACATCTGCTATCAGTGGACTCTCCCATAACCTGAACTGATTCACCCACTTGGCTGGATAAAGGAAGGTCGACACCCTGAGGCGTGATAGTTATCCTGTTGGAATTCAGCAAGGTCTGAATCTGGCTTTGAAGCACCTTACAGTCATCTGTTGAATGCCTCTGTACCCCAACATGGTACTCACAGCGAGCGTTGGCATCAAAACCTAGGGGATAAGGCGAGACCATTGGATCGGTCCTCTTCGGCACTATCAGCCCACTTTTGACCAAATCCAGCAACAGTTGACTATACGACACCGATAGCTGAGTAAACTGCCTTTCAAGTTTCCTTGGTCTTCGTCGGGCGTGCTGACGCGGTTGACGATGATACGACTGTTGATTCTGGCGGGTAACAGATATCTGACATACAAACCCGACAAGTTGCTGAGTCTGAGTACTCGAAGTGTCAGGATACTGAATCTGAGGTACGGGAGATTTTGAGACAACATCACTGCCTTTCTCCCCTTCTTCTTGAGAACTGACAATTGATTCATCTTCATAAACTGCAGTATAAGGAATGTCTTGAATCTTTCCACTCTTGATTCTGCTCTCAATATGTTCTCATACTCTTATCAAGTCTGCAAAGCTTGCATTTCCACAACTGAACAATGTGTCATAGTAACGGCCTTTCAAAGTATCCACGAAAAAGTCGACCATTTCTCTCTCCCCAAGCGGTGGTTGAACACGAGCAGCCAATTCTCTCCATCTCTGCACATACCTTCTAAAGGATTCGTTCTCCTCCTGAGATAATTCTTGCAAATGCACGCGACTAGGAGTCATATCCAGGTTATAGTCGTATTGCTTCACGAAGGCATTAGTTAAATCAGACCATGATTTGATACTGTCACTCTGCAACTGCATGTACCAATCCAAAGATGCTCCGATCAAACTATCTTGGAAACAGTGAATCATAAGCTTGTCATTGGTGACATGCGAAGTCATTCTTCTGCAGAACATAACCAAATGTAGCTCCAGACAACTATCCCCTTTGTATTTCTCAAAACTGGGCGTCTTGAACTTCGGAGGCAACACAAGGCCTGACACCAAACACATGGTCGCAACATTCAGGTCGAGAGTATTCTTATTTATCAAGGCAGCCACCTGATCTTCCAACAGCTGAAGTCTCCTCGTATCCTCAACAGCCCTAGGGTTCTAAACATTAACCTGCGGAACAACTCTTGGATGTGGGACTATCCATGGAGAAGGAACAATCCTTGGAGAATCTGGCATGGAGAAAGTGAAACTTTGGTAATCTGTGTCATGGAGAGAAGATGCATCTCTGTCTCTGATGGGAATCTGCACATTCTGGGTTTGAGCAACATTGTTCATCGGAGTCCTCTGAATGTTGTTCTCTCCTCTATTCATAGCTGTTATGGCTTCCATGACCTGACTCAACTGGTTCTTCAACAATTCAAACTCGGCCCTGGTAACAAACTGATTCTGCTCTTCGGAGTCCATGATCCTTCCAGAAACTAACTCAAGTCCAATGCGAATGCCGGGAAGTCAACTGAAGAGTTGGACAAAAGACGGGTAAGCTTTCTGCTCCAGCTGAGGATGGACATGCAAGCATGAGATGCACATAAAATGCAATGCAAAATGCAACAAACACGGGATCGCATCCCCCACAAAGCTCTGAATACTGCTGCGCTGCTGACGGGATAAGTTCGCTCTGACGAGAGAAAACCAAAATACCGGGTAGGCTGGAAGTCAAGTTTCCTGCAAAAACCCTCCCACTCACGGGTATGGACCTAAACTGACACAGGTTCAGCATCCTATGCGGTCATCAGCGTCACAGACTTTCAAGAACGATGATACGATACCCAGAAGGTGTGACATCATCATCTCTTGAAACGGCCTCACTCGGCTGAATCACAAGTGATCGCTCCCCAGAGTCGACAATCCTTCAAACCAACAACCCCTCAAGCCCAAAGGGCTGGAAAAGAAGTCAACCGGTAGAACCTCGTCTGAGCGTGGATTTCATGAGACACTAGTGCCTGCAAAGCAAGCACGCGCCCACTAATTTCCACAACTAATGCTAAGTACACTCAAGCCTGGGTATGGCTTTTCACTCATCAGAGCTCCCCTCCTACAACAACACAATATCAATAGATAATAAGTGCGGGAAATGTAAACACATTGTAATATACAACATACAACGCACAAAAATAAACACCCACAGACAAGAAAACAAGCGCTAGGATTGACTCTCGTCGGGACGTTGGATCCCTCAGATTGACTCGCATAGGAACCGTTCGAGTCCCCAGCAGACTCGCCAGCTATCACTACTGCGAAAATCGAGGCCGGCAAAACAGAAGAGTCGCCACCTTTCATTATTTATCCCTCAGAACGAGAAAGGAAACGATCGGAAAAAACCTGACGAAAAGGTATAAGACAAGGCCATCGCAACCATTGTCTGGGTTTGGGAGTCGGTTACGCAAGGGGAAGGTATTAGCACCTCTCACGTCCATCGTACTCGATGGGATCCACGCTTGTTGGTTTATCTACGGGTGAAAAACAATCTATCTACGGCTGCTAAAGCTAAACGGAAAGGAATTGAATCGATAGAGCATCGCGCTCTATGTCTAAGTATTCCCTCGTGCAATGGGAAAGTCAGAGTCAACGTAGTTCGGGAAACTACGGGGAATTTTTCTCACCAAGACGTCGCGTCTTGTGCCTACATACTTTCACACGGCATGAAAGATCAGAGCTTGCGTAGTTCGGGCTAACTACGGCTAGACAGGGTGTTCTCGATCACACAGGGGTGAGAGAAAGGATTGACGATACTAGCGTACGCATTCTAGCCGTTAGGTGTATGCTGCTCGCTCGACGGAGACTTAGGTGTTACCTGTTTGCGGTAGAACAGACGTAGTATGTCGGGTTTTGCAGGTATGGGAACCTACGGGAACTAGAACTACGGCCTGATCTCGATTGTGCTCGGGCAAGAGAAAGGGAACATCAGTCGTCAGCGGGAAAGTCTCGATCGCACGGTAGCGAGAGAACAGAGAAGTTAGTTGTTAGTATGCTCGCTAGGATATCGCATCCTATGCCTACATATTCTCGTCTGGTACGAGAAATCAGAGCAGTTGTAGTTCAGCTAACTACAGCAAAACAGGGGAAAAGGGAAAAAGGAAGCTCTCTAGGATATCGCATCCTATGCTTACGTACTCTCGTCTGGCACGAGAGATCAGAGCAAACGTAGTTCGGCGGGAAAATGAGTCTCGATTGCACAGGGGCAAGAGAAGGGGTCTCAATCGCCTGAACGCGAGAGAAAAGGGGTTTCGATCGCACGCGGGCGAGAAAAGAGAGGAAGCAGGCTTACGCCTAAACAGGAAGGAACTCGGGACACACATGCAAGAACCTAATACGTAGGAGCGAGTGTGTCGCATGTCACCTAAAGGGTACCATACTAGACATCCTAGACGATTGAGAGGAAACCCCTCAACTGTCATTTCCTACGTATCTAACGATACAGCTCGCAACATCTCGACGGTTGCCTGAAGACTCGAATAAGAAAGACGATATTGAACGAAGCGGCTCCGTTGGTTCCTGACATGCGCGCAAGCTCCATTCCAATCTTCTCCTCTCTGGATCCTTGATGAGGACGCTCGAATCAGGAACAATGTAACGCTTAGACCGTCATGGTTCGACTTATACAAGAAATTGAACTCTAAGAGGTAGCGTATTGATATTCGTGTCAAAGACAAGATAGAGAAGTGATATCAAAAATCAGTCTCCAATTGAATCGTGTCACACGGCCAACCAAAAACAAAATCAACAGTAGAATCAGATAAGAAACGAGAAAATAGGAGAGAAATCCAACGACGAATGGAAATAATATGCTACTCCTAAAATACGACAATTAATTTCTACTGGATAATATTCTAAAGAAATATTAAAAGGAAATTGCATATGAAAATAACATAAAAATTCTATCCTAACTCTAATAATATCCTATAAGAAAATAGGTTGAAATTTCTATATTAAAAATTTATAGTACAAAAAAAATTGCATAATATGCTAAACTATAAAAACTATAATCCTAAAAGAAAATAGGAAAATAAAACTATTCTATTACAATCACATGTCCAATACAAGATAAATTGGAAAAATAAAGGGAAGGGGGGGGGGGGGTACAACCTGCAAAACTGGTATGAATGCAGTAAAAAACCACTTTGGGCCCAGCCCACAATACAATCAGAAAATAAAACAAAACAAAAAACTGGGGGGGGGGGGGTGCATTGGGAAATTGGATGTACGTTCAGGAGATGTTCATTGGGCCCAGCCCAATAACACCAAAAAATAGCACAGGGGGGGGGGGGCGAAAAGAAAAACGGGGGGTGTGGATTGAGAGACAATGGATTGGGCCCAACAGAGCCCACGATACACACAGTTTCCTCTTCCCTCACTCTCTCTGAAACCCTAGGTTTCCCTTCTTCACATGCGCCGCCGTTCTCACCTCTGTCTCAACCTCCTTCTCCGTTTCTTTCGAAGAACTCTATCCCTCCTAGTTCCATCTTCTGCGTTCATCTGCCTCTATCAAGTCAAACAAAACAAACTTATAAAGTCTAGTATCAAACAAACAAAAACTCAAAAACAAGTGGCTACATTCAGAGATTTGCGTTGATCGCGATTGTTTGTAAAGAAAATCCATGGCGCTTTACTTTGGAAGACGAAGCGGATCTGGAAACGGAGTGAAGATGTTGGATGTCCATGCAGATCTGAGACGTTTCTGGAAAATTCTCGAAGATTGATTCGTATTGTTGATGATTTCTGAAGATCATACGAAGTTCGTTGAGGCGTTTTGCTACTGAAGATCTGGAGAGGAAGATGAACCGATGAATGTTCTTGAAGGATTCTGATGAAAAAATTGATGGACGTTCTGGGGAGTTCTTGGAAGATCTATGAGGATCGTGATGAAGATCTCAAACGCTCGTTGGAAAACGTATTTGTGAAGAGTCGGACGAGGATCTTGAAGGAACTATGGTGATTTTCTGTTTTCCAGCGAAGAGATCAATGTGATGATGAACACGGTGAGATTCCGACAAGATTTCCGGCGAAGTTGAATGAAGAGGGTGAATGGAGAGGACGATGATGGTTGATGATTCTGGAGAGATGATGAAACGCAGTTTCCGGCGAGACTCCGACGACAGTTGTGGCGATCCCTGCGGCGGCTGCATGGCCGGCGGCGAAGGGAGACGGTGAGACAGATGAGAGACACGTGGTGCTCTGCATGGGAGAGAGAGTGGACGCGTGGGGGCCACGTGTGGGTCTGGTGGAGTGTACATGCAGTGATGTGGAAGAGAGAGAATGGAACGTGTGGGCTCTCTATATAGTGACAAGTGTCACAGTTTGGACTTGGGCCCCCTAAAAACCGGCCACCTGGCCCACGAAATTGGCTTAATAACTCTGAATTAAAATCTGATTAAAATCAACTCAGTTAGTGGATAATGATGATTAAAAAAGGATGATTAAAACCTAATGAAAGCTTAAACGAAAATTCAGACCTCTTAACCAAGAACTGTTAATTAAAGTTATGTACTTAAAAAACCGCCAATTAAGACAATTAAAAAAAATGATCAATATTCAAACTAACATCTAATTAATCCTAAAAGAAAATTAACACCCAATTAAATCTTAAAATGGGGATTAATCCTATTAATATCTAAAAGAACTAGTATATATAAATCTCTAAACAAATCAATCAAATCTAAAAATGGGAGAAATTAAATCTAGAAAAATTATCTATTAATTTTTAAAAAACCCTATTAATATCTAAAAGAGAATTGAATCTACTAATGAATTAAATCTATTAACTTCTAACAAATCCAATTAATATCTAAACAAGTTCAATTAATATCTAACAAATTCTAAAAAGAGAAGAATTTAAAATCTATTTAAAAATTTCTAGAAAAAGAAATATCCTATTAAAACTTATTTTAAAAAAACCTATTTAATATCTAGAAAAAGCAATTAAATCTATTAAACCTAATTAAAAAAATCTAGAAAATAAGGGAAAAATCTAAAAAATGCAAGGAAGCCAATTAAATCGATTAGAAAAAAGATGCGCGACTATAGCGAAATAAGCAGTAAAAACCAGACACCGAAATGTCCTAAAAAACAAACAGCGAGAGCTGAAAACACCGGGACGAGCACAAATTCTCAAAACAACTTATTCGAATTGGCCTGAAATGCCTGAAGCGTCAGGAGAGGCTGTAATCCCGATAAAATCAATCTGACTGCAAAAACGCAATGTATACGGTATGCAAATGCAAAATGCAAAATGAGTCAAAACATAAGCCAAATGCGATAATTGGTTGGTCAAATTTTGGGGTGCAACACTTGGCACCTTATGCTATCCTCCAGCGGAGTCGGCTTCGCCTTCCCAGCATTTATTTTTCTGGAATAATTCTGTGATACCCGGTTATCCCCAGCGGAGTTGGGCTTGTCTTCGACATTTATTTTGCTGAAGCAAATCTGTCGTACCCAGCTCTCTCCAGCAGCCCGAGCCTGCATTTCCATCTTTGCATATATCATCATATTTGCATCATATTTGCATTTCATCCTCAAATGCGTACCATTTCCATCTCGTGTGGAGCATTACGCCATTCAAACATACACATATGTATACAAAGCATAAGTCAGTTTTCTATTAGCCTCCCGTGGCAACGTGAATCACCCTGTGGTCGATACAGGGGCATTTATCCAGCAGCTTTATTCAGACAGTACATCAGCTTACTTTCTCTCGGGTTTCAAATTATACGCCGGTTATGTTTTGTCCATTAGTCCTTTGATGATGACATCCCCAAGCAGAGTTCCTTTGTCCATCAGTCCTCTGATGTCGACCGATTTTATTTCCGTTAATCTCTATTAATGATGTGTATCTTTGAGCAGATTCTCTTTTCGTTAATCTCTATTAACAATGTGTATCTCCGAGCAGATTCTCTTTCTGTTAATATCTATTAACGATGTATCTCCCCAGCAAGTCTTCTTACCGTCTATCCTTAAACGATGTGAGCTGTGAATACGATCTTCTATGTTTGTTCAGCATTCAATGATTTGGATTTTGGATATGGTTTACTCTCCGTCTATCCTTGGACGATGCGAGATTTCAAGACGAACTTCAGATATGGTTTACTCTCCGTCTATCCTTAGACGATGTGAGTGTCAAATATGGGTTTCTTTCAGATTATTGGATGAGATGTTGTTCTAAGAAGGTTTTCGTGCTGTCAATTCCTATTGATGTCGTGGCTCTCTGAGGAATGTTTATTTCGTGTTGTCGATTCCTATTGATGATATGGCTCTTTGAAGATGGTTCTCTTTCTGTCGATTCCTATTGACGATGTGACCCTTCGAATATATTTCCTTTTCATCAATTCTTATGGACGAAAAAATTCAGAACTTTGCTGAATAGTTGTGAAGTTCGTTGACGTAATCATTGATGTGATCTTTCTTCCCGTCGATTCCTATCGACGATATGGTTCTTCGGACAAGTTCTTCCTTCCGTCTTTCCTTAGACGATGTGAGTATCCGATTTGGATGTCTACCCTCAAGTGATGTGAGCGTGGTGGCTTTCTTTCTGTCTATCCTTAGACAATGTGAACGTATGGTGTCTTCCCGTCTTTCCTTAGACAATGTGAGTATTGTTCTCTTTCTGACGAAGTGAGAGGATCGAGTGCACGTTGATCCAGCTTTTAGGGGTGACTTCCCGTATACTTTTAGACGATGTGAGTATTGTTTCTTTCTGACGAAGTGAGAGGATAAAATGCATGTTGATCCAACTTTCAACGGTGACTTTCCGTCTACTTTTAGACGATGTGAGTATTGTTTCTATTTCTGACAAAGTGAAAGGATCAAGTGCATGTTGATCCGGCCCTATGCAGCGTGAAGGATCAAGTGCATGTTGATCCGACCTGTGGGTTCGGTGTCTGTGGCATTACACAGATGACTGACAATGAGGTCTGGTGTTCTGTATCAGATGAGCAGTCAGCTTGTTGCCGTTGCAACTGGATTCAGTTTCTGGATGTTTGTTCCCCAATCCGTTTTGCAGTTTATTTCTGCAGATTAGAAAATTTCCGGGTTTCTTTGGTATTCAACCATCTTCTACCTTGATTGTTTGAGAGCCATTCGCTTCTCACCCAGTCAGGTCCAAGCCGTTTGAATAGGGGCAGCTGTTGTACCCCAAAAATTTGCCAAACCTTTTTCTTTAACTGGCTTTTGTTTCATTGCATTCATAGCATTAGCATTTTGCATACCATGGCCCATACACAGGGGATCAGGGGGGTGTGTTCATCAAGAAGAGGTTATGAAAGTCTAAGCCTAATCAAGAGGTTGTATTCAAGCTAGTCAAGAGCTTATCACCATTAGAAAAGTCAAAGAGTTGTATGTGGTTCACCTCCTATCTTAGAGGCTATGAAAAGATCACCAGATGATTGTGAGTCCATGGATATGGGTATGAAGCATTGTGGGAGCTCATAAGAGGTCTTGAGAGTCATTATGAAGCTTATTCAAGGCATTATGCAAAGTGCAAGAGGCCACAACCAAAGTACCAACTAGGGTTTTCACCTGGTCAACCCTCAGTCAACTGTGAGTCTTGAGGAGATTAAGACTCAATTACAAGACACTATGATCATGGAGTGTTGTGTTGAGACACCTAGGAGATCATTTCAAGATAAATTCATCAATATTCAAGAGTGTGAGAAGTTATTAGGCTAGGGTTTCTAAGCTTGACAATGTAAAATCCCCTATTTCAGTGCCTAACTTCAAGACCACATAACTCAAGATACAAGTTTCATATCATCTTGATATCCACATGAGACTTTTAGAGCATGTTCGTACCTTTCTTTTGAGTATTAGAAGTCATTCATTGGATTTCTAGAACTCAAGTTATGAAGCAGACAAGTTACAGGTCATCAGATGAATGTGATTTTGGTACTTGAAAGTCAACCAACTTCCAGGACATTTTTGAGCTAGAAGTATGTTTCTCCTCAACTTTTGACAATCATGAATATTGTTCCTCATCATCTTAGCTTTCCAAAGAGTACTAGAAGTCCTCATTTGGATTTGTAGAACTCAAGATATGAGACTTACAAGTCAAGGGTATTTTGGGAAAGTAAGATTACAGGTCATTTTCATTATAGGTCAAGTTCACCACTTTGCATGCCTCAAATGAAAATCTTGCCAACTTGAAAGTTGCTCCAAATGGTATTATTTGGTTAATCAAACCTCAAGGGATCATTGATATGGCTTGAATTGGAAAATGCTTGAAGAAAAATTCATGAAGGAAGCTTTAAAGGCCTTAAAAATCAAGAATTTAAATCAATTCATTTTGGAACCAATTCATGTCATATTTGTGCTTGTTTTGAGTCCATATGATGTTTTAAGAACAATGGAAAAAATCAGAAATCAAGCTTGAGTTCATTTGCTATGCCAAATCCAAGGTTTCTTCATCTTTAAGCAACAAATGCAAAATCAACCATCCATTCAATTTCAAGGTCTCAATTCTATCTACACATATTCCTTACATCATAAGTAACTAGAATGGATCAATGTACAAGCTGTTTGGCTCTGTTTTCACCATTTCCATAAAGCTTCAAAATCAAAAATGTGAATTTTGGATTGGACTATTATGGGCTGCAAATCATCACATATCCATTGTATATAACATTCTAATGATTCCTAACAGAAAATAACAGAATTTGGAGGTAGTTACAACAAAATTTCATGGAGAAAAAGTGAAGAAAATTTGATTTTCGTTTTTGGAGAATTACAAACATTCAAGTCAAACCAAGATTGCTAGAAGCTTGAGGATGATCCATTGAAACTTTCTGCACCATTTGGAGTGAGAACCATTGCGAATTGACACCTCCATTGAAGCTCAAAACCAGGTTCCTATTTCTTATCCATGTTCTCTATTCTTGAGGAATTTTAGTGCCATTTTCATGGATTTACACTCCTTAGGATATGTAGAAGATTTTAGGATTAGTTTGATTAAGTTTCTTGAAACTTTAGGAAATGGCACCTTAGCTTGTAGCTTGAGATTCTCCTTATTTATTGGATAAAAATGGAAAAGAATATGATATTCATGATCTAGGAAGCAAGACGAAGAGATTGGTATAAAAAATTGGAGTTTTTGTGAAGTTTTCAAAACCGGTACTGTAGCTTACCGCCGGAGAAGATGACCGAAATCTTCTCCGGCCACCGCCCCCACCGCGTGCAGGATTCCCTCCGTTTTGCTATTCAAAACGGCAGGTCAATTGGCAGCCGTCCGGTCGCGTGAGTTCGATGACCATGTATGCTCATCGCACGGCTTGAATTCGTTTCCGGAAATGGGACTTATTCCCTTGCCCAAAACGCTGAGTTTCGTTAACTCAGCTGGGCCTTAAGTCAATTCGCTAACCACACCCCCTTAGCGCTGGCCCAATGCAATTACCACGTGGATCCCTTACTCACTGCACCACCTTTAGTTTTCCTTTTATTTTCTTTTTCACTTATTATTCTTTTAATGGTTGTTTGATTTTAATTCAGAAAAAAATATTAAATGATGTCAATAAATCTTGAAAAAAATCATGTAGGCGGTTTAATATGTCTAGAATTTTGTCATATTTTTTAATTTCAGTTTTAATGCATTTTTCAATTAATTGCATATTTCCTCTTTTAATGTGTTTTAATAATTGAAAAAATTACATGCTATGCTTTGTGATTTTCTTTCTCTTTCAATAATCCATATAAATGTCTAATATTTTGTGTGATGCTGTTTGATACATTGTAAAATATTGTAGAATTTTTCTTGCATTTTTTAGATTCCATTTCAATAGGTTTTAGAGCACATCTTTAGAGCCTTCCCCTTTTGAATGTCCCATAGCATACATCTTGGTTTAAATTTTTGTTAGTGCCCTTAGGCATAGAGCTTTGACTTGAAACTTCAACCATAGATTCCTAAAACATTTAGGATCATCTAGGATTTTTCTTAGGATTTTAAAATTGATTTCCTATTTTTCCCACATTTTACATTCTGACCAATGTTTGCATGTTCCAACTTGCACCTTCTCATAGTTTGGCCTCATAAGTGAAGCTTTAGCCAACTTTAAGCATCCAATCTTCCCATTAACCCTTAGTACATAGGTTGACACCTTTTATAGGTTCATTTTCAAGTCCTTAACATACCCTTAAGCTCCCTTAGGATGAACTTTCCTTAGAGCTAAAACATTGAAGGTTTCTTTAGAAGTTTATGTGACGATTTCTCTCCCTTGAGTGACTTCTTTGCTTGAGTTCACCTTGTCATTCCAATCTCTCCAAGTTCTATTCTTAGGATCCCTTTTGGGAGAACCTAATCCTTCCTTTTGTTGGATTCTGTGCATTCCTCAAGAGGTTGAGCCTTGAATGGACATTCCATGGCATAGTACATTCCTTTGGTTTGCACTATCTTCCTTCTCTAAGTCTTGATGAGGATCCCTCTTGGGAGAGCCTAATCCTTCCTTTGGTTGGATTCTGTGCATTCCTCAAGAGGTCGAGCCTTGAATGGACATTCCATGGCATAGTACATTCCTTTGGTTTGCACTATCTTCCTTCTCTAAGTCTTAATGAGGATCCATCTTAGGAGAGCCTAATCCTTCCTTTGGTTGGATTCTGTGCATTCCTCAAGAGGTTGAGCCTTGGATAGACATTCAAAGGCATAGTATATTCATTTAGCTTATACTATCTTGTTTCTCTGTCCTATTGACATAGGATCCCTCTTGAGAGAGCCTAATCCTTCCTTTGGTTGGATTCTTTGCATTCCTCAAGAGGTTGAGCCTTGGATAGACATTCAAAGGCATAGTATATTCCTTTGGCTTATACTATCTTCTTTCTCTGTCCTATTAACATAGGATCCCTCTTGGGAGAGCCTAATCCTTCCTTTGGTTGGATTCTGTGCATTCCTCAACAGGTTGAGCCTTTGATGGATATTATGTGTTGATACACATTAACTCAAAACATTAGATTGACATCTAGGTTCCACCATTCTCATCTGTCCTACATTCTTAGGATCCCTCTTGTGAGAGCCTAATCCTTCCTTTGGTTGGATTCTGTGCATTCCTCAAGAGGTTGAACCTGAGATGGACTCTTGTGTTAACACACCTCTAAACCTGATGTAGCCCGGGATGTTTTCCCTGTTGCTCATCTTGTTTACACCTCTCCCTCCTATTTGATTGATTTGCTTGCTGCATTAGGATAGAACTGCATGTGTAGATTCCCTTGTTTAGGTGCATGACTGCATTGAAAGGTTGAGCTAGTCTCCCTTTGCTTGTTTGCGTCTAAAGGTTGAGCTAGTCTCCCTTTGCTTGTTTGCATTAAAGGTTGAGTTTGTCTCCCTTTGCCTGTGTGCTTTCTCTGTGCATCTTTTTTGGCATCCCATGTTTGCATTAGAAGTTGAGGCTTCCTCCTTCTGCTTGTACTGTTGCATCGCATATGCATCTGTTTATATTCATATCTCATCTGCTTAATGATTTTAGCATGTTTCTTTTTAACATGTTCCCTTAGGATTCTCACTTCCTTGTTTAAGGAGTGATGATAGACATTAGGATGAATCCATGCATGACAACATATAAGATAGATTCCCTTTCAAATTCAACATTAGAACCATCATTGCATGATAACATTAGGGATTTGATTTAGTCTCCCCATAGAGTTCTTTCTCTTTCTCTTCTCTCCTCAAAACACCAGTAAAACACGTAATAAAGGCTAATGAGTACCGTACGTTACGAGCCTTAAGCCACTTGGGAAATGATAATTGAGCAGTCTCCTCTCAATCGTCTAGAGTGTTTAGCCCATGTTCTTAGGACGATGTGCGACGCATTCGTTCCTAAGTCATAGTCTCTAGTGCAGTATGAATTACAAACATTCATAAAAAATACTTCTTTCGTAAAAGACTAAAAAAAAACATTCAAACTCCTTTTGCCCCGTCGGCTCCTTTAACCAGGAAAACGTTTTTAGAAAAAAGAGTGTCGTTAACTCTCAGTTCTACCGCAAACTGTAATGCACGAGTCTCTGACGAGCAAGCTGCATACACCAAACTGCTGGAACTGTTTGTTAACCCTACTCGGGTAAAAACAGATGAATCAAACCCGTGTTTCGTTATCCCGAACTACATTCGATATGATCTTTCATACCAGATGAAAGTACGTAGGCACAAGACGCGATGTCTTGGCGAGCAACCTTCCCCCTTCACCCGTAGTTAGCCGAATTACGTTGACTCTGATTTCTCGTTCCAGACGAGAACACATAGGCACGAAGCTGCGAGGCTTTGCCGAGTCAATTTTCTTTTCTTTTGAGCCAGCCTTGATAGGTAGATAGTTAAACCAACCTGTCAGATAAACACAACAAGCGTGGATCCCATTGAGTATGATGGACGTGAGGGGTGCTAATACCTTTCCCTTGCGTAACCAACTCTCGAATCCAGACTTGGTTGCGATGACCTTGTCTTTTCCTTTTCGTTAGGTTTGTTCCGATCGTTTCCTTTCCCTCTTGTGGGATAAATAACAAAAGGTGGTGACTCTTCTATCTTTGCCGACACCTTATTTTCACAGTAGCGACAACAAGCGCCCACCAATTGATCCATCAGATCATCAATCCTCAGAAGTGGATACTTATTCTTGATCGTCACTTTATCCAACTGTCGATAATCCATACACAATCTCATGCTACCATCTTTCTTCCTTACCAACATCACAGGAACACCCCATGGAGAAACACTCGTTTGAATAAACTTCTTCTCAAGCAGCTCTTCCAAATTTTTATTCAATTCTCCCAACTCAGATGTAGACATCCGATAAGGAGCCATCGATATAGGACTAGTGCCTAATATTAAGTCCACAGTAAACTCTACCTCACGCTCAGGAGGTAAGTCACTTACGTCGTCTGGAAACACTTCTGGAAATTCCCGAACAACCGGTAGCCCCATGCTCACTGCTTCATAATCAACTTGAAGTGATGCAAACATATGAGCCTCATCTTCTAAGAGTTCTTCTACTTGCTTAGCCGATACAAACATCAGCTCTCCATAATCACCAAACTCTTGGAACCTCACAGTCTTGTTGTAGAAACCGATATGAACATAGTTGAACTCCAACCAGTTCATTCCAAGAATAACATCAATACAAAGGTAAACAGACCAAGTCCATCACAAAATTCTTATTATAAATGGTCAAAGGGCAGCTCAAACACACTAACGTAATAGTCATAGAACCATTAGCCGGGGTATCGATAACCATACTCTCAACCATAGAAGATAATTTTAAATTCAACCTCGTAGCATATTCAAGCGAAATAAATGAATGAGTAGCACCAATATCAATCATAGAAATCAATTCGACATCATTAATAAAGAAAGTACCTTTGATCAAGTTATCTGTCCCAGGTTCTTCTACATCGCTCAAAGCAAACACTCTGCCGTTCGCCTGAGCAGCAGTAGCAGTCTTCTTCGGCTGCTGGCACTGGGTACTGATGTGACCTTTCTTTCCATAGTTGAAGCAAGTTGGAGCTTCATCTTTGCAGTCAGTAACTCTATGAACTCTCCTACCACAACGATGACATATCAACACATTATTAGTATAAACCTCAGCACGGTGACCTTGCTCACCACACTTATAACACTTGCTTGGAGCAGAAGCCGCTCCCCCACTTGACGTTTTCCCATATGAAGCCTTCTGCTTCCGTTTATCACCAGAAGTCACATACAGTTTCCCTCTATATTGTCTTTTCTCTTTCTTCTCACTCAGCTGCTTGTAGTGAGCAGATCGAGCTCGACTATCCTCATCATAAATTATGCTTTTGTCCACCAGTTCTGCAAACCGACAAATCTGCTGGTACCCAATTCCCTGCTTAATCTCTGGTCTCAATCCATTCTCGAACTTGAGACACTTCGACATCTCTGCGTCAGAACGATTGTAATGCGGACAAAACTTCACTAAAGCCTCAAATTTTGCCGCATACTCAGCCACAATCATATTCCCTCACTTCAGCTTAAAGAATTCCACCTCTTTCTTTCCCTGAACATCTTCAGGAAAATACTTCCTAAAATATTCTTCCTTAAACACAGTCCAAGTTATTGCAATGTCAACACCTTCTAATCTCTGACGAGTGTTATCCCGCCAGTCCTCATCTTCCTCTGCTAGCATATACGTACCAAACTGCACCTGCTGAGCATTAGTGCATGCCATAACCCATAAAATCTTCTCAATCACTCTTAGCCACTTCTGCGCACCATCAGGATTATGAGTGTCCATAAAAGTCGGCGGATTGTTCCTCTGGAACTTCTCCAAAGCACAAAACTCATCTGGAGGTCCACCATTCTGGGCCATCACTTGGGCAAGCAATTCCAGCGCATCAGCAAGAGCACGATCATTTCTTCCAGCCATCTGTAGCCAACAACAGGGTCAGAAGAAAACAACTCATCCAATAGTGTTCTCACACTATTGACTGACAGGGGACTAACAACATAAAAACTTGGCCGGACGGGCCGACCTGCTCTGATACCACTAATGTAACACCCTTTTCTACCCCACAAATATAATGACAAATCAATCACATTTATCAGAGTAAAATATTAAACACAATAAAAATCACCTCAAAGGGCGTACATTTCTCAATAACTCAAATAAAAGTCAATGCTCCGTAAACAACGGGTTTACCCAAAATTACTCAAAAATTGCTCAAAGGGCGGCGGAACTCAAAAAGGAAAAACCCAAAGTTTTCCTTGCGCAACAACATAATCAAAATAACAATAATCAATAAAACATGGTTTAACTCAAAGACCCCAACCCGATGTTACACTATCAGAGCAAGACCCTCTAAGTCAACCAAAAGTCAAAAACTCCAAAAAGTCCTCGACGACATCCATGGCTAAACCTGGTCATCTGCACGTTACCCACGTGGAGGCAACATTCAAACAGGCAGGGTGAGTAAAACGATTCATGATAATCAATATAGGAATCAATATATAAAATAGCGTCATTTTCGTATTCAACATTATCATAATCATCAAGGAAACATCAAAAAGCCATAATATCATAAATTACACCAAGTTGTCACATAAATGCAAATGCAACAAGACTCATGCATGTGGTACCAATCCTTCGCACGGAGAACACTCGCCCCAGAATCGCGATTACAACAAAACACTGTTACGCACCAGTAGCAAAACTAGCCCAAAATTCCCTACGATTTCCTTCCCCAATGCCCTAAAAACATCCCTAAATCATTCCTAAGATATTACAGCGATAAAGGCAAAAAATCTACAACTTATTAGGCCTATCCCGTATCATATTTACGCCTCCAATTCCCATAAAATCCTTATAATTTTCCCACATTCATTAGAGTTCTCATAATCAATTACCTTATACGGTTAAAACCTCAACAACAAATTTTGGCCACGAAGGCCTAATTTCCCTTACTCCTAAATCAGCCTAAAACCTATCAGACCATCAGTTCAAATCCCTCAAACTCATTAAACTCACCAGAAAGGCAACAACAATTCAATACTCAAAATCCCTAAACCCTTAAATCGGCTTTAAATACATTGAATTACATATTGAAAACAATGAAGGTAATATCCCCATACTTAAACAACCTCAAAAACAGGTTTGGCCACAGAGGCCTAATTTCCTCAAACTCAAAAACCTCATAAATCCTTAAATCGACTTTAAATACATTGAATCACATATTGAAAACAATGAAGACAATACTCCCCATACCTTAATTGCTGACTCTAAGCCTTTCTCCTTGATTCTTTGAAACCTCGCGAAGCTTTGCCTTAATCCTCTTCCTCAGAGCTCTGGCCTCTATTTCTTCCCTTTTCACGGTCTAACAAGAATGAATCCTAATTCCCTCAAAATTTCTTTTTGTTAGGCCTAACTTTGGGCCTTAAAAATGGGCTTTCCAATTTCACCCTCACTAACTCCTCCTCAAAAGTCCACTTTTCCCTCAATTCACTTATATTTATTTAAATTTATAATAATACCAATATATTCATATTATATACTATTATTTAAAAAAATAACTCAAAATCTATAATTCTCAATATTCACACCAACCACCGAAAATCACTAAAAATACAAATATTCATATTTAAATAAATTAAATAAATATTCCAATAAATTTGAGGTGTTACAAGATTCATTGAAAATGATGAAGAGTAGAGAAACTAATGGCATCATTAAATAATTTGGAATATAGGCAAGGGTAAAAGAGTTGGTGCACCAATCCATTATATAAATTTAAAAGTGAAGTTTTCTCTGAACTTTCCCTTATAATTCTCTCTCTTGCAAAGAGAATGTGAAAAGGAGATTGGGAGAAAGAGAGGGTGGTTAAATCGTCCGATAACACTAAGGGAATCGTTTAGAAATAAGTAAGCATGTTGAGTTCAATGCTCCTTAATTTCATGGTTAGGTAATAACTAAGAAGTTGAAATCCTAATTGATCAATTGGTAAAAGTGAGGGAATCCTAGTTGGTTATCAATGAGTATGTGGAATATATTTGAGTCATTTAAGTTAAATACTCGTAAACCCTAATTAGGTGAAATGATGTATGTGTCTCCAATTGATTGAGAAATCGTGAATGCTCTAATTGGTAAGCAATTGTGTATGTGAACTCTAAAAGGATATTAACTGGTAAGTGAGTGTCTTCAATCGATTGTGAAATCGTGAATGCCCTAGTTGGTAAACGATTGTATATGTGAACTCTTACCTAAAGGATATTAACTGGTAAGTGAGCGTCTTCAATCGATTGTGAAATCGTGAATGCCCTAGTTGGTAAATGATTACGTATGTGAGCACTTACCTAAAAGATATTAACTAGTAAGTGGATAACCTTTCCCTTAAAGGATATTAATTATGGAAAGGTGTTGGTTAACCGTTATGTGTATTTGCACTTACCTAAAGAATATTAACTGGTAATTGGAAATACATAAGATCGTGTTAGACCGAGAGTGGTTAGAATACCTATATCAGTCAAGGGTGAAATATGTGTAGGTATGTAATTCCCCAGGGTGGGAATTTTCAAGACTCCGGGGGGAGGGGTAGGTAGCTCCATAAATCCTTTTCCTGAATGGATAAGGCTTAGTAATTTGCTCCATTCAAATAGATTAACATTTTCCTAACATATCCATGGACCGCGTAGTTAGGAGTTAACGTTCGCGTGCGTGAAAACAATAAGAGCTTTGTTTTCTTATGTGTAAGATATGTGTTTTTTGGATTGGCTGAATTATGGTTAAACAACATGTTGTTAGCAAAGATGTCGAACCAGATGTTCTGCCATGACAGTAAGGCATCATGTTATGCATGATGTGGTGACATGTTCTAGAACATGTTATACCAGAAAGTTAGGGCATGACTATTTTGGTATTTTTAGTGTGATTTTTAAGTGTGTTTTGATGCACACGTGGGCGAATTTTATGGGAGTATATTGTGGGAATTTCTCTTATCACAGATTCTGTTAGTTTTCATAAAAAGGTTCCTTGAGCCTTTTTAGGAAAGCTTGTATTTTACTCCTATTTTTGTGCAGGACAATTTGCAGCGAGCTAAAACTGATTGCTGCTATTTTTGCACCTCAAAAGCCCAAGTCCATTATGTCTGAAGGCTATTTAAAGTGAAGAAAAACCCTATTGATGTAGAGAGCATAATGTAACACCCTTTTCAACCCCACGAATATTATGTCAAAATAATATAATTTATCAGAGTAAAATTTTAAACACCATAAAAATCACCCCAAATTGAATCATATCCCTTCAAAGTCTTCGGTAAACCCGACACAAAATCCATGGAAATACTATCCTATTTCCGCTCTAGAATATTCAACGGTTGCATCAGACCCAACGGTCTTTGATATTCAATCTTCAAATTCTGACAAGTCTAACCAGCATACTCAAACTCAACCACTTCTTTCTTCATCCCTGGCCACCAAAACAATTTTCTCAAATCCTGGTACCTCTTCGTAGCACCGGGATGGATACTCAATCTACTTCGATGTCCTTCCTTAAGAATACTCTTTTTCAACTCAACAATATTTGGAACACAAACTCTATCACGACATCTCATGTACCATTTTCATTAATCCAAAAATCAGCTCTTCGACTTTGATTCATCAAATTCAACCGATCTACCAATTCAAATTAGATTTCTCACCTTCTTGAATCTCATCCAGAATTTCACTAGTAAGCTTCAACATACCAAGCTTAACTTCATAAGAAGTCTATTCACAAACCAAACTCCTATCACGCAATTGCTCAATCAGATCTAACTCTTTTACCATCATCATCGATATATGCGAAGATTTCCTACTCAATGCGTCAGCTACCACGCTTGCTTTATCCGAATGGTAGTTCAAACCAAAACCATAATCCTTCAGAAGTCCCAATCATCTCTTCTGCCTCGCACTCAATTCTTTCTGATCAAAGAAATACTTCAAACTCTTATGATCACTAAACACCTCAAATCTCAAACCAAACAAATAATGCCTCTAAAGCTTTGACACAAATGCAACAACAACCAACTCTAAATCATGCGTCAGATAATTCCTCTTATGCACTTTAAGTTGTCTTGAAGCATAGGCTAAAACTTGTTGATGTTGCATTAACACACCTCCCCATCCATTTATGAAGCATCACAATATACAATAAATGGTTCTGCCGGATTCGGTAAAATTAAAACATGAGCTGTTGTCAGCCTTCTCAAAAGCTCTTGAAACTTTCTTCACACTTTGCGTCCAAAACAAAAGCTTGAACGTTTCTAGTCCACTGCGTCATTAGCAAAGATAACTTGGAAGAATCCTTCAATCAATTTTCGATAATAATCTGCCAACCCAAGAAAAATTCTAATCTCAAAAACAGGTTTTGGAGCTTCCCATTGCGATACAACTTTAACCTTCGACATATCAACCGCAATAACTCTACTCGAGATCACATGATCAAGGAAACTCACTTCCTTCAACCAAAACTCACACCTTGACATTTTTGCATACAACTGCTTCTCTTTCAACGTTGATAACACAATTTTCAGATGCTCAACATGATCCTCTTTACTCTTCGAATATATCAAAATATCATCAATGAACACAACCACAAACTTGCCCAAATAAGGATGGAAAATCCTGTTCATATACTCCATAAATACACATGGTGCATTAGTCACACCAAATGGCATCACGAAATACTCATAATGTCCACACCTTGTTTTAAAAGCAGTCTTCTGAATATGTTCATCCTTCACATGAATATGATGATACCCAGATCTCAAACCTATCTTACTGATGGTTTATCCCCCATATAAAGCATCTTGGAGAAGCACAAGCTTCTCCCCCACTTGTTTCATTCCCACTTCTACAGAGAAATGTTAGAAAACAAATGTGTACCGACAGTGTTTTCACACACATGTCGCATGCTAGGGAACAAATAATATTAGATAACTTGGTCGGACGGACCGACCTGCTCTGATACTACTAATGTAACACCCTTTTCAACCCCACGAATATTATGGCAAAGTAATAGAATTTATCAGAGTAAAATTTTAAACACCATAAAAATCACCTCAAAGGGCGTACATTTCTCAATAAATTCAAATCAAGGTCAATGCTCCTTAAGCAACGGGTTTTCTCAAAATTACTCAAATGTGCTCAAATGGCAACGGAACTCAAAAAGGAAAAAATCCAAAGTTTTCCTTTTACCGCAAGGAAATCAACATAACAAAAACTAATAAAATAGTTTGACTCAAGGACCCCAACCCGATGTTATACTATTAGAGCAAGACCCTCTAAGTCAACCACAATGGCCAACGACCCAAAAACTTCAAAAGTCCTCGACGACATCCACAACTAAACTTGGTCATCTGCACGTTACCCACGTGGAGGCAACATTCAAACAGGCAGGGTGAGTAAAGTGATTCATAATAGTCAATATAGGAATCAATATATAAAACATCGTCATTTTCATATAATGCATCATCATATCCATCAATGGGCATCAAAGGCCACAACATCATAAATTTCTCAAGATTGCCTCATAGGGTCATCAAGGAACATCAAAGGGCAGAATATCATAATTACACCAAATTATCTCATAAAGGCAAATGCAACAAGACTCATGCATGTGGTACCAATTATCACAGCTCGATGGACACTGGACTATCAACCCTCCATAGATCCTCATAAATAGAATCGATTCTATACAAGAACTAGAGCACATCAAAATACCTCACATCTGCATAATGGGACTGAAGCCAAAGAAATCAAGGTCCTGAACCGAAGTCCAGATGCACATGAATGCATGATGCACACGTCAATAATCATCCTCATAATAACATTATAGGTGCATCATCATTCATCAAAATCATCATCATAAATCATGTCATCATAGAATCATCAAAAACTCATGGAAATATCATTATAGCTCATCATCATTACTCATAGGAATCATCATTAAACAATCATGTATTAATCTCATCGGAATCATAGTTATACTTATGGTAATTCATCATACAATCACGTATTTAATCTCATAAAAATACTAGACAATCAATTATCTTATTTATACTATGTTATATCCCTATTCTTTAGCTTTCCAACACTTCAAACAGGGACCAAAACAGACTTACGGATCAAAAGTTACGTCCAAAACAATTTCGACCGAAAACATGAACAGTCGTGACAGACAACATGCAATTTTCTGCGTTTTTCACCGATGAAGGCCTTCCGGACCTCCGATTTCGATTCCGTAAAAACTCAAACTCTCAGAAAATTACAACCCATTCAACACTGTAATTATCTCAATCAAATTACAATTTTAACACAATTAAACCATCTAATCATTGTTTTAAGATTATGCTTAAATCCTTTAAAATTAAGGGATATAGGTTCAATCCCGTATCATATTTACGCCTATAATTCCCCTAATTTCTTACAAATACCCCACAGTCATTAGAGCTATCACAAATCACTTATCCTACAGGGTTAAACAATCTCAACAACAGATTTTGGCCACAAAGGCCTAATTTTCTTTACTCTCAAATCAACCACAAACCTATCAGACCATCAGTTCAAATCCCTGTACGGTTAAAACCTCAATAATATATTTTGGCCATGAAGGCCTACTTTCCCTCAAACCCAAATCGACCTCAAACCTATCAGGCCATCAGTTCAAATCCCTATACAGTTAAAACCTCAATAATAGATTTTGGCCATGAAGGCCTAATTTCCTTTATCTCAAATCAGCCCCAAACCCTTAAATCAGCTTCAAACCCTTTAAACCCTTAAATCAGCTTTAAATACATTGAATCACATATTGAAAAAATGAAGGCAATACTCTCCATACCTTAATTGCTGACTCTAAGCCTTTCTCCTTGATTCTTGGAAACCTCGTGAAGCTTTTGCCTCAATCCTCTTCCTCAGAGCTCTGGCCTCTATTTCTTCTCTTTTCATGGTCTAAAAGAATGAATCATAATTCCCTCAAAATTCCTTTTTGTTAACCTAACTTTGGGTCTTAAAATTGGGCTTTCCAATTTCATCCTCACTAACTCCTCCTCAGATGTCCATTTTGCCCTTAATTCACTTATATTTATTTAAATTAATAATAATACCAATATATTCATATTATATACTATTACTTAAATAAATAACCCAAAACTCCATAATTCTCAATATTTCATACCAACCACCGAAAATCACCAAAAATACGAATATTCATATTTAAATAATTTAAATAAATATCCCAATAAATTTGGGGTGTTACACATAACGTGTAGAATTTTGGGAATAAGGATTAGTCGTTGTTTTGGTTGGTCTTTAAGGTTTTCTGCTTGTTAATTGTGTTAGACGATGGCAATGATCTAGAAGGGGGTTGAGTAAATCACTAATTTTTAACAAGAGTTGGCGCCTAAAAAAGTTATTTCAAAAACGTGAGGAAGCGGTCAAGGATTTTAATTGTCTAAACAAACCGTTATTGGTAAGATCAGATATGCATAGCCAAATGGACATAAATTAATGAGAAAACAAATCAATATGTTGCCAATTAATCAATACAAACAATTATCACTTTGTATCAACCAGTTTCCAATGAACTATGAAAAGTAATAATCAACTTGACAAATTCACAAACAATTTGTGTGCGATCAATATGTCAAACATTTGGTGTGCAAAACACCCCAAGTTGAATTTCTAATAAAATGATAGTGCATAATTTTTCACTATTACAATCCAAGTGATTGTAATGAATTTTCAAAATAGAATTTCAGCACTATACACTTGTGGAAATTTATTGAACACTTGATATAAAACAAATATAATGGATGCAAAATAAAGAGATAGAGTAATAGAGAATGACACCAGATTTGTTTAGGCAGCTCCCCTTTTCTGTCATCACTTCAGGTATGTCTGCCCCCAATTCTAAATCTAGAATTGAGATATTTATTATCAAGTTGCAAAATTTATACAAGAGAAGCAATAGTCACCACACACTCAAGCCTAATTGTTGAAGTTGATACTATTCCCTTATCTCCCTTTGATTCGAGTCAAATCAAGTACATCAAACACTTCGAACAAATCTCTGGTTACCACTACTTGTTTAAATGAATCCATTGTTCTTAAACCTTTCGCTCGAGTGATTTCAATCGCAAGACGTTCGACCCCAAATCTTTCGTCACAATTTTCCGGTTACCGCTACTTGTTTGAATGAACGTATCATTTTTCAAACCTTTCACTCGGCTAAACCTGTGAGGCAAATATCTATGCAAAAATCCCCAAATCCTCAAGATCTTGGAGGACAAAACCCCAAAGGTTTTACTCAATAAAAACCCACTAAATTCTCATCCCAAACTAGATACACAAATCCTACGTTTGGACGTTATCACCTCGACAATGCACAAGATCAAAAAAAATTGTTATGTGTAATTTTTGAAGAATGCAAGTGTGAGAATGAAGATGATGAGTAAAAATCAGTGTATATCTTTCACTTTTCTTGTTTTGTCTTGTACAATAATGAGGCAAATGAATATATATGATGCCAAGACCCAATAACTAACATAAAAACATTTTGAAACACACCAGATCAGAAAAATCAATTTACATCAGCGGTAGGTCGACATAAGCATTTGGCAGGTCGACCTGAGCACACCCAAATGCAAAACTACACAAAAAAAAACAAGAGATGCATCGACCATAATAGGGTCATGCGTCAACGCAAGGTTACTTCAAAACAACAGATTTTTACTCTTTCAGTATGAGTCGACCTATGGGTTGACGTGTGCAGACCCGAGAGCAATTGATTGTTTGATCAACATGCATGTGTTGACCTCCACAGGACTGTGAGTCGATGCAAGGTCTTTATAATGTAAAAAACAAGTTCTTTGAGAGTATTTTGGTTGACCTAAACTATTTTTGTGTTGACCTAAGGTATCTACTATGATCAATTTCACAAATATCATATATGAGATGCTCATATATGCATAGACACATGAACATGGAATATTGTGTGCATATTAAAGAATGAATGCAATCTAAGATGCGATGATACCGTCTAAAGTACAAGTACGAGCTAATACAAGTTTTGACATCATTAAAATAAGGACTAAGGAACCTTGCCCTCACATACTCCCCCTTTTTTATGATGGCAAAATCATCGCAAAATTATCAACTTATCGAGTACTTTGTGAAGAACCGTCCCCTTGATTTTATGCATTTCTTTGTAACAAAAAAACTGATCTATCTTTGTGAAGTGCTACTTTTGCATTCTCCCCCTTTGGCAACATCAAAAAGAGTGAATTACGAGGTCAACCGAAATCAAAACATATTCATATGAATACAATCATACACTTTGTAACAGATAAACATCAACAATCATTCACATAAAATGATATTAACGAAAGGGATATAAACATAATAGGACAAGAAACATAGAGAAATAAAATTAGTGCATTACACAACCAGATTTGTTCAATACATGTTCCAAGTCAACAAAACCAAAACAAATAACAAAATAACATGCGAAATGAAACATGAAATACACAACACAGCTTAACACCCTATGGTCTCCTCCTTCTATGTGGGTGACCCCTCCTTCTAAAAGAGTAATCTGGATGTGGCGCTCTTTTCTCCTCTTGGCATTTGGTTAAGTCAAGAATGGTCTTGTTTATAGTGTTGAAAGAAACATCAAGAGATCGATGCTGACATGTAGCATTCTCAGTCATAATATCAAAATTTTGTAGGACTGTAGAAGAGAAAAAGTCAAAGTTATCACTTTGAGCTTAGATTTGACCTTGCAAAGATGTGTACCTTTCCTCTTGAAGCGTAGTAATGTTTTGTTGTTGAATCTGCATATTTCTCAACATTTCCAGGACTTCAGAGTTATCCAGCTGGTATTGAGATGGAGATGTAGGCAAATAGGACAAGCCTTTGTTAGTCCAGCCATACGTTTCCATTCTCCCCAACCTTGGTTAACATATGGATCATGTCACAGGGAATCACCTAACCAATCACCATGACTGTCAGCAAGATGATCATCCTCCTCCATATGATGAGTTTCCTCATCCTCTTCTTCGTCATCCTCATCCAAATTCTAAACCCTTGAACCTGAGGCTCTTCATCCTCATCCAAATTTTGAACCCTTGAACCTGAGGCTTTTATCATGAACACATACATTTTCTCTTGACGATCCCAAAGGTAACCCATCAAAATCAGGGTCATTTAGCTAAATTCTTGATCATTCGTCAAAGAGATGTATGGAATAACTTGAACAACAACCGTAGTTTGATTAATAACACTTTAAATGAAAGAAGCATATCATAAAGTTGTACCTTGTCTTGATTCCTTCAGAGAAAATATCCTACTAGCAACGTAATAAGGCCAATGAACTCTTTTCTTGTTTTTCAGCAAATAGACCAAATGCACCTCAGCTTGGTCAACTCTCGAATAAACTTCATTTTTAGGATGGAGAATATGAGCTACAATCCATTGTAGAATCCTGTCAATCAACTTCAAACGACTGGTAGTAATAGATTTAGGAAAAAATCACTAGCAACAATATCTTTAGGATATTGATCCTTCAACATTGAATTCAGAGTCGTTTTGAACTCATAGTCCGAAGCCAATTTGGTATTGGTTATATTAAGGTTAGGAGACAACCGTGGAGATATATCAAATAGATATTTCCAAACATCAGCATTAACCTTTAGACTCATATCACCTATCTTATAGCCAAAGTCATAATCAATGAACTTTCCATGTATACCAGTGTAGAATAACATGACCAAATCTTCATTATATTTTGTATCACACTCTAAGAGCTCATAAAACCTTTGGAAATCAAGCAGTTCAACCATTTCTAGAATGTGCATGTGTTCAACCACTTTTGGATAATACACAAATTGCTTGATAACTGATCTTTTACTAAAATTCTTCTCATAAGTTTCACACAGTTCATCAGATAGTAAAGGAAGAGCATTTACCGGAATTTTAGGTCGAGGTTGTGAAGTACCTTCCCAAGAAGTGGACGCTCGAGTGGAACTCTTTCCCATTTCTCTTGTAGAAGCCATGGAAATTCAGATTTCATAAGTAGTGAATAGTACCCGAGTGGTGCTTGAAATTTCTGACTTGATGAAGTTTTGGAAAAGGGTTTTAGGGTTTGTAGAGACTTTTAGAGAGTAGGAGAGGATAAATAAGATAAAGAGATACAAATAATGATGATAATAAACATTTGAAATGAGACAACACATTGAATGATCTTAATTTTCCCAAGAAAAATAGGTGCGCTCCATTTTCCAAGGCGAAATTCTAAGTTTCGCAGCTATACGTCGGCCTAAGCCTAGGATGCGTCGACACATGCAGGTTAAAAATTCAAAAATCTAAACCATTACAGTATGATTCAGCGCATGAGTCAACCTATGCAGACCAGAATCAAAATATGTTGAAATGTGAGAGGCATGAGTCGACCTATGCCCTATTGCGGACGACGCATCCAGTGCAATTATTAAAAAAAATAAAGAAAACATGTCATAAATGCAACACATATAATAAATAACAAGCCCACACATACTTCAAACCTAAAATTAGATTAAAAATGGGTCCAAACAATGGAATAAACATCAAGATACAACACATCATAGTATAATTTCATATATATATATATATATATATATATATATATATATATATATATATATATATATATATATATATATATATATATATATATATATATATATATATATATATATATATATATATATATATATATATATATATATATATATATATATATATATATATATATATATATATATATATATATATGTATATATATATATATATATATATATATATATATATATATATATATATATATATATATATATATATATATGATCAAGATAATTCAAATAGATAGGAACAATATTACCTCCAATGAAGATGAACGATGAATGCCCTCGCATAACTTGCACTTTTCAATGTAGTTAATCAAAGTATAGACAAGCATAAATATAGAGCATACAAATATTCAAATTAAATGCGATCCGAGATATCGAGAACGCCAAGTTCCCTACAGATTTTAAAGAAGGGGTTCTGTCACAAATGGTTTTGTGAAAATGTCGGCAAGTTGATTCTTGTTATCAACATGCTCGAATACAACATCACCTTTATCTACACGATCCTTAAGGAAATGATGGTGGATTTTAATATGTTTTCTGTGTGAATGTAATACATGATTTTTAGTTAAGTTAATGGCGCTTGTATTGTCACACAAAATATGAATACATTCAAGTTTAGCATTAAAGTCAAGTAATTGTTGCTTGAGCCACAAGATTTGGGCACAACAACTACCAGAAGCAATGTACTTCGTCTCAGCTGTTGGTAAAGCAACGAAAACTTGATTTTTGCTATGCCAACTCACTAAGGAATTTGAGAAGAAATGACAAGTGCCACTAGTGCTCTTCCTATCCAATATGTAACTGGCAAAGACGGAATCAGAATAGCCAACCAAAGTACAATTAATTCCCTTGGAAAACCAAAGCCCATACTTTAAAGTACCACATAGATATCTAAGTATGTGCTTGAAGGCCTTTAAATGCGATTCTTTAGGACATGATTGATACCTAGCTCACATGAATACACTGAACATGATATATGGACGAGATGCGGTGAGACAGAGGAGAGAACATATCATACCTTTATACCTTTTTACATCTATGACCTTACCATTCTCATCTCGGTCCAAGTTTACACCTGTAGGCATTGGAGTGTCAATTTCTTTAGAGTTAGCCATATCGAAGCGCTTGAGTAGCTTATTGCAGTACTTTGTTTGGCCCACGAATGTTCTTTCGTCGAGTTGTTTGATTTGAAGTCCGAGGAAGTAGTTTATCGCCCCCATCATACTCATCTCAAACTCACCCTACATCAACTTAGAAAATTCCTTGACCAAATGCATGTTAGTAAACCCAAATATAATGTTATCTACATAAACTTGTACTAATATGGAGTGTTTTCCTTGATGTTTAATAAAGAGGGTAGTATCAGCCTTCCCTCTTGAGAATCTTTGATCTAGTAAAATTTTGCTAAAACGCTCGTACCAAGACCTAGGGGCTTGTTTAAGACCGTACAAAGCATGCTTAAGCCTATAAAAATAGTTAGGATACTCATGACATTCAAAATTAGGAGGTTGAGATACATAGACCTCTTCATTAATGTATCTGTTTAGAAAAGCACTCTTAACATCCATTTGGAATAATTTGAAGTTCTTGGAACAAGCATAGGAAAACAATAGGAGAATAGACTCAAGGTGGGAAACGGGATCATAAGTTTCCTCATAGTCGATGCCTTCCTCTTGGTTATAGCCTTGCGCCACTAGGCGCGCCTTGTTCCTATTTATAACTCTGTTTTTGTCAAGCTTATTCCTAAATACCCATTTAGTATCAATCTCGCAGAGGGGGGGGGGGGGGGGGGGGGGGGGGGGAAGGTCCCAAACCTCATTTCTTTTAAATTGATTTAACTCACCTTGCATTGCTAAAACCAATTTTCATCGAGTAAGGCCTTTTTGGAGTTTTAGGCTCAATTTGAGAGACGAAAGCAAAGTGATAATAAAAGTTACTTAACTTGGATCCCGTAGTTACTTCCTTTGATATATCTCTGAGTATGTTGTCTATTGGATGATCCTTAGAGGATTTCCAAGCTAGAACAAGGTCATCGTTGCTAATTGGATGATCCTCCTCAATCTTTTCAGAGTTTTGATCCTCCTCCTCCTAAACTTTCACCGATTAAGGTTTATCATTCCCTTTTTCAGTGTCCCTGAGTATGTCTTCTGAAGATACACCTGCACAATGAAAAGAAATACCTTTTCCGACATTTTTCGGATAAGATTCATCAAAAGTAACATGTACGGATTCTTCTACAGTAAGTAACCTTTTATTGAATATTCGATATGCCTTGCTAGTTTGAGAGTATGCAAGAAAGATACCTTCATCGACTTTTGAGTCGAACTTACCAAGGTTCTCTTTACCATTATTCAACACAAAGCATTTACAACAACAAAAATATGAAGATGTGATACAATAGGCTTCCTTCCATTTAATAGCTCATATGGAGTTTTGTTAAGAATAGGACGTGAAATTTTGGTATGCAAATCTCAGATGTCCTAAGAGATGCAAAGAACATTGATCTCTGCTAAAACAGAACAAGGACAAAACATGACCATTTTAAATTCCTTTAAAATTTTTCAATGTCATGACATATGTTGTAACATCTGCAGACTGACAGAACTATTTATCTAACCATTTAAATTGTACAAAATTGTAAATGCTGAAAGATAAATAACACAATGAATTGTTAACCCAGTTCGGTGCAACATCACCTACATCTGAGGGCTACCAAGCCAGGAAGGAAATCCATTATTAGTAGAATTAATTTAGAGCTAAACTCCTAGTTTACAACTCCTCACTTAATCTCTACCCAATGCAATTTCTGCCTAGAACACACTAGACAAGAGACACCTCTCACTCCCCATAATCACAGCAGTGATAAACAGTTCAATACAAAAGGAAGACTTTAGAAGACACTCTTCAAAGTCACAATACTTGATTTTGCTTAACAGCTTCAATAAAGAACAATACACTCTTGCTTAAAAGCTTTGAGTGAACAATTAACACTGTACAAATAACAGCCTAAATATGTCTACCACGATGCATCCAAAGATACAAAGGGTGACTTAAAAAGTCACACACACAAGAGACTCTCAAAACCCTAAAACACAAAACCACACGTGAAGATTAAGTTACACCAACCGAATTCTTCACCACACAATCTCTAAGTCCCTGTTTCCAATCAGGATTTCAACTTCTGTATTTATAGGCAGCGAAGTTCCTTGGGCCTCAGTGCTGCAATTAGGTTTACCCAAGTTAAACCTCTTTTCATAAATCAGGGTTCTGTCAATTAGGTCACAAGCACTTTATGTTATCCTCAGCAATGCCTTGGATTTTTCCTGAGATGCCTAAGCGCCCTAAAATGTTTCCTGAAATCTAGCCTGAGATAAATCAGGAACCATAACAGAAAAACCAACAGCGCCCTTGCTGGCAGCTACCTGATGTCATGACATTCAGCATGACATCCAATACACTATGTTATTGATCTCAATCTCTAGAACAACAATTTATCTCCTGATCTTCTGCATAATCTTCTTCATAATAGTAGAAATAATTATTGTATAGTTTCCTAAAAAGTCTCAATGATCCTTTTTATGAACACCAATTAAATCTGCACTTTGTTCCTAATAAGTCTCTTTGATCTGCACATACTGATGAGGTATATCCAACAGAATCTCATCAAACCAAAACACCTTTGTCAAGAGATATAAAATAGCAGCTTTGTCATGACAGTAGTTCTGTTACCACAGCAGATGGATGTCACAACATCTGTCTTGACATCTTGATTGAAACACATGACAGCAGTTCTGTCACCACAGCAGATGGAGATGTTATAACATCTTGCTCATCATCAGTGTAGAATCATGTTTTACCAAAATTTAGCCAATCATAGAACCATGGACAATCATAGAATCATGGAACTAACAATCTCCCCATTTGGCAAATTTTGGCTAAAATAACCAACCAAACTTATTAGGGCAGAAACAACAGTAGTTTTCTCAATTACATCTAGCCTCGCAAACTATCAAGCTCCCCCTTAATATTTGCATTCAGCAAGTAACGACACTGCTCTTTCCATAGCAGTAGCAATAGATAGCAACACTTTACTCCCCCTTTGTTTAGCTAAACATTGACAACAATTGGAGTAAATGTACACACATATAAACTCATATGCACACATCAACCAGAGCCAAACCCAAAAACTGAACCATAATCACCATGCTTCAAAGCAGGACTCAGCTGACAAACTGCACATGATCTCCAAAAATCTAGTCATCTCACAATCTCCCAAGAGATACATGAGCTGTTTGATCTCTAATCAACATACAGACTGCACCACTGTAACAACAATAAATGCCTTCAACATAGTAAAATCAATCACACACAATCATACAGTCTGTTCTGGAATATGGATGTCAAGACATCTAGGATGACATCCTAAAAAACACATGTTCCACAACACAAAATACCACCTGGTAGTCTAGACTACAGATGTCACAACCTCTAGTGGAACATCCTGTGATACTCCCCCTCAACTGATGCACAACACATCATGACACATAAGCCAAACACAACCTACCAGCAACCTGCAGTCACACACATATCAGACCTGCAACACAACTCAGAGCAGCAACACAAATCATCAGCACACCTGCTGATGCACAAACAACTAAACCTGCTACTTCTACTACTACTTTTTCCCCTTTTTAGCCACAAATTTAGATCATAACTAATGTCTTAGCATTGATCAAATAAGGTTAGAAACACAAATGGTAAAGGATATGGAGACCCCAAAATTACAAGATAGAGCTCATGAAGAGCAACGCAAATATCCCATTCTGTCAAGGCAGACACCAAAAGCAAAAAATATAACCAAAAGGGAAAACTAGCCAATCCAACAAACCATCAGCACTAGCACGATGTCAAGACAAGTAATGCAGCTACATATCAGACAGGTACATAGCTCCTCCTGTCATGCATAATCAGTACTCCCTCTAAAAGGGAGGATCCAAACACATGAAGAGTCACTTCATCATCTTGATATCACACACTGGTTACTCATGCAACTTTACACCCCTTGATTTATAAATCACACTAGAACAAATAGCAGAAGTAGTTGCAGGATAGACAACTATCTGTAAGTTCACTCAGATTCAACTTATAAAAAAAACTCCAAAATGTCAAGGTGAGTTTTCCTTGACTTCCATATACACAAAACCAGAGCTGATGATGTCTTGATCTTCATCTTCACCAGTCAAACAGGACAACTCACTTGGATAGAGGCCCACAAACCTGATTTGATCCATTGATACCCAATGACAGAACCAAAAAAAATACACTGTCAGGTTCACCATGAGCTAGAGTAGTAACATAATGTCACAAAATCTTGTCTGATATTCCATCCTCCTAGAGACATAAAATCACAAACTGTTTGAAACCACAAACAATCTTGAGAAATAACTGTACTATTGCAGTAACAGATCCTAGATAGAAGTATAACTCTCCATATCAAGGATAACCAGTGCTTTTTTTCAGAAGCACGTGAATGGAAAACATAAGACTCATCTTCATGTCTTCAAGAGCTCACTCTTTGTTCAACACACCTTCCGAATGCATTCACTCACTGCTTGAACCACAAGCAACTAGTACACCCATCATATAGAAGCTCTCCCCCTATCTCCTATAAAATCTGCTCCTTACAGCAAGAAACACCCAAGATCACCACATTATCTCTCATGAACAATCTCTATTCTCATATAATGAGAAGACACCAAACTGCTCCACTTCTTTCCTGCAGTAGAAGAAACCACTTCTCCACAGGTAATCTGATCTCAGCCTGAGTCAGAGAACAAGATAGACACCCCATAATCCAAGACATTCTTTCCTCATCATTCTCCCATATGATAAGATAGAATCTTCTATTTTAACTGGTGAATATTCACTTCCATATAACACATCATCCTTCATAATTTCATGCAATCAACCAATGATCCACTCCAGTCTTGTATAATACCTTCACATCATACTCCAAGATAGTCCTTTTACCTCATCATTCTCCCGTATGACAAGATAGAGTACTTCTTAGTCAAGATGTGAGTCACACGTTCCATAACAGATCTTCAAGTCCTTCTCCAAGTAAAAACAAGCCAGATGATACACAACATCCAAAGGTTCTTTATATGCCCACAACTGGACTTCCTACTGCCTAGTACTCCAACTGAAGATCTTCAGAAAACACAGCTCCACCAGCTTGATCAATAAGAACTTCAGACAACCAAAGAGATAAACTATCATACATCTCCAAACGAAGGTAATCTTCCATAAGCAACTTAAGACTTCTACCACAAGCTCCAATATATGAACAGAACCAGAACCTTCTTTGATCTTCAACCAACTACCCTTCTGCACAAGAGTAATTAGTTCTAAGCTCACTGCTTGGAATCACATTAGAGACTAATCAAATGTCACTGTTTGGTTAACTCAGCTTCTTTCAGAGCTTTAGAAATCTAAGCAAACTTGATCTTCATCTCCAAGACTTGGACCTGTAGCATCTACTCCTTCACACAACTCCCGAAACCTGCATGAGATAGTATTAATTCCATTCATACCCGAAAAGATCAACCTATCTTACAATGATGTGCCACAACATCAATTAAGGCCCTGAAGTTTGCTTGATGTCACAACATCTGATAAGACATCCTGCTGGTGAATTCAGTCCTTCATTATGCCATTTAGAAGAACCTCATCAAGAGTTCCATGTTCACATAGACTTGATTACTGATAGCAAGTTTGAGTAGACAACCTGTATTCTGCATTTGCTTCAAAAACTCCTCTTTAGAGAAACCAAACGTGCCAAGGCTTGATTCTTCATAGAAGAAGGATCACAAAAATTTATACAAAAGGACTTCCGCTTTCCTTAAGTAGTGACTTCTTTAGGAAGTGAAAGATAACCTCCACTTACCCTTGACACCTACTGCACTCTATTACTGATCCAAGATGATGAAATCTACAACTTTACTTCTTTAGACAAGTTTCTTTCCAGGAAACTTTCTGGACAAATTGCGTGCTTCTATAGGTCCAAGCTGATGAAGAATGCAAACACACAAGTAAATGGTATCAAGATCATCAGCTACATCTCCTTTGCTCCATAGAAACAATATTTTTCATAATCTGATCATCAGAACTTTGAAGAAGATCAAACAAATCAAGGGCCAGATACTTGAGCAATAGCAGATGAGACACCTTGATCATTGACTAAGGATAATTGTCGCTTGCGCGAAAATAAGGTGCCGGCATGACAGAAGAGTCGCCACCTTTCGTTATTTATCCCTCGGAGCGGGAAAGGAAACGATCGGAAAAACCTGACGAAAAAGGGTAAGACAAGGTCATCGCAACCATTGTCTGGGTTCGGGAGTCGGTTACGCAAGGGGAAGGTATTAGCACCCCTCACGTCCGTCGTACTCGAAGGGATCCACGCTTGTTTGTTTACTTGGACGGGTTGGTTATAATCTATCTACCTATCAAGGCTGGCTAAAAAAGAAAACAAAATGACTCGGCAAAGCGTCGCACTTTATGCCTACGTATTCTCATCAGAGAATGAGAGATCAGAGTCCACGTAGTTCGGCCTACGACGGGTTATGGGGGAAGGTAGCTCGCTAGGATATCGCATCCTATGCCTACGTACTTCCACACTGTATGGAAGATCAGAGCAAACGTAGTTCGGGAAACTACGGTTTATTTCCTGAAAGAAGTGCTTTTTTATTGTGTTTGCGATTTCAACCGCACTAGAGACTATGACCTGAGAGTGAATGCGTCGCATGTCACCCAAAGGGTACCATGCTAAACATCCAGACTGTGGAAAAGAAACCCTCCCACAATCTTTTCTCAGATAGCTTAAGGCTCGTAACGTACGAAAGAAATCATTCATGATTACTGTATCTTAAACTATTTTGAGATGAGAAGAGAACAGGCCCAACTAGGAGGGAGACTATCAAGTCCTACTGTTATCATGCCATGGATTCATCCTATGGTTGAGGTTTGAACAGGGAACTCCTAGAAGTTGTCATGCATAGGTTTCAACCTAAAAGTCTATCATCAAATCCTTATTAAAGGAAATGAGAGTCCTAAGGGATCATGTCAATGATACACCAAAACAGACAAAGCATCAGCTTTAACAGTAAAATGCATGCAATGCAAGTGAGGGAGGAAATGTGTGTGGGGATTCAGCCTCCACAAGCTCATCTCGACCTCAAGCCAGTCATGAAATAACAGTAATCATACTGAAAAATAAACAACATGCTATCAAGCAATAAACAATAAACTGCAGTCATACAAATAAAAGAAATGAAGTGCCATCAGGCAAACAAACCACATGCTTGAGAAAGAAATCATCTACACATCTAAGCTCTAATCCTAAACTTAAAACAGAAACCTAATCCAATCTAAGCAAAGCCCTAAAGAAAAACCTTAATCAAAAGAAATCAATCCCAGTCTTCAAGCTTCAAAGCAAGCTTACCAAAGAAAGGGAGCTAAGTAAGCAGACTCATAGTGTCTTCCTCAGGAAAGCACTAGGAGGCTTATACTCAGGAATCGTATCCTATGCGGCTCAACAACTGTGATCAGTTTACATTCCTCCTCAGGAGAAACTAAACTCACATGAAGGATCCACCATCACTGGATATTTAAGAAATCCTACCTGAACTAGTGGAACTAAGTGAATAGACCCATAGGACCTTCCTCAGGAAAGTACTAGGAGGCTTCCACTTAGGAGTTGTATCCCATGTGGCTCAACAACTGTGATCAGTTTACATTCCTCCTCAGGAGAAATTAAACTCACATGTTGGCTCCAACATCATTGGATACTTAGGAAATCCTAGATGAACTAAGGGAACTAAGTGAATAGACCCATAGGACCTTCCTCAGGAAAGTACTAGGAGGCTTCCACTTAGGAGTTGTATCCCATGTGGCTCAACAACTGTGATCAGTTTACATTCCTCCTCAGGAGAAATTAAACTCACATGTTGGCTCCAACATCATTGGATACTTAAGAAAGAGGTGAGAAGAAAGAATGAAAGTCATTCATAGTGCCTTCCTCAGGAAAGTACTATGAATTTCCCTCAAACTTCAGGATCTCAAACCTCACAAACAGAGAGCAAGCTCCAACCTCTGGGTCTCTGGGTCTTGATCTACAATATCCTCCTTCATCATGCTCCTCCAACAAGGTCTTCAAAACAAACTAAGCCCCACAACAAATCCCCAAAGATAAACCCCAAAAGACAGGCAAACAATCACAGAACAGTCAATACAATCAGTCAACTTCAGAAAATACCTAAAAATACCAAAGCAAGAGGGAAAAATCTAACAATCATTCACAAGGGTCTATAACATCTACCCATAACATCCCTATATACCTATACCCAAAAATCAAATCAAAACTCTCCACAGAAAATGAATTATTTCACCTATGCATTCTTAAACCCTAATTTGGTACCCTAATGCTAATCTAATTAAACCAATCAAATTTTAATCTAAAAATCATGAATTAAATCCTATAGGAAACTATGATTCAATATCTAACTATGCCAAAAGGAATGGCTCAAAAATCCTAAGGGAAGGTCCTAAAAGAAATTCTACACAATTGAGTATCAAACTAAACCTATTTAAAAGCTACTTAAATGAAAAATATACTAAAAATATTAAAATAAAATAAAATGCCAATTTTATTTATTGATATTTTCTAGACAAGCCTATGAACATATAGAAAAAACAAGCATTAAAAAATATTAATTTTCCTATTTTATATGAATTTTATAATATGCAAGCAAATATGAAAGAAATTAAAAATCAAGGAATTAAAATAAATGGGATGGGGGGTGAGAAAAGAAGGGGCGCCCAGTTGTTTTAATGGAATGGGCCAGGAAAGGGTGGTGCGCGTAGCAATTTGGTAAGCCCATGATGAATCAGAAAATCAAAATGAAAATTAAAGAAAAATAAACATGAGCGCGGTGTGAAAAGCAAGAGTTTTCAGTTTAAAAAAAGATTTGGGCCGGCGAGGGTTGTGAATATCAAAGTTTTTCTGAGCCCAGGATTTTCCACTTATTGAAACGCAGCGTTCTGCTCAGTCTCGCTTCCCTCCATTTCTGAGTTGAAAAGACGACCGTTGGATGTGCTTAACTAGTCAATCAAAATAGAACGATCCAACGATCGTGAGTCATCGTCCCAAATGAGTATTTAGGGTTTCAGGTTTCAATGTTCATGCACGTGATTTCTTCCCACTCGTACTCCCTCGTATGGCCATGAAAATAGAAACTTCCAAGATCAATATTGCGCCATTTTTTTCTTGAACATGGTGTTACCGATAGTTTCTCCTGAAGCTTCCTAGAATTCGCAAACAGAATGCATGAAAAGCTTGGTTCCAACATTTTCTTCTGAGATCAACCTTGCTAAAACCTAATTCTAATAGTACTATCGTGTTCATGGCATTATCCTAGTCATTCTATGCTATAATACGTGTACTAACACTCACTAAACAGCCCATTCTTGAACTTGCAAGAAACCAAGACCTGCCATGAAACCTTATGAAAAGCTCTCTAATCTTCAGAAAATGGTCTTCTATCCTAACTTGTTAATTCTACACCTAGGAAACTAACAGAATGTACATAATTATGGAGATATGGGGAGAGAACAAAACCTGTCAAGAGGTTATGGCAGGTGCAGTTAGGGATTGATTCAAGACTTGTAATCTCTTCCAGATGCTCCTCCAATGGGGTATAGCTTTCTGTTTGCAAGAATTTTGATGGAAGAAACTTGTAGATGAAGAAATGGAAGCTTGCTTGATTTTGAAGAAACCTTGAAATGGAACTTTCTCTCTCTCCTTCTCCAATGGATTCACCAACCTTGACCAACCTCTAATCTCACCTTGATCCACTTGTTATATAACAACCAATAGAACCACCTAGAAACTTATGGAGTCATCTAGAAAGTAATGGAACTTCTCTTGTAATGGCATATTGGTATCATCTCATATCATGCATTAAGCCTCTTAAATTTGTGTCAAAAACTCCTTACATGAGATATTGGGATTGAATGAGTGAAAAACAAGCTTAACCTTGCCTTATGCCAAGTTTTGTCAAGTTGCCTTAAGATGCAAGAAACAAAATTACAAAGCAACCTCCATTTTAAGACCTCAAATCAAAAATCTATTTGAACCATTGTTTTTAAAATGATGTTTGGATTCAAAATGACATATTGGATGACCTATTTTGGATTTGTACATCTCCCAAACCAATTTCCAACTTGGATCCATTTACTTTATAAGTCATTTTTAGGTCATTTTTACCCAATCTTGTAAATCCTTGCTACAAGCTTTTTAAACAACTCATGACCACTTTTCTAGGCTTAAAATCCCATTTTGAACAACTTTTATGTTTTGAGTTTTTTCATTTGAGGCTTGGAAAGAGGAGATATGGCCTTTGCTTAAAATGACCTATAACTTCCAAATGACCAAAATACCCCTGTCTTGTTCAAACCATAAGTTGAGTTCTACAAATCCTATCAAGGACTTCTAGTACTATATAGAAAGCTAAGAAGATGCTATTCAACATTCATGTTGACCAAGAAATCATAGGAATCATCCTACTAGGGCAAAAGTTGTCTGCAAGTTGGGTGACTTTCAAGGACCCAGATTCACACACCTCAGCTGACCTGTAATTTGTCAAAACCATAATTTGAGCTCTGCATATCCTATCAAATACTTCTACCACTCAAATCAAAGCTAAGAACAAGCTCTACAACATTCATGTTGTGGGGAGGATGAGATATCAATCACATCTTGAGCTAAAACTGCCTGGAAGATAGGGATCAAACTAGGGTTTTTTCACTGACAATCCTTGGAAACCCTGACTTAAAACTTCTCAAACTCCTCAGTCATGATGAGTTGGTCTAGGAATCATCTTTATAACATCTCCGTACATCATTCCATGATCTCATGGCCCTTGGATTAGGTCTCAACCTTCTCCAAATCTTCAGCTGATCTAGGGTTGACCCAGTCAAAACCCTAATTCCACCATTCATGGTTGAATCTTCTGAACTCTTGCACAATGACTTCTCTGGGCTTCATGATGACTTTCAAGACATATCATAGGCTTTCTCAAAGCTTCAAGTTCATTCTCAAAGTCTCAGAATCATCTGAGGAGTTCCCACAACTTTCAAGTTAGGAGACACACAACCTTGGTTTCAACCAATCCCTCTGAGGATCTCTTGAACTTTCTGATGAAGGTATCAACTTTCAAACACTTGATGGGTGAATAAATGTTGGTCAAATTTTGGGGTGCAACAGCTGCCCCTATTCAAACGGCTTGAACCTGACTGGGTGAGGAGCGAACGACTCTCAGCCAATCAAGGTACGAGACGGTTGAATATCGGTAAACCCGAAAATTTGCCAACTGCACGAGCACACGATACTCTGCGGGGAACAAATCTTCGAATACTGCAATACTAGCTGCACGTCAACTAGCTGGAGAGATACTGATCTGACATCGCCGTCAGTCATCCACATTAAATTCTTCTGACATTGTCATCAAACAACCAAAACACCCAACATCGCCGCTGGAAGACTAAACCACCTGACATCACCGTCAGAAGCAGACAAAATTCTGAGGAACACCCAACATCACCGCTGGGAGACTAAACCATCTGACATCGCCGTCGGACACTCAAAATACCCTGCATCGCCGCTGGAGCACTACATCTGGCGCACCCAACATCGCCGCTGGAAAACTGAATCTGACATCGCCGCCGGAAACAAACATCATTCTGAGAGACACTCGACATCGCCGCCGTTCAAACATCATCTCTGCTGGGGATTTAAAGAGTCTAACCTCGCCGTCAAACAAACATCCAACCTTGCCGTCGAACACACACATAATCTGACCTCGCCGTCAAATCTAACCATCCAACCTCGCCGTCGAACAAACATCCAACCTCGCCGCCGGAAACAAACATGATCTGACCTCGCCGTCAAACAAACATTCAACCTCGCCGTCGAACAAACATCCAACCTCGCCGCCGGAGACAATACAATACTGAACAACTCTGACCTGGGGTTCACCCCTGGTAAATGGAACAAAAAGTACACTTGCGTATTTGAAACTACTCCGCTGGGAATGAGAGACTCAACCAAGCACACTCTGATCTGGGGTTCACCCTCAGAACCATAACGAACATCCAAATACTACTGCATAATGATCCCACTGTAGAACTTCAACATTAAAGATATAAGAAACCCTGGCCCCTGGCCACTTCCAGCTTCAGCTAGAAAAGATCTTCAAGTACTCCTGAAGATGGTATCCTTGGCCTCCAAGGATATAAACCTTTGCCTGTCGGCAACTCTGCAGGAGGTATCTTCGACTTCAGTCTAAAGAAATGGTCCTTGGCCTCCAAGGATACATGGATCTGCCTTCAGGCAACTCCGCCTCTGCTATAGAGTATCCGAGAATTCAGTCAGGGATATACTTCGGCCTTCAGTCCGAAAAATGAATCCTAAGTCATTCATGACTTTGGGGATAACCTTGCCTTCAGGCACCTTCGCTTCAGCTTGGGAAATCTATGACTTCAGTCAGAGAAGTGGTATCCTGAGCCATTCATGACTCTACGGGGATTCAAACACTTTGCCTTCAGGCAAAACTCCGCTTCAGCTGGAGAAACGTCTTCGACTTCAGTCCGAAGAAACACTATTCACTCGATCGCAATCAATCATCACCTCAGGATAACGGACTTGGTCTTCAGGCCAACACGGATCACCTTGCACACAAAATCTGCATCTACAAACTTTTGAACTTTGTCTTCAGACACACGTTGATTCATCAACACGGAAATCCGAATCCACGGGAACATTCTGATATCGCCTTCAGGCGTTTACGAAGTCAATCTTCAGATTAGACATCACTGTTGGAGCAAACATATCACGCTGCTAGGGACTTCAAGAATCATCTTGAACAAACAACTCCATCGGGCACCTTCAAGAATCATCCTGAACTGATAACCTTTCTGGAGACTTTATTCTGCTGGGTATTCTAGGAATCTTCCTGGGCAACTCTTGCTGGGGACGCTACTGGGGAGCTCAAGAATCATCCTAAGCAAACAACTCGGGAAACTGCGCTGAGGTCTTAAGAATCATCTTAAGCAAACGGCCCTGCTGAGGGATTCGAGAATCATCTTGAACTGAAGACTTCATTGGGGAGAATGTCAGGAATCATCCTGAGCAACTGATCCTTCGGTGGTACACCTGTAAAACAGGAATGATAATGACCTAGATCATGCTTATGATGCATATGCTTCCACGCCATGCCCCACACGATGGAAATGCTATGCGTTTATGCTAAATGCTATGCAATCATGCACAATGATGCGATCCCGTCAGCAAAATAAATGCCGAGGGGGAAATCCTCCTGTCAAAGGGGGAAGAACTACTCCGATAGAGGAATCATCCTGCTGAGGAGAACATGAACACGCCAATATCAATTGGACTTTGTCTGGGGAATGATCTTCGGTTGACTGCTGCAGGGGAAACAACTTCAGTTGATTGCTGCAGGGGAAACAACTTCAGTTGATTGCTGCAGGGGAACGAAGCTCTACGAGAACTTGGACCTGCTGAGAGAAAGTGATGTCAATCGTGAGAATAAACTGCGGGGCCGCCATGGCTACTTTCCTAGGGATAATAACTCTGTGGGGAAACAACTTCAGCTGCTCCACACTCCACTGGGGAAAAACCAATCATGATCTGATCAACTTCCAAGGACTCGACTCTCTTGGACCTCTGCAAACTTGGCTGAGGAGGGAGAAGTCATTCTACTTCGCTGGAGAGAGTGCGACTCTGGGGGGAATTACAACATCAGCTGCACCACACTCTGCTAGGGGAAATCCACTAATGGTCCCAACTGCTTCCAAGGATTCAGCCCTCTTGGGGGTTTTCTGACTCAGCCGGGGAGAGAGAAATCATTCTACTTCACTGGAGAGAGCGACTCTGATGCGGAATTTCAATTTCACTGGGGAAGAAAGAATCATCTGACTTCGGGGGAAAACACAACTCTACAGGGGAATACAACATCAGCTGTTCCAACACTCTACTGGGGGAAGAGGGAATTATCCAACTTCAGGAGAGAATACAGCTCTGGTGGGGAATCTCAATTCCGCTGGAGACTTCAGTCTGGCGCCATCAGTTACTGCATCTTTCGGCGAAACCTGCACTTGTGACCCGGTGCTGGGGGAAACACCTGCTGCGGTGACCTTACTAGGGAAAACACGAGCTTCGGTACCCGAACATTTCTATGAAGTCTGCACTTGTGACCCGGTGCTGGGGGACATGAGCTTCGGCCCTCGACTCAGCTGATGAGGTGACGTTCCTTCAGGATGCGTCTGCTTGGGGAAGAGAATCATCTCTGCCGGGGAGACATATCAATGCTCACTATTCTGCGTTCGGATTCTATGGAGGAGAGACTACTGAACTCTGCTGGGGAAGGAGGACTCGTCCTGCTTCGGGGATGCGCACGACACATCTTCTGGAAGGCGCTACACCTGCAACAACACAAACAAACAGACAAGATACCCTCCTCAAAGGGGCCTATCAAGGTTATTATCTCGTGACAATATTCAGGTAATTAATTGTTTCAACAATCAATGGGCCTAGGCCCGTAAGTTTATGTATGCGCATTTTATCAAAAACATCGGCGTTTTCATTCGCAAACAAAACAGATAAATGCTAAACAGGCAAGCAGAATTGCTGAATAATATGCATTTTATTGATGATGCACCCCTGAATGGGCAAAAATGTTTTACAACAGAGGCAGACTCATGGAATGAGGAAGCCGCGCAAAAATAAAACATAAATACACATCAGTATATACAAATGTCGGCAACGAGGCGTAGACGAACACCATGAGTTGATCCCTCTAAGACCCACTCGACTTCGATACTTCTCCGACACTTCAGCTTCGGAAGAGATTGATTCAGATAAACGGCCCTCAGGTCTTCCAAACCACTAACAATGAAAGTCCACACGTGGAACGCAGTCATTTGCTTATTCAAATCCCTAACTTTTGCGTGAACCGCCCTTTACGGGTTTTCAGTTCACCGGGATACCCTTTCTTGCCGAAGCCGCCCAGTGTAGGTTTTCGACTTCACGGGTGTACATTTTTTCAATATATCCCTAATTTTTGCCCGAACCTTTTATTCTGTTTTTGGTTCGCCGGGATGCCCCTTTTTTGCCTGGACTCTTTCTTTTTTTGTCCAGCGGGTCTCTTTCAAGCAAAGTATTTTTTAACTGCGTCCGCGTTCACCGGGGATGCAAAATCTTCACCATCCATCGTGGATAACAACAAAGCTCCTCCCGAGAAGACCTTGCTGACGACATACGGCCCTTCGTAATTCGGAGTCCACTTGCCCCGGTGATCGGAGTGTGGCAGAAGAATTTTCTTCAGGACGAGATCATCCGTCTGAAAGCTTCTAGGGCGCACCTTCTTATCATAAGCTTTCTTCATTCGGCTTTGGTACAGGAGACCAAAGGCAATCGATGCTAACCTCTTCTCGTCCATCAGGCTGAGTTGGTTCAAACAATTCGTAATCCATTCTGCCTCGTCGAGTTTCACATCAACCAAAACTCGCAAAGAAGGAATCTCCACTTCTAACGGTAGGACAGCTTCCATACCGTACACCAAGGAGAAAGGAGTTGCCCCGGTCGACGTACGCACCGTCGTACGATAACCGTGCAAGGCAAACGGCAGCATCTCGTGCCAATCTTTGTATGTCACAACCATCTTCTGAACAATCTTCTTAATGTTCTTGTTGGCGGCTTCGACGGCGCCATTCATCTTCGGCCGGTAAGGAGATGAGTTGTGGTGTTCAATCTTGAAGCTCTGGCACAGCTCCTTCATCATCTTGTTATTCAAATTCGAACCATTATCAGTAATGATCTGCTTGGGAACTCCATAACGACAGATGATGTCCCTCTTTATGAATTTAGCTACCACCTGCTTGGTCACATTAGCATACAAGGCTGCCTCCACCCATTTGGTGAAGTAGTCGATAGCTACCAGAATGAAACGATGACCATTAGATGCAGTGGGCTCGATCTTGCCTATCATGTCGATGCCCCACATGGAGAAAGGCCAAGGGGAGGACATGACATTCAATGGGCACGGCGGCACATGAACTTTGTCAGCATAAATCTGGCATTTATGACATTTCTTCGCGAATCTGAAGCAATCCGACTCCATAGTCATCCAGTAATACCCTGCTCTCAGGATCTTTCTCGTCATGGCATGCCCGCCGGCGTGCGTACCAAATGTGCCCTCATGGACCTCTTTCATGAGCATACTTGCCTCTTTCTCATCTACACATCTGAGTAGCACGAGATCGTGGTTTCTCTTATACAACACTCCATCAGGATTGAGATAAAAGTTTCCAGACAGCCTCCTCAGAGTCTTCTTATCCTGGGCTAACGCACCCGCAGGATACTCCTTAGTCATAAGGAAGGTCTGGATGTCGTGGAACCATGGCCTGCCATCGGCGGCACCCTCGATTGCAAAGACAAATGCCGGTCTGTCAAGACGCGAAAGGACAATGCTTGGAGCTTCATTCCAAAGATTGACTTTATACATTGAAGCCAACGTGGCTAAGGCATCAGCCATCTGATTTTCAGCCCTGGGTACATGATGAAGTTCCACTCGGTCAAAGAACGGAAGCAGCCTCCTGGCATAATTCATGTACGACACCAAATTCGCTTGACGAGTTTCCCACTCCCCTTTGATCTGATTGATTACAAGAGCTGAGTCACCATATACGTCTAGATTCTTGATTCTCAAATCAATTGCCTCTTCTAGACCCATAATACATGCTTCATACTCTGCTTCATTGTTGGTAACTGGAAACGTCAGTCTCGCAGTAAACGGAATGTGGGATCCGTGAGGAGTCGTGATGATAGCCCCGATACCACTTCCATAGGAATTAACCGCTCCGTCGAATATCAACTTCCACTGAGACTTCCTATCCGGCCCCTCACCGGGCAACGGCTCGTCACAATCCTTCGCTTTGAGAAACATAATATCCTCGTCAGGGAATTCAAACTTCATCGGATGGTAATCCTCGATTGGCTGTTCGGCAAGGTAATCAGACAATACGCTTCCCTTAATGGCTTTCTGGGACACGTACTGAATATCATATTCCGTTAACACCATTTGCCATCTGGCAATCCTGCCCGAAAGAGCCTTCTTCTCGAAGACGTACTTGATCGGATCCATCTTCGAAATTAGCATAGTGGTGTGATTGAGCATATACTGTCATAGACGTTTGGCAGCCCAAGCTAATGCACAACACGTCTTCTCCAGCATCGAGTATCGAGATTCACACTCAGTGAACTTTTTACTCAAGTAGTAAATGGCATGCTCCTTTCTGCCCGTCTCGTCGTGCTGACCGAGAACACACCCCATACTATTCTCAAGAACTGTCAAGTACATGATTAATGGCCGTCCAGCCACTGGGGGTATCAAGATTGGAGGTTCTTGAAGATACTGCTTTATTTTGTCGAATGCCTTCTGGCAATCCTCATTCCAAGTAATCGCCTGATCTTTCTTTAAAAGCTTGAACATCGGTTCACAAGTGGCCGTGAGCTGAGAGATAAACCTTGCAATGTAGTTTATTCGGCCCAAGAAACCACGAACTTCTTTTTCTGTTTTCGGCGCTGGCATTTCTTGAATAGCTTTTATTTTCGCAGGATCAACTTCGATACCTCGTTCACTAACGATAAACCCCAATAACTTTCCGGACCGCACTCCGAAAGTGCACTTGTTAGGATTCAGCCTCAGCCTGAACTTCCTAAGCCTCTCAAAAAGCTTCAATAAGTTGACCAGATGCTCTTCCTCCATTTGGGATTTTGCAATCATGTCATCAACATAGACCTCGATCTCATGATGAATCATATCATGAAACAAAGTTACCATTGCTCGCTGGTAAGTGGCCCCTGCGTTCTTCAGACCGAAGGGCATTACCTTATAGCAAAACGTTCCCCAGGGGGTGATAAACGTCGTTTTCTCCATGTCCTTCGGGGCCATCTTAATCTGATTGTAACCGGAGAAGCCATCCATGAATGAAAACACGGAAAACTGGGCTGTGCTGTCGACCAACACATCGATATGAGGCAACGGGAAATCATCCTTAGGGCTTGCCCTATTCAAATCCCGATAATCGACGCACATGCGTACCTTACCGTCCTTCTTCGGTACAGGCACTATGTTGGCGACCCACGGAGGGTAAGTGGTAACGGCTAGAAATCCTGCGTCCAACTGCTTCTGGACTTCTTCCTTGATTTTTACAGCCATATCTGGTCTCGTCCTCCTAAGCTTCTGCTTGACTGGAGGGCAATCTTCTCGCAACGACAAGCGATGAACCACGATATCTGTGTCAAGTCCGGGCATATCTTCGTATGACCAAGCAAAGACGTCACTATACTCTCGAAGCATCTCGACCAGTCTATGCTTGACATCATTCTGCAGCGCAGCCCCTACTCTGACATTTCTGACGAGCTCTTCAGAACCCAGATTTATGATCTCAATATCTTCCTCGTGAGGCAGAATAACCTTTTCCTCTTGTCTCAACAAGCGGGCCAACTCTTCCGGAAGGTCTTCGTCTTCATCAATCTCATCCTCGGCTTGATATATCGGGCAATCGAAGTCGTAGTGAGCCGTAGAGGGTCCAGAGTCGATGTCGTCTGTTATGTGGATCCTGCAATAACAAGGGTTAAGTTTAAAGCAAGAATATGCAGGTTAGCACAAACCCCGTGGCCATTTTGCTGTTTTTTCAAAATAAACACAAAACAGGAATAACAGAGAACACAATATTTGAGTACGAAGAAAACGCCTTTGATTTATTAACAAAATGCATGTACATAATCCAACAAGGCCCTGACAATAAAACCACTATGCCCCGGGCAGGACATAGGGTTGTACAAAGATTGTAAAAAGCAAATCATTACTCTTCACTTGTCAGCTGGATAATCTCGTTGATGGTCCAATTGTTGAGGCGCTCGCCCGGCTTGCTTGGCTGAATCCAGGCGTCAAGATCACAATCGCTATCCCCGCTGTCCTCAGACGCTGCGTTGATGCTTTCGAAAATCACTCCGCCCTTGGTAAATAGGATCGGCCCCTTCCCACGAGACGAATTGCTAGACGAAGAAGATGAAGCTTCAGCTTCAGGAGAATACCCCAATCCGAACTTATCCTGCTTGATCGGTATCTCCAAAACATGCCCCCAGCCTGGGATGGAACCGGCTTCGACAACGGCCTGAGCTTCTTTGAACGAGGAGAGATTCATCTCTTGCTTCTCTACGACGACGGGAGCTACCTCTTTCACCTTAACGGTTTCAAATGCTTGGCAGAGAGTTTCATGGATTTCGCCGTCCATTTCAACATATTTAAAGGATGACAGGTGGCTCACCATGATGTCCTCCTCACCACAGACGATTACTATGCTTCCCCCGACAGCATATTTGAGCTTTTGATGCAGCGTGGATGTCACAGCACCAGCAGCATGGATCCATGGCCGCCCTAAGAGGCAACTGTAGGCGGGCATGATGTCCATGATATAAAAAACCGTATCGAACGTTTCTGGACCAACTTGAATCGGCAGGGTCAACTCTCCAAAAACGTGGCGCTTAGTTCCGTCAAATGCTTTCACCACCAGATCACTGGGTGTGCAAAGCAATCCACGAGTGTCCAACTTCATTAGTGCCTTTTTCGGAAGCACATTAAGCGACAATCCCGTATCCACCAGGACATGCGACAGGATTGTGCCTCTGCACTCTATTGAGACGTGCAAGGCGCTGTTGTGATCTCTCCCTTTAGGAGTCAGCTCTAAATCTGTGAAACCTAGCCCATTGCCAGCATTAACATGGGCTACCACCTCTTCTAGCTGATTTACTGATATCTCCTGCGGCACGTAGGCAGCGTTCAATACCTTCAGTAACGCGTTGCGGTGCGCTTCAGAACACAGCAACAAGTTGAGAATAGAAATCTTTGACGGAGTCTGATGAAGATGGTCTACAATCTTGTAGTCGCTCTTCTTGATTAACCGCATGAACTCTTCAGCATCTTTAACTAGCAAATCCTTTTCTGCCCCACAAGGGACCTCTTCGACGGCTTTGCCTTTGCCCTTATCAGCAACGTCAGCTCTGACTACTTTCTCTGTTGCAACCTCCGTTGGTGCAAACACTCTTCCGCTTCGAGTAATACCACTGACTCCTGCGAGATTCTGCGCAGTCGACCCGTATGGCTCCAGCTCTAACTTCTGACCATTGCAATAGACTTCGGCGCCGTAATGCCATGGAACGGCGTTAGTGCTCTCGAATGGGATTGGCCCAGCTCTGGTAATAGTGATTGTAGGCGGTCGGGGCGCAGAAATAGTAATAGGTTGACGAGGAATGGTAATGGTGGCAACTTCATCTGCCTGCTTCAACACAATCTCCCCTGATACACTTTCAACTCTCCGGCTGAACTGCAAAATACCCTCAGACATCAGACTTTGGATACCTTCTACCAGCTGCTCACACCCATCAGGAAGTGTAGCACAAGCCATACATAACTCTCCGCATCCCGGAAAGAACCCCTTCTTCAGCAACTTAGCTTTGACGAAACTAAGCGGCATCTTTAAGTTCTTGACATCAGTCAACATATCTGCGCTTTCCTCTGTGATAATGGCGTTCACTCCGCCTCCCCTATGATGAGGCATGGGGTTTTTGGTAACATTGGGCACATTGTCAGAAAAGTTAATGACCTTGGCGTCTACCAGGTCCTGTACTTTGTGCTTAAAATCTTTACAGTTCTCAATCGTATGGCCTGGTGCCCCAATGTGGAAATCACAAGTAGCATTCGCGTCATACCCTGGTGGTGGTGCCCCTGTTAAGGGAGCCAACGTCCTCTTTTGAACTAACTGAAGCTGCAGCAAAGTTTGCAAGAGCTGCGCATACGACATAGGTGGAGCTTCGAAATGACGGCTTGCCAAAGGAGCCCGGTTCTGATATTTCCTATACCCCTGCTGACTCTGTTGCTGCGGTGGCTGCTGCTGCTGCTGCGGCGGAGCTGCCGGGATATTTATGCTAGCAATCTGCTGCTGAGGGCCCTTGCCCTTTCTCCGAGCATTAGTGACAGCACTGGCATCTCCTTCTCGACGCTTGCCAGCGTAAGGTTTCTTACCACCTCCTCCAGCTGAGGATGATTCACCTTGGATTTTTCCGATTTTTATACCGTTCTCGACGTGCTCGCCCATAGTGATGAGAGCCGAGAATGTCCCAGACATGCCACTGACCAGCTTTTCATAGTAGATTCCAGGAAGGGTAGCCACGGACATTTGCACTAGCTCACGCTCAACCATCGGCGGTTGAACCCGAGCAGCCAATTCACGCCACCGCTGGGCGTACTCTTTAAAGCTTTCATTATTCCGCTGTGAAAGATTCTGAAGCTGAACTCGGTTGGGGGCCAAGTCGCTGTTGTATTGACAGTGGAGGACAAACGCTTCAGTGAGATCTTTCCACGTGCGCACTATAGCGGGCTCCAAGCCCATATACCACTCGAGTGATGGACCAGAAAGACTATCTTGGAAGAAGTGCATCAGCAACTTCTCATCGTCAGAATAGGCAGACATCTTTCTATAATAAGATCGAAGGTGGACCCGGGGGCAAGTAGTACCCTTATACTTCTCAAAGACAGGCACCTTGAACTTATGAGGCACCTTGAAATCAGCAATTAACCCGAGCTTGGACATATCAACGCCCAATGTATTCTGATTTTCAATGTCTCTCATCTTGTCTTCCAATGCCTTGAACCTGAGTCGAGCTTCAGCATTCAACTCTGCTTCCACACCTCTTTGAGAGAATACGTCATCCTGATGGTCCTCCAGCCACGGTTGAGGCACCAACAGATTTCCGACACCAGCATTGCCGTTGGCCGGCCCTATGTTAACATTGGCTCCCAGACTACCATTGCCGACGCCTTCCGCATTGAGTCCGATATTAGTCATCAGATTGCCGTTAGCACTGCCGTTGCCCCCGGCAACAGGAACAACATTCTGTGGAGCATCCACTGGAGGAGGAGTAGGCACAGCCCCTCCATGAAGTATGCCATTACTATCAACCCTGGAGATCAAAGGTTGAACCAACGTACGAAGCTGGTCCTGACCATTAGCGACCACCTGCATCAGTTCCATAAAACGATCCATCCGTTCACGGAGCTCTTGAACATCTGACTGCACCTGATCCATGATCCTAGTCTGATTAGCGCGAGTTGAGTAACGGTGAATGAGTCTCTGATCAATCCTGGAGATCAGGAGCAGCTCGGAACCTGTGAACCTGAAAAACCTGTCAACATTAAAGGTTAGGACAAGCAACAAAATGTATGTCATGCAAAATGCTTCATGCAGATGCATGCGTGTGTCTGTGTGCTTGAGAGATTTCCCCAGATCCTAGCGCCTTGGTACCAGTGCTGACAATAATAAAAAGGAAGAAGAAGTCCAAGCCCAATCGTGGAAACATCAATCTCATATGCCTATGGAAAGCCTATAGCATCAGCGACAGTCAACCTCGACACATCAGGGATCGAGAACTCGTACGCAACAGTCTTCCCGAGAGAGGCTGTAATAATACAATAGGAGGCGAGGGATCCTGGATCAGGGAAATGGTATCTGTCACAGACACACGTTAATGGAATGCACATGAACATGCAAACTAATGCAAAATGCAGGCATGCAACAATATATCCAGGTAACTGCTGTGGAGATTCTGTGTCCATAATCACTGATGAGAAGGAAACCCCGGTGTAAGACCACTAATCTGATCTGCCCATAACAACCTTCTGATAGGACCATATATATAAGATCAAAATTCTGCTTTGTCGAGAACAAATGTCTGATAATAAGGACCCTGGATGTATGATCAAGAGATATATGCTGATGAAGTCTTCAGACCTCAAATCAAAAATCTGCCCTATCAAGAACAAACATACAGCTACTGATGAAGTCTTCAGACCTCACCCAAAGTCTGCCCTATCAAGAACAAACAACATCTGCTGACGAGATCTTCAGACCCCAAAAATCTGCTCTATCCAGAACAAACCACTGATGGCAATACTCTGATCAAAACCTGCTCTATCAAGAACAGACATACACCCGATAACAAGATCCTCTGATCAAAAACCTGCTCTATCAAGAACAAACACATCTGTAACTGAGAACCCTGGTACCAACATAACTGATCCACTGTCAAGAAAACCAGGTAGTCTGAAGGTCAAAGTTTCCTGCAATAAACCCCATCCCACTCACAGGTATGGATCTAATCCACGGACAAAGGTACGACATCCTATGCGGTCATCAGCGTCACAGACTTTCATGAGTGACGATACGATTCCCAGAAGGAGTGGCATCATCAAGTCATGAAGAGGCCTCACTTAGCTGACTTCCAAATGATCGGTCCCCAGAGTTGACAATCCTCACGTCTGGACTCCCCTCAGATCCTCAGGACCGGAAAGGAGCACCTCTGCAAGAATCTCGTCTGAGCGCAGATTTCGTAGGGAATTGTGCCTGCTCAACAGACAGGTTCGTCTACTACTCTCCGCAACTATGTCTAGGTGTATACTCAAGCCCAGGTCCGACTTCTCACTCATAGTAACATCCCTCTCCCATAGCAGCACAGATAATCATATCAAACTGGAAATAAAATGCGGGAAATAAAGTGCGAGAAGTAAAAATGCGATAAATAAATGCAACCCAACAAGCAAACATACAAGCGCTAGGATTGACTCTCATAGGGAACCGGAGAACCAGAGACTCTGGGTTCGATCCCCAGCAGAGTCGCCAGCTGTCGCTTGCGCGAAAATAAGGTGCCGGCATGATAGAAGATTCGCCACCTTTCGTTATTTATCCCTCGGAGCGGGAAAGGAAACGATCGGAAAAACCTGACGAAAAAGGGTAAGACAAGGTCATCGCAACCATTGTCTGGGTTCGGGAGTCGGTTACGCAAGGGGAAGGTATTAGCACCCCTCACGTCCGTCGTACTCGACGGGATCCACGCTTGTTTGTTTACTTGGACGGGTTGGTTATAATCTATCTACCTATCAAGGCTGGCTAAAAAAGAAAACAAAATGACTCGGCAAAGCGTCGCACTTTATGCCTACGTATTCTCATCAAAGAATGAGAAATCAGAGTCCACGTAGTTCGGCCTACGACGGGTTATGGGGGAAGGTAGCTCGCTAGGATATCGCATCCTATGCCTACGTACTTCCACACTGTATGGAAGATCAGAGCAAACGTAGTTCGGGAAACTACGGTTTATTTCCTGAAAGAAGTGCTTTTTTATTGTGTTTGCGATTTCAACCGCACTAGAGACTATGACCTGAGAGTGAATACGTCGCATGTCACCCAAAGGGTACCATGCTAAACATCCAGACTGTGGAAAAGAAACCCTCCCACAATCTTTTCTCAGATAGCTTAAGGCTCGTAACGTACGAAAGAAATCATTCATGATTACTGTATCTTAAACTATTTTGAGATGAGAAGAGAACAGGCCCAACTAGGAGGGAGACTATCAAGTCCTACTGTTATCATGCCATGGATTCATCCTATGGTTGAGGTTTGAACAGGGAACTCCTAGAAGTTGTCATGCATAGGTTTCAACCTAAAAGTCTATCATCAAATCCTTATCAAAGGAAATGAGAGTCCTAAGGGATCATGTCAATGATACACCAAAACAGACAAAGCATCAGCTTTAACAGTAAAATGCATGCAATGCAAGTGAGGGAGGAAATGTGTGTGGGGCTTCAGCCTCCACAAGCTCATCTCGACCTCAAGCCAATCATGAAATAACAGTAATCATACTGAAAAATAAACAACATGCTATCAAGCAATAAACAGTAAACTGCAGTCATACAAATAAAAGAAATGAAGTGCCATCAGGCAAACAAACCACATGCTTGAGAAAGAAATCATCTACACATCTAAGCTCTAATCCTAAACCTAAAACAGAAACCTAATCCAATATAAGCAAAGCACTAAAGCAAAACCTTAATAAAAAGAAATCAATCCCAGTCTTCAAGCTTCAAAGCAAGCTTACCAAAGAAAGGGAGCTAAGTAAGCAGACTCATAGTGTCTTCTTCAGGAAAGCACTAGGAGGCTTATACTCAGGAATCGTATCCTATGCGGCTCAACAACTGTGATCAGTTTACATTCCTCCTCAGGAGAAACTAAACTCACATGAAGGCTCCATCATCACTGGATATTTAAGAAATCCTACCTGAACTAGTGGAACTAAGTGAATAGACCCATAGGACCTTCCTCAGGAAAGTACTAGGAGGCTTCCACTTAGGAGTTGTATCCCATGTGGCTCAACAACTGTGATCAGTTTACATTCCTCCTCAGGAGAAATTAAACTCACATGTTGGCTCCAACATCATTGGATACTTAGGAAATCCTAGATGAACTAAGGGAACTAAGTGAATAGACCCATAGGACCTTCCTCAGGAAAGTACTAGGAGGCTTCCACTTAGGAGTTATATCCCATGTGGCTCAATAACTGTGATCAGTTTACATTCCTCCTCAGGAGAAATTAAACTCACATGTTGGCTCCAACATCATTGGATACTTAAGAAAGAGGTGAGAAGAAAGAATGAAAGTCATTCATAGTGCCTTCCTCAGGAAAGTACTATGAATTTCCCTCAAACTTCAGGATCTCAAACCTCACAAACAGAGAGCAAGCTCCAACCTCTGGGTCTCTGGGTCTTGATCTACAATCTCCTCCTTCATCATGCTCCTCCAACAAGGTCTTCAAAACAAACTAAGCCCCACAACAAATCCCCAAAGATAAACCCCAAAAGACAGGCAAACAATCACAGAACAGTCAATACAATGAGTCAACTTCAGAAAATACCTAAAAATACCAAAGCAAGAGGGAAAAATCTAACAATCATTCACAAGGGTCTATAACATCTACCCATAACATCCCTATATACCTATACCCAAAAATCAAATCAAAACTCTCCACAGAAAATGAATTATTTCACCTATGCATTCTTAAACCCTAATTTGGTACCCTAATGCTAATCTAATTAAACCAATCAAATTTTAATCTAAAAATCATGAATTAAATCCTATGGGAAACTATGATTCAATATCTAACTATGCCAAAAAGAATGGCTCAAAAATCCTAAAGGAAGGTCCTAAAAGAAATTCTACACAATTGAGTATCAAACTAAACCTATTTAAAAGCTACTTAAATGAAAAATATACTAAAAATATTAAAAGAAAATAAAATGCCAATTTTATTTATTGATATTTTCTAGACAAACCTATGAACATATAGAAAAAACAAGCATTAAAAAATATTAATTTTCCTATTTTATATGAATTTTATAATATGCAAGCAAATATGAAAGAAATTAAAAATCAAGGAATTAAAATAAATGGGATGGGGGGGGGGGTGAGAAAAGAAGGGGCGCCCAGTTGTTTTAATGGAATGGGCCAGGAAAGGGTGGTGCGCGTAGCAATTTGGTAAGCCCATGATGAATCAGAAAATCAAAATGAAAATTAAAGAAAAATAAACATGAGCGCGTTGTGAAAAGCAAGAGTTTTCAGTTTAAAAAAAGATTTGGGCCGCGCGAGGGGTGTGAATATCAAAGTTTTTCTGAGCCCAGGATTTTCCACTTATTGAAACGCATCGTTCTGCTCAGTCTCGCTTCCCTCCATTTCTGAGTTTAAAAGACGACCGTTGGATGTGCTTAACTAGTCAATCAAAATAGAACGATCCAACGATCGTGAGTCATCGTCCCAAATGAGTATTTAGGGTTTCAGGTTTCAATGTTCATGCACGTGATTTCTTCCCACTCGTACTCCCTCGTATGGCCATGAAAATAGAAACTTCCAAGATCAATATTGCGCCATTTTTTTTCCTGAACATGGTGTTACCGATAGTTTCTCCTGAAGCTTCCTAGAATTCGCAAACAGAATGCATGAAAAGCTTGGTTCCAACATTTTCTTCTGAGATCAACCTTGCTAAAACCTAATTCTAATAGTACTATCGTGTTCATGGCATTATCCTAGTCATTCTATGCTATAATACGTGTACTAACACTCACTAAACAACCCATTCTTGAACTTGCAAGAAACCAAGACCTGCCATGAAACCTTATGAAAAGCTCTCTAATCTTCAGAAAATGGTCTTCTATCCTAACTTGTTAATTCTACACCTAGGAAACTAACAGAATGTACATAATTATGGAGATATGGGGAGAGAACAAAACCTGTCAAGAGGTTATGGCAGGTGCAGTTAGGGCTTGATTCAAGACTTGTAATCTCTTCCAGATGCTCCTCCAATGGGGTATAGCTTTCTGTTTGCAAGAATTTTGATGGAAGAAACTTGTAGATGAAGAAATGGAAGCTTGCTTGATTTTGAAGAAACCTTGAAATGACACTTTCTCTCTCTCCTTCTCCAATGGGTTCACCAACCTTGACCAACCTCTAATCTCACCTTGATCCACTTGTTATATAACAACCAATAGAACCACCTAGAAACTTATGGAGTCATCTAGAAAGTAATGGAACTTCTCTTGTAATGGCATATTGGTATCATCTCATATCATGCATTAAGCCTCTTAACTTTGTGTCAAAAACTCCTTACATGAGATATTGGGATTGAATGAGTGAAAAACAAGCTTAACCTTGCCTTATGCCAAGTTTTGTCAAGTTGCCTTAAGATGCAAGAAACAAAATTACAAAGCAAACTCCATTTTAAGACCTCAAATCAAAAATCTATTTGAACCATTGTTTTTAAAATGATGTTTGGATTCAAAATGACATATTGGATGACCTATTTTGGATTTGTACATCTCCCAAACCAATTTCCAACTTGGATCCATTTACTTTATAAGTCATTTTTAGGTCATTTTTACCCAATCTTGTAAATCCTTGCTACAAGCTTTTTCAACAACTCATGACCACTTTTCTAGGCTTAAAATCCCATTTTGAACAACTTTGATGTTTTGAGGTTTTTCATTTGAGGCTTGGAAAGAGGAGATATGGCCTTTGCTTAAAATGACCTATAACTTCCAAATGACCAAAATACCCCTCTCTTGTTCAAACCATAAGTTGAGTTCTACAAATCCTATCAAGGACTTCTAGTACTATATAGAAAGCTAAGAAGATGATCTTAAACATTCATGTTGACCAAGAAATCATAGGAATCATCCTACTAGGGCAAACGTTGTCTGCAAGTTGGGTGACTTTCAAGGACCCAGATTCACACACCTCAGCTGACCTGTAATTTGTCAAAACCATAATTTGAGCTCTGCACATCCTATCAAGGACTTCTACCACTCAAATCAAAGCTAAGAACAAGCTCTACAACATTCATGTTGTGGGGAGGATGAGATATCAATCACATCTTGAGCTAAAACTGCCTGGAAGATAGGGATCAAACTAGGGTTTTTTCACTGACAATCCTTGGAAACCCTGACTTAAAACTTCTCAAACTCCTCAGTCATGATGAGTTGGTCTAGGAATCATCTTTATAACATCTCCATACATCATTCCATGATCTCATGGCCCTTGGATTAGGTCTCAACCTTCTCCAAATCTTCAGCTGATCTAGGGTTGACCCAGTTAAAACCCTAATTCCACCATTCATGGTTGAATCTTCTGAACTCTTGCACAATGACTTCTCTGGGCTTCATGATGACTTTCAAGACATCTCATAGGCTTTCTCAAAGCTGCAAGTTCATTCTCAAAGTCTCAGAATCATATGAGGAGTTCCCACAACTTTCAAGTTAGGAGACACACAACCTTGGTTTCAACCAATCCCTCTGAGGATCTCTTGAACTTTCTGATGAAGGTATCAACTTTCAAACACTTGATGGGTGAATAAATGTTGGTCAAATTTTGGGGTGCAACAATAATCCATTAAATATTTGTGAATAACACAAATAACAATGAATATTAAATCCTTACAAAGAATCCTTCTAGGATCATCTACTTGATAAACCATCTAAACATTATGGATAACCAATTAAATACTTGTGCATTCCATAAGTAAAAATTGATCTTAAATCCACACATCTTGTCAAGAATACCATTTGTATTTCAGCAATACCAAAAGTATTCTTTCGTTAAAGGATCTTTAATGTTGAAACATCAGAGCTGACATCCTTGACTCAAACTCCCTATGACTTCCTCTACTGATAGAATCCCTGCAAGTTATAAGTGGTGAAAATAAATCACCTCCCACTATCTTCTCTAACACAGCCTTTAGCAACCTGCCATAGCCATATATCACATTGTATACAGTATGCACAATACTCTCCCATGGCTACCAGAGTTCTTTCATTAGAAAAATATGCAGCGGAACCACCAAAAGAACATCTTCAACATGCCCTAAATAAGATGTCAGAACATCTTATAGGACATAATACAGAAGTAGCCACTTCTCTTTTGGAAAAACAATCAGCAGATCACCGCAGCTCCTATATCAGAGGGCACAGCAGCAGATACACAGAATCCTTTACAAACTCCTCATAAACTCCATAAGCAGCAACTCAAACATTTAGCAAGATCAACAAATTAGCTACCACTTCTCCTTGTTCAAGAGACCAGAAAGAATGTCCAAAGATCTCATCCAGAACAGACAATATGCCTGCTCTGATACCAATTGAAATTCTGGTATGCAGATCTCAGATGTCCTAAGAGATGCAAAGAACATTGATCTCTGCTAAAACAGAACAAGGACAAAACATGACCACTTTAAATTCCTTTAAAAATTTTCAATGTCATGACATATGTTGTAACATCTGCAGACTGACAGAACTATTTATCTAACCATTTAAATTGTGCAGAATTGTAAATGCCGAAAGATAAATAACACAATGAATTGTTAACCCAGTTCGGTGCAACATCACCTACATTTGGGGGCTACCAAGCCAGGAAGGAAATCCACTATTAGTAGAATTAATTCAGAGCTAAACTCCTAGTTTACATCTCCTTACTTAATCTCTACCCAATGCAATTTATGCCTAAAACATACTAGACAAGAGACACCTCTCGCTCCCCACAATCACAGCAGTGATAAACAGTTCAATATAAAAGGAAGACTTTAGAAGACACTCTTCAAAGTCACAATACTTGATTTTGCTTAACAACTTCAATCAAGAACAATACACTCTTGCTTAAAAGATTTGAGTGAACAATTAACATTGTATAAATAACAGCCTAAATATGTCTACCACGATGCATCCAAAGATACAAAAGGTGACTTACAAAGTCACACACACAAGAGACTCTCAAAACCCTAAAACACAAAACCACACGTGAAGATTAAGTTACACCAACAGAATTCTGCACCACACAATCTCTAAGTCCCTATTTCCAATCAGGGTTGCCACTTCTGTATTTATAGGCAGCAAAGTTCCTTGGGCCTCAATGCTGCAATTAGGTGTACCCAAGTTAAACCTCTTTTCATAAATCAGGGTTCTGTCAATTAGGTCACAGGCACTTTATGTTATCCTCAGCATTTCCTTGCATTTCGCCTGAGATACCTAAGCGTCCTAAAATGTTTCCTGAAATCTAGCCTGAGATAAATTAGGAACCATAACAGAAAAACCAACAGCGCCCTTGTTGGCAGATACCTGATGTCATGACATTCAGAATGACATCCAATACACTCTGTTATTGATCTCAATCTCCAGAACAACAATTTATCTCCTGATCTTCTGCAGAATCTTCTTCATAATAGTAGAAACAATTATTGTATAGTTTCCTAAAAAGTCTCAACGGTCCTTTTTATGAACACCAATTAAATATGCACTTTGTTCCTAATAAGTCTCTTTGATCTGCACATACTGATGAGGTATATCCAACAGGATCTCATCAAACTAAAACACCTCTGTCAAGAGATATAAAACACCAGCTTTTTCATGACAGCAGTTCTGTTACCACAACAGATGGATGTCACAACATCTGTCTTGACATCTTGATTAAAACATATGACAACCGTTCTGTCACCACAGCAGATGGAGATGTTATAACATCTTGCTTAACATCAGTGCAGAATCATGTTTTACCAAAATTTAGCCAATCATAGAACCATGGACAATCATAGAATCATGGAACTAACAGGACAGATAAACACCCTATTCAAAACATAACATGTCGTACTAATAACATCAGCCCAAAAGTATTTATGAAGGTCACTCTCATTGATCATAATTCTTCTAAAACACGATTTTTACGTTCCATTACTCCATTTTGTTGAGGAGTACGTGGTGCGGAAAAATCATGATCAATGCCATTCTTATCACAATTCTTCAAATATGTGGTTTTCAAATTCACCTCCATGATCGCTTCAGATTGTTGCAATGCTTGTATTCATATTGTTTTGAGAGAGATTAGGAAACTTCTCAAAAACTGAAAAAAGTATCACTCTTGCTTGCTAAGAAAATAGTTCAACAAAACCTAGAGTAGTCGTCTACTATCATAAAACCATAGTAATTACCACCCAAGCTTTTAATCTTAGATGGTCCAAAAAGGTCCATATGGAGGAGTTCAAGGGGTCTCGTTGTAGAAACAACATTTTTCAATTTGAACGAGATCCTTGTTTGCTTCCCCATTTGGCATGCATCACATAAGTGATCTTTTAAAAACTTGATTTTGGGTAAGCCGACTACTAGATCCTTAGAGACTACTTTATTTAGAAAATCTAAGTTGATATCCGCTAACCTCCTATGCCATAGCCATGAATCTTCACTCATGGTTACAAGACATTTAGTGCTACTCAGTGATGTTTCACTCAAGTCAAGCATATAAACATTGTTAACCCTCATGCCTTTGAACACATCATCCTTATTATCATTATGTTCAATCATGCAACAATCCTTTGAAAATGAAACTTTATAACCTTTGTTAAATAATTGACTAATTCTAATTAGATTATGTTTAAGACCCTTAACTAATAAGACGTTTGAGATAATAGTAGAAGAAGGATTACCTACACTATCTTTTCTGAGTATAGCTCCCTTGTTATTATCACTGTAGGTCACAAATCCTTTCTTCTTTTCCATAAAGTCAATGAATAAGGAAATGTCTCCCGTCATGTGTCTTGAACGTCCACAATCGAGAAACCATCTTCTCTCTGTAGATTCAAGACATTGTACCTACACAATTCAAACATGAGAATCAAGTACCCAATTTTTATTGGGTCCTTGGGTGTGAGTGAATCTTTGGTTGCATTTGGGAAACCATTGGAAAATACCGTTAGGAACCAAAAATCTCCTAAACCGGCATTTGGCAATGGTGTGACCCTTCTTGCAACAATATAGACAAGTAAGGTTAACATGGGTGTTACTTTTGCTATGTTTATCTCTAACCACATAAATGTATTTTTGATACGGATTATTGATGCTTTCTCTAAAATGTAACCGATCAATAGCAAATATGACTTTAGGTTTTAGAGCCTTGTCTAATTTGGCTTTAAGAGTTCTAACCTCCTTTTGCCAAATGTGACAAGTTTCACAACCTGCCCAATTTAACCAAGTACACTTGTCATCCTCAACTTTAGTTTTTATTGCTTCCACCATAGAGTTCTTAAGAGCTTCTAATTCCTTTTCGGAATCGGAAACCTTTTCTCTAAATGCCAAAGAATTTGCTTATTTGAAGTTAAGCGTTTAAAAGCTTCTTTAGCCTCATGGTGTAAAGTATCAAAAGCCTTTTGTAACTCGGAATGAGACATTTTATTAGTTTGTTCATACTTAGAGTTTCTTACCTTCTTTTTCTTCCTATGATGAGCCATGAGACAAAGATTTACGGATTTGTCTTCATCACTTGAGTTATATTCACTAGAGGACTCAATGTCACTTTCCCAAGCAATGTATGCCCTTCTAGGTTTCCCTGATTTCTTTTGTTGACAAATATTCTCTTTCCTTTGTCTTTCTTTATCAATGGACAATCTGACTTGTAATGATCGACCTTTCCATAATTATAGCATGACCCTTTTGATTTGCCACTCTTGTTACTTTCATTCTTAGAGGACTTTGATTATCGTTGAAAGCTGATGAGATTCTTGTCTGAGTGTTGAGTTCCATTTTTCCGGATATATCTATTATATCTTCTCATAAACAGTCACAAATCTTCACTCGTATTTGTTGCACCCTAAAATTTGCTCAACCTTATTCACTGGGTTTATGTTTCAATATCATTAGCATTTACATATAGAGTCATGTACATAGTCTAATCATCTGCATAGCATAGCAAATCATCCAGCAGGGACCAATCATTATTCTCATCTCTATAAACCTATCAAGAGGGTATTGTTCTAATTCAATCTCATTCAAGTCATCAGAAAGAATTTGAAAGCTAGGAAGTCAATAGATCAAGCAGTGCATCTATCTCCTATCTGAGGGTATCTGGGGACCATCAAAGAAATTGTGAGCTGTGGGATGAGCATGGGGAGTATCTAGCCATCATGGGAGACTTATAAAGTCATTTGGAGAAGGAGACAAGTCATTGGTGTAGTCACAAGAGTTGTGGATGAAGACAGTCAACTAGGGTTTCATCTGGGTCAACCCTGGGTCAACTCTAGGTCAATGGACTGATTGAAAGGCATTGAGGTCTATTGGAGATGTGGGGTTCATCATTTGAAATATAGAAAAGGATATGGTGTTGTGCTAAGAAGGAATCAAGAGAAATCAAGGAGAAGAGGAGTTTCTAAATTAGGGTTTCTGTGTAAAATCCCCTAGTTTAGGTCAAACTTCCAAGCAAGATAAGTCAAAATGCAAGCTTCAAATGGATCCTTGGACAACATGGAACTTGTAGAGGATCTCAAGACCTTTAATTTGAGTGGTGGAAGACATTAAATAGATTTATAGAACTCAAGTTATGGTCCTTGCAAGTTACAGATCATCTGAGGTATCTGAAATTTTGTCTGTGAAAGTGACTTGTCTTCCAAGCAATTTTTACCCCTCAAGGAGATTTCAAATTAATTTATGGTCAACATAAGAATTGTTACTCATTTTCTTATCTTTCTAGAATGGTATGGTATGCCTTCATATGATTTGTGGAACTCTACTTATGGTCTTGGCAAGAAAAGGGTATTTTGGTCATTTGAGGATTACAGGTCATTCTTAGCCTATGCCTAAAACGCATACAAGGAAGCTTCAAATGAAAAACTTCACAACATCAAAGTTTCTCAAAATGCCATTTTAAGTCTAGAAAAGAAGTCATGGGAGGTTGGAAATGCATGTAATGAGACTTAACCAAAGTTGGTGGAAAATGACCTAAAAAAGGCATATAAGTTGAAAAAGTTGAAATGAAAAATTGGTTTGAGAGATCTACAAATACAAAATGGGTCATCCAATATACCAAATTGATTCCAAACATCATTTTAGAGACATTGGTTCAGCCACTTTTTTGAGTTAGGAGTTAAAAATTGGACTTGCTTTGTATTTTTGTTGCTTGCATAATAAGGCAAGTAGAGGAAACTTGGCATAAGTGACTTTTCAAGGCAAGGAACTTGGTTTTTTCACACATACCATGACAATAACTCATAAGAGGAGATTTTGACACAAATATGAAAGGAAATGCATGAGATATGAGATGGATCAAAGTATCATTAAGGGAGAACTTCCATAACTTTTCATCACTTTCTAGAATCCTCTAAGATCATTCTAAAATCTTCTAGATCTGTCCATCATCATCTATATATTGGGAGTAAATCATTGGTGCAAGGGGTTGGTGAAAAGAGGGAGAGAAGAGAGAGAATTTCATGGTTGCTTCCATTGTAAGAAAGTGAGAGAATTATCATAATCTTCCATTTCTGTTCAAGAGAGTTCTTCATTTTCAATCTTTGGCATACTGTGAGGGTGAATGAGCATGATGCAAGGTCCATCAATGGAGGTTTAAGGAGTTGTTGTCCAAGATTCAAAGTTGTGCACCAGAATTGCAGCCAAGAATCCAAGCACTCTTCATCATAATTGTTGCAAACAGAAAGCTCACCATACTCTAAGGATCACCTGAGAGGATTGCCAAGGTCTCTAGTGCAAAGATTCACAACTGTTTCATCAAATTTCAAGGTATGCATTTCAATCTACATCTCTTTATCTAGGCAGTATTAGATGAAATGGTTAAGATCAACATGTTTAGAGACCCTAGGTGATTGATTTTTGAGAGATAGAGAGAATTCTGTGAAGTTCCATGGCAGGGTGTATTGACTTTGATGATCGAGAATAAATTGTATAATGAGTGTTAATGATCATACAATGGCTTGCTAAGATCAGTGTGGCACGATGAACAAGATAGGATAGTTAGATTGAAGAATTGTGAGGTCCCATTGCAGTGTATAAAGATAGATCCAGATTGTTACACCTATCGGGTTTTATTATGGAAATGGTTTCAAGCAAAACTGAGGGTATCATCGCGTTCAGGGGAAAGAATAGAGCAACTTTGCTCTTTATAAGTTTTGATTTCATGGCCTGAGGAAGGAGAACGAAGAGCTTGATTATGGCTGCATGGAAGCTGTGAATCTCTGCAAACCCTAGATCATTTTGGGACGATGATCATTGACCGTTGGATTGAGTTTTTTTAGTTGACATTTTCATCGCATCGTGTGGCTATTGTTTAAAGTTGAGAAATGGAGGGAGCTGACCAGCGTGAAACGCAGTGTTTCACTAAACGCACCAATGGGCCTGATCCAGTCCTTGTTATCCCCACCCCCATTTTGAGGAGCCCAACAAAATGCACGTGATTCTGTTGCTTTTTGCACCGGGAATTTGATGTTTTTCTTTTATTTTTCATTTGTTTTCTGAACCAACTGGGCCTAGCGCCAATTGCTATGTGCGCCTCCCCCTTGTGGCCCATCTGGAGATAATAACTGGGCGAAGATGCTATTCAGACCCCCTCCCCTTTTATTTCTATTTTGTGATTTCATTTTCTTTAATATTTTTCTCATCTTTAAAAAATCATAAAAAAATGAAAATAGCTTAGTTTTAATTGGTTCTTTTTTCTCTAGGTCAATAATTCTGTCTAGAAAAATATGAAAAAATAAAAATGGCATTTTATTTTGTTTTAATATTTTTCATGCATTTTTCTTGTAAATAGTATTTTATTAAGTTTAGTTTGATACTTAAATTTGTTGATTTTTGTTCTAATAGTTCCCTTTAGCTTTAGAGTTCATTCTTTTTAGGTTGGTTAGTTTAGAACTTCAACTTGTATATAAGATTTAATTCACAATTTTAGAAATTAATTTTAGGAGATTTGTTTAGGTATGAATACCATGACCAATTAGGGTTTAGGTGATAACATAAGTGAAATAGATTAGATTCTTTTAGGAAATTTCATCTGATTTTTGGGGTATGGGATTATAGGGGTTATGGGTATAAGATAGATCCCTTAGAAAATATTAGGATTCCCCTACTGCTATTAGTATATTGCTTATATTGGATTGACTGTGTGGTGTGCCCTCTCTAGGGTTATTATTTTGTCTGTGTGGGGTATTGGGTTTGTTTGGGATTTGGGGGAGCTGAACTTGAGAAGATGAAGCCATTTGAAGATCAGAGATTGAAGACCAACTTCCAGAGTTGATGAGGAGAGGTTGTGCTGGCAGCTGTTGAGAAGTGTAGGGTTTAGGAGCTAGTCAGAGCCCTAGAGTAGAAAGCTTGTTTCCCAAACATGGAAGGCCTTGTCTGCCTCCATTCCTCTCTGTGATGCAGAGTCTCTCTAAGACATTCACCCCCTTCCTTTGGAAGGCTTGGTGCTACTGTCTAAGGGATAGAACTCTTGAGAGAAAATATCCTATGTGTTGTTAGCAGCCTGTTTGCCACCCTTGGTGGTCAACTAATTGCTTAACACCCAATTTACTCATGTGATTGATTCCTCAGTTGGGAGATGGAGACTTGAAGAAGAGCCATTGTAGACTGAAGATTGATGACAGAGACCTTGCTGGAGGGCTGTGGGGATGGAGAGATGGAGATTGATGCTTGCTGAAGCTTATTGATGAGGACTTGAAGATAGATGTTATTGCAGAGCTGCTGTGGCTGTTTATTTTCAGCTGTTTCATTTCTGATGTATTGATTGGTTTTCCCTGACTGTATTGTTTGCTGTTTACCCTGTTAGGTTGAAAGTGAATTCTGTTCACTTTTGCCTGTTGTTTTCTAGGTTCGAGGTTGAGTGGGACTCCCTTGCCTCGCTTGTATTGTTGCATCCATGCATTTTACTGCTTTATTGTATATATCTGCTATTGTTTCTGTTTCCGTCTATTCCCTTAGGATCTCTGTTTCTCTCTGTGCAGGAGAGGAGCATGATAGACACTAGGTCTTAACCCATGCATGATAACATTAGGGTAGTCTGACTCCCTTCGCAACCGTAGGTTAGAGTTCTGTCTCTTTCTTTCTCAAAACAAACAGAAAAACACAATAAGATTTCAAACACAATAAAAGACACTTCTTCCGTAAAAGAATGTGAACTCATCAAAACGTCATTTTTGTCCGCTTGGACTGTTAATCAGAAAACCCTTTTTCAGAAGGTATAAAAACAATCAAAACAAGCCTGTGTCTTCCGTGGCCCGAACTACGTTTGCTCTGATCTTTCATGTTGTATGGAAGTACGTAGGCATAGGATGCGATATCCTAGCGAGCAACCTTCCCCATTTTCCCCCGTAGTTAGGCGAACTACGTTGACTCTGATTTCTCGTTCCAGACGGGAATACGTAGGCATAAAGCGCGATGCTTTGCCGAGTCATTTTATTTTCTTTTCAGACCTCATCCTTTAGTTTAGATAGAAATGTAATCCGTACAAACCAAGCAAGCGTGGATCCCATCGAGTACGATGGACGTGAGGGGTGCTAATACCTTCCCCTTGTGTAACCGACTCCCGAATCCAGGATTTGGTTGCGATGACCATACCTTTTCCCCGTTTTGCGAGGTTTACTTCGAGCGTTTCCTTTCCCTCCGATGGGATAAATAACGCACGGTGGCGACTCTTCTGTTCAGCCGGCGCCGATTTTCACAGTAGCGACAGTATTTTCATCATCATCATTAGATTCACTTCCACTTTGCTCTTGTGTTGAGGACTTTGAGCTAGAAGCCTTAAGAGCAATAGACTTCTTGTCCGTGTCTTTCGACTTCTCTTTCTTTTCTCTTTTCTCATGTTTGTCAAGACTAATAAGCACTTGCTCATGTTCATCAAGCTTACCAAACAAAGTTGTGATGTCCAATGTAGTGAGATCATTGGCTTCCTTGATCACCGTGACCTTTGGTTGCCATTCCCTATTAAAACATCTCAAAATTTTATTAGTAGCAACTTTATTGGAAACGGGTCTTCCAAGTGTTTTTAAACGATTGATTACATGAGAAAATCTCTTTTGCATTTCAGCAATGGTTTCACCTTGCTTCATGTGAAAGAGATCAAACTCTTGTGTCAAAGTATTGATTCGAGCTAGTTTTACATCATTAGTTCCCCATGGGAAACTTGTAATGCATCCTGCATAGCCTTAGCAGTAGTACAGTGGAAAACTCTATAATATTCATCAACTCCCAAAGAGGAAATGACAATATTTATAGCTTTCCAATTATAACTATACTTTTTCTCATCTTCTTCGTTCCATTATGCTTCCAACTTAGGCACAACAACATTATTCGCATCGGCATGGTTATTTCCATAGAACCATTTTGAATAACATTTCATACCTTTCTATCAATAGAATTGATATGCACCCGCATACAATCTTTCCAATAACTACAGTTCTCACCCGTAAAAACCGGTGCTCTATGGTACGCCCATTTTGGTTTGTTGGCCATTTTATAAAAAGTTATATGCGAAGAACTAGATCAAGTGCTCGTGATACCACTTGTTAGACAATGACAATGATCTATAAAGGGGTTGAATAAATCACTACTTTTTAACAAGAGTTGGCGCCTAAAAAAATTTGTTACAAAAACATGCAGAAGCGGCAGGGGATTTTTATCGTCTAAATGAATCGTTATTGATAAGATCAGATATGCATAGCCAAATGGACATAAATTAATGAGAAAACGAATTAATACATTGCCAATTAATGAACACAAACAATGATTACTTTGTATCAGCCGATTTTCAATGAATTATAAAAAGTAAATCAACTTGACAAATTCACAAACAATTTGTGTGTGATTAATGCGTCGAACACTTGGTGTGCAAAACACCCCAATTTGAATTTCCAATTAAATGATAGTGTAAAATTTTCACTATTACAATCCAAGTGATTGTAATGAATTTTCAAACAAATGCAATCAATGCAAAATAAAAAGATGGAGTAAGAGAGAACGACACTAGATTTGTTTATGCAGTTCCCTTTTTCCGCCCTCGCTTCGAGTACGTTTGCCTCAAATTTTAAAACTAAAATTGAGATATTTATTATCAAGTTGAAAATTTTATACAAGAGAAGCAATAGTCACCACACACTCAAGCTTAATTGTTGAAGTTGATATTATTCCCTTCTCTTCCCTTAATTCAAGTCGAATTAAGTGCATCAAACACTTCAAACAAGCCTCCAATTACCGCTAATTGTTTGAACGAGCCCACTGCTCTAGAAACCTTTCGCTCGGCAGATTTTGATCGTAAGATGTTCGACCCCAAATCTTTCATCATAATCCTCTAGTTACGGTTGTTTGAACGAACGCACCGTTCTTCAAACCTTTCACTCGGCTGAATCTGTGAGACAAAGATCTATGCAAAAATCCCCAAATCCTCAGGATCTTGGAGAAAAAAACCCCAAAGGTTTTATTCAATAAAAACTCACTGAATTCTCAACCCAAACTAGATACACAAATCCTATGTTTGGACGTTATCACCTTGATAAATGCACAAGATCAACAAAAATTGTTATGTGTAATTGTTGAAGAATGCAAGTGCGAGAATGAATATGATGAGCAAAAATCAGTGTATATCTTTCACTTTTCTTGTACTCTCTTGTACAATAATGGGACAAAGGAATATATATGATGCCAAGACAGAATAACTAACATAACAGCATTTTGAAACATACCATATTAGAAAAATCAATTTACATCAGCGAGAGGTCGACCTAAGCATTTGGTGGGTAGACCTGAGCACACCCGAATGCAAAACTACACAAAAAAAAAGCAATGTGTCGACCGGAATAGGGTCATGCATTGATACAAGGTTACTTCAAAACAACATAATTTTACTCTTTCAGTATGAGTCGACCTATGGGTCGACGTGTGCCGACCCGAGAGCAATTAATTGTTTCATCAACATGCATGCGTCAACCTCAACAGGACTGTGAGTCGATGCAAGGTCTCTATAATGCCAAAAACAAGTTATTTGAGAGTATTTTGGTTGAACTAAACTATTTTTGTGTTGACCTGAGGTATCTACTATGATTAAGTGCACAAATATCATATATGAGATGCTCCTATATGCACAGAAACATGAACATGCAATATTTTGTGCATATTAAAGAATGAATGCAATCTAAGACGCGATGATACCGTCCAAAATACAAGTATGAGCTAATACAAGTTTTGACATCATTAAAATAAGGACTAAGGAACCTTGCCCTCACAAATTGTATGTCACTCATGTATCTTCTAATGCATTGAGGTTGACTGATTGATCATTGCTCATTTTCCACTCTAAATATTTTACGTAAAAATGTATTATTCTTGATTGAAGCTTTTAAGCAAGATCAAGTATTGTCTTGGAAGTGTGCTACTTCTATTGTTTGTTGTTGTTGAATTGTCACTTGGATTGTGGCTGATTAGGAAGTGAGTGGGGATATCATATCTAGAGGGTGTCTACGTAGAAGTTGCATAAGGTAGGGATTAGGCGAGAAGTTGTAAACAAGTAAGTTTATCTTTAAACTAATACTATCATAATGGGTTTCCTTCCTGGCTTGGTAGCCCTCAGATGTAGGTGAGTTACACCGAACTGGGTTAACAATTATGGTATTATTTTTATGTTTCTGTCATTTATTTTTCTGCATCTTTACTTGTGTGATCAATCTATTCTTTATTCTGGTGTTGTGACATTTGTCTCGTCATCTGGTATTTACGTTCTAGAATTTCAATTAGTATCAGAGCAAGTCACCATGTTCTATATGCTTTTAGCTCCATGGAGTTTGTATTCTAGTACTATGGACAAGGAAGGAGGGGGTGTTAGACGATGGCAATGATCTAGAAGGGGGAGTTGAATAGATCGCTAATTTATTACAAGAGTCGACACTTAAAAAAATTGTGTTTTAAAAAATTGTGTGAAAGCGGCTGAGGAACCAAGTCATCTAAATTAACTGTTACCGAAAAGATCGAATATGCGACAAGCTAAATGGAACAACAAATCTAATGAGAAACATAATCAATACAGATAATACCACTTTAATTTGTCCAATTTCCAATTACTTATAAAGTGTAAACTTAATTTGACAATATAACAAACAGTTTATGTGCAATGAATTCTCGAATACTTGGTGTGCAAAACACTCCAAGTATTGTTTCCTATGTAATGTAAGTGCAGAATTTTTTCAATTACAATCCAAGTGATTGTAATGAGTTTTCAAACCAGATTTTCAGCACTACACTACAACAGAATTTTATCGATCAATTGATATTACACAAACGTAAACAATGCAAAATAAAGAGATAGAGAAAGAGAGAACAACACCGAAATTGTTTAGGAAGTTCCCCTTTCGTCTTTGCTTAGGGTACGTCTACCCCCAATTCTAAAACTAGAATTGAGATATGTACTATCTTGTTGCAAAAGTTTATACAAGAGAATTAATAGTCACCATACACTCAAACCTAGTTGCTAATGTTGATACTATGTCTTCTCTCCCCTTGATTCAAGACGAATCAAGTGCCTTGAACATGTTGAACAAACCTTCGGTTACCGCTACTTGTCTGAACAACCCTATCGGTCTTCAAACCTTTCACTCGGCTGATTTGGATCACACACCAGTTGAACCCAAATCTTCCTTACACAATCCTCCAATTAACGCTACTTGATTGAACAAACCCACCATTCTTCAATCCCCTTTCCTCGGGTGAATCTGTGAAGCAAAGACTTGTGCAAAAACCCTCAAATCCTCAAGATCTTGGAGGACAAAACCTTAACGGTTTATTCAAGAAAAATCCACTGAAATATTAACCCAAATGAGATACACAATCCTACATTTAGACGTTATCACCTCAATGATGCAAAAGATCTACAAAAGTTGCTATGTGTAGTTGTTGAGAAAATGTAAGAATGAGGATGAAGATGATGAGAACAATTTAGCGTATATCTTTCACTTTTATTTTTGTATGTGGAAATGATGAGACAAAATGAATATATATGATGTCTTGATCAACTAACAAGCATAAAAATATTTTAAAACATATCATATCAAAAAAATAGTCATAAGTCATTGAACAATTGACCTGAGCAGGAGCGGGGTCGATTTGAGCACACCCAAATGTAAATTATGTAGAAAATTAAGCTATCCGTCGATGCAATCTTGCTTCAAAAATACAAATTGAAATGGTCACAGCATGAGTCGACCAAAGGGTCGACGCGAGCAGACCCGAGAGCAAAATATTGAAAGTCAACTTTTATGAGTCGACCTAAGCAAGGCTTTGAGTTGACTCAAACACCTGAAACTTCCAAAAACGAGTTTTGCACATATTTTGGTCCACCTAAGTCATGTTTGTGCAAACCTAAGTTTCCTAACATGATCAAATGCATACAGAACACATATGTTATGCTTCTATATATATATATATATATATATATATATATATATATATATATATATATATATATATATATATATATATATATATATATATATATATATATATATATATATATATATATATATATATATATATATATATATATATATATATATATATATATATATATATATATATATATATATATATGTATATATATATATATATATATATATATATATATATATATATATATATATATATATATATATATATATATATATATATATATATATATATATATATATATATATATATATATATATATATATATATATATATATATATATATATATATATATATATATATATATATATATATATATATATATAAAGACATAACTTTAGAATATTTTGTGCATTATAAAGCATGAATGCAAGCTACAACACGATGATACCGTCCAAGTTACAGAGTACGAGCTACTACACGTTTTGACATCATTAAAATAAGGACTAATAAGGACTGAGGCACCTTGCCCTCACATACTCCCCCTTTTTGATGAGGCAAAATCATTGCAAAAATCTCCAACTTATCGAGTAATTTAAGAATCAGGTTCCCCCTTATTTTGTACATTCTTCCGAAAGGAAAACTGATCAATCTTTGTGTAATAAAGTGATGCTTTTCTTTGCATTCTTTTCTCCCCCTTTGACAACATCAAAAAGAGAGAAACACAAAGTCAACGAAACCAACATATATCCAAATGAACACAATCATATATTTTGCAACAAAGACACATTAACAAACATCCACATAAAATGATGTTAATGCAAGGATTATGAACATAAATATAACAATAAGCATATAGAGAAAATTAAGTGCATTACAATACCAAAATATTCAATACAACTTCAAGTCACAAAAAAACAAAACGATACCAAAACATAAAATGACATTCAAACATAAAACATGAGATGCATGTAATACCCTAATTTTTACCCCTAAGATCCCACATATCATTTGCGTTTCATTCCATAAACAAGATTGCAAGCTTTGGTTCTCTTGCCTTCCTCTGCAGGTTTGTTCTTGAGATATCACCAAGCATCCTTGTTTTCTTGTTTGTTTGATATTTGTTTATGTTTATGTTTACTAACCATTATTCAAAATCCAAAAAAAAAATTTGTTTTTCCTTTACTAACTTTTTCAAGAAGAGTTTGGGGTAATCAATTACTAGTATTGGGGTAATCAATTACCCTGTGCGCATTTTGTGAAAATTGGCCAAATTTAAATTCTGCAACATTTTTTAGCACCAAATTCAAATGTTTCATCATGAGAAAAGTCTACATCACTTCATTTTAATTACCCTACCTCATCCTAATTAATTCCCATGGTACACCTTCATTAATCACCATTTGATCTTGATTTCCCTCCAAATTCAAATTCCAAGCCTAACTTTGTTTCCAAACCTAACTCCAATCCAACAAATTTTTGAAGCCTAACTCTTATAAATAGAGGCTTCATTTCTCTCATTTCATAAGCTTTTGATAGCCAAATTCACCTTGTCAAATTCTTTCTTGACTCTCTTTTTTCTCCAACTGCCAAATTCACCAAAGCTCTTTCTGCCTTTGAAAGTTAGTAAGTTCATCACTAGAACTTACTAATCTTTGAGCTAAACCTTTATTCATTAACTTTTTCACCATCAATTTCATTAGATCAAGGCTTTGGAGTGTGGTTTGTGAATTTGATTTGAAGAATTTCTAGATTTGGAGTGGTAGTTTCTTGATCCACCATTGTTGCTCTTGATACATCCTTCACAATGTGATCTATTGTTGATTCTTGTTGCTTGATCTTTGGATCTTGCAAATTGTGTTCTGTTGGTGTCGATTGCTGTTATTTTACTTGAATTTTTATGCTCAATTTCATCCTTAATCATGAGGTGTTTGAAGAAATGATTGATCAAGTTTTCGCACATTTTCAAACTGTTTTGCTGCTGTTTTAACAGTGGTAATCAATTACCAGCTTAGGGAAATCAATTACCAAGTGTCCATTTTGCCTTTTTGGCTTTATTTTGGGATTGTTTTGGTTTTTTCTTCTTCTTCTTCTTCCATTTCCTTTTGGTTTTTTCCTTGGAATACACTTTTAAAGGTCCTTTTCCTCTTTAAATTTATTGGACTTAGGGTGTAGATGAAGTTGGATAAATATTCATTAATTCAAATCTATCTTTAAAGTGATTTGTTTAATTTAGTTTAGGTGCTTTAAGTTAATGATATGTTTAGTGCTTTAATCCACCAAGATAAGTGGATGAACTTAAATATGGAATGACCTTGAAATTGTAATTCAATTTGGTATTCCCTCTCCCCTTCTCTTTTTCTTTTGATCGATGAAAATCTTTGACATTGTTTGAACTTATTTCAAGTTCTTGATAAAGATGATATCGTTACCATTTTTCTTTTCGTGCGGTATTACTTTCGGAGAGTGATCTACATATCACTTCTCTAGCACACATTAGTACTAACATTGTTATTGACCGGCCTTAGATAGTCATGGTTTCTATATAAACCTGATTATGATTGTTTAACATAGCGATAAATTATCCCGTAATCAGAAAGTGATCATTCGTGGCTCAAACTTATGTTTGAAAGTCCAAGTATGATTGATTATTTGTCTTAGATCCATCACTTATGAAACTTGTTGTTAGGAGGCTTTAATTTTATCAATCCTCTAATAAGTCTTCATTAACTTTGGCCTAAGTGCATGACTTAACCATCGTTGATCATTTGTTCTAACGATTAATCACTAACTCACTAACAATATTATTGTGCTAATTTTTTTTATGTTTCCTTCTTGCTCCCTATCTCTCTTTTATTTTTATGCTCCATTATTATCATTCATATCTTATTATTGTTTATACTTCCATTATTTTTTCCTTTTTCCGTTGGACACATGTTTATGTTTCCGCTCTTTTTCTTTTGTCCATTTGGACCATATCTTGTTCAAAACATTAATAAAGGATTAAACCTCTAAAAAACTTGGTGCTCTTAACTTTGTGGTTATGCTCTTGAACTGTTCTTAGACATTGGACCTCTTAGACCCTTGGACTTAGAATTAGGACTCTTTCCCTATGCTTGGAGTATTATGGATCGTTGCCTTTATTTGGCTTGCTCATTTGCTTATGCTCAATATGGATGGGATTCTTATTTGGCTTTCTATGAAGTGTGCTACAATTTAGTTAGATCCTTCTTATCTCTAGATTTTATTTTGCTTTCTAGAATAGTCACTTCATCTCCCCCCTTCTTAAATTTTCAAAATCTCATCCCTTTTCCAAAAACCTTCTTTTTTTCAAACTTAAAACCACTTTCACAATAAAACCTTAACTTTTGTCAAGTGATTTTCATACTTTGTTTTCTTTAATAAATGTCAATAAATGTTAATCATATTTTGACTAATTTCAAAAAGACATAAAAAATACAAAAAACTCATTCAAACTTTTTGTGCCTTTTGTGCAGTTTTCATTTTAAAACTTTTTCATAAGTTTAGACATGAGTCGTTTCCATAGTTGAGATATAATTCTCCTATTCTCCATAGTATTTAAAATGTTGATATTTTCCACTTATATGTTGAGTGATAGACTTGTTGATTTTAATCCAAGCAAAATCCTCCATCTTTAGGTGATGCAAATGTTGTCTTATACTTGTGTGCGACTAGTCGTAATTTTCTTCTTAAAATGACGACTTGTCTTTACATTTTAAAATAAATCATAACCAACAAAAAAATTTTACTTGTACCACGAACTATTGGGTTTTGATCCTATATTTCACTTTTTGGGTACGTAGGCATGAGGCGATATGTCTCTCCAAACACGAAAATCTTAAAAGTAATTCTCTTCTCACCTCCCCAATCCCATTTCAAACAAACCTTTTCAAACCAAAAAGCGTAGATATTTCAAAGGGCTCCTATAGAGTACTATATACGTTTTTGGTGCTAACACTTTCCCATTACGTAACCAACCCCTTACCCAGATCTCTGTTTATTTGTTCTTATTTTAGAACTTGTTTAGGTTTTGTTTGCTCTTTTTCCTTTCCTTTTGGATAAAATAAAAGTATGGTGGTGACTCTTGTATTTTTGAGTTAAGTTAATCAATAGCTTACACTCACAAATTTCCCCACTACAGAAAAATGGCGACTCTATTGAGGGTCGAACCCAGAGTCTCTGATTCCTAGTGGGTTTCGCCTACTTTGATTTATTTATCTCTTTTTTGTTTGACCTGTTTGTTATTGCTTGTTCTATTTGGATGCTTGGTGATCTGTTTGGTGAAATAAGTCCTATACCCGGACTTGAGTGTACTTATGATAGGAGGGTGGTATATTCTTGTTGGCTTACATGGAGTAGTCCTTACTAAGCTGACTTGAGATCCCCCGCTCAGCGGAGACATTTTTGGGATTACTAAGGTCTTACGAGTAGTCGCAATTGACATTACTTTTTCCGACCTGAGAGCCTGAGAAGCTGAGGACCTTAGAACCCTTTAACCCATCTTGGCCTTATTAGAACGTGGTCTGGTGGCTATTCAGGTGTAAACTTGAATTATTTGTTACGCGATACCATGCTCAGACGAGTTTCTCTCGAGAATATTGTTGGCTGACGAGTATTCGTTTAAGCCGATAATATCCAAAAGATGGAATTATGACTCTAGGAACTTTTTAGAACCTTGTTCTACAGGTGTTGATATAAAGTTAGTACATACCATTGTGGGTTGGTTCTTGTCCTTTGGCTTCATGCTCGTGTCGAACCTTTAAACCTATATGCTTTGTGTGTCTTGTTTGTTGGTGTTGTATCTTGCACTCATGCGTTCATGGGCATTTTGTTTCAGTCAGTTTTTAAGGATCTCAGAGATTTTCCTTTGCAAACATTGCAGATATTATGATTATAGATATTGGAAGGAGAAACACTCAGAAATACGGTTTCCGAGCTCCCGATCTTACAGATTTTAGAAAGCTAGTGTCCTTGGCAGTTGATTGTGCAGGCTTCAGATCTCGTCATGGGAGACTTCTATTTGTTCTTTCTACCAACATTGAAGACAGAATTCTGAACACCCTTGTGCAATTCTATGATCCTGTCTACCGATGCTTTACTTTTCCTGATTATCAGCTCATGCCAACCTTGGAGAAGTATGCTTATTTGTTAGGTATACTAGTTTCTGATAAGGTTCCTTATAATGGTTTGGAGGAAGTTCTTAATCCCCAAGATATTGTTGCAACCACCCATTTGACGAAATCTAATATATATGCTAATCTGATGTTTAAGGGAGGCATCAAGGGTTTGACTTCTAAGTTCTTGATTAGGAAATCCACGTTATTTGCTAATGTTGGTAGCACATTGACGTTTGAGGCTATATTTGCTTTGCTTATCTATATACTAGTCTTTTTCCCTAACGTTGACAACTTTGTGGATGTTAACACTATTAGCATTTTCTTGATTGAGAACCCTGTTTCGACTTTACTTGGTGACACCTATTTCTCTATCCATAGTAGGACTTCTAAGGGGAAGGATACTGTCGTTTTTTTCATACCTATGTTGTACAAGTGGTTTATTTCGCACTTGCCACAGTCATATGTTTTTAGGGAGAACAAGAATTATCTAATGTGGTCTCAGATGATCATGTCCCTTACTCATGCTAACATTACTTGGTTTTCTTCTGTTTGTGAGAATGTCCAAATTATTGATAGTTGTGGGGAGTTCTCTAATGTTCCTCTTCTTGGAACACAAGGTGGAATTAATTATAACCCGAGTTTAGCTCATCATCAGCTTGGTTATATGTTGAAGGATAAGCCTAAAAATATTCTATTAGAGGATTTGTTTTTTCAAGGAGGGAATGACTCTTTTGTTTTGAGGAGAAGAATGACTCATGCTTGGACTAAGATTCATAGGATGGGTAAAGGAGAGCTTGCAAGACAAGTTTGAATTTCCTTGGAACCTTATATGCTTTGGGTGAAGAAGAGAGCTAATGAGCTCAAAATTCCTTATCCTTTTGAGAAACCCATGACTACAATGGTCGTTACGCCACTCCCTGTTTCTTATGATGATATACAGACTCTTCAAGATGCTTTTCTCGAGATGAAGCAAGAGAAAAAGATATGGGAAAGTAAGTTTCATGCTTCTGACAAGGAGAAGACAGGGTTGCAAAAGTAGATGAAGGAGAAATATGACTTGATTGAGTTGCTTGAGCGACGCGCTGTGAAGAGACATGGAGAGGATTTATTTTCCTCTACTACTTCATCATCACATCCTCCTACTTTTGGTGCTTGGAAAGGTATTGTGGGTAAGCTCGTGTTAGAGCAGACCACCATAAAGGACAACTATGAGAAAGAGATTAAGAGACTCCAAAGGAAGTATCAGCTCAAATCGTCATCAGATGCTCCTTATAATCCTTAGAACCTATCTTTTATTATTTAATTTTGATCTTCTGTAACTTGTACTTCCAAATGTAGCTCTTTCCTATATTCAATAAAATGAGATGTTTATCAGTATTTCAAAAAGTGTTATTTCTTTACAATGTTTGTAATTTCTCTATATCTTAAAGATTCTTACAAACTGAAACATTTGCATGTTGCATTTGCATTCACATCTTGTGCATTGTGTTTTGCCTTTTCCAGGTTTCTTATGTTTCCTTTTGGTCTTCCTTCATCCAAGCTGTTGCGTCACTACAACACTCGAGCTAATCTCAAGAGAAAGATAGATTAGTTGCAACAAGAGAACCGTGAGCTTCGTGAAGAGGTGACAAATATAAAGGATAGTATGGAAAGACTTACTGCTGCGATGGAAGCTTTGGTGGCTGCTCAAAATCAACCACCACCGCCTCCTCCTTCTCTTGTGCTGAGAACTGTGATTTTTGAGATCGAATAAACGCCCATTTCTATGGCCTCGGTTAATGCTTCTCAATATCAGATGCCTCATGGTTTCCCTTGGGGAATTCCTCTCAATTTTGTGCCAGAAGGATATCGACCTCCTGCTTCTGAATGTCTAAGAGTTCATGTTGTTATGTCTGTACCACCTCCTATGGTTAATGTTGTTTCTAATGTTGAGATTCCAGTTGTTCCTACTTGTCATACCCCAAATTTTACCCTCAGATCCTTTGATCTTCTGCATAGCATATCATGTCTGTCATCTTACATAATATCCAATTTATCAGCTAAAATAAACTTGTCAGATTTATAGCCAAATCGGTCAAATAAAAGTCAACTGCACGTAAAGTCAGTGGACGGAAAATTTTAAAATCGAGCCTGCAAACGTTAGTGATATTAATCTGTGTTTCATGTAGTTTAACCTGGCGTGCTCATTTAAAATTTTCAACAACTTTTCAGTCGCATTTTTGGACAGTTTAAGTCATTTTAGCGGGTAAAATTTATTTCAAGATTTGAGCAAACGCCGTATTTTTCTGAATAGTATATTTTACATTGATTATTTTGGTATATTCATTTTATATTTTTGTGCACTTCGATATCGGTCCAATTATTCATTTTTACCACTTTTATTTCTATTTTTAATTAATAATTATTTTAATTAATCTATTTTTATTTTAGATTTTCATTATAGTTTATTGTTATTGTTATTTATTTATTTTGTTTTTATTTTATTCATTTAATTTTTATTTTATTATTTTTTAGAAAACTTGTTAAATAAGTTTCTTAAGAGTGACTTTTTTAAATTCCCATGAAGAGTGACTTTTTTGAGTTCCCATGAAGAGTGACTTTTTTAAGTTCTCATGAAGATGACTTTTTTGAGTTTCCATGAAGAGTGACTTTTTTGAGTTCCCATGTACATAACCACTTTTCCATATTTTCCTCCTTCCTCATGCTATGTGTCATCGCTTCATCACACAAATTCTACACTATATTACTAGCATTACATTTTCAAGACCCTATTTTATGGAAGTTTTTACTCACTTTCTACTACTTTTCTCACTATAAAAATCACATAAACCATAATACTTTTTTGACGTTCACAAAACACTCTCACACTTCATGCTCTTTTCCTCACCACCTTCCACATAAACTAAAAAACTCACTATCCACCATATTCTATCATCATTTTTTCATACACAATATCTTCCATGATATGAATAACTCACCTTCATTTTCTCAATAATAAAGCACCATCTACATTTTCTTTTTCTTTATGGTACCTCTAACCTCACATAAAACATCATCCTCCATCTAGACACATTACTCCCTCATCTAATCTTTATCAGGTTTTTTCTTTTCTTTTACTTTATTTATTTATTTATTTATTTAGTTTATTTTAATTTGTAAAGTATTTGGAAAGACAAAAAGGGATTTTTAATTATTTGTCTTTTATTAGTTAATTGTTAAATATTTAAAAATGCAAAAATATATGTTGTAATTATTAATTAATTTAAATATTTGTATTTAATTTGATTAATTAAATTATTAGTTAATCTTTTTAAATATTTATATTTAAATTGATTAATAATTCTGTTTGTTGCCTGATTATATTTGTGACTGATTTTCTTCCATGTACGTGTTGCTTTACTTCTATTCCTTGTTGACCTAATCCAAGGGAAGGGACTGTGTGTTGACTTATTGTCATTGTGCATGTCCCTTACTTATCTGTCTTAGTTGTTCTTGGTTCTTAGAACTTGGCAAATCGTAGTTCCACGAACTACGAACGCTCTGATTTCTCAAGTCCCTCTTGAGGATACGTAGGCTCAAGATGTGATGTCTTGGCGAGCTCACTAACAACTAACTTCCTGTCAACATTTGCAACTTAGGATTGGAGTCATCGTGCTCTATTTAGTCGTCCCGTCGTGGACATTCCCTTCCTTGCTAACTTAATTTAGTTTAGAGTCGCTCTCTGTAGGTGTCTCACCGCAGACATTTACTTGCCCCCTGGAACCTTGACCACAGTCAAGAGTTCCTCACCCCTAGTTAGGGGAACTGCGGTTGCTCTGATTCCATTTCCGTCAGGATACGTAGGTACGAGATGCGATGTCTTGGCGAGCATACTTTATATATACTTTAGATCTTTACCTTAGCACTTTTCCCTTAGCAAACAACTGTAGCATAACACAAATACTAACAAGAGGTTCCTGTAGAGTACTACAGATGTTTAGGATGTGAAATACCTACCCTAGGCATAACCAACCCCCGAACCTTAGATCTCTTAGCGTTGTTGTTACATTACGCAAAAGGTTTTTCTTTCTTTAAGCCTTTCCTTTGGATAAATTAAAGTCCAATTGTGAATTAAATGAATTAAGGTTCAAGTTAATACAATAGCTTGATATCCAATTCTCACCGTAACAGAAATGGAGACTTCACTAGGGACCTCCCCTAAGAGGGTTAAGCCCGCTAAGTCAAAATCTATGAAGGAGACTTAGGCAAAACTAGGGCATCCCGCTGATTGTAATCTTCACAAGAAACAATTCAGGAAAAAGTTAGGGATAATAAAAAGAGGATATCCTTAAATCATTCACCCTGAATATCCTCAATGACAAAAACAACCAAATGTTATAGGGAAGTAGTGACTTCCTTTTCAAAGGTCCTTTGACTTCTGAACCATCATCATGGCTATCATCAGTCCAATTCCCACCTCTTGGGAATCTAAGTGCATAGTTTGAGTTAACTGAGCGTAGGACTGAAGATCATCATGTAGATTGGGTGGGCACAAATAAACTTTGAGCCTTTATCCTTTGTTTCTTAAACCATGAGCCAAACCATGTTACAACCTTCGAAAGACCTAACTGAAGTGAGGTTATTTTGAAAGCATACTACAACAAGGTTCTACAAACTGACTCCAAAAGATCTTTGCGGATCATTTGTTTTGGCATCATACCTTTTTTCTTTACCTTTCACTTTTAAATGTCTTAAACAACCGTGTTCTGACGAATGACTCGTTTATTTTACATCTTTCAAAAATGATTTTGATTTCAAAAGTTGCATGAACTTTGCATTATCATGTTTGTATGAATATTTTGTTTGCAAACTGGATTTCCTCTCAAGGAATTTTCAAACAGTTGAGAAACTTGGTCGGTGATCCTATCAGGGGCAAGTTCTTTTCACATCCCGTCGAAGAATCAGTTTAATATTTGTTCAGGGCAAGGTCTTCTCATATTTGGTTTATCCAGAAGATATTTCAAGACTTAGACTGGGGCAAGCTTTCCAAGCACACAGTGGATCAGTGATCTTCAACATCAGACAAGCTGAAGCAATTATCAGTTCATCTACAACAGACAGCTAATTTGGGGAAGTTTACTTGAAGAAACCCCAAGCAGCTATCCATCCTTCCTATAAGGATCATCTATTTGGTACATCTTACTAGTACGACAAAGATGTGTTCAACGATAGCATCTTTAGTCTCCAAGTAGAATGAAAATGATATCTGTGTTGAGGAATCAGTCTTCCAGTCTTGTTTTCTCGCCAAAAGAGTCGAGTCGTGTCGTCAGCATCTGCATTTGCATTTGATCATATATCATCTGCATAATTCATATACATATGCAGTGCATAAGTGTTTCATCCTCATTTGCATTTCTCCATAGGTCGCGTCGTTACCAACATCTTGTCTTGTGGTCAAAGTCCAACTCACTTGGCACCTACCAAACAGTTTTTGTCGTGTCTATCTGACGTTCTCCCAAATATGACATTTCTTATCGGATTATTTTTCCGGATATGTATGTTCCTCTTACATCCAATACCATTCCTAGATAGTGTGTTTATAACTTTCATTCAAGGCCATTATTGGATGTCTGGTATCTTTTTTATCCAACTCCATTCTTGGATTTCATGTGTTTCTCTCTGATGTTTTTCCAGATTGAGTCTTTATTCTGATGTTCTTCCAGAACTTATCTGATGTTTTTCCAGATATTCCCTTTAATTATGATGTTTTCCCGAAATCTATCCGAGGCTTTTCCGGATTTGTTTTTCTCTCTGATGTTTTTCCAGATTGAGTCGTTGTTCTGATGTTCTTCCAGAACTTATCTGATGTTTTTCCAGATATTCTCTTTGATTATGATGTTTTCCCATAATCTATCCGAGCTTTTTTCGGATTTGTTTCTCTCTCTGATGTTTTTCCAGATCGGGTCTTTGTTCTGATGTTCTTCCAGAACTTATCTGATGTTTTTCCAGATATTCCCTTTGACTCTGATGTTTTCACAGAATCTATCCGAGTTTATTTTTCCAGATTTGTTTCTCTCTCTGATGTTTTTCTAGATTGAGTCTTTGTCCTAATGTTCTTCCAGAACTTATCTGATGTTTTTCCAAAATCTATACGAGGTTTTTTCGAATTTGTTTCTCTCTCTGATGTTTTTCTAGATGTGTCTTTTGTTCTGATGTTTTTCCAGAGCCCTTTTGTGTCTATCTGATGCTTTTCCGGATATGACTTTTGTTCTGATGTTCTTCTAGAAATCCTTTGTTGCTTATCTGACGTTCTTCCAGATATGTCTTCAAAATTCTCATTTTCCGTATATTTAATGATTTTCTAAATGTTGCTCAGATAAGCCTTCTGCTTGCAGAGAAAGAGATGACCAAAATCTTCCTGAAGACTTTGGGTCTGTTTTATTATGAAAAGATGGTTGCGAGTGCTCCTAGTGATTTTACAGAGATGGTTAATATGGGAATGAGATTAGAGGAAGTTGTCCATGAGGGACTTCTGGCAAAAGAAGGTAGTTCTGGAAGTACGAAGAAGTTTGGTGTTGGTTTTTCTAAGAAGAAGGATGGAGAAACCAATGCCATATCTCAAGAGAGGTCTAGAAGACACAGGGTCGTAAACAAACAAGTAGCTTCTGTTACACCCATTATCAGTGCCGCTCAAGTTGCTTCAAATTATTAACCACGGTTCTAACTGAAAATACAGCAAAATAATCAGCAAAGTCGTGTACAGAAGAAAGCGAAATTTGATCCTATTCCGATCTCATATGTTGAATTATTTTCGGCTTTGATAAAGAAGAATTTGGTTCAGACTCGTGATCTTCCGGATGTTCCTACAAATATTCCATGGTGGTATAAGCCAGAGGCCCATTGTGCATGTCATCAGGGTGCCCCTAGGCATGCTATTAAAAATTGTTATCCTCTGAAATACGATATTACAAAGCTTGTAAAAATTGGTATTCTTTCTCTTGAAGATACCAATCCTAATGTGCAATCAAATCTATTGCATAAGCATGGTAACACGACTGTCAATGTGGTATATGGATGTCCTGGCACATATCGTATTTTTGAGATTCGTTGGATTCAGAGGTCACTTGTTGAGATGCACGCTACTTTGAGCGAATTCCATGATATTGAGCAGGATTATGCTGCTTGTTGTATTTGTTCTGTGAACCCTCGTGGGTGTGTGATTGTAAAGAGGGATTTACAAAATATGATTGATAAGAATTTGATTCAAGTTACTACAAATAGAAATGAAGTTGAGAATGAGGTGAATGTCATAGTTCCACGTTTCAACATTCCTGAGCGAGTTATAATTTCTTACAATAGTTAGAAATTTGTTGTGACACCTTTAGTCATCTGTTTGCATGGCCCGGTACCATATGAATCAGATAAAGTTGTTCCCTACAAATACAATGCTACTATGCTAGAGGATGGAAAAGAGGTTCCCATTCCTTCTCTTCCTTCAGTTGTGACTATTGCGGATGTAGCTCGTATGACTAGGAGTGGTCGAGTATTTGCTAATGTACCCTCGAAGCCAAGTGAAGATATTGTGGGTAAGCAAACTAAGTTGAAGATTTCTTTTGAATCCGGTCAATCAAGTGATGTGAACCAGAAATCAAATAATGATGAAGTGTTAAAATTGATCAAAAAGAGTGAATATAATATGGTGGATCAACTTTTGCATACACCATTGAAAATATCTTTCTATCCCTGCTAATGAGCTCTGAGGCTCATCGAGAATCTCTACAGAAAATATTAGAACAAGCTTATGTAGATCATGATGTGACTGTTAATTAGTTTGATAGCATTGTTTCCAATACCACTATGTGTAATAATCTGAGCTTTTGTGATGAAGAATTGACTGAACATGGAAGAAATCATAATTTGGCTCTCCATATTTCCATGAATTTCCATAAGGATGCCCTGTCCAATGTGCTGGTTGATATCAGGTCATCATTGAATGTGATGCCAAAATCTACTTTATCCAGATTGTCTTATCAAGGTACTCCTATGAGATTCAGTGGGGTTGTTGTGAAAGCCTTTGATGGCTCGAGGAAGGCTGTGATTGGAGAGGTCGATCTCCCTATCAAGATAGGTCCGTGCTTATTTTAGATTACTTTTTAGGTAATGGATATTAGTCCTGCTTAAATTTGTCTTCTGGGATGCCCTTGGATTCATGAAGTCGGAGTTGTCACTTCAACACTCCACCAAAAGTTGAAATTTGTCCATAATGGCCAACTTATTGTTGTTGGTGGAGAACAGGCTATGTTAGTGAGGAGTTTGTAATCTTTTTCTTATATTGATGCCGAAAAGGATTTTGGAACTCCGTTCCAGGCTCTTTTTGTGGTTGATAATATTGTTGATAAGAATGGGGTACCCATGTCTTCTTTGAAAGATGCACAACATGTGTTGAAGGGGTGGCCAAACTGATAGATGGGGCCGAGCCATTAAAGTTGCTAAAAAAAAGATAGAGTTGGTTTGGGTTTTACACCTGGTTCAACCCGTAAAGAGATGAAGAGTATTCATGAGGTTTTTCGAAGTGCTGAGTTCATCCATGCCAAAGAGCATTCTACAGCTGCAATTTTTGAAGGTGGCTCTGAAGATTACATCTCAGATGGCTTTGAAAATGATTACATTCCTGCTAAAGACTAGGAGCCTTATTTGGAAGATCCTGGATACGGTTCTGAAACAGAAGATGCATATGTACCCTTTTTACTCTCATCGACCGAAACTTAAGGAACTTGAGTATGAAGTCAGTGCCATCATTGAGGATGATCAAGAGGAAGAAACGCCCAACTTTATGACGCGTGGATTGATATGCCAGAATTGGATCGCTGTTGACATTCCTTTTGTTGTTCATGTTTCAAAGTAATTTGTTTTTGTTTCTTTCAAACATCATTTCACTCTGCCCAAGGTGAAAGTGAATTTGTGAGGGCTTTGTTTCAACTTTTATCATCATCAATAAAATGTTATTCTGTTTATCCATATTATGTTTTCCCTTTTTGCTTTATTTCTGAAAAATGGTAACATAAAAAACCAAAATAATAATGTGATAATCACTTTTATCTATATGATATTTGCACTTCTTATTCATATTCTAAAATCAAACATAAATCATTGTGCAGATTATTTGTTAAACCCATTGAAAACAATGACCTTATGCCCTCTCCCAACTTTGAGTTCCCTGTGTTTGAAGCGGAAAAGGAGGATGTTGAAGAGATTCCAGATGAAATTTCCCAATTGCTTGAGCATAAGGAAAAGATCATTCAGCCTCATGGGGAGCCGACAGAATTGGTTAATTTCGATTCCAATGATGATAAGAAAGAAGCCAAGATTGGGGCACTACTTCAGTTAGTTGTTAAGAAGAGGATGGTAGAGCTTATTAGAAAGTATGTTGACGTGTTTTCTTACTCCTATCAAGACATGCCTGGTCTTGATATTGATATTGTGGAGCACCGTTTGCCATTAAAGCCTGAATGTCTACCTGTGAAACAGAAATTGAGAAGAACTCATTCCGACATGGCTGTGAAGATTAAAGAGGAGGTTCAAAAGCAGATTGATATTGGTTTTCTTGTGACTATTGAGTATCCTCAATGGGTGGCCAATATTGTGCCTGTTCCAAAGAAAGACGGAAAAGTCCAAATGTGTATTGACTATAAAGATTTGAGTAAAGCAAGCCTAAAAGATGATTGTCCACTGCCACACATTGATATATTGGTAGATAATACTGCTAAGTTCAAAATATTTTCATTTATGGATGGATTTTCCAGTTATAATCAAATAAAGATAATGCCCGAGAATATGAAGAAAAAAAACATTCATTACACCCTGGGGAACATTTTGTTACAGAGTGATGCCATTCAGTTTGAAAAATGCTGGTACAACGTACCAGAGAGCTATGACCACCTTGTTCCATTATATGATACATAAAGAAATTGAGGTCTATGTGGATGATATAATTTGTAAGTCGAAGACTGAAAAGATCATATTGAATACTTATTGAAGTTGTTTCAATATTTGAGAAAGTTTAAGCTCCGTCTGAATCCTAATAAATGCACTTTTGGTGTCCGTTCTGGAAAGTTGTTGGGTTTTATTGTCAGTTAGAAAGGCATTGAAGTTGATCCTAGCAAAGTCAAAGCTATTCAGAAAATGTCTGCACCCAAAATAGAAAAAGAAGTAAGAGGATTCTTGAGACCTATGAACTATATCTCCTGATTTATATCCAATATGACTACCACATGTGCGCCTATCTTCAATCTTCTCCGCAAAGATCAAGGTTGTGTATGGACAAAAGATTGTCAAAAAGCTTTTGAAATAATTATAGAGTATCTGCTTGAACCTCCTATTTTGTCTCCTCCCGTGGAAGGAAGACCTTTGATCATGTATTTGACCGTGTTGGAAGAGTCTCTGGGCTGTGTTCTGGGTCAACAAGATGAATTTGGGAGAAAATTTTTTGTCATTTATTATTTGAGCAAGAAGTTCACGGGTTGTGAGTCTCGGTACCCAATGCTTGAAAAGACATGTTGTGCTTTAGCTTGAGTTTCCAAGCGCCTCCGCCAGTATATGTTGAATCGTACAACTTGGTTGATATCTAAAATGTATCCAATCAAGTATATCTTTGAAAAGCCTGCTTTAACTAGGAGGATTGCTCGTTGAAAAATGTTGTTGTCGGAATATGATATCAAGTACCAAACTCAAAAAGTGATAAAAGGAAGTGTTTTGGCTGATCATTTAGCACACCAACCAATCGATGATTATCAACCTATCCGATTTGATTTTCCTGATGAGGATGTGATGTATCTAAAGGTTAAAGATTGTGAGGAACCATTATCTGAAGAAGGGCCTGAGCCTAGATCCCAATGGGGTTTGATTTTTGATGGAGCTGTTAATGAGTATGGCAATGGTATTGGGGATATTATTGTTACTCTTCATGGTTCTCATATTCCTTTCACTGCAAGGTTGGTGTTCACTTGTACAAATGATGCAGCAGAGTATGAAGCATGTATTGTGGGCTTAAAAGAAGCTATTGATTTAAGAATCAAGATTCTTGATGTATATGGAGATTCGGCCCTGGTGATTAATCAGATTAAAGGGGAGTGGGAGACACGTTAACCCGATTCGATTCTTTATCGTGATTATGCAAGAAGATTGTCAACTTTCTTCAACAAGGTTGAGTTTCACCATATACCTAGAGCAGAGGATCGAATGGCAGATGCTTTAGCGACTTTATCCTCCATGATTGTGGTAAATTCATGGAATGATGTGCCAAAGATTAATGTGATGCTTCTTGATAGACCAGCTCATGTGTTTGTAGTTGAAGAGGTTGTTGATGATAAACCTTGGTATTATGATATTAAATGTTTCCTTCAGAATCAAGCATACCCACTTAGGGCATCCAAGAAAGATAAGAAAACTTTGAGAAGATTGGCTGGTAGTTTCTTCTTGAATGATTATATGTAGTAAAAGAGGAATTATGACATGGTCTTGCTCAGATGTGTAGACAAGCGTGAAACAGACATGTTAATGAAAGAAGTTCATGAAGGATCCTTTGGTACCCATGCCAATGAACATGCAATGGCTAAGAAGATGTTAAGGGTAGGTTACTATTGGCTGACAATGGAATCTGATTGTTGTAAATATGTGAAGAAGTGCCATAAATTCCAGATTTATGCTAAGAAAATTCATGTGCCTCCAACTCCTCTCAATGTTATCTCTTTTCCATGGCCTTTTTCCATGTGGGGTATTGATATGATTGGAATGATTGAGCCTAAAGTGTTGAATGAACACCGTTTCATATTGGTGGCTATTGACTATTTTACCAAGAGGTTCGAAGCGGAATCATATGCCAATGTGGCCAAGCAAGTAGTGGTTTGGTTTATCAAGAACCAAATCATCTGTCGGTATAGTGTACCGAGCAAGATTATCACTGATAACGGGTCAAATCTGAATAACAAGATGATGAAGGAATTATGCGATGAGTTTAATATTGAGCATCATAATTCTTCTCACTACATACCTAATATGAATGGGGCTGTTGAAGCTGCTAATAAGAACATTAAAAAGATCATTCAGAATATGGTTGTTACATACAAGGATTGGCATGATATGCTCCCTTTTTCTCTTCATGGGTATCGTACGTCCGTCCGCACTTCAACAGGGGCGACCCCTTTCTCTCTTGTTTATGATATGGAAGCAATGCTCCTGGTAGAGGTTGAAATCCCTTCTATGGGAGTTTTGATGGAAGTTGGATTGTCTGAGGCTGAATGGTTTCAGAGTAGATACGACCAGTTGAATCTGATTGAATAGAAAAGAATGAGGGCCTTGTGTCATGGCCAATTGTATCAACAGAGAATGAAGAAAGCATTTGACAAGAAGGTTTGACCTTGTATGTTTAGAGAAGGCAACATCGTGCTCAAAAAGATCTCGACTTTTACCAATGATTCTAAGGGCAAGTGGACTCCTAATTATGAAGACCCGTATGCTATTAAGAGAGCCTTCTATTGTGGTGCATTAATTCTTACAACTATGGATGGTGAAGAGTTCACTCGTCCTGTGAATGCCGATGCAGTCAAGAAATACTTCACCTAAAAAATAAAAGAACAACTCACTAAGTTGAAAACTTGAAAGGGCAGCTTAGGCAAAAATGAGTATCTCGGTGGATTGAAAACCCGAAAGGGCGGTCCAGGAAAAAATTAGAGACAAAAAAAGAAATAATCATCCTGGTTGATTGTAAACCCGAGAGAGCAATCTAGGAAAAAGTTAGGGATTATGGCAAGTAACTGCATCTGGCCAGTTTTGATCACTTAAAGCAATTTTTCCTACCAAGGACTTTCCTTTAAACATCCTCAGCTGAAGTCTCAAGCACAGTTGGAATTCAAAGTTGTTAGGTAGAATAATGGTCATTGTATTCCAATGTAGCCCTTTCCATTGTATTTACCATTTTTCAAACATTGTAATGATCCATGGAGTTACGCCATTTGCAGACTACCATTCTATCAATAAAATTTGGGCCTTTGTCCCTTTGTTTGCAATTCTCATTTTGTTTCTATTTGTAGAATTTCATTTTATTTTTATGATGATTTTGAAACAAACGTGAATAATTGATTTAAATTTTGAAAATTATAAAAACATTTTTCTTTGATTTATGAATATAAAAAAGGAATGTCAACAGTAATCCCAAGAATGGTAAAATCTCGAAGCGTGAAGCTTAGTGTTGTCCTCATCGGAGTTTGTTCTTGTTGATATTCTCCTCAGTAGAGTTTGTTGATGTTCTCCACAACAGGGTTCGTTCTTACTCCTCTGGTAGAATTTAGTGACAGCTCCCCAGTAGAGTTGTGTTGATGTTTCTCTAGTAGAGTTTGTTGATATTTTCTTAGTAGAGTTTTGTTCCTATGGATAACCAGATGGGTGTTGTTCGGTTTTCCACAGTTAAATCTTGATTCAATTTTTCTCCAGCTGAGTATTTTCCTTCATCCAGCCAGATTATGGTAAGGCAGTTGAGCAGTTTTTAGGGCCACCTCTCCTTGATGTTAATGCACACACAGAGATTTTTCATTACTGATTCCTTGTAGAGATTATGCATATTTACTTTGGATATTCCCCAAGTATAGAATAATTTTGTTGCTTTATTCTAAGAAGTATTGATATAGAAGTCACCTGTCGGGTTTTCTCTCACCTTGTGTTGGGTATTGATTTAAAATCCCCCACAACTTGACTTTTTGCTATAATGTTAACTTCTTATTCCCCGGAAAGTCCAGGATGTTTCTCTCAGAGTTGGATAGCCCTCAGAGTTCTTTCTTGTATCCCCAGAAGAGTTGTGTTATTCCCTAGTGGAGTTTATGTGGTTGGTTATATGATTACAATCCTTAGCGGATCCATCCATTATTTTTCGCAGCAGATCTCTCCATCCCTTTTGAAGCGGATTTCAATTGATTTTATTATTATCCCTAAGATGGGTCAAAAAGATTTGGGTTGATGTTCCCCCAACATCTTATCTTCTGTCCTCGAAGCAGAATTGATATTGTTATCCCCTTTGTGGATTACTGATTATTGAAGATTGATCTTTGGGTTTTTCCTCAAGCAATGTCTTCTTCTCGTTAGTGAGATTTGAGCCTTGTAGTAGGATTTATTTTCCTTTGATGGCTTTTGCTTATCTCTTGCAGAATTTCTTTTGTTAAATACCTAGCAAGATCTCCAGTGATTTCTCCAGCTTGTTGAGATTAGTCGAATATTCTGTGGTGTTGTGATGTTTTGTCCATCCTCTGTTTATCCTTCTTGTCTATTTTGTCAGCATATTCATACTCATATGCATTGCATGCACATTCACTTTGTTGAGCATAGCATGTGTTTGTTGCATTGTGCATCTTGCATTTTTGTTGGTGCTTCCCTTTCTCTAGTGTTGTTATCCTCGCGGAGTGTGTGTGTCCTCTCTCCATTAGATAGTCAACCCCTAAGTAGAAAATGCATATCCTTTCTAATTCCCCACTGAGTTTATGCCTCGTGGAAGATGTTTGTTTTAGCTTTCCTCCCCAGCTTTTATCTGGATGGAATTGACCCCCGGTGAGATATTTCCTCATCAGGTCGAGTCTTGCCTGACCGTTTCTCTCCAGTTTGTTCCTAGATTGAACTTTGGTCTCTTGCAACGGTTATTTTGTTTTATCCTAGGCTGTGAAACTTGGATGATGAGAAGATATTTATTTCTATCTTTTGAGGATTTATATTCCTCGGTAGAAATATGTTATTAATCCCCATCAAAAGATGAAGAATTGATTTTCCCCAGCGGTGTTTTGATAACGCTCTTTTGGTAATTGCTTGTGCAACTTCACGTGGCAGCCTCTTTATTTGAGCAGCTTGTTTAACCCCAGAAAGGTAAGCTTCACCTGGTAACAAGTGGAAGCCTCGTTATTTGAGCAGCTTGTATAATCTTCAGGAATTTATTTGTATCTTCGCAATAAATGGCAGTTCTCTAGTTCATCCTCAGCGGAGAAGTTTATTGTGAAATGATGGATCCTAATCCAACCAACTTTTCCATTAAATGGTATCTCTGTGGAAGAAGTCCCGGTGAGAAGTTTGTTGTGAGATCCTCAACAGATGGTTGTCTCTTAATTTGAAAAGTTTGTTGTATGATTTAACATACATATATCTCTTTTGAAAATCCCCAACAGAGTTATTAATATTTCATCCCCAACAAATGTTTGTCTCTTTATTTGAGAAGTTTGTTATGTAATTTGAGCTGCCCAGTGACAGGTAGCTGATAATATACCTCTTTCTCCTATCCAGTGATAGGTAGTCGAGTATGTTTGTCCTACCCAGTGACAGGTAGTTGACCTTTATTTTCTTTCTCCTACTAAGTGATAGGTAGTTGAGTTTTGTTTACCTTATCCAATGACAGGTAGTTGGTAATCTTTCCTTATGAGTTCATTGCCTTTATTTTTCTACCCAGTAACAGGTAACAGGTAATACTTCTCACCCTTTTTGGTTTGTTATCCTTTGTTTTTACCCAATGACTAGTAAAAGGTGATCCTTCCTCCTGAGCATGTTGGCTTTATTTTTCTACCCAGTAACAGGTAGCAGGTAACATTTATCTCTCCTTTGGTCAGTTACCGTTTATTTCTACCCAGTATCTGGTAGTCGGTAATCTTTCCTTTTAGTAATATTCCTTTTCCTACCCAGTGACAGGTAGTTGATATATTGTTTACCCTATCCAGTATCCGATAGTTGATAACCTTTTCTTTCAGGTTTATTACTCTCGCTAAACTACTCAATAACCAGTTGTTGGCATTGTTTCGTTTTCTACCCAGTAACAGATAGATGATTATCTCTCGTCAGTGGATTACTTTTTACCCAGTAATCGATAATAAGTAATACATATCTTTGTTTTCTACCCAGTAACTGATAGATGATAATTCTTTTGTGTTTTTTACCCTTATTTTCTACTCAGTAACCAGAAGAAAGTATTTTACCTCATCTCTTCGGTTTGAGTATCCTCGCCTAGTAACCGACAGTTGGTATCTCTCCCTCGGTTGAGTCGTTTCCTTTCCTTTATCAGAATAAGATCTTGCTCTTTTGTTTCCCTCTGCGGGGTCTCTTTTCTTCTTTTGATCCCCAACCGTTTGTTTCTCTTTTGTGGTTTGTTTTCCCCACAGAGGTCTTTTGTCTGCATATCATTAGCATAATCATATCATTTTGTGGCATCTTAGGGCCAAAAATTGGGTTTATTTATTATATTTAAATCTCTTCTATCTAGTCGAGACAAAGATGTCAATCTTCATATCTTTGGATAGAAGAAACTTAAATAGGTGCAGTTATAATACCCTAATTTTTATCCCTATGATCCCATTTACCATTTGTTTTTCATTCCACAAACAAGATCACAAGCTTTGGTTATCTCACCTTTCTCTGTAGGTTTGTTCTTGAGAGATCATCGGGCACCCTTATTTTCTTATTTGTTTGATATTTGTTTATGTTTATGTTTACTAACCATTACTCAAAATCCAAAAAAAATGTTTGTTTTTCCTTTACTAACTTTTTCAGAAAGAATTTGGATCAAAGATATCAAATACCAGTCCCTCCGCTCGAATGAATTTCATCTAGAAAAAGTCAAAGTTGATCTGCAAAACAATTCAAAATCATTTGATCAAGGGTTTCCAAGATTTAATTGACTTTTACTCAAGAGACTCCAAAGTTCATGCGTTTATTTCCATGTCTTCTTTGACAAGCAAAAGAATCGAGCCAGAGCCAAGACAACACATCAAAATGGCAATTTTTCACATTTTTTTACCTAGGTAATTGATTACCAGTATTAGGGTAATCGATTACCCTGTGCGCATTTTGTGAAAATTGGCCAAATTCAAATTCTACAACATTTTTGGCACCAAACTCAAATGTTTCATCATGAGAATATTCTAGATTACTTCATTTTAATTCCCCTACCTCATCATAATTAAATTCCCACCATACACCTTCATTAATCACCATTTGGTCTTGATTTCCCTCCAAATTCAAATTCTAAGCCTAATTTTGTTTCCAAACCAAACTCCAACCCACCAAAATTTTCCAAGCCTAACTCCTATAAATAGAGGCTTCATTTCTCTCATTTCGTAAGCTTTTGATAGCCAAATTCACCTTGTCAAATTCTTTCTTGACTCTCTTTTTTCTCCAACTACCAAATTCACCAAAGCTCTTTCTTCCTTTGAAAGTTAGTAAGTTCATCACTAGAACTTACTAATCTTTGAGCTAAACCTTCATCCATTCACGTTTTCATCATCAATTTCAGTAGATCAGGGCTTTGGAGTGTGGTTTGTAGATTTAATTTGAAGAATTTCTAGATTTGGGGTGGTAATTTCTTGATCCACCATTGTTTCTCTTGATACATCCTTCACAATGTGATCTACTATTGATTCTTGTTGCTTGATATTAAGATCTTGCAAATTGTGTTCTATTGGTGTTGATTGTTGTTATTTTACTTGAATTTGCATGCTCAATTGCGTCCTTGATCATGAGGTGTTTGAAGAAATGATTGATGAAGTTTTTGCATATTTTCAAATTGTTTTGATGTTGTTTTAACAGTGGTAATCGATTACCAGCTTAGGGTAATCAATTACCCAGTGTCCATTTTTCCTTTTTGGCTTTGTTTTGGGACTGTTTTAGTTCTTTCTTCTTCTTCTTCCATTTACTTTTGGTTTTTGCCTTGGAATACACTTTTAAAGGTCTTTTTCCTCTTTAAATTAATTGGACTTAGGGTGTAGATGAAGTTGGATAAACATTCACTAATTCAAATCTATATTTAAAGTGAATTGTTCAATTCATTTTAGGTGCTTTGAGTTAATGATATGTTTAGTGCTTTAATCCACCAAGATGAGTGGATGAACTTAAAGATGGAATGACCTTGAAATTTTAATTCAATTTGGTATTCCCTCTCCTCTTATCTTTTTCTTTTAATCGATGAAAATCTTCGATATCGTTTAAACTTATTTCAAGTTCTTGATGAAGATGAGATTGTTACCATTTTTCTTTTCGTGCGGAATTGCTTTCAAAGAGTGATCTACATATCACTTCTCTAGCATACATTAGCACTAACATTGTTATTGACCGACCTCAGATAGTCGTGGTTTCTACATAAACCCGATTACGATTGCTTAACATAGTGCTAAATTGTCCAGTAATCAGAAAGTGATCATTCATGGCTCAAACTTATGTTTTAAAGTCCAAGTATGGTTGATTATTTGTCTTAGGTCTATCACTTATAAAACTTGTTGTTAGGGGGCTTTGATTTTATCAATCCTATAAAGACTCTTCATTAACTTTGGCCTAAGTGCATGAGTTAACCATCATTGATCATTTGTTCTAACGATTAATCACTAACTCACTAACAATATTATTGTGCTAATTTTGTTTATGTTTCCTTCTTGCTCCTTATCTCTCTTTTATTTTTATGCTCCATTATTATCATTTCATATCATATTATTGTTTATGCATCCGTTATTTTTCCTTTGTTTGTTGGATACATGTTTATGTTTTCGCTCTTTTTCTTTTGTCTATTTGGACCATATCTTGTTCAAAATATTAATAAAGGATTAAACCTCTAAAAAACTTGGTGCTCTTAACTTTGTGATTATGCTCTTGGACTACTCTTAGACCTTGGACCTCTTGAACTATTCTGGGACCCTTGGACTTAGAATTAGGACTCTTTTCCCATGCTTGGAGTATTATAGATCTTTGCCTTTATTTGACTTGCACATTTGCTTATGCTCAAGATGGATAGAATTCTTATTTGGATTGCTTTAAAGTGTTCTACAATTTGGTTAGATCCTTCTTATATCTAGAATTTATTTTGCTTTCTAGAGTAGTCACTTCATCTTCCCCCCTTCTTAAATTTTCAAAATCTTCTCTCTTTTTCAAAACCTTCTTGTTTTCAAACTTAAAACCGCTTTCACAATAAAACCTTGACTTTTGTCAAGTGATTTTCAAACTTTGTTTTCTTTAATAAATGTCAATCAATGTTAATCATATTTTAACCAATTTCAAAAAGACATAAAAAAAATACAAAAAAACTCATTCAAATTTTTTGTGCCTTTTGTGCAATTTTCATTTTAAAACTTTTTCATAAGTTTAGACATGAGTCATTTCCATAGTTGGGATATAATTCTCATATTCCCCATAGTATTTAAGAGAATGACATTTTGGACTTAGATGTTGAGTGATAGACTTGTTGATTTTAATCTAAGCAAAACCCTCTATCTTTAGGTGATGCAAATGTTGTATTATACTTGTGGGAGACTAGTCGTAGTTTTCTCCTTAAAATGACGACTTGTCTTTATATTTTAAAATCAATCATAACCAACAAATTTTTGTTATTTGTACAACGAACTACGGGGTTTTGATTCTATATTTCACTTTGTGGGTACATAGGCATGAGGCAATAAGTCTCTCCAAACACAAAAATATTAAAAAATAATTCTCTTCTCACCTCCCCAATCTCATTTCAAACTAACTTTTTCAAACCAAATAGCATAGATATTTCAAAGGGCTTCTATAGAGTACTATAGACGTTTTGGGTGCTAACACCTTCCCACTGCGTAACCAACCCTCTTACCTAGATCTCTGTTTATTTGTTCTTGTTTTAGAACTTGTTTAGGTTTTGTTCACTCTTTTTCCTTTTTTTTGGATAAAATAAAAGTGTGGTGGCAACTCTTGCATTTTTTAGTTAATTAATCAATAGCTTACACTCACAAATTTCCCCGCTACAATGCACTACATGAAAACAACTATATCCTCTAAGGTCTCCTTCCCCTAAATGGATGACCCCTCCCTCTGAAAGAGTAATTTGAAGGTGGTTCTTGTTGCTCATCCAAGCATTCAGTAAGTTCCAAAAGCGCTTTGTTTAGAATGATGACACTGGTCGTGAAAGCGCGACTCTGACCCTCAGAGGTTTCAGCCAAAGTATCAAACTGGCTTATCATAATGGAGGCAAACAGATCAAAGTTCTAACTTTGATATTGAAGCTGGTTTTGAAGAGTAGTGAACCTTTCTTCTTGAGTAGTGGCAAACTATTGTTGTTGGAGCTACATGTTTCTCAACATGTCAAGAACTTCATCATTGTTTTGTTAAGGTCTAGGTGGAGAAGGAGGCATATAGTCTGAGTCTTGTTGGTACCAATAATTTGTTGGAGGTTGTTACACCCCAAAATTTTCCCTAGCTTTTCCTAACTTTAACTGGTTTTTGTTTCGCACCCATCTGCATCTTCATTAGGTCATAACTCATAAGCATACCTTGCATTGGTCTCCATGGCATGAGATCAACAATTTTTCTTGTTAATGGTGTTTTCCCTATTTAGAGGATTTCTCAAGAGTATTAGGCGTTATGGATTAGAGTTTTTAACATCTCAGGCTACTATCTTCATCGTTGTGTATCTCAGGGGGGATTGAGGTTTCTGATTCGTGTTTGAGCTTGTGGGTTTTTATCAGTTTTCCTCAGGTGCTTGTTCTTGTGTTGAGATTATTGGGCGTAAAGGCAAGATATCTTATGGATTGGGTTGTAAAATATGGGGTCATGTTACTATTAGACGATGACACGGATCTAGAAGGGGGGGGGGGGTGAATAGATCCCAATTAAAAAATCAGTCGGCGCTACCAATTAAAAATTGGTTTAAAAAATATTTGATTTGCGGAAGCGGCTGTGGAAAAATACCGTCTAAAACGAACCGTTATTAGAAGACCAAATATGCATCTAGCCTTATGGATTATGATAATGAGCAAATAGAATCACCACGCTAGTCATACAATCAATTGATGAATATCACTAATTAGTAAGACTAGTTCCAATGCCACACAATGCCAATCAAAATATGTAAACAATACAAGTGAATTTTGGTTTAGGCAATTTATCAAACACTTGGCGTGCGAGGCACTCCAAGTGAGTTTTGTCTTGAGTAAGTGACTCTAGCTTCCTTGTATAATACACTATTGTACTAGAGTTAAAAACAATGTTGATCACTTACTCAAACCAATGCTAACTTGATAAAATTGCTTATACTAAAATTACTCAATTATCAAGCAAAAATAAAAGTGCTAAAAAATAAAGGAGACAAAGATTTGTTGAGGCAGTTCCCCCGCCATCCTCGCTTCGGGGTACGTCTGCCCTCAATTCTAAAACTAGAATTCAGCTCGATATAATATAGATATCACCTGTAGAGTTGAAACGTTTATACAAGGATAGACAAGCAAAATATACAAACAAAATCTCGGGTTGTTGATGATGCTTTGTCTCCTTGTTCCTTTATTCAAGTTGAATCAAGTCCTTCGATTATTGTTGATAGACCTCCGATTACAGCCCCTTTATTGAATAACCTTGCATTCTTCAAACCTCGGGCCGACTGATCTCAAACACCAACAAATCGAACCCGAATCTCTCTTGCCCACTTCACCGATCCCCGCTACTAGATTGATGAAGCCCGCCGCTTCTCAATCACCTTCGCTTGGCTGAAAGTTGATGAGACGATTCGTACCAAAAACCCCCCAAATTCAACGAATCTTGGAGGGAAAAACCTTCAAGGTTTTATTCAAGAAAAACCTACCCTAAACTCAACCCGAACCTGATTTCCAATCGATGACTTCGGACGCTATCACCTTGAACAGACCATAATGCACAACAAAAATTGTTGTGTGTAATTGTTGTGTTGTGAAATGTTGAGGATGAAGATGAAGAGAACTAGGGCACCTATTTCACTTTTCTTGTTCTTGTGCAATTGACTTAATGTTTCAATTGTTGATAAGAAAAAAACAGAAAACTTCTATATATATATATATAGTAACCAAAAACCAAAAGTCTTAACCACTTCTCAAACAAAGTGGAAAGTCTTCAGCAACAGCATAAACGAGCGAACGATCGACCATAGCAGGACTATGCGTCGACGCATAGTCTGCATTTTTAGGCAGATTCAAAATCTTAACAGCATGCGTCGACCATAGGTCAGTGTGCGCCGACCCGTGGGAAATTGCACTACTCCATGCGTTGACCATGCGTCGACCTGTGGTCGACTCAAAACCTGCATATTTGTACAACTGCTTGTTTTTGTATATTTTGTGCTTCCATACATAACCAATGATCTTCCAGCTATATTGAATCTTAATATGGCAAGTTAGATAGAAATAAGAAAGATATGAGAGATGTGATATGCATTTTCCTTATGGTGGTAGAGTCGAAATACCGATTCATCCATGATTACGTTTATCGAAACCCAAGTATGTATGGTACATAAGGATTTGCCCTCACATACTCCCCCTTTTTTATGATGACAAAACGTGCGAAGCCAACGTGAGCAATATGCAATATGAGTAACCTCCCCCTTGCTTAATGCCCAATTCACAAAGTCTTCCTTTTGCCATAACTGCTGTCTTGGCTTGACACACTCTCTTCTCCCCCTTTGACAACATCAAAAAGAGAAAGAGATAGGTTAAGAATTAGGTGTTCAAATCACATAAATGCTCAACACGTAATAACTAACATCAACGAATATTCACATAAAATACTGTCAATGAACAAGATATCAAAGAATAACAATATCATATATGAATAAACAAGGTACAAATAGAAGCTTAAAAAGACATGTGACAATTTAAAGTGCAAATGTTGTTACATGAAGAAACTAAGGAACAAAGCAAAAAAAAACAACACATATTATAAGATGCAAACATGAACTAATATCCTCGTCCCCTCCCATAGAAGTGTAGGTTGCGGTATGGATCGGCCAAGTCGATAAACCGCACAACAACGTTGTTCAAGTGATTTATGGTGTGGGATATAGCCTGTTCCAGGCGTTCATTTGAGGCAACAAGAGCCTCGGACCTTACATTCATATTTGTTGAAAAAGTATTTAACCTTTGATTCTGCATTTGGAGTTGGCTATTGATTTGAGCAAACCGCTCGTCCTGAGCCCTCATGAAGGTTTGTTGTTCCGGTTGCATAGACCGCATCATGTCAAGAATTTCAGAGGATTGTGGCTGTGGAGGAGAAGGAGGTGCTTCAGAACCCTCTTGATACGGCTGATAAAATTATCGCATTGTGGTCCACCCTGTGCATTGCCATTGCCCCCATCCCTGATCATTTTCATCCTCGGTTGAAGCGATATGGTGCACCCAATCTTCATTGTCATGTTGATCGGTGTCCATTTGATGATGAATATGTTGTTCCTCTTGGTTGTCGTCTGCTTCTCCCTCTTCTTCTTCTTCTTCTTCTTCATCCTCACTGTCTTCCTCACTTCCATCTGATTCTACTTCATTTCGTCGAGCAGTTTCCTTGCCAAAGAATTTGTACCTCATTTTCTCTTGGGACCAAAAGTAACCCACCATTGAAAGAGTTTTCTGAAAAAACTCTTGGTCGGACGTGAGTGATGTGTAATGAAAATCTGGAAATTCAATTTCAGCAGTTGTAAGAATCTCTTGTATTAATGAGCCATACGCGAGAGCGGTACCCCTACCGGAATCTCGTAGAGCATACATTCGACTAGCAATGTAGAAGGGCCATTTGATCTTGATTCTGTTTTTCAAAAGATACATTAAATGAACCTCTGCTTGCTCTACACGAGAGAGTCCTCCTTTCTTGGGCCGCAAAATGCGCGCCACGATCCATTGTAGAATTCTATCTCCTATTTTCAATTTACCTGCAGTGACTATTCTTGGGAATGCATCACTTGCCACAATTTGAGGTGGATATGGCCTTTTCAACATTGAGTTTAAGGCAGTCTTAAAATCATATCCAACCATTGTGTGAGTATCAGTTACCTAATACAGAGGTTTATCACCATCAAGATCCAAATTGAAATACTTTCTCCAAACAGCAGAATTTAGACTAACCTTTGTATTACCAATTTGGGAGTGGAAAAGAGAGCCTCTGAACTTATCGTGGATGCATGTGTAGAAGATACGCACAAGATCTTCACTATATTTCGAATTACATTCCAAGAAATTGTTGATACCTTGGAAATCCAGCAGAGAGATGACATGAGCAAGATGCATGCGCTCAGCCGAGTTCCGATAATATGCATGTTGTTTCACCACAGCCCGTTTGCTGAAATATTTGTTGAAATTTTCTGTAAGAGGTGGTGGAACAAGCGACACGGCTGTCACCGGAATGGAGCCGGATGATGATGCTCTTGAGGTTCTCTTACCAATGATTCTTTTGGAGGCCATGGATGATAGTTTGAGGAAAGTGATAGAAGAGGTAATGAGATGATGTGTGGAGAGAGAAGGAGACTTTGCCCCCTTTTATAGAGGTTATTTAGGGTTTTGGAAAGAGGAGAGGACAAGATTCATTAGGCAGTAGGTAGATGCAACTTACAATGTATCTAGGTTAATGCACAATCAATGAGAAGACCAAATTTGAATTTTAAAAGAAGTTTGAACGTTTTTGGTCCAAAAAATCTGAATTTTTGCGCGATGCATCGACTGCTTCTCTGCATGCGTCGACGCATACTGTTTGAAAATTGAGAAATGTAAAAAGTTATATGTGTGCGTCGACCATTGCCCTGTTGCGGTCGACTCATGCAAGTAAAATTTGCATATTTTCATTTTTATGCATAGATGAGCAACAATTTATGCATAAATACAATGCCACACCACTATCAAGCAATCAAACAGACATGATACATAGAATAGGTCATATTGACAATATTTATCATGTGATACAACTTGTAAACATGAAAAATTAGCGAGAGAGAGAGAGAGAGAGAGAGAGCGAGAGAGAGAGAGAGAGAGAGAGAGAGAGAGAGAGAGAGAGAGAGAGAGAGAGAGAGAGAGAGAGAGAGAGAGAGAGAGAGAGAGAGAGAGAGAGAGAGAGAGAGAAGGAACAACATCACCTTTATGCCAAAGGTAGCTAGATGAATTATACAATTGTACTTACAACCACCTTAATTTGTTAGATGTACAATAATATAATCATAAATGAATAAGAGATGTAAAAGCAATATTATGACACACGATCCAAAATATCGAGAATGCCAAGTTCTCGGTGGATATGAAAGAAAAGTTCAGTGGCTAGCGGCTTTGTGAAAATGTCCGCTAGTTGATTTTTTGTGTCAACATGTTCAAAAATAACATCCCCTTTCTCTATATGATCCCAAAGAAAATGGTGTTGAATTTCGATATGTTTGGTGCGTGAATGCAACACCAGATTTTTGGTAAGATTAATGGCACTTGTGTTGTCACAGAAAATAGGAATACATTCAAGTTTGAGGTTAAAATCCAACAATTTTTGCTTAAGCCACAAGACTTGAGCGCAACAACTGCCGACGGCAACGTATTCCGCTTCAGCGGTTGACAAGGCAACATAAACTTGTTTCTTGTTATGCCAACTGACCAAAGAATTTGGAAAAAGGTGACAAGTACCACTAGTACTTTTCCTATCCGATTTGCACCCGGCAAAATCTGAGTCGGAGAAGCCTACCAACGAATAATCATTTCCTTTGGAATACCATAGCTTATACTTCGGAGTATCGAATAGGTAGCGAAGTATACGCTTAACAGATTTTAAATGGGATTCCTTAGGAGCCGATTAATATCGAGCACACATGCACACGCTAAACATAATGTCGGGTCTAGAGGCGGTAAGATAAAGAAGTGATCCAATCATACCTCAATACCTTTTTACCTCTACATCCTTACCACTTTCGCCTTTGTTTAAGTTTGCACATGTCGGCATAGGTGTGTCAATGGCCTTGGAGTTTTCCATGTCAAATCTCTTGAGAAGTTCTAAACAGTACTTCGTTTGACTTACGAATGTTCCTTCCTCAAGCTGTTTAATTTGTAATCCGAGAAAGTATGTGAGTTCTCCCATCATACTCGTCTCGAACTCCCCCTCCATAAGGTTAGAAAACTCTCTCACGAGATTCATGTTAGTTGACCCAAATATAATATCATCAACATAAATTTGTAGCAAAATTAAGTGTTTTCCTTGACGTTTAATGAAGAGAGTTGTGTCGACCTTGCCTCTTGAATACCCTTGATCAAGTAAAAATTTTCTTAATTGCTCATACCAAGCCCTATGAGCTTGTTTGAGTCCATACAAGGCTCTTTTTAGTTTGTAAACATGATCGGGATATTCATGAGACTCAAAACCCGGAGGTTGTGCAACATAAACTTCTTCATTAATGTAACCGTTAAGGAATGCACTCTTAACATCCATTTGAAATAGCTTAAAGTTTTTCGCACAAGCGAAGGCAAGCAAAAGGCGTATAGCCTCGAGTCGGGCAACCGGTGCATAAGTCTCCTCATAGTCGATGCCTTCCTCTTGGTTATACCCTTGCGCGACTAAACGCACCTTGTTTAGGGTTATTACCCCGTTTTCGTCCAACTTGTTCCTAAACACCCATCGGGTGCCGTTACTCGATGACCTCGCGGAGGAGGGACAAGACCCCAAACCTCATTTCTCTTGAACTGATTAAGTTCCTCTTGCATGGATAAAAACCAGCGCTCATCGAGTAAGGCATCTCTAGGGTTTTTAGGTTCCATTTGTGAAACAAAAGCGAAGTGATAACAGAAATTACTTATCTGAGATCGAGTTGTAACTCCTTTTGAGATATCACCGAGGATGTTGTCGATTGGATGGTCTTTGGAAGACTTCCAAGCTGGAGGGAGATCACCTTTTGTAGACGGATGAACTTCCTCGGTTTCCTCATGGCGGCCATCTTTCTCCTCCTCAATTTTGGCTTGGTCGGGTTGATCAATTCTCAGCTCGGCACCTTTGAGTGTGTCTTCTGTAGATGTACCTGCACCATGAACAACACTACCTTTTCCGATGTCTCTCGGATAAGATTCATCAAAAGTTACATGCACAGACTCTTCGACGGTAAGCAATCTCTTATTGTAAATTCTATAGGCTTTACTTGACTGAGAGTATCCGAGGAAGATACCTTCGTCAGCCTTGGAATCAAACTTGCCTAAGTTTTCCTTTCCATTATTCAACATAAAACATTTGCAACCAAAAACATGTAGGTGAGATGCATTTGGCTTGCGCCCTTTCAAATGTTCATACGGTGTTTTGTTTAAGATGGGGAGGATGAGCACCCTATTTAAAACATAACATGTTGTACTTATGGCGTCGGCCCAAAAATATTTTGGTAATCCACTTTCATTGATCATGGTTCTCCTCAACTCTTCTAAAATACGATTTTTGCGCTCCACAACCCCATTTTGTTGAGGAGTACGTGGAGCAGAGAAGTTGTGATCAATTCCATGATTACCGCAATATTCTTCAAATAAATGGTTTTCAAACTCACATCCATGGTCACTTCTAATTGACACAATGTTTGTGTTTAATTTATTTTGGGAAAGCTTAGTAAATCTTTCAAAGGCAGCGAATGTATCGCTCTTGCTAGCCAAAAAGTTAGTCCAACAGAATCTAGAGAAATCATCCACTATTACGAAACCGTAATAGTTTCCACCTAGGCTTTTAATTCTAGATGGCCCAAATAAGTCCATATGGAGAAGCTCTAGAGGTCTCGTAGTTGAAACAATATTGTTAGATTTAAAAGAGATTCTCGTTTGTTTTCCCATTTGACAAGCATCACAAAGGTGATCCTTGGTATACTTTATTTTGGGGAGACCTAGGACTAGATCTTTGGATACTACCTTGTTGAGCAAGTCAAAGTAAACATGTGATAAACGTCTATGCCATAACCATGAGTCTTCACTCATTTTCATGAGACATTTGTCACTTGTTAACGATACTTCATTCAAGTCTAGCATATAGACATTATTAACTCTTAAGCCATTAAACATACTCTTCTTTTCATCATTATGCACAATTTTGCAACATTCTTTAGAAAATGATACATTATATCCTTTGTCGCATAATTGGCTAATGCTAATTAGATTATGTTTAAGACCCTCGACAAGCAATACGTCAGATATAGTAGTGGAAGAAAGGTTACCTACACTATCTTTACCAAGTATTGCACCGCGATTGTTATCTCCATAGGTTACATACCCCTTCTTCTTTGCCACGAAGTCGATGAAGAGAGATATGTCTCCTGTCATGTGTCTTGAGCAGCCACTATCGAGAATCCATCTTCTCTCGGTGTTCTCAAGACTTTGTACCTATGGAAAAGCAACTAATAAGAGGAGGTACCCAATGGCTTATTGGGTCCTAAGTCGTGAGTAACAAAATGGTCGCATTTGGGCAACCATTGATAAACGCCTTTAGAAACTAGAAATCTCCTAAAACGGAACTTAGCAATGGAATGGCCTTTCTTGCAACAATAGAGACAAGAAAAATTAACTTTTGAATTGCCTTTGCTATCTTGATCCCTTATAACATATTTGTATTTTTGATATGGATTCACCATACTTTTTCTAATCAGATTTATTGATAGAAAAAGTAATTTTGGGCTCAAGAGCCTTGTTATGTTTGGCATTTAGGGTTCTAATTTCATTTTGCTAAATGTAACAAGTGTCACACCCAAAGTTAATTATTCTACTTCTAAGGTCCTCACAACCTGCTTTAGTACTTTCCACTATGGAAGCTTTAAGTGCCTCGAGTTTTCTTTCAGAATCATGAATCTTTTGTTCTAAGTGAACAAAATTTTGTTTATTTGAGGCAAGCCTTTTAAAGGCTTCTTTAGCTTCACAATGCAAAGTATTAAATGCAGCTTGTAATTCAAAATGAGATATGTTCGAAGAATTATCATATTTAGCATGTCGTACCTATTTTTTCTTGTTCTTTTGGTGAGCGGAAAGACACAAATTCACGAATTCCTCTTCATCACTTGAGCTTTCGTCCTTGGAGGAGTCATTATCGCTTTCCCAAGATATATATGCTCTCCTTGGCTTTGATTGCTTCTTATGTGATTTATTTGATTCTTTTTCCTTGCCTTTTTTGTTTAAAGGACAATCCAGTTTATAGTGTCCGGTCTTCCCGCAGGTATAACATGATCCTCTAGTTTTATTCCCCTTGGTGTCATCATTTCTAGAGTACCTAGATTGCTTTCGAAAGTTGACAAGGTTCTTCTCGAAGTGTTGGATGTCATTCTTTCTCACGTAGCGATTGTAACGCTTTACGAACAACCCCATATCCTCACTCTTGTCATCTTCTTCATCGTCACTCGATGCATAATCACTATGCTCCTTAGATTTAGACTTCGAGGAGGAAGTCTTTAGAGCATAGATTTCTTTTCAACTATCTTTGTTTTGTCCTTCATTTCTTTCTTTTCATGTTGCTTTAGGCTTAGGAGCACTTGTTCATGCTCTTGCAGCTTTCCAAACAATGTTGTTAAATCCAAAATTGTGAGATCATTAGCTTCCTTGATGGCGGTTACCTTTGGTTGTCATTCCCTATTAAGATATCTCAAAATTTTGTTAGTAGCAACATCATTGGCCACTGGCCTACCTGTTGCGGTGGGAATCGTGATATCAAGCTATTAATCAACTTGAATCTGAATTCTTAAATTCACAACCGGACTTTAATTTATCCAAAGGAAAGGTCTAAAGAAAGAAAGAACCTTTTGCGCGATGTAACAACAACGCTAAGAGATTCGGGGATCGGGGGTTAGTTATGCATAGGGTAGGTATTTCACATCCTAAACATCCGTAGTACTCTACAGGAACCTTTTGTTCATTTGCATGCTAAGTTTGTTAAATATTTGCTATGAATTGGGATTGGGTAAAAGGTGTAGGTTAAAACCTAAGGATAGTTTCTAAGTTTGCTTGCAAAGACATCGCGTCCTCTGCCTACGTATCCTAACTAGGATAGAATCAGAGCAATCGTAGTTCACCTCACTAGGGATGAAGAACACTTGATTATGATCAAGGTCCAAAGGGGAACAAACATATCCATGCTTGTGTAGAGTTTCACAAAACTCTCTAAATCTATGTTAAACACTCAAGAAAGGGGAGTAAGTAATCATTTCCATGATTCTTACATAGAGTTAACCAAACTCTATCCTAAAGTTCTACGTTGTAAGACCAATTGGTTCTATCCAGACCAAAAGAGGGGAAGGTTCTATCCAGACCTATGAGGTTATATCCTAATGGTTCTATCCAGACCAAAAAGGGGGAAAAGGTTCTATCCAGACCTATGAGGGTATCCTATTGGTTCTATCCATACCAAAAAAGGGGGAAGGTTCTATCCAGACCTATGAGTTTGATGAGCTATCTATGACCCAAGGGTCAATAGAGAGACTTTCCTTTGGAAGGGAAAAGATGACGCAACTTGGATGAGAACTAAAGAGTTCCATCACTTGGGGAAAGTAAACTTAACAAAGCATAAACATTCACGCATGATGAATATAAGGGATATGGTTACAACCAAGAATGATCAAGCATATTATAATAAGCAAGGATCTAAATCAGGATGAATGGTTACAACCAAAGCAAGCATTTAAGATATTACAATATCAGGCAAAGATTTCAATCACGATAAATGGTCACAACCAAAGCAAGTATTACAATATTAATAATTTCAATTAAGACAGATGGTCACAACCAAGAACAAATCTTAACAAAGATGGGGAAACATCGTAACAAAGATGGAAAGGGATCTTAACAAAGGTGACAGCATATCTTAACAAAGATTGGAAAAAAATGAAAGTTACAACCGTGTAAACAAATCACAATTTGAAAGTAAACATGTTATAATTTCAAGATATATCAAGTGTAACAACAATATGTATTTGATGACAATCAAACACAAATAAATTAGTTTAACCTCATAATTTAGGAGGAAATAAATGACTAATGATAACAACCAACAAGAACATGAGATCTCAACATGTTAACCAACATAAAAGAGTCAAATACCAATAAATCTCACAAGATAAAATAAACATGGTATGAAGGAAATTTAATCGAGACGTACAGTAACAACCTAGGGACAGATCTACTAACAAGCCGGGCAAAAGCAATGTAACAACAAACAAATATGAGATTACAATCCATTAAATAAAACTATACATCACAATGAGAAAATTACAAAAAGAACAGGTTGAAGATAGTAAACAGTGAAGAAGTTACGAATTTTTTAAAGTTGAAGTGATTTATAACAATGAAACAAATCAACAAGCACATAAAAAAAAAGAGAAAGGGCCAAGCTGGGAGTTGAACCCAGGCCCTTTAGTTCACAAACACACATAACAACCAAATGGATCACACACGCGCGCGCTGGTAGTGAATGGAAGGAGAGAAGAAAATAACATCATTTACAAATGAAAATAAAAACAACAAAAAGGGTTGATCCAAGGATCGAACCCAGGTTTGGCAAGTGAAAGGCGTGTGTACAAGCAAGGTTTCTACCACTGGGGTGGCTATACATCTGTTGATTTAGCCACCCCTAAAAACATATAAGGTAAGCTTTCATGGAAATTCTGGGAAAGTATAAAACCAAGAACAAAGGCAATACGTGAAGGATCAAACTCTATCAATTCTCAATCATTTTTGATGAAATTATAGTCAAACCTGACTGTTTTTAAACAAGGAACAAGATGGTGCAATTGGAATTTTGAAACAATGCCTTGAAATAAAAACACGATGCAACTTGCAAATTTGGCAATTGAGATGCATTATGAAAACTACAAACAACTGTGGGCTCAAATTCAAGCAAATGGCACTGTATACACAACACATACATCATAACAGAAGTGTAGAATGCTTAAGGTTCAAGCAAAAATCAACAAACATGTAATTGGCACATGAATTGCAAAAGGAATCCAAGAAAAGCTGCCACTCTCAAGACAGAATGGGAAGATTGAACATGAATACCATGAGGTCTCAACCAACATATAGGAAATGCAATGAGTAACACACATATGAACATCACAATGTTAGATATCAACACAAAAAACAACTGTTCAGCTATGCCAAGTGAAAAATGGGGAAATATGCAAGTTGAGACCAAATCAAGTAACAAGCATAAATGGGAGGAGCAGACCTTATCTACACCTTCAAAACATCATATGAAATGTGTCTATGCTTCAAAAATGTTCACAAACATTATGGAAATGAAATTCAACAGTCAGCTGCCCAAACACTCAAAAAAATGTAACATGAGAACCAAAACTGATTTGGAACAGTTGGAGGTTAGGAAAATGCCACACACAATTCTTAAATATAATAAAAAATGAGCCTAAAACTTAAGGTTGTCATGAAATGCATACAACAAGAGGATGACCAACAAATTGCAATTTGTACCAACATGTGAGGTAGGCTGTGATAACAGATAAATGAGGCATACAAAAAGGATTGATTCATGCACATACAAGTTTTAAAATACTACCAAAGATCCAATGCTAGATGAGCAGCCCTAAGATAAATCAAAAAGAAGGGAAGTGTGTGCAATTGATTTCAAAATAGTTTGGCTGAAATGAGGTGCGAACATGATCTGGCTATGAAAATGATCCTATGTTGACAAACATTGTACACACATATCATAAATGTGGGAAAGAGTGAGTTACAACTCAGAAAATATGCATCTTGTAAGCAATCAAGAATTTGGCATGATCATGCTGATTTTTAGCTCAAAAATGCAGTTGGAAGGTGAAGTGCAAATGCAAGTAATTCTGGATCAAACCAATCATCCTCACACATCAAAATCAAGCATATGAATGAGTTACAACTCAAAGATTAGACACATACAAACAGAACAACAATTTGGTAATGTTCATAGCATATTCTAGCATAAAATGCAATTGGGAGTGAATTTGATGTTGCAGGCAAAAATAGATCAAATGAGCAATGTGCACACACCATTAATATGATAAGGAATGAATTCAAATCTCAAGAATGAGCATATGACAGTTGAAATGAAAAAACATGTTGTGGTAGGAATTGTGAAAAACTGTTTTGGCATAAATGTGGTAGCAGGTGGTGTTTTTTCAAATTGTGAGGTTTTAAGCCAGAATAATAACATACACACATCATAAATATGATAAGGAAAGTGATCATGCATTGAAATTAAGCTCATGGTAGCTGGCACAAGAATTGACATATTGGTTGCAAGAACAAGTTATTTTGAAACAAGTTTTGGTACAGCAAGACATTTTGGCAAGCAATGAGTTTGTGAAGGAACTAATGTTATACACATGTCATATATATGCTAAAAGACGAGGCTAAGCTCAGGAAATGGATAAAAACATCAACCAACAGAATGTAGCATTTTGAAGCTCATGTCATACAAAGATAATAACTTATATATGCAGCAGGCAATATCCATGACAGTTGGGAAGTTTGATAGCACATACAAGTTTCAAATAGATAGGACAATGATTCAATGCACATAAATCAAGTAGAAACCAAGTGAAACAGAATATGATGTGTTGGTGGTGTTGATGAGGTATGAAAAATGCAAATGAAGCAAGACAAAACAGTTTGAACACATAATGAAGATTTTGAACTCACAAACACAATACACAATCCCTAAACATAGTGACAAATGATTCTCCAATCTTAAAATCAACCAAAGATGCTCCAAACCAAAAATGATATGTCTATCCAATTTGACAGCAAAAACACAAGTCTCACAACAGCCCTAATAGCAAACTTCATGTTTCTCACATTTCTACCAAAACAAACATCATGGGCAAGATCAAATGAAAATTAAACAATGACTTGAGATACAAAAATAGCAAGCACAACAATTCAACACCCAATTCATGGTAATGATAAGAAAGATGACACCAAAATAACATAAGAGCCAAAACAAGAGCCACATTGATTCAAATATGATCAAGGGAAGGGGAATTCCTATGAGTAACTTACCAGTTATCCACATCTCACTAATGAACTAGGTTTGACAGTTCTAGGGTTATACACCACATTTCAATGTTGGAATCCTAAAACTACTACATAGACCAAAATCTTCACAAGTAGGCTATACATGATATCAAAGCAAAATCTTGTAACACATTATCCACATATCATTTACAAATGAGAACACATTAATAAGAGCAAGTAACATGACCATGAAACAAGAGTTCTTGACAAAGAACTACAATGGGGCAGCAATGGTATATTTTCACCAAAATCAACTCAAAATGATACAACATGATAATGTATGATCAATAAAGGGTTTGAATGTCACATACCTCTTGTAGACAAGTCTTGAGCAAGCTAAAAAGCTTAGAAACCCAGAGATCCTCCTTCCTTTGCAAAGAGATAAAGCTTGCTTCCTCTTGAAGCAACAATCCACTTTTCAAGACAGTTGGAGTTGTGTGATTTCCAGCTGGTTTTTTATGGCTTGGACACTTGAGATATGATGTATAGGAGGTGTTAGGAGTGTTAGAATGGTAGGAAAAGCTTTAAGTAAGGATTTGGCTTTCAAAGTGGAAGAAAGTCAAACTATTAAGGTGTGAAGGTTGACTTTTGTGAAAAATGAGCTTTTTGAGTGGTTTGAATGTATGAACACCTTCTACACAATGTTTAAAGATTGTGTAGATGGTTTTGAGTGGCTTAGAAGTGGTAGAACTGACCTTGAGTAGAGTTTTGCTCAAGGCAGCTTTTTGGTGAAAAATGGAGGTTTTGAAATTTGAGATTCTTAAGGAAATGAGAAGGAAATGAGAGCTATTGTTTCTCTGGGTTTTGGAGATTGCTCTGCCCTCTTTAACATCAAGGAAGAGGCTTCTATTTATAGCCAAAACAAGAGTGAGGGTAGCTTTGTATTTTACCACTTTTGGAGGGAGTTTCATGAGGTTTTTCAAATGAATCTTGCAAAATCTCTTCCCATCAGCTCCATGGTTCAAGGAAGATTAGAAAAATCAAGTGGAGATGGACATGAAGTGATTGAGGTGAGCTTAGAGTGTAGGGTGAGCCAGTTGCACATCCCTTGAGTGAAAAGTTTCTCTCTCCTTCTTACACATTTGAATATTTTATTACACAAGTTGCAACTTTCCTCTCTCTCTTCAAACAACTCATTTTTCTGCATTTTCCTTCCTCTACACATCTAAATATCATACTGAATCATGATTCAAGGGTTGAGGATAGTCCAAGTTGTGAAAAACTGATTTTTGGGAAGTGTTGGAGTGTGGTTTCAAGTGTTGACAGGCCCAACTTCCATGGTGCATAACTTCCTGCTCAAACATGCTATTGAGGAGTTCTACCACAATTTGGAAAGCCCTTAAGTAGCTCTATAACTTTCATGTTTTGGGAATTTCCAAATTCTTGATGGAACTAGGTTGAAAAACCCTTCAAAGTTTCTAAAAAAACCACTTAAAAGTGCTAAATAACTTAGAATTTTTCTAAGTTATTTCCCCTTCAAAAATGAATTTTGCTATAACTCCAATTCTATGCATTTTTTTATCATGGACCACTTTGAGGCTTTTGTAGGATTTGTCAAGAGCTTTCTAATGAGCTTTGAACCACTTCAATTGGATGTGTGGTTGAGGAGTTATGGTCTTGCCCCTTTCGAAACCCTAATTCTCGATTTTTGCAATTACTTCTCAATCCTTGATCCAATGGTCACGAAATTGTATGGGGAGGTGTAATATGATATAAGGAACATTTTTCATTCACACCTTGAAGTCAAATTCCTTATTGTCGGAGAGTTGACTTTTCGGTCAAACGTTCAATCAATCGGTGTCTACCGAGTCGCCCGTTGGTGATCTGGACATCCTGAGGACTTGAAACTCTTTGGATGGACTTTACTAAGCCATAGGCGCTTAATGGACCTTGATCCCACCATTGAAATACTCTTTGAATCAAAAGTCAAACTACAGTTGACTTTTTCTAATCGAAAACCCTAATCGGGTGCCTCAAATTGTACTGTTCTCAATCCCCGAGTGACCACCTCAGATTGAATTCATACTTAACCTAAATGTGGTATTCTTGATCTTGTTTGAAGTTGAATCAATCCAAAACATTGATTGATCAAAACATTGAAACCTCGATTTTGACGGTACGGATCCCTAATTCATCTGCAACTTAACAAAAGACAAACTGAAAATGTGTTAAGGTTAGTTAATCAAGCAAATATGATCCTACAATGATGATGAGGATCTAAGGGGTCAAAATTTGGGGTGCAACACTACCTAGTGAATGCAATCTATTGATGAGATGAGTGAATCTCTTTTGCATGTCTGCAATGGTTTCCCCTTGCTCCATGTAAAAGAGATCAAGCTCTTGTGTTAGTGTGTTGATTATAGCTAGCTTAACATCATTAGTCCCCTCATGGGCGACTTGCGATGAGTCCCACATAGATTTTGTCGTAAGACAATGAGAAACCCAATAATATTCATTAACTCCTAATGAGGAGATCAAAATATTCTTGGCTTTCCAATCATAGTTGTATTTCTTTTCATCATCATAAGTCCATTGTGCTTCGGGCTTAGGCACAATCTCATTATTCGCATTGGTCATAGTTATTTCCATTGGACCATTTAGAATAACATTCCATACTTTTCTATCTATGGAATTTATGTGCACCCGCATACAGTCCTTCCAATAACTGTAATTTTCTCCATTAAAAACGGGAGCTCTATTATAAGCCCCTTTAGGTTCGTTAGCCATTTTCTATCAAAGTTATACTTGAAGCACGGAGTGAACCGGTGCTCCCGATACCACTTGTTAGACGATGGCACGGATCTAGAAGGGGGGTTGAATAAATCCCAATTAAAAAATCAGTCGGCGCTACCAATTAAAAATTGGTTTTAAAAATATTTGATTTGCGGAAGCAGCCGTGAAAAAATACCGTCTAAAACGAATCGTTATTAGAAGACCGGATATAAGTCTAGCCTTATGGATTATGATAATGAGCAAATAGAATCACCACACTAGTCACACTATCAATTGATGAATATCACTAATTAGTAAGACTAGTTCCAATGCTACACAATGCCAATCAAAATATGTAAACAATACAAGTGAATTTTGGTTTAGGAAATTTATCAAACACTTGGCGGGCGAGGCACTCCAAGTGAGTTTTGTCTTGAGTAAGTGACTCTAGCTTCCTTGTACAATACACTATTTTACTAGAGTTAAAAACAGTGTTGATCACTTACTCAAACCAATGCTAACTTGATAAAATTGCTTATACTAAAATTACTCAATTATCAAGCCAAAATGAAAGTGCTGAAAAATAAAGGAGACAAAGATTTGTTGAGGTAGTTCCCCCGCCGTCCTCGCTTCGGGGTATGTCTGCCCTCAATTCTAAAACTAGAATTCAGCTCGATATAATATAGATATCACCTGTAGAGTTGAAACGTTTATATAAGGATAGACAAGCAAAATATACAAACAAAATCTCGGGTTGTTGATGATGCTTTGTCTCCTTGTTCCTTTATTCAAGTTGAATCAAGTCCTTCGATTATTGTTGATAGACCTCCGATTACAGCCCCTTTATTGAATAACCTTGCATTCTTCAAACCCTGGCCCGCCTGATCTCAAACACCAACAAATCGAACCCGAATCTCTCTTGCCCACTTCACTAATTCCCGCTACTAGATTAACGAAGCCCGCCGCTTCTCAATCACCTTCGCTTGGCTGAAAGTTGATGAGACGATTCGTACCAAAAACCCCCCAAATTCGACGAATCTTGGAGGGCAAAACCTTCAAGGTTTTATTCAAGTAAAACCTACCCCAAACTCAACCAGAACCTGATTTCCAATCGATGGCTTCGAACGTTATCACCTTGAACAGACCACAATGCACAGCAAAAATTGTTGTGTGTAATTGTTGTGTTATGAAATGTTGAGGATGAAGATGAAGAGAACTAGGGCACCTATTTCACTTTTCTTGTTCTTGTGCAATTGACTTAATGTTTCAATTGTTGATAAGAAAATAACAGAAAACTTTTATATATATATATATATATATATATATATATATATATATATATATATATATATATATATATATATATATATATATATATATATATATATATATATATATATATATATATATATATATATATATATATATATATATATATATATATATATATATATATATATATATATATATATATATATATATATATATATATATATATATATATATATATATATATATATATATATATATATATATATATATATATATATATATATATATATATATATATATATATATATAGTAACCAAAAACCAACAGTCTTAACGACTTTTCAAACAAAGTGGAAAGTCTTCAGCAACAGCATAAACGAGCAAACGGTCGACCATAGCAGGACTATGCGTCGACGCATAGTCTGCATTTTTAGGCAGATTCAAAATCTTAACAGCATGCGTCGACCATAGGTCAGCGAGCGCCGACCCATGGGAAATTGCACTACTCCATGCGCTGACCATGCGTCGACCTGTGGTCGACTCAAAACCTGCATATTTGTACAACTACTTGTTTTTGTGGATTTTGTGCTTCCAGGAATAACTAATGATCTTCCACCTATATTGAATCTTAATATGACAAGTTAGATAGACATAAGAAAGATATGAGAGATGTCATATGCATTTGCCTTGTGGTTGTAGAGTCGAAAGACCGATTCATCCATGATTGCGTTTTGTCATTATCAAAATCCAAGTATGTATGGTACATAAGGATTTTCCCTCACAGTTACAATAGATCAGATGGTGGATCCATATTGTAATTAGAGCATTATTGTCCTCTCAGCTGCTTGTGGCTTGTTAGTTTGTGATGCAAATTAAGGTGGAGTTGAGGTTGGGTTTGGGGGTTCATTAAGAGTGCAAAGTGACCTGATTTTATTTCATAAAGGCGAAGTTCCATTCAAGAGACGTCATAAGTTCAAAGTTGTTGGGTTTTGGTTGAATATGTAAAAGGGATTTTTCTTGGTATTCAAGACTCATTATTTCTTCATCCTTTTTAATCAAATCCATTTGGATATCCATTTCCTAAACCAATTCTATTTATTGATTCATAACCATATCCATTTGTCCATTGTTTAAATTAAATCCAAATATCCACTTTCAATATCATTCTCATTTTGTTCATTTTTTATTCATTCACCTGAAAAACCATATCCATTTTTATTCATTTGTTCATTTGTACCCAAATTCCATTTTAAATCCATTTTAATCCAAATTTCAAGCCGTCTGTTCTATTATCCACTTTTGATTCAAAAACCACATGTATATCTATTTTTAGTCCATAAACCACATTTGAAATTCAAATCATTAAAACTATGTGCTTCTCAAATTCATTCCAATTCATATTACAAGCCCATTTACCATTTTACAAAAAAATAAATGCTATCATGAACATCCCATTTTGAACGTACACCCAAAAAAATTCCAAGACTATTCTACACTACAGCCTGCGAATAGCGCAGTACCTACCCAGGTTCACACCATGTTCTGCTGTTTTTTCGCCAAGTTTCATGTACAACCAAGAGCAGTGTAACGTCACAAAAGGACACTCGTACTAGCTCAACTTTTCTTTCACTTCCTTCTGAATATACCCTCTATTCCTCTACAAAAATCCAGATCTTTTTTTTTTAAAGAAGGAGACAGACAAGAAAAAACGGGGGGTCGGGACTTTCACTCGGGAAACCCATTTCCTTCTCTTAACCTGGTTTTTCTCTCTTTCTCATAAAGCCACCCCAACAATATAAACATCTTCTCTGTCTTCACAACCCAACCAACCTTCAAACCATTCATCAACACAGAACCCTCTCCTCTTAAACCAAATTCACAACAACTAGATAATCATAAACCTTCGATACTCGAACTCAAAATTGTTAAATATAATTCATTGTGATTTGATATGATTAGATTTGATATCATATGATTAGATTTGATATCATATGATTAATTTGATATGATATGATTTGATATCATATGATTAGATTTGATTTGAATATTTTGGGCCTTTTATGTTTTGGGCTAGTGTAAACCTAAAACTATAAATAGGGTGCCTTGCTTTGTATTCTAAATCACAACAGAACTGGATTCACAGTTGCAGTGTTAGCAAGTGAAGGTTCAATAAAATCAGAAATCCCACAGTTGTGGGTAACTCAATACTTTCTCATTCTTCTCTTTCTTGTGTGTTCTTCTTTCTTTTGTTGTTCTTGATAATTACTTGTTATTACCATTACTATCATATTGTGGGTTTGTTCATCAATCTTGAGATCAAGATCGAAGGGAATTCTTCACAGGGTGTGAGGTGAATTTCCAACATCTGGTATCTAGAGCTCCGGTTGAAAGATTCAAGGAAGGAAGATAGTGATGGCGATGAACTATCCGAACGAAAACTTTCCGGCGACCCTGTCAATTCTCAAGAAAGACAATTATGAGAATTGGTGCAAGCAGATTAAGGTGATCTTCTGTTATCAAGATCTTTGGGATCTTGTGAAAGATGGAGTAACATCGCTTGGGAAGAACGCAACGGAGGCGGAAAAGGCTGCGCACAAAGAATTGAAGAAGAAGGATTATAAAGCACTCTTTATAACTCATCAGTGTGTCGATCCTGATAACTTTGAAAAGGTTAGTGAGGTTGATTCAGCAAAAGAAGCATGTGAGATTCTTGAAAATTCGTTTGGAGGCGTAGAGAAGGTGAAAGAGGTGAGGTTACAAACTCACAAGAGAACCTATGAGTTGCTTCAGATGGAAGACAACGAAAGCATTACAGATTTCTTCACCAGAGTTACAAAGTTGGTGAATCAAATCAAAGTATGTAGAGAAGCGCTGACGATGAAAGCAGTTGTCTCAAAGATTTTGAGATCGTTGGCTCCAAAATTCGACCACGTGGTAGTTGCCATAGAAGAGTCGAAAAATCTATCAGTGTTGACAAAGGAAGAGCTTCAAGGGACTCTTGAGTCTCATGAACAGAGGATGGCTGAGAGAGTTGCAGGAAAGTCGAAAGATATGGCTTTGCAGGCGCAGTCAGAAAAGGAAAGAAAAGGCAAAGGTAGCTGGAATGGCAACAAAGGAGGAAACCAGTCGAATCAGAAGAAACCTTGGAACCAAGGCAACCAAAAAGGTGGTGCTGCAGGTAAAGGAAGAGGTGGTGGTCGAAATCCAGACAAAAGCCACATTCAGTGCTTCAATTGCCAGAAGTATGGTCATTATGCTAGTGATTATCCAGAAAGGAAGAGAAATCAAGAAACTGATGCAAAGCTGGCGAAACATGAAGAAGAAGAAACGTTGCTAATGGTCACAACAAAAGATGAAGAAAGATTCCAAGATCAGTGGTACTTGGACTCAGGATGCTCATCACACATGACTGGAAGGAAAGATTGGTTTGTCAACATGAAGCCCTCGTCGAAGAACACAGTGAAGTTTGCAAATGACAATACTCTAGCAGTCGAAGGTGTTGGTGATGTTCTGATTATGAGGAAAGATGGCAAAAGGTCAACAATTTCCAATGTGTTGTACATACCAGGCATGAAGAGTAATTTGCTCAGTATAGGGCAGCTTGTCGAAAAGAACTACAAGGTAGTTGTCGAAGACAAGATGATGAGAGTTCTCGATGCAGGTGGTAGATTAATCTTGAAGGCTCCAATGTCTCAGAATAGGACCTTCAAGATTGGACTAAATGTGATGGAGCACAAGTGTTTAGCAACTGCAGCCAGCAGAGATGAGTGGTTATGGCATTTTCGACTAGGTCATCTCAACTTTAATGACATCAGAGAACTGAAGAGAAGAAATATGGTTTCAAGATTACCAGAAATCGACATTCCAAGGGAAGTCTGTGAGGAGTGTGTTCAGTCGAAACAACACAAGAACAGCTTCAGCAAGGATGCAGGAAGGAAGTCGAAGGCAATACTTGAAGTCATATACTCTGATGTATATGGTCCAATCCAGGTGGATTCGATTGGTGGCAATAGATACTTTGTTACGTTTATAGATGATTACAGTCGAAAGTTGTGGACTTACCTCATCAAGAAGAAAAGTGATGTGATTGAGATATTTTCTAGATTCAAGTCCATGGTCGAAAGACAGAGTGGTCGAAAGCTGAAAATTCTGAGGACTGATGGTGGTGGAGAGTATGTATCAAAAGAGTTCGATACACTATGTGTAAAAGAAGGGATTGTGCATGAGGTGGTGCCAACTTACACTCCACAGCAAAATGGGATTGCAGAACGCAAGAACAGAACCATCATGAATATGGTGAGAAGTATGCTGAATGGAAAGCATCTACCTAAAGAATTATGGGGAGAAGTAGTTTCGACAGCAACATATATATTGAACAGATGTCCAACGAAGAAGCTTGAAGGAATCACACCAGAAGAATGTTGGTCTGGTGTCAAGCCTAGTCTCAGTCACTTGAAGGTGTTTGGATCTATAGCACATAGACATGTTCCAGATCAGTTGAGAAGGAAGCTTGATGATAAGTCGAATCAGATGATCTTGATAGGGTATCATTCGACAGGAGGGTACAAGCTGTTCGAACCGATGAATAAGCAGGTAGTGATCAGCAGGGACGTGATCATAGATGAGCTTAAAGAATGGGATTGGACTGAGAATGCCAAGAAGGATTCAGTGAGAATCTCTTGTGAAGAACCAGCCACTGAAGTTGAAATAAAAGTTCAACAGGAACCAGTTGCAGATGAAGCAGGTTCAAGCAGACCTCGAGGAACAAGACACATGCCTGCAAGGTTGCAAGAATGTGTAATTACATCAGATGATGTAGTCGATGAAGAGGGTGAGTTGGTACATTATGCTTTTTACGCAGATGTCGAACCTGTCAATGCAGCTGAGGCATTGAAAGATTCGAAGTGGATGAAAGCAATGACTGAAGAGTTGGAGTCCATCGAAGTCAATGATACCTGGTCACTTGTCAAATTGCCACAAGGCAAGAAGGCAATTGATGTGAAGTGGGTTTACAAGGTAAAGGTAAATCCTAAAGAAGAAGTAACTCGACACAAGGCGAGACTTGTGGAGAAAGAATTTCTTCAGAAGGAAGGAATCGACTTCGATGAAGTATTCGCACCTGTTGCTATAATCGAAACAATCAGGTTGGTTGTTGGTCTAGCAAATATGAACAACTGGCACACATGTCAGATGGACGTGAAGTGTGCATTCCTTAATGGCCCCTTAGACGAAGAAGTTTATGTTGCACAATCAGCTGGGTTTGTGAAACAAGGCGAAGATATCACAGGGAAGAATCATGGAGCAATTACCATGAAGATAGACAACATGTCAGCTATCAACTTGGAGAAGAATCCAATAGCTCATGGTCGAAGCAAGCACATCTAAATGAGGTTCTATTATCTCCGAGAGCGGGTAGAAGAAGGGAAGATGAAGTTGAAACACTGCAGAACTGAGAATCAGATTGCAGATATCATGACGAATGGAGTGCAGGTCGAAGCCTTCAGAAGACTAAGGGCCATGATGAATGTAGACAGTTTAGACCCAATGAATTAGGTGGTGTGTTAAATATAATTCATTGTGATTTGATATGATTAGATTTGATATCATATGATTAGATTTGATATCATATGATTAATTTGATATGATATGATTTGATATCATATGATTAGATTTGATTTGAATATTTTGGGCCTTTTATGTTTTGGGCTAGTGTAAACCTAAAACTATAAATATGGTGCCTTGCTTTGTATTCTAAATCACAACAGAACTGGATTCACAGTTGTAGTGTTAGCAAGTGAAGGTTCAATAAAATCAGAAATCCCACAGTTGTGGGTAACTCAATACTTTCTCATTCTTCTCTTTCTTGTGTGTTCTTCTTTCTTTTGTTGTTCTTGATAACTACTTGTTATTACCATTACTATCATTTTGTGGGTTTGTTCATCAATCTTGAGATCAAGATTGAAGGGAATTCTTCATAGGGTGTGAGGTGAATTTCCAACAAAAATCCCTTTAACTTTTCCCAATCTTCTTCACAAAAAAATAAGAAAGACAAGATCAGAGAAGAAAAGACTGGATTAAAAGAAAACAAAAATGAAGCAAAGGGAAAGAGAGCGAAATGAAGATCGAGATGGAAAAGGGAAGAACTTGAAATGGGATTAAGCAGATTCAAGAAGAAAACAACAACTTGGACCCTTCATATCCTCTTTTTTCCGCCGTTGTAAGAAAGTGATTCGCGTTTTGAGAGAAGAGATGTTGGACAGACCCTTTTTGTTTGTTACCCTGCGTGTGTATGTGTTAATGGCCTTTGGAAAGGCATCGTCACGATGGGTATTGAAGACATTTTTTGTCTTTTTTTTAGTTTTACTTTACTGTTTATTTTGTGGACTTGGACCCGGTCTGAAAACCACTCACACACACGCATTTAGTTTCCTCATCACGCACCTATTTTGGTTTCTCATCACCCTTTCATTTTAATGAACCGCACCTGTTGGTGACAAAAGGGATGATGGATTTCATTCAACCCATATGATTCCCATGAGTTGGCTTTTTGCTCACCAGGCCCATCGTGTTTCATTAGCATACCCCCTTCATATATTCATACCCCCCATTTTCACTTCTTTTTTTTTATATTATCTTATTGATTTATTGGTTAATGTTGTTAGATTTCTATAAGTTTTTTTAAGTTTTAAATATTTTTCTAAAAATAATAATAATAATAAGTGTGAGAGTTTATAATACTTTTTTCAAATAAGTTCTTAGAATTTTAATTATTTATTTAGTGTTTTTTGTATAAAAAAAACGTTTTGCTAAATATTTTGTTTTTAGTTCATTAAATCATTCTTAATTTTCTTTTATACCACTTTCTTCATTTTATCTCGATTTCGTCCTGGATTTTATTTCCTGTTCATTTTGGATCGATGACGAGACCTCTAGAATCATTATTGGTCAAATTATTGATAAATAACGGTTTGTCCGAGACCACCCTCTGTTTCTCTTCTCATTTTCTTCTTCATTTCGATTTTATTTCTTTATCTTCGATCAATGAAGTCTTTGATTCACGAATGTTGGTTTTCAAGGTTGATAACTTTCATTATTTAAAATTTATAGAAAATGATCATTTGGATCATTTTTCTACACTTTGGGATTGTGAGAGGTTTCCCTCGATTAATTAACACGAGTTTGTAATTAAGACAAGATCCCAATTTTATTTTGTCTGTGCGACACGATTAAATCGGAGATGGCCCTCAATATCATTTTTCTATCTTGTTTTTAGCACGAATATCGATTTACACGACCTCCTATAGTTCGAATTTCATCATAAGTCGAGCTACGATGGTTTAGCATCACATTTTGTCCCGATTCAATTCACTAACAAACTAACCACTAACTTTACTTTATGTCAATATACAACTGTTTTATTTTCTGTCAAATATCAACTGCTTTAAATTCAGTCATTATATCTTGTATATTATTGTGAATATTCTTGTATATTATTCATATCTTGTATATATTCATATTCACTTGTACATTCTTTCAAAACACCTAATAAGCTATCGAAACCATAAAAACCTAAATTGGTGGATTGTTGGTTGTTTGTCCGAGTGACAGATCTTTGGAGATTTTCAGGAACCCTAGCATGGAGTTGTGCCCGAATTTCGCTCAAGGCGTAGTATAAGACACATTGCACACACACGGCTTCCTCTTAGACTACCTGACAATGAGATCTTTTGTTTCGTGCAATCCCGTGTAATTTGTATGTACCCCTCTCCCATTTCTGATGTACGTATTTCGTATTTCTTTGACTCCGGCTTATCTTCTAGGAGCACCCCACGGGACTAGTATAACCGTTTTCAAACTAATTCTCGATTCTTCATCGAGCCATTTTTAAACACCCATTTGTAAGTTGAGTGCTCGTCCGTATTCGCCATCAACCTTTCGTACACACTGTCACACTTCATTGTGAACTCGATATTAGGAGCACCCCCAGGGACTAGTATCATTTCTCACGCCTTAACCCTTGACTCGTTGTCAAGCTGGTTCTGTTTTCAATCAAAACCCTCGACCCGTCGTTGATCCTTTTCAAACCCATTTCCATTCCACCACGTTTTTTCTCGTAAATACAAGTCAAACCCTTGATCCAACGTCAAGCGGATTTTCTCAAAAAATTGTCAAACCAATTCACCACCTATTTTCTTTTACAACTTTTTCTCCTAAAACCTTGGTCACATACCAAGTGCATTTTCAAAACTCTTTTCCTTAATAAAACTAGAATGGTTGCGGAGTGGTTAAGTGTAGGCCTTCTCGTATCCTGAGTGCTTGACATTACCTTTAGGGTTCACTGTCACAAAGCACTTACCATTCGAGATTAAAACATATTTTAATAAAAGAATGAAGTTCTCTTTGTATTGAACTAAAAGAGAGGTTTAAGTGCAGACTTCTTCCTCTCCGAGTGTCAGGATACTCATTGTAGAGTGTGTGGTCTCGATACTCGTCTTTTGATATGAAGACGTGATCGTATTCGCCACACCTTTTCACAATAATTCTTTTGAGATAAAGAATTGGGTACTCCCCACAAGGGGTTACTATCCGATGACCTATTTCACCCCTAAAAACAACTTTCACAAATCAAACATGACATCTTGCCTCGATGGCGAAAACTCTCCTTTCAAAAAGGATATGTTACGTCCGTTCTACCGCAAACAGGTAACACCTAAGACTCCACAAGCAAGCTGCAATACACCTAACTGCTAGAATGCGCACAATAGCATCGTCCACCAAAAACACCTTTACCCGTAGTTTCCCGAACTACGTTTGCTCTGGTTTCTCATACTAGATGAGGATACGTAGGCACAAGACGGTGATGTCTTGGTGAGCAACCTTCCCCCCATCACCCGTAGTTTCCCAAACTACACTGACTCTGACTTTCTCATATCTGTTGAGAATACGTAGGCATAGGACGGCAATGTTCTACCGAGTCTCTTCCCCCCCCCCCCTTTCATCTATCCTTTCCCTGTTTCTAGTCCTTCTCTTTATCCCTTGGAATACTCTTTAAAGCAATAACTTTTAGCAAATACCTTCACACATGAACAAACAAATGGTTCCCATCGAGTACGATGGATGCGAGGGGTGCTAATACCTTCCTTTCGCATAATCGGCTTCTGAACCCATTCTTTGGCCGCGAGACCATCTTATCTATTTCGTCCTTAGGGTTTTCTCAATGTTTTCCCTTCCCCTTATGGGATAAATAAAGTTCGATGACGACTCTTCTATCTTTTCAGTCTCGCCTCTCCCTCATTTCATTTTTCGAGTAGCGACAGAGGCATGTAGGATGAACCTAAAGTCGTCCACCCGGTGTGTTGCCACTCACCCCATCCTTGATTAGCATAGGGATCTTGAGTAGGTGAGTGACCCAACCAATTGTTTTTATCTTGATCAACATCATGATGATCAGTCTCCATCTCATGAGGTTCTTCTTCTTCCTCGTCTTCATCTTCATCTTCATCTTCTTCCGAATCCTCAACCATTGAACTTGAGTCTTTCACCCTAAACCTGTAACTTTTCTCTTGACGAACCCAAATATATCCCATCATAGTGAGGGTATTTTGACTGAACTTCTGATCAGTTGTCAAAGAAACACATGGAAGCCTTTGAATACTAATGTTAGCCTTATTCAGAATTCTTTGAATGAAGGAGGCATAACACAGGGTCGTACCTTGACCGGAATCCCTTAAAGAAAAAACCCTGCTAGCAATATAGTGTTGCCAATGAACTTTGATTTTATTTTTCAACATAAAAACCAAGTGTACCTCTGCTTGGTCGACATGAGAATACCCTCCCTTCTTGGGACGGAGGATGTGAGATACAATACATTGAAGAATCCTATCAATTGGTTTCAAGCGACCAGTTGTAACAGATTTGGGAAACAGATCACTAGCAACAACTTCATCAGAATAAGGCTTTTTCAACATAGAATTTATAGTTGCCTTGAACTCATAGCCATCAACAAATGTGGTATTGGTTATTTTGGTATTAGAAGAGAACCATAGACATATGGTAAGGACATCTTTCCAAGTATCGACATCTATATGTAGTATCTTACTGCCTATCTTATAATCAAAATTGTAATCATCAAACTTCCCATGTATACCCGTGTGGAACAATCGAACCAAATCCTCATTATATTTTGCGTCACATTCTAGGAACGGATAAAACTCTTGAAAGTCAAGAAATTCAACAATCTCTTGAATGTGCTTGTGTTCAGCCATTTTTGGGTAATACACAAATTGTTTAACAATTGATCTCTTGCTAAAAAAATTCTCATATGAGTCAACCAGTTCAATTGAGAGTAAAGATAGAGCATTTACTGGAACATTTGACCGAGGTTGTGACATACCGGCTTGAGAGGTTGCAGCTCTTGTGGTTCTTTTGCATGTTACTCTTCTAGATGCCATGGAAACTTAAATGTTGGTGAAGATGACAGTACCTAAATATAGATTATTAAAGAGAACCCCACTTGAAGACTTATGAAACCTTGAAATTTCTATTTTGATGAGGTTTTTGAAAAATGGGTTTTGAGGGTTTTGTAGAGACTTCTAGAGTTCGTTAGAGGAGAAGTAAGAGGAAGAGAGTTGTAAATGCAAACGATGATGAATTAAATCAAGAAAATGAGTAAATACTATTAATGAGTCAAAATTCCAAGAGAAAAAGAATGAGTTGCTTCAATTTCCAAGGAATTTTTCCGCATTTTGTAGCGGCACGTGGACCTAAACCTAGGATGCGTTGACACAAGCTGTAGAAAAATGCACAAATTTGAATACTAATAGTTTGAGTTGACCTATGGGTCGACCTGTGGTCACCCGATTCAAAACATCTTAAAATAAAGATGGAGAGAGTCGACCTATGCCCTATTTGGGTCGACTCATGTAGTGCAAACATGTAAAAATGAAAATTTTCAAGTTATGTATGCATCTACCAAGAATAAATAACAAGCCACACATATTTAAAACATATAAATGGATTAAATTTAGTCCAAACCATAGAATAAACATCAGGACAACACACATCATGGCATAATTTCTTACATATATATATATATATATATATATATATATATATATATATATATATATATATATATATATATATATATATATATGTGTGTGTGTGTGTGTGTGTGTGTGTGTGTGTGTGTGTGTGTGTGTGTGTGTGTGTGTGTGTGTGTGTATGTGTGTGTGTGTGTGTGTGTGATCAAGAATAATCAAATAGAGAGGAATGATATTACCTCCAATGAAGATGGATGATAGATGCCCTCACATGGATTGATCTTCTCTCAATATAATTAATCAAAATTATAGATAAACATAGATATATAGCATGCAATCATTCAATTTTAAACACGACTCGAGATATCGAGAACACCAAGTTCCCTACAAATGTTAAAGAAGGGCTTTGTTGCAAGTGGCTTTGTAAAAATATCAGCAAGTTGATTCTTGGTATCAACATACTCAAACATAACATCACCTTTCTCAACATGATCCCTAAGGAAATGATGGCAAATTTCAATATGCTTCGTGTGTGAATGTAGTACAGGGTTTTTGGTTAAGTTAATGGTGCTTGTATTATCACACAAAATGGGAATACGTTCAAGTTTAACATTAAAGTCAAGTAATTGTTGCTTGAGCCACAAGACTTGGGCACAATAACTACCGGCCACAATGTATTTCACCTCTACTATTGACAAAGCAACGGAAACCTGTTTGTTGCTATGCCAACTCACTAAGGAATTTGAGAAAAATGACAAGTACCACTCGTGCTTTTCCTATCCGATTTGCAACCGACATAAGTTGGAATCAGAATAGCCAACCAAAGAGCAATCACTTCCCTTGGAAGACCACAGTCCATACTTTGAAATACAACATAGGTATCTAATTATGCATTTGACAGCTTTTAAATGTGATTCCTTGGGACATGATTGATACCTAGCACACATACATACACTAAACATGATATATGGTCGAGAAGCGGTAAGATAGAGGAGAGAACCTATCATACCTCTATATTTATTTACATCCACATCCACATCCTTACCATTCTCATCTCGATTCAAGTTAACACATGTAGGCATTTGGAGTATTAATTACTTTGGAGTTAGCCATGTCGAAGCACTTGAGTATCTCACAACAATACTTCGTATGGCTCACGAATGTTCCTTCTTTGAGTTGCTTGATTTGCAATCCAAAGAAGTAGTTTAGCCCCCCTCCCCCTCATCATGCTCATCTTAAACTCACCCTGCATTAACTTAGAGAATTCCTTGACCATATTTATGTTAGTAGATCCAAATATTATATCATCTACATATACTTGTACCAAAATGAAGTGTTTTCCTTGACGTTTAATGAAGAGAGTTGTATCAACCTTCCCTCTTGAGTACCCTTGTCTAGTAAAAATTTGCTAAGACGCTCATACCAAGCCCTAGGGTCTTGCTTGAGACTTTACAAAGAACGTTTAAGCTTATTAACATGATCAGGATACTCGTGAGATTCAAAACTAGGAGGTTGAGCTACATAGACCTCTTCATTAATGTATCCGTTTAGAAAAACACTCTTTATATCCATTTGAAATAATTTGAAATTTTTAGCACATGTGTAAGCAAGCAAAAGACGTATAGCCTCGAGTTGGGAAACAGGAGCATAAGTTTCCTCATAATTTATGTCTTCCTCTTGGTTATACCCTTGTGCCACTAAACACACTTTATTTCTTGTTATGACTCCATTTTCGTCAAGTTTGTTCCTAAACACCCATCTGGTGTCAATTACTCATTGGCCTCGCAGAGGGGGACATGGTCCCAAACCTCATTTCTTTTAAATTGATTTAATTCCTCCTGTATTGATAAAAACCTATGTTCATAAATTAAGGCGCCTCTTTAGAAATTTTAGGCTCAATCTGAGAGACAAAAGCAAAGTGATAACAAAAGTTACTTAGATTGGATCACATAGTTACTCCCTTTGAAATGTCACAGAGTATATTGTCGATAGGATGGTCTTTAAAAGACTTCTAAGCTGGAGGAAAGTCATCATTGTTAGTTGGATGGTCCTCCTCAATCTCCTCATGATGGTGAACTTTTTCCTCCTCAACTTTCACTGCTTCAGGTTGATCAATTCCTTTTTCAGTGTCTTTGAGTACGTCTTCTGAAGATACACCTACACCATGAAAAGAAATACCTTTTCCGACATTTTTTGGATAAGATTCATCAAAAGTAACATGTACAGATTCTTCAATGGTAAGTAACCTTTTATTAAATATCCTATATGTCTTACTAGTTTTAGAGTATCCAAGAAAGATAACTCCATCGGCCTTTGAATGAAAATTGCCAAAGTTCTCCTTACCATTATTCAACACAAAACACTTACAATCAAAAACATGAAGATGTGATATGTTAGGCTTCCTTCCTTTTAAAAGCTCATATGGAGTTTTATTGAGAATAGAACGGATAAACACCCTATTCAAAACATAACACGTCGTACTAATAGCATCGGCCCAAAAGTATTTAGGAAGGTTACTCTCATTGATCATAGTTCTTCCAAGTTCTTCCAAAATGCAATTTTTACGTTCCACTACTCCATTTTGTTGAGGAGTACGTGGAGCTGAAAAATTATGATCAATTCCATGCTTATCAAAAAATCATTTGAAGAGGTGGTTCTCAAATTCACCTCCATGATCGCTTCGGATTATAACAATGTCTATATTCAATTTGTTTTTAGAGAGCTTGGCAAACTTCTCAAAAGCTGAAAAAGTATCACTTTTGCTTGCTAAGAAAATAGTCCAACAAAACCTAGAGTAGTAATCAACTATCACAAAACCATAGTAATTACCACCTAAGCTTTTGATCCTAGATGGTTCAAAAAGATCCATATGGAGGAGTTCAAGGGGTCTCGTTGTAGAAACAACATTTTTAGATTTAAACGAGATCCTTGTTTGCTTCCACATTTGGCAAGCATCACATAAGTGATCTTTTAAATTTTTGATTTTGGGTAGGCCGACTACCAGATCCTTAGAGACTACTTTATTTAGCAAATCAAAGTTGACATGTGCTAAACGCATATACCATAGCCATGAATCTTCACTCATGGTGACAAGACATTTAGTACTACTCAACGATACTTCACTTAAGTCAAGCATATAGACATTGTTAACCCTCTGGCCTTTGAACACATCATTTTTATTATCATTATGTTCAATCATGCAACAATCTTTTGAAAATGAAACTTTATAACCTTTGTCACATAATTGACTAACGCTAATTAGATTGTGTTTAAGACCTTCAACTAATAACACGTGTGAGATAGTAGTAGAAGAGGGATTACCTATACTACCTTTGTCGAGTATAACTACCTTGTTATTGTCACCGTAGGTCACAAATCCTTTCTTCTTTGCCACAAATTCGATGAATAAGGAAATGTCTCTCGTCATGTGTCTTGAACATCCATTATTGAGAAATCATGTAGGCTCAAGACATTGTACCTACACAATTCAAACAAGGAAAATAGGTACCCAATTTTTATTGGGTCCTTGGGTGTGATTGAACCTTTGGTTGCATTTAGGCAACCATTGGAAAATACCTTTAGGAACAAAGAATCTCCTATATAGGCATTTGGAAATGGTGTGACCCTTCTTGCAACAATACAAACAAGTACGATTAATATGGGAGTTACATTTGCTATCATTATCTCTAATCACATACGTATACTTTTGATATGGATTATTCATAATTTCTCTAAAATGTGACCGATCAATAGCAAATGTGACTTTAAGTTTTAGAGAATTGTCTAATTTGGCTTTAAGAGATCTAACCTCCTTTTGCCAAATATGACAAGTTTCACAACCCCAATTTAACCAAGAACTTTTGCCCTCAATTTCAGCTTTTGTTTCTTCCACCATAGAGTTCTTAAGAGTTTATAATTCCTTTTCGGAATCGGAAACCTTTTTCTCTAAATGTGAAAAAATTTGCTTATTTAAAGCTAAGCGTTTAAAAGCTTTTTTAGCCTCATGGTGTAAAGCATCAAAAGCCTTTTGCAATTCCAAATGAGACATTTTATTAGAGTGATCATATTTAGAGTGTCTTACCTCTTTATTTTTCCTTTGATGAGCCATGAAACAAAGGTTGACAGATTCGTCTTCATCGCTTGAGCTATCTTCACTGGAGGACTCACTACCACTTTCCCAAGAAATGTATGCCCTTATATGTTTGCCTGATTTCTTTTGTTGGCGATTCTTTTCCTTTCCTTTGTATTTCTTTATCAATGGACAATCTGACTTATAATGACCAGTCTTTCCACAATTGTAGCATGACCCTTTTTATTTGTCACTCTTATTTCCTTCATTCTTAGAAGAATTTGATTTTCGTTGGAAGTTAATGAAATTCTTGTTCAAGTGTTGAATACCATTTTTACAGATATATCTTTTATATCTTCTTACAAAAAGTCTGCCCCCAATTTAAAATAAAGAGATAGAGAAATAGAGAACAACACCGGATTTGTTTAGCCAGTTTCTCTTTCGTCCTTGCTTAGGGTACGTCTGTCCCCAATTCTAAAACTAGAATTGAGATATGTATTATATTGTTGCAAAAATTTATACAAGAGAATCAATAGTCATGACACACTCAAACCTAGTTGTTGATGTTGATACTATATCTTCTCTCCCCTTGATTCAAGACGAGTCAAGTGCCTCGAACATGTTGAACAAACCTCTGGTTACCGCTACTTGTCTGAACAACCCCACCGATCTTCAAACCTTTCACTCGGATGATTTCGATCACACACCGCTCGAACCCAAATATTTCTTACACAATCCTCTGGTTAACACTACTTGATTGAACGAACCCACCATTCTTCAATCCCCTTCGCTCGGTTGAATCTGTGAAGCAAAGACTTGTGCAAAAACCCCTCAAATGCTCAAAATCTTGGAGGACAACCCTAAAAATTTTATTGAAGAAAAACCCCTCAAATGCTCAAAGTCTTGGAGGACAAAACCCTAAAAAATTTATTGAAGAAAAACCCATTGAAATCTTAACCCAAACGAGATACACAATCCTACGTTTGGACGTTATCACCTCAATGATGCAAAAGATCAACAAAAATTGTTATATGTGATTATTGAGAAAATGCAAGAATAAGGATGAAGATGATGAGAACAATTCAGTGTATATCTTTCACTTTTCTTGTGGTATTTGGAAATGATGAGACAAAATAAATATATACTATGTCTTGGCCAACTAATAAACATAACAGCATTTTAAAACATATCATATTAGAAAAATAGTCATAAGTCAGTGGGCGGTCGACCTGAGCAGGAGGGGGGTCGACCTGAGCACACCCGAATGAAAATTATGTAGAAAATTAAGCTATGCATCAACCGGAACAAGGTCATGCATCGACGCAAGCTTGCTTCAAAAAGAAAAATTGAAATAGTTACAGTATGAGTTGTAACACCCCACTTTACCTCGTACGCGTAATATAATAAATATATAGAAACAATTCATGAAATTCATCAGAGTTCTCCAACACAGTGGGATATCACACTAAGTCACTTCATTTCATTAAAATAATCAATATTATTTAGTTTTCAAGTAAGCAGCGGAATACAAATCAATTCTCCAATATAATTCTCCTCGACACGAGGTCATACAACATAAGTCCAATAAATGAAGATACGTAACAATAAACAAATAAAGTAGTCAAATAACAACGTAATCCCGTCATCCCATGTTACATATCAGAGCGAATCCTAAGACTCGATCAAATAGCAACACACTCCAAGCGCTACTCAGGTACCTAGTCACCTGTACTCCTAAGAGAGCATAGACACAACAACAAAAAGGGGTGAGAACTACATTCAATAAATAAATGGTGAAATACACATGCTAAGGAGTAGTTACACACCACACATAAAATAATACATAATTAACGCACATACACGTGTCACCTTAATCATTCGGCACTAATAGCCCACATTCAATTACAATAATGCAATGCGACTCACTGACTCGACACAATGCATGTGGTACCAACACAATCTCATACGGTTCACACTAGAACCCGATTCTTGTCGGAATTCAGATAATTCGTATATACGTTCCTCTGAACTACAACTTATCTCCACAACGACTTCCACAATGGAGTCTGGATGAAACTAGGCACCCATCATGGATTCCCACCTAGCCATCTCCACAAGACACATGATATGAAATGCATGTCAACACAATTATGCAATGTAATACATCATGCATAATTCACGATCAATCTTGATCCACACGAGCCATCCGCTCACCGTAATCCTCTCGGGAATTACCACAATCGCACAAGATTGTCCACATTCGACCATCTTGGCCCACATCCATCAAAACACCAAGACATCATTGAACCAGAACATGATTCGTTACTAAAATATATACACAATTGACTTCTCAAACATAATTAGATATAAAAATATTGGGAAAACAATTACATTATCTATCCTATGTTATAGCTCTGTTCATTAGCTTTCCAACGCTTCGAACGGGGGTCAAAACGGACTTACGGATCCAAAGTTACGTCCAAAACAATTTCGACCGAAAACATGAACATCCGTGACAGACAGAAAGACGCTGTTACGCTCCGGAACTGATATTCACCCAATTATTCTTGCGAATCACTTACTCAAAGAACCCAAAACATCACTAAAACATTCCTAAGGTTATACGGCAATAACGACACAACTTATATGGTTTATTATGCTCATCTAACAACATTTGCAACACATAAAACACTATTTCCTGCAATTGCTCTGAGTACTTCAGAGTTACCCACATTTGAATATTCTTATTCCTATAGGGACAACATATTACAATTTTTCCTTCAATTACACCCTACGACATTAAAATTACTCACTATCTAATGTTTAACCCTTCAGGGTCAGACATATAACAATGTCAAGGTTCTGGTCACAAAGGTTCAATTTCCCATAAGTTTTTTCCTACAAGCACATATTAATATTCAACGATACATATCATTTGACCATTTGGCCATAACCTCAGATTCTTATGGTCACCTCCCTATTTCCCACAATTAACCCAAATCCCGAAACCTTAGGGAAACCTTAGAGCATCGTACTAATAATGATATAACACATTCATTTCTACATATTTGCCCAAATCCCTAAAAGTTCAGATTTCCAGATCTACTACTCATTAGTATTCTATGACAGCATCAAGGATTTCTCACACGAATTCCGTATTAATTCTGGTTTCGGATACACAAAACATCATACAAACAGTATTCAACAATAACAAAAAATTTGAGAACAAATCAAGTTACGAAAATTGGATTCAATAATCCTCAAGAACACATAATTCCTATGAGAGAAAGGACCTCTCACTACCCTCTCATGTTAATTCACCCATATTGAAATCCATTCTCCCCCCTTACCTCGATTAATTGCTCAATCGTTGAAGAATCTTGAAGGATTGACAGCCCTAACCTCCTTCTCTTCCTCCTTGTTCTTCTTCTCACTTTTTCTCCCAAAATCTTTCTCTGCCAGTTTATCGTGTTCTAATTCTCTTTCCCCAAAAAAAACTTCTTTATTTCCTTTAATCTCTTATTTCTTATTTTATTATTTAAATTCTATAATAATAATAATAATAATAATACTAATATTATTCTCCCACTAATAATAATATTCATACTAATAGTAATAATATGAATAATAATAATATTCCACCAAATAATATTATTAATACGAATAATAATAATAATAATAATAATAATAATAATAATAATAATAATAATAATAATAATAATAATGATAATCTCATTAACATTATTATTAATAATAGTTGGAATAATATTAATCACTATAATGCTCTCGATATCATAATTAACTTACTCCTTTATCTAGGTCCACAGTACCCCAACTAAGGTCACCTCTCTCCCTTACTCCTAACCTCATACCCTTAATTAAGGACACCATACAACTACACCTCACAGAAAATACCAAAGCGACTGAATAATTTAAATGGGGTGTTACATGAGTCGACCAAAGGGTCGACGTGAGCAGACCCGAGAGCAAAGTATTTAAAATTAACTTTTATGAGTTGACCTAAGCAAGGCTTTGAGTCGACTCAAACGCCTGAAATTTCCAAAAACGAGTTTTGCACATATTTTGGTCCACCTAAGTCATGTTTGTGCAAACCTAAGTTTCCTAACATGAATAAATGCACATAAAACATATATGAGATGCTCCTATATGTATAAACACATGACTTTAGAATATTTTATGCATTGTAAAGCATGAATGCAAGCTACGACACGATGATACCTTCCAAATTAAAAAGTAAGAGATACTACACGTTTTGACATCATTAAAATAAGAACTAATAAGGATTGAGGCACCTTGCCCTCACAGGAGGAAATGTTAATAAACCTCCAGTCTTGGATGGCACTAATTATGACTATTGGAAGGCACATATGGTGGCTTTCTTAAAATCTATGGATAGAAAAACTTGAAAGACTATCATCAAGGGTTGGGAAAACCCTATGGTTAAGGATAAGGATGGAAAAGAAACCTTGAAGCCAGAAGAAGATTGGACCAAAGAGGAAGATGAGACAGCTCTTGGAAACTTCAAAGCCTTGAATGCTTTATTCAATGGAGTTGACAAGAACATGTTTAGGTTGATCAACACTTGTACTATGGCTAAGGATGCTTGGAAAATTCTCAAGATAACTCATGAAAGAAAATCCAAGGTGAAGATGTCTAAACTTCAACTTCTCACTACCAAATTTGAGAATTTGAAGATGAGAGAAGATGAAAGTATTCGTGACTTTCACATGAATATACTTGAAATAGCTAATGCCTTTAGTATCTTAGGAGAGAGGATATCATAAGAGAAGTTGGCGAGGAAGATTCTTAGGTCTCTTCCTAAGAAATTTGACATGAAGGTCACAACTATTGAAGAATCCCAAAACATGAACAGTATGAGAGTTGATGAGCTAGTGGGATCACTTCAAACATTTGAACTGACCTTGAATAATAGAATTGAAAAGAAGAACAAAAGCATTGCTTTTGTATCCAATACTAAAGATAAAGAGGTAAAATCTAACTTAGATACTGATGAGGGACTGTTCAATACAATTTTTTTACTTGGGAAGCAGTTCAATAGAATTTTAAAGAGAATGAATAGAAGAGGAAGACTATGTGTCAAGGACATCACCTCTGACATCAGAAATAACTATGATTCTCAAAAGAATACCAAAACTGAAGAAAAGACATATCAAAATAAAGGGATTCAGTGGTATAAGTGTGAAGGTTTTGGTCACATTAGGCCAGAATGTCCCAACTATCTTAGGAAGCAGAAAAAGGGGTTGGTTGTTTCTTGGTCTGATGATTATGAGTCTGAAGATGAATCCAATAAAGAGACAATTGAATCTGTTACTACTCTCTCTCTCTCTCTCTCGCTTTGGCAGATGGGCTGATGAAGTAGAAGCTTATGGTGAAAATGATCTTTATGAAGATTTAAATATGGATTACAGGGAAACCTGTAACAGGTGTGAGGAATATCTGAAGACAGAGGAGAATCAGAGAAAGGCCATAGCTGAATTTGAGAAGGAGAATAAGGAAATCTTAGGTGTTGTCTCTCATCTTCAAAGTGAGATAACCCTCCTAAATTCCAAGCTCAATAATGTTACTTATTCCTCAAGATGGATAAAAAATCGGATTGTTCAATTAAAGTTACAAAAGGCCAGCGTCATCGTGATAACAGACAAAGAAAAATGTCTGAAGAAAGTTATTTCCTTCTGAAAGAAAGAATATGACCACAATGTCTAACCACATGATAGAACATTTTGGCACATATAATGAACATCCAAATAGTTTCTAATCTTGTTGGATATGTCATTATTATGGAGAGTATGGTCACATAAAGCCATTCTGTTATAAATTGTATGGAAATCAAATATCCTCAATTAAGTCCAAGGATAAGCCAGTTAGCAAAAAGAGAAGTATCGAGGATAAGAGTGTTAACCTTATATCTCACACATCCTTTAGAGCCTCAAATAGAGAAGACCGGTACTTTGACAGTGGAAGTTCTAGTCATATGACAGGGGTTCAGAAGTTGTTGATGGATATTAAGTCCCTACCCACAGTTGTTGTCAAATTTGGTGGTGGTGTGAAAGGAGAAATTAAAGGAGTGGGTAAATTGATGGATGTTGAATCACCTAGATTGGAATGCTTAGTCAGCATTATTCAGTTGTGTGATCAAGGTTTGTTAGTCATTTTCTCCAAGTCGGAATGCTTAGTCAAAGATGAGAAAAATGATGTTCTGATAAAGGGTATAAGGTCTAAAGATAACTGTTATCTTTGGGAATCTTAGATAACTGCTTACTCTTCCACATGTTCAAAAACTCAAGAGGTTGAAGTGAATTTGTGGCACCAAAAACTTGGACATCTTCACTTCAAATGAATGAAGGAAATCATATATGTAGGAGAAATTAAAGGAATGACAGATCTAAAGGTTGAAGAAGGGAAATTCAGTGGTGAGTGTGAAGTTAGGAAGCAGATGTTGATGTCACAACCAATGTTGCATCATCAGAATACTTCAAGAATTCTAGAAGTTCTCCATATGGGGGTTATGAGACCTATGGAGACTAAAAGTATGGGTGGAAAGAAGTATGTTTATGCGGTTATGGATGATTTCTCTAGGTTTACATGGGTAAACTTTCTTAAAGAAAAATTAGACATCTTTGAAGCTCTTAAAGTTTTATGTAAAAGTGTTTAGAAGGAGAAAAAGAGTTGGATTGTCAAGATCATAACCTATCTGTTGCACCCTAAAATTTGTCCACCTGTTTTCCGACTTTGACTGGCTTTTGCTCCGTATTTCATCCGCATTTAGAATAGACTTTTTAAATAGAATTTTAATTGGTTTTAGAATATATCAGAATTTAGGATTTTTTTACTAGGATTTTTTTTTTAGGAAATAGATTTTTATTATTTGTTTTCATTTAGATTATTTAATAGTTTTTTGTTAGCCTTTTTTTAATTAATTAAGCAGTAGATTGTATTAATTAGGATCAGCATATTCCTTTAATTATCACGTTGCTTTAAGTCAATCATTAGCATTATTTTATCAATGTTTAATCATCTTATTAGTCTTAGCAATGGGCCACGTGTTGCACAGTAGTATATATATACTACTGTTTATCTTCTTCTTTAGAGGAGAGGTCACGAAACCCTAGGGATCTGTTGCGCCTCCCTCTCAAACCACCTTCCATCTTCATTCTCAAACCACCATCTTCCTTGAATCACTTCTCACTAACAACCTTCTTTAGAATTTCAGTCACCTTCATCCGTAACCCGTTTCAGAAACCCATTCAAAAAAGCTCCCACCATCACCTTCAAAAACGGAACCCAGCTATTCAACAGGGCTACCAACTTCATCATCAACCCATAAACCACTTCCATCATCATCTTCCTCTATTCTTCATCTAACCAACACTTTCTCCGGAACTTCTTCCTCCATAACCATACACATTCCACCATTTCTCCGCAAACGAACCAACAACCAACAAATCCGAATAAACCCAGCTAGATCGGCCTCTTCTCAACCCAGATTCACAAATCAACCACTGTTCATCCGTCTTCTCTACCACAAACCCATTAATCTCCAAAATTCAAATACCCTACCTCCTCCGACCCATTTTTAAAGCTTCAACCAAACCTCAACATTCAACCACTTGCAGAACGCCTGTAACCCACCATAAATACAGACTCTCCAATTTCCCTTCAAATCAAACAAACTCATAACTGAGATTTCTTTTGGAAAGAATAAAACAGAAGCGAAAAGGAAGAGTTTAATTTCAAATACAAGCAGAAATGAGAAGCATTATTTTGAACGGAGACTAAGGAGAGAAGTTGGACCGTGGGTAAAACCGAAAACGTGAAATGTGAGAGGGAGAATATCTTGTTGTTTTTGGTTCATTTGTGTTGAGGGTCTTGGGCTTCAGCCCATATGGACCGTGTGGACTCACCCCGCCGTGTTTCTGTTTATCCCTCCCCTATTGTCTCTTCTATTTTTCTTTTGTAATATTATTATTACTATTGTATTTTAGTTTTTATATTTTGTAAATAATAGTCAAAAACAGTTTTATGTATTAATTTATATATCTATATTAGTTTTAATTTTATATATTATTTTCTAGCTTTTCTTTATAATATATTATATATATTATAGTTTATATTATTTTCTTTTAAGTTTTAGAATATTATCTTTTTAGAATTTATGATAGATTTTATTTCTCATTTGTTATTGGGCATTTTGTTCCATATTTGCCTTTTAGGTCGATGACGACATTTCCGTAATACATACCAGTCAAATTATTGATGAATAATTTTGGATCCGAGACCACCTCTTTCCTCTCCTCATTTCTTTTCCTTCCGATTTTGTTTTGACTTTCTTGGATCAATGAAGTCTTGTATTCGTACGCGTCAGATTTTCGAAGTCGATAACCTTCCCGATTTCAAATCTATGGAAGATGACCATTTGGATCATTTTCTTTACTTTGGGATCGCGATAGGCTACCTTCGATTAATCGACATTATGTTTGCGATTAAGACGAGATCCCGCTGTTTTTGGTCCGTGCGACACGATTCAATTGGAGAATGATCCTCAATATCATTTCTCTATCTTGTCCATAGCACGAATATCAATACGCGACCTCCTATAGCTTGGCTTCCCTTATAAGTCGAGCTATGAAGGTTTAGCGTCACATTGGACCCGATTCAATTCACTTTGACCCTTTCGAGCCGTATTTCGAAACAACATCATCAAGGATCAAAGAGGAGAAGCTTGGAAATGAGCTTGCACGCAATGTAAAGGGTCAACAGAACCACTCCGTTCGATAACATTTTCTAATTTCATTCTTTTTTAATCAACCGCCGAGTGTATTGAGCCGTAAGCGTTATATACGTAGGAAATGATGAGTGGGGGGCCTCCTTTCACTTTGTATATAGTGTAGTGTATGTCCTTTGGGTAATATGCGACGCATTCGCTCCTACGTCTTAGGATTTTGCGTGTGCGTCCGATTCCTTCCTGTTTAGGCGTTTCAGGCCTATCACCCTTTTCTCTCGCCCCCGTGCGATCGAGATCCCCTTTTTTCTTACCCCCGTGCGATTGAGATCCCTTTTCTCTCGCATCCTTGCGATTGAGATCTCCTTTCTCTCGCATCCTTGCGATTGAGACCCGTTTTCCGTAGTTGGCTGAACTACGGCTGCTCTGATTTCTCATGCCAGATGAAAATATGTAGGCACAAGACGTGATGTCTTGGCGAGCATACTAATCACTAATTTCCTCTTTTCTCACGCATCCTTGCGATTGAGACCTCTTTTCTCTCGCCCTCGTGCGATCGAGACCCATTTTTCTGTAGTTAGCTGAATTACAACTGCTCTGATTTCTCATGCCAGATGAGAATATGTAGGCACAATACGCGATGTCTTGGCGAGCATACTAACAACTAATTTCCCTTTTCTCTCGCCTCCGCGCGATCGAGACTTTCCCGCTAACAACTAACCTCCCTTTCTCTTGCCCCGCGCAATCGAGACTAGCCTGTTGTTCTAAACCTTTAGGTTTTTGTATCTTTTAACACGTGGGCATGCTACATTCGTTCTACTGCAAATAGGTAATGCCTAAGTCTCCAATGGTCGAGCAGCAATACACCTAACTGCTAGAATGCATGCGCTAGTATCGTCTACCTTTTCTCTCACCCCCGTGCGATCGAGAACACCCTATTTTTCCGTAGTTAGCATGAACTACGTTTTACTCTGATTTCTCATACCAGATGAGAATACGTAGGCACAATACGCGATGTCTTGGTGAACAACCTCCCCCTTAGTTTCCCGAACTACGTTGACTCTGACTTTCCCATTGCACGAGGGAATACGTAGGCATAGAGCGGCGATGCTCTATCGAGTCAATTCTTTTCGTTCCTCCATTAGCAGTAGCAGCCTTTAGATAGTTTTGTTTTCACCCATAGACTAGACAACAAGCATGGATCCTGTTGAGTACAACAGACGTGAGGGGTGCTCATACCTTCCCCTTGCGTAACCGACTCCCGAACCCAAGATTTGGTTGCGATGACCTGTCTTTTCCCTTTTCCGTAGGTTTTCTCTTATCGTTTCCTTTCCCTCTCTTTGGGATAAATAACGAGCGGTGGTGACTCTTCTGTCCTTGTCGTCCCCTCTTTCATAGTGATGCGACAGCTAATGACTCTGGTGGGGAAAATTCCCATCCCCTATGCGAGTAAATCCTAGTGTTTGTTTGCTTGTCTTTGGGTGTGGATATTTGTGTGTTGTATTTGTATATTGTTGTATTTACATTTTCCGCACTTTATTATTATACTATTGTTGTTGTGTTGTTGGGTGGTTGTTCCTTTGTGTGATAAGCCAAAACCCAGGCTTGAGTATAACCATAGAATTAGAATGGAGAGTAGTGATGGACCTATATGGCAGCATACACTAGTCCTCACGAAATTCGCGTTCAGACGAAGTTTTCTTTGAAGACATCTCATCCTGTGCATTGGTCATTTAGGAGTCAGCTAAGTGAGGCCTCTTCTTGAGACTATGATGCCAAACCAGAAATGGTGAACGTATCATCGTTTCTCGAAAGTTTGTGACGCTGGCGACCGCATAGATGTCGAACCATATCAGAGATTAGGTCCATACCTGTGAGAGGGATTGGGTTATGCAGGAAACCTTGACTTTCAACCAACCCGGTATTCTGGTTTTCTCATCAGAGCAGACCTTTGAACTTATCCAGTCAGCAACGCAGCAGTTATTCAGAGCTTTGTGGAGGCTTTGGTCCTTTTTTTGTTGCATCAGCATTTTGCATTGCATTGCATTTGTATCTCATGTTTGCATATCCATCCTCAGCCGGACCAGGAAGCTTACCCGTCTTTTGTCCAACCCACAGTTGATTTCCCAACATTCACATTAGACTTAATTTAGCTTCTAGAAGAATCATGAACTCAGGAGAGCAGAATCAGGTTGTTACAAGGGCAGAGTTTGAATTGATGAAGAATCAGTGGATCAGCTCATGGAAGCCATGACAGCTATGACCAGAGTCAACAGTCATACTGTTATCAGTCGCGTCAGCATGCCCGACGAAGACCAAGGAAGCCAGAGAGGCACTTCAGTCAATTGTCGATATCATATAGTCAGATGCTGCCAGACTTGATCAGAGGTGGTTCGATAGTGCCAAAGAGGATTAATCCAGAGTTTCCTCTGTATCCTCCAGGTTTTTATGTTAACGCCCGCTGTAAGTACCATGCTGGGGCACATGGGCATTCAATCAAAGACTGCAAGGTGCTTAAGAGTAGGATTCAGACTCTTCTTGACTCCAACATGTTCTCAATCACGCCTCAGGGTGTCCAGATCAACGATCTTCCTTCATATAGTCATATGGGTTTAGAAGAGTATCAGACTGATTTCGACGAACAATTTTGAAGATGGTTGGTTCAGCAGCAAATCAAGATTTGAAAGCCTGGTTCCCCAAAGCTGGCAATCTTTTTTTATCATGTCATTTCTTTGCATTTGTAGTTTCTTTTTAGTTTAAGTACGAATCTTATCTGTAAAACTTGTCTGTTTTCAATTGATAATGGTAATGAAATGAATATGCATGTTTTGATTAAATCCATTTGTGTTCACTCAATGTTTTTTATTTATGTCAAACGCTTGTTTAAGCGGAATCCGAGGGAGGATGACGAAGATTAAAGACGAAAACTTTCGATTGTATGCTTTTGAATAAATCTGCTGATGATGTACAGGCATTGTTTCAAATTCCTAAACACCAGAGATATAAGGATGATAACCCCTTGTCAACCCCTTTGAGCCTAGTAGTAGGAGTTTCTTTCTGAAAACGAAAAACCTTCAATCTTAACCTGGGGCAGGGTAGGTGTCAGTTAATTCGACCGAACATCCAAATTGCAGAAAGAGTGTTCCCGTTCGAGGATCAATCACACTTGTAGAGGCCGTACCTAAAGAACCACAGTGGTTATCCATCACCAGCCGAGGAGTGAGACAGTCATAATCCTTTTAATAAGTCAGACAAGCCAAGGTCACATGATTTGTTCAAAAAAAAAGAGAATCAGAAGAAAAGAAAAGAATAGAAGAAAAAGAGTCTGCTAAGTCGATAACTTAAAAACAAGTGGCTTAGGCAAAAATTAAGGCATCCCGTTGGACTTCGAAATCAGAAGATATACTCAAAAGAGTCGATCTAGGCAAAATAGGGAAATCGAAAAAATAATGACGAAAAACTAGTCGTGTGACGCCAGACACCAAAGAAAAAAAGCGAGTGACTATCACTCCGAAAACTTGTGGTTTCCTGAACCATCACTCCTGCCATCCAACCTATGAGAGGTGAACGCTTGTGTCGAATTAGCTGAATATAGGACTAGAGGAACATCAAGGAGAATGGGTGGGTTAAACAGAACTTTGAGCCTTATATCCTTTCTTTCAAACCGTGAACCTAACCAAGTTCCAACCGTCAAAAGTCCTAATTGAAGCAGGTTTGTTTCGAAAGCATACTTCGATAAAGATCGCGTTGAAACTGACTCCTAAAAAGGATTTTCTTACCCTATGGGTATTGATATTGACATTCTGATATGTGATTCATTCACCATATGTCACAACTTTTTTCCAGTGAACAGACTTGGATTTCAAAATTGTCATATGCATTGCTTTAATGTTATCTTTTGCAAAACAATTTGTTTTACTTGCGAGTAAGCACTTGACGTCAGGAAAGTTTCCACGGTGGAAAGTTTGATCGAGATAAGCTGAAGAGCGCCTGAGTACTCCGTTGAGCAGGGGCAAGTCAAATCAAATGATCATATAAGGGGAGTCATCCATCCAAAAATTAGTTAATCTGGGGCAATCAGGTCGAGATTCGATAAATCTCTCGATGGTCAGTTAGTCAGAAGCACTTCTGTACAGATCAACCAATCAGGGGTAAAGTCATTTCAAGACTAGGGCAGGTCACCCCGAGAGCTTAGAAGCTATCCTTATCCAAAAGGTGATTAATCTGAAGCACCTCTCCTAGGTTCAAACGCTAAGACAGTTCATATTAAACCATCAGGGTACAGAGATTTCAGATCTCCTTTCAAGGAATATTTCTACAGATATCCCACAGGCTGGGGCAAAATTGGAAATAGAGGAACTGTTCCTCTCCATTTCTTCAGAGCTACTCAGAGCTATTCAAATAGGTTCAGTCAACCTTCAAGTTCAAGATGAGTGTCGAGAAGTCATGTTAACCATTTCTTGACCTTTCACCATAAACCTTGTATCTAGACAAGTTGTTTTCTAACCCTGTATCCAGACAGAATGTTTCCCAACATCAGTCGTACCTGACCTCTCACAGATAATCTAAAGTCCAATTCCTATTGGAAACCACCAGAAAGCCCAATCCCTATTGGTGCATCATTCTGAAATCCAATTCCCATTGGTACCCAGAAAAAATTTCATCTGGTCTTCCCCAGCAAAAGTCCAATCATACTTAGCACATCCAGTTATCCCCAGCGAAGTTGGCTTCACCTCTTCAGCATTTATTTTGCTAGAGTGGTCCTTTTGCATCCAGCTTTCACCGGCAGCCCGAGCCTGCATCTGCATCTGCATATAGTTAGCATATTTGTATTTCATCCTCAAATGCGTAGCATTTCCATTTCGTATGGAGCATTATGCCATAAAAAAATTCAAACATATGCATGTGAAGCATAAGCCAGTTTTTTGTTAGCCTTTCGTGGCAATCTGAATCATCTTTCAATCAAGACAGTGGCATATCTCCGGCAGCCTGGTTCAGTCAACTCATCGTTTTGTTTTCTTTTGGGTTTAAGATCGCCCGTCAGGCATGTTTTGTCCGTAAGCCCTCTGATGATGACTCCAAGCAGATTTTATTTGTCCATCCGCCCTCTGATGATGACATCCCCAACAGATTATTTCTCTTTGTCTATCCTTAGACGATGCGAGATTCGGATATGGTTTTCTTCCCGTCTATCCTTAGACGATGTGATATTTTTGAATATGGTTTTCTTCCCGTCTACCCTTAGACGATGTGGAGCTTTGGATATGGTATTTTCTTCTCGTCTACCCTTAGACGATGTGGAGTTTTAGATATGGTTTTCTCTCCGTCTACCCTTAGACGATGCGAGTTTTGGATATGGTTTTCGCTTCGTCTACCCTTAGATGATGCGAGATTTGGATATGGTTTTCTCTCCGTCTATCCTTAGACGATGCGAGTTTTGGATAAGATGTTCTCAACTTTGGGTTGAGCCGGCCTACAGGTTCGATGCCTGTTTTTTTTTAACGGATGCCTGCTTAGATTAGCAGATGTTCTCAGCTTCGTGTTGAGTCGGCCTTCGGGTTTGATGCCTGTTTTTATTTAACAAGTGCCTGACAGCAAGGTCAGATGTTCTTCTCAACTTCGGGTTGAGCCGGTCTTCGTGTTCGATGCCTGTTTTATTCAACAGATGTCTGTATGTTAGCAGATGCTTTTCCGACTACGTGTCGATGCCTTCTATTATTGGTGATAAGTTAGCTCATCTTCCTACAACTTTCAGATGCATTTCTCAGGTGAGCCTGATTGACAGATTCTACAGTTCACCATCCATATCAAACTGCAAATTTCCGGGTTCTTTTGTATTCAATCAACTTCTACCTTGAATGTCTGAAAGCGGCTGCTTTTCATCCCTTCAGGTCTAAGGTGTTTGGATAGGGGCAGCTGTTGCACCCTAAAATTTGCCCACCTGTTTTCCGACTTTGACTGGCTTTTGCTCCGCATTTCATCTGCATATCATTTAGGTCGCATCTTGCCCGTGTTATCAACCGAATTGAATTTATCAGGATTTTAGCCGCTTTGCTCGCGTTTCAGGCGATTCAAATCAATTCAAATGAGAAGTTCAGTGTCGAAATCGAGCGAGCGTCGCTCTCCTCTTGATGATTCAATCTGTGTTGATAATATTGGCGCATTTCGATGCTCGCCCATTTTTCCATGGTATTTTGCATTTTTATTGCTATTTTTGCTTTATTTAATTATTTAGAATAGTTTTTAATAGCTCTTTTCTATTAATTTTTGTTTAGAATATTTGTTTTAGAATATTATTTAGAAAAACATTTAAATAGGTTTTTAAATTTTTTTTTAATAGACTTTTTAAATAGAATTTTAATTGGTTTTAGAATATATCAGAATTTAGGATATTTTTACTTGGATATTTGTTTTTTAGGAAATAGATTTTTATTATTTGTTTTTATTTAGATTATTTAATAGTTTTTTGTTAGCCTTTTTTAATTAATTAAGTAGTAGATTGTATTAATTAGGATCAGCATATTCCTTTAATTATCACATTGCTTTAAGTCAATCATTAGCATTATTTTATCAGTGTTTAATCATCTCATTAGTCTTAGCAATGGGCCACGTGTCGCATAGTAGTATATATATACTACTGTTTATCTTCTTCTTCAGAGGAGAGGTCACGAAACCCTAGGGATCTGCTGCGCCTCCCTCTTAAACCACCTTTCATCTTCATTCTCAAACCACCATCTTCCTTGAATCACCTTCTCACTACCAACCTTCTTCAGAATTTTAGTCACCTTCATCCGTAACCCGTTTCAGAAATCCATTCAAAAAAACTCTCACCATCACCTTCGAAAATGAAACCCAGCTATTCAACAGGGCTACCACCTTTCTCATCAACCCATAAACCACTTCCGCCATCATCTTCCTCTATTCTTCATCTAACCAACACCTTCGCCGAAACTTCTTCCTCCATAACCATACCCCTTCCACCATTCCTCCGCAAATGAACCAACAACCAACAAATTCGAATAAACCCAGCTAGACCATCCTCTTCTCAACCCAGATTCACAAATCGACCATTGTTCATCCGTCTTCTCTACTACAAACCCATAATCTCCAAACTTCAAATACCCTACCTCCTCTGACCCATTTTCAAAGCTTCAACCAAACCTCAACATTCAACCACTTGCAGAACGCCTATAACCCACCATAAATACATACTCTCCACATTCCCTTCAAATCAAACAAACTCATAACTGAGATTTCTTTTGGAAAGAACAAAACATAAGCGAAAAGGAAGGGTTTTATTTCAAATGCAAGCAGAAATGAGAAGCATTGTTCTGAACGGAGACTAAGGAGAGAAGTTGGATCATGGGTAAAACCGAAAACGTGAAATGTGAGAGGGAGAAGATCTTGTTGTTTTTGGTTCATTTGTGTTAAGGGTCTTGGGCTTTAGCCCATATGGACCGTGTGGACTCACCCCACCGTGTTTCTGTTTATCCCTCCTCTATTGTCTCTTCTATTTTTCTTTTGTAATATTATTATTATTATTATTATTATTATTATTATTATTATTATTATTATTATTATTATTATTATTATTATTATTATTATTATTATTATTGTATTTTAGTTTTTATATTTTGTAAATAATAGTCAAAAACAGTTTTATGTATTAATTTATATATCTATATTAGTTTTAATTTTATATATTATTTTCTAGCTTTTCTGTAGAATATATTATATATATTATAGTTTATATTATTTTTTTTTAAGTTTTAGAAATTATCTTTTTAGAATTTATGATAGATTTTATTTCTCATTTGTTATTGGGCATTTTATTCCATTTTTTCCTTTTGGGTAGATGACGACATTTCTCTAATCCATTACCAGTCAAATTATTGATGAATAATGTTGGATTCGAGACCACCTCTTTTCTCTCCTCATTTCTTTTCCTTCCGATTTTATTTTGACTTTCTTGGATTGATGAAGTCTTGTATTGATACGCGTCAGATTTTCAAAGTCGATAACCTTCCCGATTTCAAATCTATGGAAGATGACCATTTGGGTCATTTTCTTTACTTTGGGATTACGATAGGCTACCTTCGATTAATCGATATTATGTTTGCGATTAAGACGAGATCCCACTATTTTTGGTCCGTGCGACACGATTCAATTGGAGAATGATCCTCAATGTCATTTCTCTATCTTGTCCATAGCACGGATATCAATACGCAACCTCCTATAGCTTGGCTTCCCTTATAAGTCGAGCTACGACGGTTTAGCGTCACATTGGACCCGATTCAATTCACTTTGAACCTTTCGAGCCGTATTTTGAAACAACATCATCAAGGATCAAAGAGGAGAAGCTTGGAAATGAGCTTGCACGCAATGTAAAGGGTCAACGGAACCACTCCATTCGGTAACATTTTCTAATTTCATTCTTTTTTAATGAATCGCCGAGTGTTGTGAGCCGTAAGCGTTAGATGCGTAGGAAATGATGAGTGGGGGCCTCTTTTCACTTCGTCTAGAGTGTTTAGCGTATGCCCTTTGGGTAATATGCGGCGTATTCGCTCCTACGTCTTAGGATTTTGCGTGTGCGCCCGATTCCTTCCCGTTTAGGAGTTTCAGGCTTATCACCCATTTCTCTCACCCCCGTGCGATCGAGATCCCTTTTTTCTCTCCCCCGTGCAATTGAGATCCCTTTTCTCTCGCATCCTTGCGATTGAGATCTCCTTTCTCTCGCATCCTTGCGATTGAGACCTGTTTTCCGTAGTTGGCTGAACTACGGCTGCTCTGATTTCTCATGCCAGATGAGAATACGTAGGCACAAGACACGATGTCTTGGCAAGCACACTAATCACTAATTTCCTCTTTCCTCTCGCATCCTTGCGATTGAGACCTCTTTTTTGTCGCCCCCGTGCGATCGAGACCTGTTTTTCTGTAGTTAGCTGAACTACAGCTACTCTGATTTCTTATGCCAGATGAGAATATGTAGGCACAAGACGCGATGTCTTGGCGAGCACACGAACAACTAACTTTCCTTTTCTCTCGCCTCTGTGCGATCGAGACTTTCCCGCTAACAACTAACCTCCCTTTCTCTTGCCCCGCGCAATCGAGACTATCCTGTTGTTCTAAACCTTTAGGTTTCCGTATCTTTTAACCCGTGGGAATGCTATGTCCGTTCTACTGCAAACAGGTAATGCATAAGTCTCCAATGGTCGAGCAGCAATACACTTAACTGCTAGAATGTGCGCTAGTATCGTCTACCTTTTCTCTCGCCCCCGTGCGATCGAGAAGACCCTATTTTCCCGTAGTTAGCCTGGACCACGTTTTGCTCTGATTTCTCATACCAGATGAGAATACATAGGCACAAGACGTGATGTCTTGGCGAGAAACCTCCCCCATAGTTTCCCGAACTACGTTGACTCTGACTTTCCAATTACACGAGGGAATACGTAGGCATAGAGTGGTGATGCTCTATTGAGTCAGTTCTTTCCGTTCCTCCGTTAGCAGTCGCAGCCTTTAGATAGTTTTGTTTTCACCCATAGACTAGACAATAAGCGTAGATTCCGTTGAGTACAACGGACGTGAGGGGTGTTCATACCTTCCCCTTGCGTAACTGACTCCCGAACCCAAGATTTGGTTGCGATGACCTGTCTTTTCCCTTTTCCGTAGGTTTTCTCTGATCGTTTCCTTTCCCTCTCTTTGGGATAAATAACGAGCGGTGGCGACTCTTCTGTCCTTGCCGGCCCATCTTTCGCAGCGATGCGACACTATCATGATAAGGAGTTTGAGAATTTAAAATTCACTGAATTCTGTGAGTCTGAAGACATCAGTTATAACTTTTCTTCTCAGCTAGATGGAATTTTTTAGAAAAAGACCTTGGATATATAAGAATCAGCTAAAGTCATGCTTCATGCTAAGCACCTACCATATCATTTTTAGGTTGAAGTTATGAATACATATTGCTATATTCATAATAGGGTCACTCTGAGAGAGGGCACTTCAATCACTCTCTATGAGTTATAGAAAGGAAGAAAGCCTACGGTGAAATACTTCCATGTTTTTGAAAGCAAATGCCATGTCCTGACCAATAAGGAGAAAAAGGGTAAGATGGATCCCAGAATAGTTGAAGGGATATTTCTGGGTTATTCTTTAAACAACAGAGCATTTAGAATATTTAACTCCGGATTTGAGATGACAATGGAATTTGTCAATGTGATATTTGATGATTCAGAACAAAGGATGGATGTTAAGGACAATGTTGGAACATCCTCTATGTAGACCGATGAGGCAGAAAGGGAAGAAAACTATAATTTCTCTAGCATTGTGTCAGATAACTCTCAAGATACTTCATGTATCTTAGGTAAGGGTCATTCAGATCAACTCAAAGATTTTACTACAAGACACTTTATAGAAGAAAACATTACTAAGTTTGCAAAGAAAGTATCACACTCATATAAGATAAGTCATATTGTTAAAAAGAAGAAAATTTTAAACTGCCTCATTGGAACAAGGAATTGTGATCTGGATTACCTCTACAGCATAAAGGTCATAATGAAATAATTGTAAAAGGTAGAATGTGTAGGTGATATGACAATTAGTATGACTGCCTTGGTTAACAAGAAGTAGACATATGTGTCTTGGTATACTACTGAAGCTGAGTATGATGAAATCAGAAGGGGTTACCTTCAATCAGTATGGATGAAACAGGTACTAAAGAAACATGATGAAAAAATTGATGTCATTGTAAGGATCTGGATGTGTTCAACTACTTCATCTGGAACAAGAACCCTGACAAGTACAATCAACTAATCAGGAGTCTTGATAAAGGAAATGTTGCCATTTTTAAGAGTGTGGATACTAAGGATCAACTTAGTGTTATGACTACTAATGCTTCATATGGTGATGATCTTAAGGACATAAGCTGTGAAGTAGGAACTGGTTTTGTTGAGGAGTTGTAGCAATTACAAAAATGGAGGAACGCAACACATAGTGCATATTTCCTCTATTCTCTTATGCTTAGAAGGCTTGAGCTAATGAAGACTGTTAATAAGTGGAATAAAAGATCTCTGCAATATAGAAGGACCGATTTAAAGAAGATGTACTTGAAGGTTGTGGTAAGGGAGTTTAGTACCAACACTCCTAAATCATGTGATAGCTTCAAGGAGTGCAAAAGGATTTTTGATAGAGGCAAGAATTGGAAGATCATCTAAAAGGGATCTGTTTCGTTGTGTGCTTCCATCTATTACATTTATGTTTCCATCAGTATTTATGCTTTATGATTTTTTTTGTGCTTCCATATATATGTGTTTCCATTCATTTATGTACATTTACTATATTTTCTTTTTGCCAATTTTTGGCTAAAAAGGGGAGTAAAATGTTGATGTGATTGTTGTTTCTGATGTTAGATCAGATGTCATTACGTTATGTCATGTTTATACTACTGCTTAGGAAGAGTAGTTTTTTCATTGTTGTTGCTCGTATGCAACTATTTAGGGGGATCGTGATAGTTTGTCATGTTGCTGTTGTTGTTATTCCATTTATTGTGTCTGGGAGAATGCATTATTCTCTGCGGTTGGTTGTAGAGTTCAGGGAGAGTGTGCTTGTACCTACACTTATGCTTGTGCTTGTATTTTTTGTGCGTGGTTCCATTGTATGAACTTTCATAAGTTCATGTTCATATTTTTTTGGAGTTTCCCCTTCAGGGGGAGTACTGGTTTTGTATGACAGGAGGAGTTGTGTACATGTCTTATATGTAGCTGCAAGGTTGCAGTTTATACAAAGCTTACATATTCTCATGTAACATGTGTTAGTTTGTGATGTCAGAACTGATGTCTTGACATTGTGTTGTCAAGTATTCTTTATTGGTGTGAAGACATTGTGCTTGGGTCTCTGTGTTTCTATTTTGTTCCCGTTGTGCGTACTTCTGATGTGTGCTTAGGCTGTTTTAGCCAAAATTTTCCAAAATGGGAGATTGTAAGTTCTGTATTTTTTGGATTGATTACATTTTGGTAAAATAACATGTTGTTATTAAGATGTTGAAACAGATGTTCTACCATGACAGTCAGACATCATGTTCTGCATGATGTTGTGACATGTTCCAAGACATGTTATACCAGAAAGTTAGGGCATGACTATTTTGGTATTTTTAGTGTGATTTTTTAGTGTGTTCTGATGCACACGTGGGTGATTTTTATGGGAGCATGTTGTGGGAATTTCTATTATGATAGATTATGTTAATTTTCATAAAAAGGTTCCTTGAGCCTTTTTAGGAAAGTTTGTTTTTTGCTCCTATTTTTGTGCAGGTTGATTTGCAGCAAGTTAAAACTGATTGGTGTTATTCTTATGCCTCAAAAGCCCAAGTCCATTAGGTATGAAGGCTATTTAAAGTGAAGAAAAACCATATTGATGTAGAAAGCATAATATGTAGAATTTTGGGAATAAAGATTAGTCGTTGTTTTGGTTGGTCTTTAGATTTTTCTGCTTGTTAATTGTATGTCACTTATGTATCTTCTGATGCATTGAGGTTGACTGATTGTTCCTTGTTCATTGTCCATTCTAAAGCTTTTAAGCAAGAGCGTATTGTTCTTGATTGAAGCTTTTAAGGAAGATCAAGTATTGTCTTGGAAGTGTGTTACTTCTATTGTTTTTTGTTGTTGAATTGTCACTGGGATTGTGACTAATAAGGAAGTGAGAGGGGGATCTTATATCTAGAGGGTGTCTATATAGAAGTTGGACAAGATAGGGATTAGGAGAGAAGTTGTAAATGGGATAGTTTAGCATTGAACTAATACTATCATAGTGGATTTCCTTCCTGGCTTGGTAGCCCCCAGATGCAGGTGAGTTGCACCGAACTGGGTTAACAATTTTGGTGTTATTTTTACGTTTCTGTCATTTATTTTTCTGCATCTTTACTTGTGTGATCAAGCTGTTGTTGATCCTGGTGTTGTGACATCTGTCTCGACATCTAATATCTGCGTGCCAGAATTTTATTATGCGCAGTAATTTGTCTCTAGCATGATATAACTAGGTGTGTAACTCCACGAGGAGGGAATTCTAGGACTCTGAGGGGTAGGTTTTACTGAAAATTCCTTTCCTGAATGGATGAAGTTTAGTAATTAGCTCTATAATAAGACTAACCTTACCCTAACATATCTATCTCGACCGAGTATGTGGGAACTGATGTTCATTTGTTATGTAATTAATAAGAGTTTCACTCTTTTAAGCATTTGTTATTTCAAATGTGGCAATAATTAATCGTGTAATCATGCTTGGTGAGAACTCAATAGTTATGAATTCTTATTTTCCTCATCTAATACAAAAGTGTAGTATTAGGCTATATGGTAATAATAGGAACCTATAGAACTAAGTAGACCCATAAGATAGAGGAATTCCACCGAGATTTAGTATCTCACCCTATCATCATTGTTTAATTTCAGATAAGTAAGTATTGTCCGAAGGGATAAACATTGTAGATGAAGGAGTTAGATGATTTATTTTTCTGATTTTAGTTCCATTGTGTATTATGTTTCTATACCATGTTGTATTATGAATATACTAGATGTTAAGTGTTCTGGACTGGGCCTATACCTCCCCACAGTCGGGCAGGCCCAACCCAACACTGAGTTAGGGAGGCCCAACAAAGCCCAATTTTCCTTCATGTCGGGAACACGTAGTGTCGTAGTCAGGCAAACCCCTACATAGCACGAAAAGGGCTCACACGTCCTTCCCACGCTCTCCATATGTTCCCCTCGCAAGGACACGCCATCAGGCAACTACCCACTTCCGAAAGAATTGGTCAGCCCACCTTCCGAAGATCACAGGACAGTTGATCCAGGGCGAAGACCACGTGCTGGTATTCCCTACGCCACATAAACCCTGGCAGTTACTTATGTTGGGCCTGATAATCTAGCCCAATGCAATGTAACTGTTGGCCCTGTGATGGGGGAACATTATAAATACCTTCTTTCACTAGAGAGTCAGGTATTCCATTCTACACACCTAATATCTATGTACTTTCTCTTTCTAAACTCTGTTACTCACTTAGGCATTCGAGTACCTTGCAGGTACACCCCCACCTCCTCTTTAACACCGGTGAATACAGGAGCTTCCGATGCGTGGCAGGCTCCTGATTCCTTTCTGATCATGTGAGATCAGTGGTGCCGTCTGTGGGAATATTTTTCTCCCCCATTCTTTCTCCTATACAAGCATAGAAGCTCAAGAACCAAAGCAACATCCAACTTTCGTTTGATCATGGCCAGCCCACGCAACGACAACGCCCCAGAAACCACATTTGTTCCATTCACCAATAGTGACGGCCACGATCCTAATGTGACTGTTCATGTCGAGGAGGGCGACTCCAGGGATGGACACACCTCCTCTCCCTCCTCAGAACATGCAGCCTTCAACGCCGCCCACCACTTTGATAGCACGACTGTCTACCAGCCAATCCCGGTGCCACTCAGCACTGACCTCACTATGGTGGCTCTGTTCTCGGCAATCAACTAGACCAACCTGATGATCTTCCAACAGAATGAGCATATATATATATGCTCGAGAAGGAGCGACAATCATGCTCTCCCCCGCAGAGACATCATCGCCCCATCTCCAACAGCTCCTCTCCTCCCCTACGGAGGACGCAACACGACAACTCTCGGAATCCTTCTCCTCGGTCGACTAGACGTCGCCCTCGCTTAGAGCGGCCTCCCAAAAGCACGACCAATCACCTCCCCAAAAGGAGCGACGCTCCCCCGTTCATAAAAGGAACAAAGTTGAAGGAGGCGCCGAAAATCCAAAGAGCCACCCGAGGAGTCCTCCCCGACAAAATAGAAACAATGGCAGTGACCTTTCCCCATTTGGGTCACCTATCAGGAGCGACGAGGACAACCAATGCTCACCACTGTCCAGGGCCATCAGGAAGACTCCATTGCCCGTTGGGATGGAAAAGCCATCACCCTTGGCGATGTATGATGGTACGACCGACCCGTACGACCATATCGAAAGCATCAATGCGATGCTCGATTATCGGAACATCCGTGGAGCCATCAAGTGCAGGTTTTTCCCCACCATCCTAAGGAAGGATGCTATGACATGGTACAAGTACCTCGCGCCTGAATCCATCACCTTCTAGGGTGAACTGAAGAAGCAGTTCTCTGGGCACTTCACAACTTCCCTGCGCCACCCGAAGACAGAAGCATCCCTAGAAGCCATCATCCAGGGAAAAGATGAACCTCTTCGAGATTACATAGAAAGGTTCAATCGAGAAGCTGTCCAGATGTCCACCTCGGACGACATGAAGAAGTTTCGGATCGAGTAAGGACTACGACCTCGCATTGACTTCGCCAAGGTCATCGGGATGGAGAGACCTCGCACCTTGAATGCTTTCCTTCTCAAGGCCCAATCATACATCCAATATGAGGAAATAAAGGCTACTCACTGCGCTCGCGACACGCAAAATCAATAAGGCATCAAGCGCTCCAGGTACGAGGATACCGCTGCTTGGCCGCCCACTGCGCCCGCGACACGCGAAATCAATAAGGCATCAAGCGCTCCAGGCACGAGGATATCGCTGCTCCTCAAAGAGGCGGGGAAAAAAGAAGAAAGGATTCGCCCCGAGAACAGAGGGGGCCAGCAGTTCGGTACACTGAGTACATGCTACTAACAGCTCCCCGCGGGTGCACCCTGGCCGAATGTATTAACTCTGAATTTCATAGAGGCGGTGTCCGTTTTCCGAAACTGACGCCCCCAAGACCAACGTCGACAAATCCAAATACTGCCGATTCCACCGGAGTCATGGACATGTCACGAAAGATTGCATCCATCTCAAAGATGCAATCGAGATCCTAATCAAGAAGGGGAACCTAAAAGAGTACACCTGAAGAAACGAGGCAACTCGACAGGAGACCCGCGAAGCTAAAAGGGTCAAGGAGGTGTCGCCCCCTCTGAAGAAGTCGGACTTTAAGTCGCCCTATGTGTCTCCTGGCCAGAAGACTTCTTACTTCCAGACAACCCTGACACACCGCTGTCCGCCCGAAGTCTTTGGGAGGATTTCCCTGCCACACTGGTCATATCCAGCGGGGGACCTCGCAAGCTCTCAGTCGGCTCGGTTAAGAAGAAATTTGAGGAGTTGATCGACAAGAGCTTGAAGCAGATCGCCACCCTCAAAAAGTTCAAAGGTTAATCAAACTCGATTACCTTCTACCTCGAGGAACTTCCTGGGGTGCACCCAACTCCAGCACTTCCCTCTTAATCAGGGCTTAGATGACGAACTTTGATGTGTGTTGAATCCTGGTTGACCAAGGGAGCTCGGTGGACATAATATACGCCCATCTATTTACTACCCTCCAGCTCGACGAGAGCCATTTGACCCCGTCGGCTCCGACCTATAAGGCTTTAACGGCACCACCATAAAGTCTTGGGGATATATGGAGTTGCTCGTCACATTCGGAGCCGAGGAGTCCGCCAGGAAAGTAAAGGTCCGCTTCTTGGTAATCGAATTTCCTTCACTGTACTAGTCCATCCTGGGAAGGCTGACCTTAGCTGAATTGACTATAGTACCATCTAAAGTGCACCTGAAGATGAAGTACTAGATGACCAGAGGTTGAGTCGTCACCCTCCATGGGGACATTGAGGCGACCAAGAGATGTTTCGAGGTAGCAATCATGGGCCTCAACTCAATCAACTCCGTCGACCTCGACAGTCGATTCCCTGGCAAGCAGGAGCAGAGCGCAGAGTCTAAAGACGCACCTCTAGTAGACAACGAGAATTTGTCCCAACCAACGCGCCCCATTCTAAATGGAGACTTCGATCTTAACACGCTCAGATATGACCCAGGAAAAAACGTGAAGATTGGCATGGAACTCCCCGACCTAGCGAGGAAATAGCTAAAAGCCTGCCTCTGGAAGAATGCTGACCTGTTCGGTGTATAGCGTTGCTGAGATGCCCGACCTCGGCCCCGAAGTAGCATGCCACCACCTCACCATAGATCCAGACGCTAGGGTCGTAGTTCAATGTAGGCATAGGCAGTCTCTCGAGAAAGCGAAGGCTACTGAAAAAGCTGCAAAAGACCTCCTAGAGGCAAATTTTATATCGGAATCCCAATACAAAAGTTGGCTATCTAACGTGTTACTAGTTAAAAAACATAATGGAAAATGGAGGATGTGTATTGATTACACTGATCTCAACTGGGCATGTCTCAAAGATACTTACCTGTTACATAACATCGACAAACTCGTCGACAATTCTGCAATTTTTAAACTGTTGTCATTCATGGACATGTACTCGGGGTACAATCAAATCCCTATGGCAAAGATTGAAAAACAATACACGGCCTTCATGACTGAGTCGGGAAATTATTACTACAACGTAATACCCTTCGGTCTGAAGAACGTCGATGTGACCTACCAGCGGATGATGAACAAAGTCTTTCGGGGAGAAATCAGAGACATGCTCGAGGTTTAGATGGACGACATGATCGTGAAGTCACGAGAAGAAATCGACCATACCGCCTGTAGCACCCCAAAATTTGCTTTTCCGTTTTAGCAGCATCTAGCTTTTGTTTCTTTGCATTTTCGCATTTCTGCATTTGCATAGCATTCGTTCTTGAGACATGGGATCAAGGTTTTCCCGTGGCTCAGTTTTCATCTCAGTGCGTGAACCTGAACAGCGAGCATTAGAGGCTCTGACATTTATTTTGCCCAGCGGTCGGACGATTGATTTTATTTTATTTTGCAGAGTATTTTCAGCTCAGACAGCAATATTCAGGCTATCGCAACCATTTTCATGGTTAGGATATTCGAAAGCAAGTTTCAGAAGTTGAACAGAGCTCAAAACGACAAGAAACGGGCAAATGGGCAGATTTCCCTCCAAAAGGCGTCAAAATTCAAATCTTGAAGGTGTTAACCGATTAACCCATATGGTTAATCAATTAACCAAGTCAAAATTAGGTCAAATATGAAGTTTTGAAGGTGTTAACCAATTAACCTATATGGTTAATCGATTAACTAGTGCAGATTTTGCCTCTGCACGTGAATTTTCAATGCAAGTCATTTTGGGGTCCAATTTTGGTCATGTGCAAGTATGATTTTCACTTTGGGAAGGATCTAGAACTTATTTGAAATTTGGTTAATTTCATTTTCCCTCCAAATGCCCATTCCTCATTCCAATCCAAATTTTCCAAACCATATTCCAAACCTTACATTTGGATCCAAGCCTAAGTGATATTTAAGTGATTTATTCCAAACCAAAGAAAAGAAATCACTCATAATTCACTCTTATTTTCAGAATTGATCTCATTCTCTCTCAATTCTCTCAATTTTCCAATCTCCAAACCCTCACCAAAGCTCTTCTCATTGAGATCATTGATTCTTCATTGGAATCCTTGATTTCTAAGAGCTAAACCTTCATCAACTCTCTCCATTGGATCAATTTCTTCATCCAATTTTCATGCAAAATTGGATCTGAACTTGGAAGTGATTTTGGAAGTGATTATTTGGCTTATTTTGGGTTGATCTTGAAGGATCTTCGTTGCTACTACAAGAATTGGTGTGGATCTTGAAGTATTCCATACTTCTAGCATTGGATCTGTTCAATTAAAGTTGAATCAACATTAACCGAAGCAATTCTCCGTTTCGAAGGTTGGAAGTTCTTGGTCCGAATCTGTTTTTAGCTTATTTGCATAATCATGTGGATTTTCATCTTTGATTGACTTTTGGTTAATTTGATCTGTTTGACTCATGATTTGGTTGTGTTAATCTATTCACATGATGTTTGAATCATGATTTGCTGGTTTAATTTCATGATTAAGTGATTATGCGATCATCCGGTTGATCGGATAAGTGCTTATTTGCTGAAAATGTTGTTATGTTGTTGTTGGCACAGTGTTAATCGGTTAACACATATGTTTAACCGATTAACCATTCCAAATATTCAAAATTTTCAAAGTTTTCAAGGTGTTAATCGGTTAACGCCTAGTGTTAACCGATTAACATGTACAAATTTCCAGATTTTCAGACGTTTTTAAGTGGTTAATCGGTTAACCTCTAGTGTTAACCGGTTAACACTGTGCCAGTGGGTCTGTTTTGCTGTTTTTTTTTGTTTTTTTGAATACCGTTTCACATCGAATCATCGTAGTTCAATATGATGCATTAGAAGTGAAATGTTTTGGGATATATGTTGTTGTTTTGGTTGAAAGTACAGAGTATGCCTAAGAGGGGGGTGAATTAGGACTTTAGAAATTTTTCCGGTTTTTTATGGTTTCTTGAAATTTTACTGGTTTGTGTTCTTGGTCATGAAAGCAAAAGAAAGTAAAAGAACAATGGACACCAGGATTTATAGTGGTTCCCCTCACAATCCGAGAGTACTCCACTCCCCTTTCAACACGAAAGAGAATTTTCACTATTGTTTAATAAAGTACAACCTATCACACCATCAAACGGTGAGGCCTACTATTAAACAATAAAACTAACAAGTGTACAAGAACAATCCTCTTGTAAACACTCACCCTTGTGTCCAACAATCCTGGATCACAAGTCAGAATACAAATACTTGTAAAGATTTTTGTTTTGAGAATAATACTATCAATCAAAGTTGATCTTCTCCAAATGATCAAAATTCACTCTTACAATTTTCAACACAAGTGTTCAAAGATGAATATGAAATTTTATGCACATATGAACACTTAATAAAAGATTTTGAAAATGGTGAATTTGATTCTAAGAAAATTTGAAAAGGAATGTAGAAAGTGTTTGGAGATTGGAGGTGTTAGTTGTGTTTTTCAAAATTGAAAAACTCAGAATTTATGTGAGTAAAATACCCTTTCAAAAAGGTATATTTGAGTAGATTTAAAAAATATGAAATGGTGTAATTTTCAAACAATTTTTGAACTTGAAACAAAGTCATTATTCACTGTACGTTCAGTGTTAATCGGTTAATACTAGAACGTTAGCCCAGATTATTTAAAATTTGAAATGGTTAACCGGTTAACCTATATGGTTAATCGGTTAACACTGCTATTTTTCAGAAAAATGCTTTTAAAAAAGAATGTTATACCAATTTTAAAGTTCCAAAAACATGCTTATGTATTATGCTGAAATGCTTGATGTTTTTGAACACTTGTATATCAATTATAAGGGTAGAATTTGATATACTCGTAATGCATCCAAGTCTTGAAGAATCATAGTTCCATTTGTAGCTTGACTTGAAAGATAGCTTGACTTGATCTTGATAACTTTGAAAGGCTTGTCTTTTTGCAATCAAGAGATGACCTTGAGTAGTGTTGACATCATCAAAACTTGAGACTGAAGCATGGTTCTACATTCTCCCCCTTTTTGATGATGGCAATCAAAAAATGTTGTGCGATATCTCTTGGTTCTTGATATGTTTCTCCCCCTATGTCTAGCAACTCCCCCTATCTTAACAGAGGAAAAAATCTGCACACAGAGAGACATTAACAGAACCAAGCTCTTCTCCCCCTTTGACATCAGCAAAAAGGAAGAGCTTTCAAAGAAAACACAAGATAGCAGCATATATAGTAATAAGCACATGCAAAGCCAAGTAAACACATAGCATAAGAAGTAGTACATATAAAATGCAGCAAATAGAAATTGTACTTGTTATAATAAAACATAGTTCAAAAGGAAGCATAAAACTTAAGACTAGAAAGCAAAGCAATAAAACAACAACAGGAACATATTCTCTAAGAATCCGCATCCGCCATATCCTCCTCCTCTTCTTCTTCATCACTATCAACCTCTTCTTCAATCTCTTTGTCCACAACTCGGGTGTTGGAATGTGGAGGGTTAAGAATGAGGTTTCTGAGAGAGGCAATTGCTCGGGAGGTTTCTCTATGCATATTCATCGACTCTCGATGCTGGTTCATCATGGTTGTATAGAGAAACTCACTAGTAAGACCACCTTCAGGCATTATATATGCGTGATGGACAAGACCGTCATCGGTATACCTGTATGTACCATCAGCCGCTTTGATGATTCCAATATTCTTCACAATATTAATCTCATTGATCTCATTAGTTGTAGGTTTCATCTTGGAGGATGGTTCTCTGTTGAGGTCAAGTTCAGTTAATTCCAGAATTCTTGAAACCAAACGAGCATACGGCAGCCGGGTAATGCAATGAAGTTGTTGTTGCAGATGATACATAATAGTCAAAATCCAATTGACCTTGATGCGATTCTTAATTGCAAAGAGCGGCTGCATTTCCAAGTCGTTGATCTGAGAGTGATTTGAGTCCTTTGGAATGAGGACATAGCAGATAATGTAGTGAAGCATTCGATCAGATACTGTCAGATTCTTGGCATAGCACAGCATACGAGCAGTGCGAGAGTTTGCAATAACGGTTTCTTTTGGGAACCTGCAAATCTGATAGTAATACTCCATTTTATCATAATTTGCCCAGGGTCCATCTACATGGTTTATACCTTTCCTCAGGAAGCAGCCTTTTGATGGAATCTTAAGGTGTCTAGCAAGAGTGGATAAATTCTCAACAAACTCATGATCTCTAATAGTGGAACGGATCATGTGGTTCTCATTCATGTCCAGATATACAGACATTTTATTCATAAAAGCTTTAACAAGATCAGGATAAATAATACCAGAGTCGGTGACGAACTTGTCGATACGCTGATATTCCAATAGAGTAGGAAAATCAAAAGATATTGCAGGAAAAGCTCGAAGATTTACGTACTTTACCGGCATAAGTTGACGAACACGAACTTTGAAATCCATCCGCCTCTTTTTGGTGGTTTCCATTGGAATGCTGTCGTCATCAGATTCAGATGCAGAATGATGTTCTGGTAGTTTTCCCTTGCCGCGATTTGATGCTGAAGCCATGGATGAAGGTTTGAGAGAACTGAGGTTGTGGGTTCAGAGGAAGTTAGGGTTTGAGAAGTTGTGGGGAGTTTTCTGATCGCGACTTTCTATGTCTAATACAACCTAACTGCAAGTGCACAGTCTATCATGTAGTAATAATAGATATCGATCCCACAGGGACTCGTAATCAAACTAGTGTTCTCGGGAGTTACTATGTTTAGCTAGGTAGAATATGTTTAAGGGGATAAGATTGTCACTAAAAGGGAACTAAGAATACTATTTAGATTATAAATGATTGAATCGATACGTAGTAATTGTGTTCTTCAGGGATTTGATAAGTTACTGGTGTATGAGATAATTTTCAAAGTTTATTTAAGCAGAAAATGGTGATTTGAAGACTCTCGCCTCACGATGGTTATTGACGCTAATCATAATCCTAAGGGCCAAACGTACACTTTCGTATCCCGTTCGGGGTTAAAATTATTTTTTGGAAATCTCTAAGTTCTAATTCATTTTAAAGTGCTTTCGCTGTTATTAAAATGAATGACTAGTGTTTACTATCTGACCTTACCGCAGCTTTCTCTTGTTGGTTCGTATCTTAATTAATTTCCCACTTTCGTGGCAAAACTACTTTTAAATAAGTTCTCGCTTTCGCGACGAAGTTTATTTAGTAAATCAATTTTAAACACTCAGACCATAAGTTACTTTTAAAAAGAAGGTTTTTCAACCAGTTGTTATCAAATCCCATTCGAATTATTACTACATATCGATTACCTAAGTTTAGCTAGACATGGATTTGGGAAAGATAAAATATAAATATAAATAATAAATAATGATTTGCATTATAATAAAACTGGAATCGATTGAAATGAGAAACCTGTAAATATTCCAATTGGCCTTTGGGCAGATCCTCCACAGATTTTGGCAGGATTCTGATCTCTAATGCCAATTTGATCGTACAGTGAAAGTAGAAATTACAGAAGAATGAAAAATGGAATACAGGAAAGGTAAAGAGAAACAAATAAGAATATTGCTGGAAAATATGCTCTGGAAAATAAATTTGGCAGCACTTCGTTGTATGAATGCAGCACACCTTCTGAGGTCCCTTTCTTCCCTTTTTATAGAAGTGGAATTCCAACGGTTATCCTTGAAGCTGATGGACTTTGAGGCAGATAATTTAGGGAGTCATGGTCCACTCTGTGGGAATTGGAACTGATTTTTTAACGTGTAATTGAAGTGGGGCGTTTTTGCCTGCATGACGGTCGTCACCCGTGTGACGCCCGTCATGGAGCTGTGACGGTCGTCACATCAGCAAAAATAGCTTCCTGAGCTTTTCATGATGTTTTCACTCCTTTTTTGTCCGTATTTCATCTGAGATTGCTTCTTTTCTTCATGTTGCCTTGTTTAGACGTGATCGTTGAATACCTGCAAAACATCAGATAAATAACACGGAAATAACCCGAAATCGGATCGAAAATAGTTAAACTTTAGTTGAGTTATGCATCAAAATATCTATATGATTTCGTGTTATCAAACTCCCCTAAGCTTGAATCTTTGCTTGTCCTCAAGTAAAGCATGAAAAAGTCGGCAAGCACGAGGCAGCTTCTTCGTTCGCAGAGTAGGGAAAAACCGGGATTCTTGGTAGGAACAAGACAAGTATCATGACGACACTAAGTCTTCGGAGGTCTCCTTTTTATGCAAATCGGTCCCAGTCATGCTACTGTAGCTTGGTGTCAAGGTTCTCGCGGCAAGTTCACCCTGTTTGTTCTAGCGCAATCACATTAAGCCTGTTGTCCATACACTTTCATGGCAAGTCGACCTGTTAGTGAATATGATCTCTTATGTCATTGATTTTTCAATGAGTTTTTCGTGCCGTTGGGCTAAATGCTCGGGTGAGGAGCACCTAACTTAGAAGGAAACGTGTCTTATATTTTTGGGCTATTTAGCTCTCTTTTCATGATTTTTTATCTTTTTGGAGATCATACACTTATTTGCATCGGTCGCTCGCTTAGAAGTGTTTTAGGATGGTGCTGACTGCTAGTGTAAACTACTTGGGGTTGAGTTTACGTAGACACTTGAGACTTTGGTACACGTAGGTAGTGAAACCGACTCGCATAAACTAGAGATCTAAGGTGTCTGGACGATACTGGTTTTGTTAGAACTGTCGTTTCCTCGGAGTTTCAAAACTTGTTTTGAACTCAGGTGCATTCTCGTGGTGCTTTTGCTTTTGAGGAACGAATGAAAGTTTTTGTTTACGTTGAATAATGTGGGGATTGTTTGCGTAACGGGAAAAATATATAGACGAGCTTTATTTGCTAAAAATAGAAAGTGTTAAAATAGAAATTACGAAAATTCAAAGTGCAGTGAAATGGAAATAAAGGAAATAAAGGAAATTCAGAGTACAGTGGAATGGAAATAAAGGCTCCGCTCCCACACTATCTCGATCAGTGTCCTCACTGATTCTTGAAGCATGCGAGAGGGAGATACAACTGAAAATGAAAATACAAATAACTGAAATATAGTAAACAATGAAGGAAAAAATATGGAAATCTAGTCACGGCCTCTGTCACGTCCGCGCTGGCGTCCTCTGGCTCTGGCAAGGGCTACTCTGTCCTCATAACTCATAGCTCCGGTGTGGTAGACGGTGTCTCGGAGTCCTTCGACCTGCAAGGTCAGATTCTCCAGGCTCTCAGTGATAGTAGCTTGGCCGGTGTGAAGTTGTTGCATTTGAGTCCGGTGCCAAGCTTCGAACTGGTCAGCTCGCTGATTCTGCTGCTGCAGCATCGCGAGTATTTATGCCTGCTGGTCTAGGGAGCGGCGAAGGTCCTCTTCTGTGTAGTCTGGCACGGGATGATGGCGGCGGCGGCGAGAGGATGTACCTTCGGGAGGAGGAGGTTGCGATGCCTCTGGCTGCTCGGACCTATCCAACTCAGCTTGGATTTCATCGTCGGAACCGTGAGTGTGGTCCTGAGTAGGAGCAGCGGCAGCAGGAGGTGCAGTGAGGTCGAACAACCAGTTGGTACGGTCCTCTGGGTGTGTGCGGGTGCGGGACGGAAGGATGATGCTTCGGACGATCTTGCCACGCACTACCGGATGGTATTTGCTGTCAGCTCGGGAGCGGATAAGATGAGAGGCTCTGCAGTGGTCGGTGTCAAGGAACACCGAGGGGATGGACTGGAGGTGCTGGAGGCGGTCGCCAAGGTTCAGCCCAAGTGCAATAGCAGTGACAATCCCGCCAAAGTAGAATGGCTTCGAGCCACGGTTGCAGTTGGCCTGAATATGAGCCAGCAGAAACAGAGCAGTGTTGACAGGTTCATTGTTGAATACGCAATGGAGAAAGAAGAGCTCTTTCGAGTTCACTTTGTGGTTGCTGTCTCTGGCGAAAATAGTGTTGCTCAACGCTCTGTGAAAGTACCGGATGGTTGGGTTATGGATATGAGTGGCGTGCAGGGAGTCCCAACCATCGGCATTGATGTCGGTCAACTGATACCACAGCGCGAAAGCTTCGTGCTGGAACTGATCGGTGATGCGGCGGTGAGCGTTGTCGCCGCGAGGTAGCTGTAGGATGCTGGCAATCTGATTTTGGTTCACTTGATAGTTGGTGCCAAACATCCGGAAGCATGCGGCACCTGAGTGCTGGTTAAGTTTGCCGCTGGATATGGCGTAAGTGAACGAACTCAAGAACTCAAGAGTGAGTTGTTCGTATGTTGGCTGTGGGTTGGTGCAGAGGTTCCAGATGCCTGCTCTTTGAAGCATCCAGGTCACGCCTTCAAGGAGTCCGAGCTCCGTAAGCGATGGAAGGTGTGGATAATGAGTCGGCTGGAGCGACCTCTGATGAAATGCGATGTAGTTTGCTCGTTGTCTTTCGCCTAAGTCTCCTTCACTGAAGATAATGTTGTTGATATCTGGGGTCTCTGCATTCCTTGCCATTGTTGGAAGATGGAGAGGTTTCTGAAGATTGGGGTTTTTCTGCAGAGAGGGAAGAACTGACAGAAGTGTGGTTTGGAGGTTGAGTTTGGAGTTGAAATATATAGTTCAATGTGGGGAGGACGAAAATTCGTAGTGGGGTAGGAGTTAGGATGATTGGAAGTGGTAATGGGGGAAGTGGAAGAGAACACGAACCCTGTTTTATCAGATATCAGTTTTTGAATGCGTGACGGTCGTCACGTAGGTGTGACGGTCGTCACCCGTGTGACGCTCGTCAGGGTCCTGTGACGGTCGTCACAGCAGCAAAATCAGCAGAACGCAGAATTTTGCTCTGAGGGCGTTCTCGTAGTGACTTTAAGGCTTAGTAATGATACTACAATATAATTGAATAGCCAACAAACAACGGATAATGCGAAAATAGAATAATTGCATAAAAACTAGAATTGAAATAACATAAAATTGAAATGATTGTATGTAGTACATAAAGAAAACTAACAATGCGAAAAATCCGAATGATTAAATGAAACTAAACTAGACTAAACTAAAATGAAACTACTGCTAAGAACTAGTAACTAATCTTTTCGTGTCTTCAACTCATCGAATTTCCGTGAATAGTAGTCGAGTTGGTCGCAGACTAAATCCATGAAGCCTACCAGTTCGCTGTGCATGCTTGCGATGTCAGCTTTTACATTAGTCAGAGCTGCATCAACGTCGTCCAATCTGAGTAACACGGCATCCATTTTGTCAGAGGTCTCCTCAGGGATAGGCTCAGGATAAGTGTTGTAGTGCGGAGGAGTCGTAGGGTCTACTTCAGCTTCGGATACAGCATCCTCATAGTACATATAGTCGTGTGCCTCAGAGATGTGGTCACTGTCATACATATAGTTCTGTGGTGTTGACTATGGTGAAGGAGGTCCCATAGGCTCATCCAATTCATAGAGCCAGTTGTCCTTGTTGTGGATACTTGTCATCAGATGATCAGGCAGTGTGAATAGTTGTACTGGTTTTTCGTTAATGAGGTACTCATACGGTCCAGGTCCTATAGTTCCTAAGATGCGCCTGTTAATGCAGAATTGTATGTTCATGGGTCGGATGGTGCCAAAACGAGTGTTGGCATTTAAGTGGAATCTAAGGCCAAGCTCGTGGGCAATCATTGTTACTAGGCCTCCTATAAGAATAGGTGTCTGAGGTTCCAGCGTGAGGCGTTTGAAAGATCTCATCATGAAAGGCATTGCATTTACTGTCCGTCCCTGAGAAGCACAGAACATGATGAATAACTCCTCTTTAGATACTGCAGTAATATTTTCTTCTTTTCCAAACAAGGTGTGAGCTAGTATCTTATGGAAGTATCTGAAGGCTGGGTTATGAATGTCATCATTATACATTCTTTCTGGTTTAGGGTGATAGTCGCCTGTGATTCTACCCCAGAATTGATCGAGTTGAAAATCAATATCGTCATCTTCTGCACTGATGACCACATGCGGTCCGCTAGGAAATCCTAGGAGGTTAGCTAGTGACATCCGGCTATGGGTTTGGTCCATTCCAAACAATCGGAAGGTAATCAGCTCTGTGCTGGATCCAAAACCATAGTTGGGTATGTATCTGAAAGAACTAAGGAATTCATAGGTAAGATCCTTATAGGTAGCGAAACGTGTTTTCAGAGCAGTGTTCTCCCAACCCAGTTGATTGAACAGGTATTGAATGATATCTGTGATCCCTAGTTTATCCATAGTAGCCTTATCATAATACAGCGTTAAGGCGAATTCTCTTTCGGTCAGTGCTGCAAATCTTGCCTTTTGAGCTAGTCCTCGGAAGTGAACCTTTGTGAAGTCGTATTCGGCCATACTCGCAGGTAATTCGGAGAAAACAGAAGGAATGTTTTGAAGGCTTTTAAAAATCCTGAAAATTTTAAAACAAGAAATTGAAGTCAGGATTTTTAGAAACGAAAGGCGGTAGAAACAAAAGACAAAAGAGAAAAAAAAATAGAAATAAAAGTATGAAAACAAACGAAAGTAGAAAGTAGTAGTAATTATAAGTTTAGAATTTTTGTTGTATTTTCAAGGTAAAATTTTAAAGAAAAATGAAATACAATAACGAGGGAATTGGGTTGCCTCCCAGTAAGCGTTGTTTTTAACGTCTAAAGCCTGACGATAGCTTGGTGAGAAGCTATTCGGGTGTTTGAGCTGGAAGCTCAAGCAATGCTATACTGCTGCCTTGGGGACTATTGTCGTTCTTATTATAATGTTTTAGACGTTGCCCGTTTACGATGAACGGTACATTCATCTTATCGGTAATTTCAACAGCTCCACTCTGAAGTGCTTTATTCACTTCATAAGGTCCAGACCACCTAGATTTTAGTTTACTTGGGAAGAGTTTTAATCTTGAATTAAATAGCAATACGATGTCTCCCACACTGAATTGTTTCCTGATTGAACGTTTATCATGCCACTTTTTAGTTCGTTCTTTGTAGATACGGGCATTTTCGTAAGCGTCTAATCGAAGTTCTTCCAACTCGTGTAAGTTCAAGATTCGCTTTTCTCCTACCTCGGTGTAGTTGAAGTTGAGTGTCTTAATGGCCCAGAAGGCCTTATGCTCTAATTCTACAGGGAGATGGCAGGATTTACCGTAAACCAATTTATAGGGGGTAGTACCTATTGGTGTCTTAAATGCGGTCCTATAAGCCCATAAAGCTTCTTGTAGCTTTGACGACCAATCTTTCCTTGAGGTAGCGACGGTCTTTTCCAAGATCTGTTTTATTTCTCTGTTCGAGACCTCTACTTGTCCGCTAGTTTGCGGATGATAAGGCGTAGCTACTCGGTGTCGGACTCCATATTTAGAGAGAAGTTTATCGAATATTCGCGATATAAAGTGAGATCCGCCGTCACTAATGACGAGTCTCGGTACACCGAATCTAGGAAAGATTGTGTTTTTGAAGAGTTTGATTACTACTCGTGCGTCGTTTGTTGGAGCAGCTATGGCTTCTATCCATTTAGACACGTAATCGACAGCGACGAGTATGTAGTTATTACCAAAAGAATGTGGAAATGGTCCCATGAAATCTATTCCCCAGACGTCGAAGATTTCTACCTCTAAGATTCCTTTCTGAGGCATTTCATCGCGTCGTGAGATGTTGCCAGTTCGTTGGCATCGATCGCACTTTTGCACAGCAATGTAAACGTCTTTCCAGAGATTAGGCCAGAATAAGCCGGCTTGGAGAATCTTAGCGCATGTCTTGGATGTACTAGCATGACCACCGTATGGTGCTGAGTGGCATTGGGAAATAATATTTTCTATTTCTTCCTCTGGGACACAGCGACAATATATGTTGTCGGCCCCTCTCTTGAAGAGTAGAGGTTCGTCCCAATAATAGTGTTTCAGGTCGTGGAAGAATTTCTTCTTTTGCTGATAAGTAAGATCCGGTGGAAGCACGCCCGCAGCGAGGTAATTAACGATGTCAGCATACCAAGGTAATGTGACTTGGGCATAGATGGCTTCTACGACTTTTTCGAATTCTGGATCTTCCGAGATTGAATTGGGTGTGTCACTTTCTAATTTGGCTATCAGACGTTCGTACGGGAAATCGTCATTTATCGGTACTGGTTCGTGTTTGATGCCTTCTATTCGGGATAAGTGATCTGCAACAACGTTCTCGGTTCCTTTCTTATCTTTGATTTCTAAGTCAAACTCTTGTAATAACAGGATCCATCTCAATAGTCTTGGTTTGGCATCCTTTTTGCTTATTAGGTACCTTATGGCAGCGTGGTCTGTGTATATGATAATTTTTGCTCCTACTAAGTAAGAACGGAATTTGTCAAGCGCAAATATAACTGCTAGAAGTTCCTTTTCTATGGTAGTGTAGTTCATTTGGGCAGGATCTAAGGTTCTACTGGCATAGTAGATAGCATGGAGACTCTTGTCCTTCCTTTGTCCTAGAACTGCGCCTACAGTATAATCACTCGCATCGCACATGATTTCGAACGGTAGTCGCCAATCGGGTGGTTGCATGATCGGTGCGGTGATAAGGGCTAATTTCAATGTTTCGAATGCTTTTAAACAGTCGTCGTCGAAGATGAACTCAGCATCTTTCATCAACAGGCCGGTCAGAGGTTTTGTGATTTTCGAAAAATCTTTTATAAATCTTCTGTAGAAACCGGCATGTCCTAGAAAACTCTGTATTTCTCGTACGGATTTTGGAGGTTGGAGATCTTTTATAATCTCTATTTTAGCTTTGTCTACCTCAATTCCTCTATCTGATATGACGTGTCCTAGAACTATTCCTTGTCGGACCATAAAATGGCATTTCTCCCAATTTAGGACGAGGTTTACTTTTACACAACGTTCTAATACCATTTCTAAGTTTTGTAAGCATCCTTCGAAACTTTGTCCACATACCGAGAAATCGTCCATAAATACTTCCATGATGTTGTCTATGAAATCTGCAAAGATTGTCATCATGCATCTTTGGAAGGTTGCTGGAGCATTACAGAGTCCGAATGGCATTCGTCGGTAAGCAAAAGTACCATAAGGACAGGTGAATGTAGTCTTTTGTTGGTCATCAGGATGGATGGGAATTTGGAAGAATCCTGAGTAACCATCTAGATAGCAGAAATATGAATGTTTGGCTAATCTTTCCAACATTTGGTCTATGAAGGGTAACGGGAAGTGATCTTTGCGTGTAGCCTTGTTAAGCTTTCTATAGTCAATGCACATCCTGCTTCCAGTCACGACTCTTTTTGTTATTGATTCGCCTTTTTCATTTTTAACTACTGTGACTCCTCCTTTCTTTGGTACGACATGAACTGGGCTGACCCATTCACTATCGGAGATCGGATAGATGACTCCTGCATCTATCAATTTCTTTACTTCATCTCTGACTACAGTGCTCAGGATGGGGTTCAGTCTCCTCTGATGCTCTCGAGAGGTTTTAGAGTCTTCCTCTATTGTAATTCGATGCATACAGATCGAAGGGCTTATACCTTTTAGATCGCTTATGTTATAGCCTAACGCGGTGGGGTACTTCTTTAGGACTTCTAATAGCTTTTCGGTTTCTGGTTGTCCTATGTCGGCGTTGACTATCACTGGTCTTTTTAGTTCATCGTCTAGAAATTCATATCTAAGGTTTTTGGGTAGTGTTTTAAGTTCTAAAGATGGGTTCTTCGGACCTGGCATATGGTTTGGGGTCAGTGCTAAGCTTTCGCTTAGGCTGTCGCCTTTATACGGTTTATGCCAATTATCGTCTTCAGAAATATCGGGTATTTGAATCTTTATTATTTCTGAATACATGGTCTCTTCATTTTCAAGTTCTCTTATGCATTCGTCAATTTCGTCTACTAAATAGCAGGTATCGTCTATTGCTGGTGCTTGTAAGAACTTGGTGAGAATGAACTCTATCTTTTCTTCTCCTACTTCGAATGTTAGCCTTCCTTTCTTCACGTCTATAATCGCTCCGGCTGTAGCTAGGAACGGTCTTCCTAGGATAATTGGGGTTACAGTGTCCTCCTTGATGTCCATGATTATGAAGTCGGTTGGAATGTAAAATTGTCCTATGCGTACTGGAACCTTTTCCAGTATTCCGACTGGGTATTTTACTGATCTGTCAACTAACTGTACGGACTTTTTGGTTGGTCTGAGGTCTCCCATATTCAGCTTTTTGCATATAGATAAAGGCATAACACTGATACTGGCTCCTAAATCTCATAGAGCTTTGTCTATTACGAACTTTCCTATGACGCTGGGTATGGAGAAACTACCTGGGTCTTTTAATTTAGGAGGCATGCGGTTTTGAATAATAGCGCTACACTCTGCAGTAAGTGTAATTGTTTCATTATCCTCGATCTTTCTCTTATTCGACAGGACTTCTTTGAGAAATTTAGCTTATGACGGCATTTGAGTTATCGCTTCTGTAAAAGGAATAGTAATATTCAGCTGTTTAAGGAGTTCTACAAATTTCTTAAATTGTCCTGAAGTTTTGGAGTTTATTAGTCTTTGCGGATAAGGAATAGGGGGTTTATATGGCGCTGGAGGTGCTTGAGTTTTTTCACTTGCGGTATCCTCCGTCTCGTTGTCTTCCTTCTTCTCTAACTCGGATTCCTTTTATGCTTGTTCAGTTGGTTTTTGTTGCATGGCTGAGTTTTCGGTCCTCGGATCGATCGGTTCGTCCAATTCTTTTCCACTTCTTAGTATCACAGCATTTGCTTGGCCTTTTGGATTCTGTTCGGGTTGTCCAGGGAATGTGCCAGCTGGTGCGGCAGCAGAGGCTTGCTGTTGAGCCACTTGTGATATCTGAGTTTCTAACATTTTGTTGTGGGTGGCTAAAGCGTCTACTTTTCCTGTCAACTGTTTAATTTGCTCGCTAGTGTGTATGTTTTGATTCAGGAATTCTTTGTTTGTTTAAGCTTGAGTAGCTACGAACTTTTCCATCATCAACTCGAGGTTCGATTTCCTAGGTGCATTCTGAGCAGCTGGTTTCTGATATCCTGGCGGAGCAGTAGGCATTTGCAATGCATTTTCGCTTTTGTAAGAAAAGTTTGGATGATTTCGCCAACCTGGGTTGTAGGTATTTGCGTAGGGATTTCCTTGAGCATAATTTACCTGGTCTGGTGGGATTCCGGCTAGCAATGGGCATTCGGGTGCATTATGAGTGGTGCTTCCGCATAACTCGCAATTTGGAGTTACTGCAGCGACAGTTGCAGTGGGGTTAACGGTCAGACTATCGATCTTCTGTGCTAGAGCATCTACTTTAGCGTTGAACTTTTCAAGGCTGCTGATCTCGTACATCCCACCTTTCGTTGTGGTTTTCTCAGTTGGAGTGCGTTCACCTCCCCATTGGCAATGGTTTTGTGACATGTTTTCTATTAATTGATAGGCTTCATCGTATGGCTTATCCATAAGTGCACCGCCCGCGGCAACGTCTATTGTCAATCTAGTATTGTATAGAAGCCCATTATAGAAAGTATGGATTGTCACCCAGTCTTCTAGACCGTGGTGAGGACATGTTCTCATCATATCTTTGAATCGTTCCCATGCTTCGTAAAGAGATTCAGTATCTTTTTGTCGAAATCCGTTGATTTGAGCTCTAAGCATGGCAGTTTTGCTTGGCGGAAAATATCTCGCTAAGAAGACGTTCTTCAATTGCTCCCATGTTGTAACGGAGTTGGATGGTAACGATTGTAACCATGTCCACGCTCTGTCTCTAAGAGAGAATGGGAAAAGACGAAGTCTTATCGCGTCTGGAGTTACTCCATTTGCTTTCACTGTGTCTGCGTATTGTACAAACTTCGTTAGATGTTCGTTCGGATCCTCAGTTGCGTTTCCTGAGAATTGGTTTTGTTGTACAGCCGACAGCAATGATGGTTTCAGCTCAAAATCATTTCGGGTAATAGCTGGGGAAGCAATGCTACTTCTAGGCTCCATCTGAGATGGTGTAGCGTATGCCTTCAGCGGTTTGTTTGGAGGTCCTTCAGCCATCTCTGGTTCTTCTTCTTCTGATTTGGGAATGGAAGTGAGAGGTTCGGGAGTGTTATGTTTGAGTTGTTTGAGTTGGTACTCAATGATTCTACTTCTTAAATGTAAGAAGCGTTCTAGTTCTGCGACTGAAGGTTTTACGATATCGCCTTGCGGGCGATTTCTTGGCATACAATCGACAGAACTAGTAAAGGAAAAATGAAAATTGTTAACCTAGTCTATACGGCGTAACAGAAGGTTACACTATTGACTAAACGGGTCCCCGGCAACGACGCCAAAAACTTGATCGCGACTTTCTATGTCTAATACAACCTAACTGCAAGTGCACAGTCTATCGCGTAGTAATAATAGATATCAATCCCACAGGGACTCGTAATCAAACTAGTGTTCTCGGGAGTTACTATGTTTATCTAGGTAGAATATGTTTAAGGGGATAAGATTGTCATAAAAGGGAACTAAGAATACTATTTAGATTATAAATGATTGAATTGATACGTAGTAATTGTGTTCTTCAGGGATTTGATAAGTTACTGGTGTATGAGATAATTTTCAAAGTTTATTTAAGCAGAAAATGGTGATTTGAAGACTCTCGCCTCACGATGGTTATTGACGCTAATCATAATCCTAAGGGTCAAACGTACACTTTCGTATCCCGTTCGGGGTTAAAATTAGTTTTTGGAAATCTCTAAGTTCTAATTCATTTTAAAGTGCTTTCGCTGTTATTAAAATGAATGACTAGTGTTTACTATCTGACCTTACCGCAGCTTTCGCTTGTTGGTTCGTATCTTAATTAATTTCCCACTTTCGTGGCAAAACTACTTTTAAATAAGTTCTCACTTTCGCGACGAAGTTTATTTAGTAAATCAATTTTAAACACTCAGACCATAAGTTACTTTTGAAAAGAAGGTTTTTCAACCAGTTGTTATCAAATCCCATTCGAATTATTACTACATATCGATTACCTAAGTTTAGCTAGACATGGATTTGGGAAAGATAAAATATAAATAAAAATAATAAATAATGATTTGCATTATAATAAAACTGGAATCGATTGAAATGAGAAACCTGTAAATATTCCAATTGGCCTTTGGGCAGATCCTCCACAGATGTTGGTAGGATTCTGATCTCTAATGCCAATTTGATCGTCGAGTGAAAGTAGAAATTACAGAAGAATGAAAAATGGAATACAGGAAAGGTAAAGAGAAACAAATAAGAATATTGCTGGAAAATATGCTCTGGAAAATAAATTTGGCAGCACTTCGTTGTATGAATGCAGCACACCTTCTGAGGTCCCTTTCTTCCCTTTTTATAGAAGTGGAATTCCAACGGTTATCCTTGAAGCTGATGGACTTTGAGGCAGATAATTTAGGGAGTCATGGTCCACTCTGTGGGAATTGGAACTGATTTTTTAACGTGTAATTGAAGTGGGGCGTTTTTGCCTGCATGACGGTCGTCACAAGGTGTGACGGTCGTCACCCGTGTGTTGCACCCCAAATTTTGACCCCTTAGACCCTCATCATCATTTTAGGATCATATTCAGTTGATTAACTAACCTTAACCCATTTCCAGTTTATCTTTGTTAAGATGCAGATGAATTAGGGTTCCGTACCGTCAAAATCGGGATTTCAATGGTCTGACCAATCAATGTTTTGGATTGATTCAACTTCAAATAAGTCTCCACAAGATCAAATATACTCCATTGGATCTAGTATGAATTCAATTTGAGGTGGTCACCCAAGAATTGAGAACAGTGCAGTTCAAGACGCCCGATTAGGGTTTTCGATCAGGAAAAGTCAACTGTAGTTTGAATTTTGGTTTAAAAAGTGTTTCAATGGTGGGATCAAGGTCCATTAATTTCCTATGGCTTAGTAAAGTCCATCCAAAGAGTTTCAAGTCCTCAAAATACCCGGAACATCAACAGTCGACTCGGTAGCCACCGATCAATCGTTCGGTTGACCGAAAAGTCAACTCTTCACTCATGAGGAATTTGACCTAAAGATGGGAATAAAAAATGGTCCTAATGACATATTACACCTACCCATGAAGTTTCATGACCATTGGATCAAGGGTTAGGGAGTAATCGCAAAAGTTGGGAAATTAAGGTTTTGAAAAGGGCAAAGCCATAACTCCTTAACCACACAAGGGTTTTTGACCTAGTTTCAAGGGGAATGAGTTCCTAACACAAGCATAAATATTTTAGTACCTAATAGGGGATTTCTAAAAAGTACAAGTGGGTTCCATAACTCTTCCTGGTTAGAGAGAACCGAGGTCCACAAGTTGGCAAAAACTCACATTGGCAAAACCAGGTCAACATGAGTTTTTTTTATTCCAAAACCTCTCCAAATTGATGCTAATCATAGACTAAGTCTCATTTATGATGTTTACATTGTTAATAAACATGTTTAACATCAATTCCCACGAAAATGGACCAAAGATCAAAGGAAATCATTATTTAATGCAAGTTGTAAAAGTGAATAGTGAAGAAAGAGAAAAAAGGTGGCTACCCTTGTCAAATCATCAACTTTAATTCAACAAGTCACCTTCTATCCTATCAAGCATGATGAAAAAAATCTATGGGGCATGGAGAATATCTTATTAGAGTGTCTTAAAGACAAAGATGAAGATTGCATTGGAAAACTCAAAGATTTTCATGATGGAAGGTTAAAATTGGCAATTTGCTTCACTTTTGCCCATACCTTGATCCAAGGCCTTTGGCTATAAATAGAACTCACTTCTTACATCAAAAACACACAAGTTCCATTCTAGAAACCAGCTAGAACTTTCTTTCTTACTGTTGCACCCTAAAATTTGCTCAACCTTATTCACTTGGTTTATTTTTCATTATCATTAGCATTTGCATATAGAGTCATGTACATAGACTAACCATCTGCATAGCATAAGCATAGCAAGTCATTCAACAGGGGACCAATCATTATTCTAATCTCTAGAGGCCTATCAAGAGGTTATTATCCTAATTCCATCTCATTCAAGTCATCAGAAAAGAATTTGAGAGCAGAGAGTTCAGCAGATCAAGCCTTGAGCCTATCCCCTATCTGAGGGCATCTGAGGGTCAACAAGGGGGTTGTGAGCTGTGAATGGAAGGCATGGAGAGCATCTAGACATCATGAGAGGCTTAGAAAGTCATTTGGGGAGGAAAACAAGTTGTTGAGGTGATCACAAGAATTGCAGTTGAAGACAGTCAACTAGGGTTTCATCTGGGTCAACCCTAGGTCAACCCTAGGTCAATTGACTGATTGAAAGGCATTAAGGGCTATTGGAGAGATGTGGGGTTCATAATTTGACATGGAGAATAAGGATATGTTGTTGTGCTAAGAAGAATTCAAGAGAAATCAAGGAGAGGAGGAGATTCTAAATTAGGGTTTCTCTGTAAAATCCCCTAGTTTAGGTCAAACTTCCAAGCAAAATAAGTCAAAATGCAAGCTTCAAATGGCTTCTTGGCCAACATGAAACTTGTATAGGATCTCAATACCTTTAATTTGAGTGGTAGAAGACATTAAGGAGATTTATAGAACTCAAGTTATGGTCCTTGCAAGTTACAGGTCATCTGAGGTATCTGAAATTTTGTCTGTGAAAGTGACTTGACTTCCAAGCTAGTTTTACCCCTCAAGGAGATTTCAAATGAACTTCTGGTCAACATAAGAATTGTTCCTCATTGTCTTAGCTTTCTATATTGGTATAGTATGCCCTCATATGATGTGTGGAACTCAACTTATGGTCTTGGCAAGCAAAGGGTATTTTGGTCATTTGTGAATTACAGGTCATTTTAACCTATGTCCAAAACTCATACAAGGAGGCCTCAAATGGAAAAACTTACAACATCAAACTTGCTCCAAATGACATTTTGAGTCTAGAAAAGTGACCATGAGAGATTGGAAATGTCCATAGCACAAGGTTTCAAAATTGGTGAATTTAATGAAGGAAAATGGCTTAAAAAATGGTATTTTTCATATCTTGGCCAAATGATGCAAAATTATAGGTCATTTTGAATGGAAAAGGCATTTTAAAAACATTGGCTAAAGTGGAATTTTGAGCTTAGGTCATAATTTGTGAGTTATCCATGGTTGCTTGAATTGAAAGTAACATAATCCAAATTGAAAGGGAAAAATGTAAGGGAAATTTCTCCAATGTTCTAGGAGGTTCTAATGCAACCTATATATTCATGCAAGCTGATTCATGCAAGGGTTGGTGCTCCCATTTGTCAAAAATCTCCATTTTCATCCATTTTCTTATTCTTCCATAAGATACTCAAACTCTTACAAACCTCTCAAAATTCTCACATCTTTGGATTGAATCATCATCATCATCATTCAAACCCTAGGATTCACATCAAGAAGTGGTTGAATTGATCAAGGATCATACCTATTATCATCTTCATTCCAAGTTGCACTTTCATCCAAAACCCATTGAAACTTCCTCTATCATTCTGATTTCTGTCACTATCATCATCTACTATCATCCTGGAGTAATTGGCACAAGAGATTGGAGAGAATTCGTGGCTGTGTGAAGAGATTCAATTGGAAACTCCAACTTGCATGAAGGATGGAATAGCATGATCCACAAGGATTAAGCACAAATCATTGCAAACAGAAGTATATTCATTCATTGGAGATCGTTTTCAGCAAGTATCAAAGGTTGAATTGAGGTCTAACTACCATCACCATCATCAAGTGCAAGGTATGTAAACTTCTTCGAATTTCACTATTCTGGCTGGTAGAGATCATGTGGTTAGGATAATGTTGTTTAGAAACCCTAGAGGATCAATTCTTGAAGTTTAGGGATAGATTCATGGAGATCCATGACAGGTTGCCATTTCTGTTGGCTTCGAGAATAAGCTATGTGTTGAGTAATAATCAATGTGATGAAGCATAGAATAATGAGGCAAGCATGTAGAATATCTGTGGATCATCAGGTTTGAGTTCTGGCAACTTTGACCTCAAGCAAGCATGGTGTGCCCTGAATTTCGTGCTCTCTGTTTGGAGTGTACAATGAGAGTTAGGGAAAACTAGAAGTAGGCATGGATTCCTTGAGTTTTGTAGAGTATTTTAGGGCTTGGAGTTGTTATTTTTCATCAAGAAAGCATGGAGAACGAGTGGGTGGAACCTTCGTGCATGGAATGCATGACTGAAACCCTAGGAGCTGGAGGTTGAAGAAGGGTGGAGAGCCGTGCGATGGAGGTTGGACTCTTGACTGGGAGTATCATCCAACGGCCCACGTTTGATCTGAGTTTTGGTGGGAGAATTTGAAATCCCAAACGCACCGTTTCATTAATTGGGGGGATTGGGCTCAGATAGCTATCCACACCCCCCAATTTCATAAGCCCAACGCGCTTAACTTGGTTTTATTGCTTTTCTCACCCCCTCCATTTTATTTCTTTATATTTTCTTTTATTTTCTTTAATTTTTTTATGCATCTTCTAAAAATCATATAAAATCTAAAAATCATTATTTTTAATTCATTCTTTTTGAATATTTTTCTTTAGGATGTCAAGAAAATTATAAAAAATAAAAATTGCATTTTATTTTTTATTTGATATTTTTCCCATATTTTCTAAATAAATGACATTTTAAATGGTTCCATTTCATACTTGATTTTGTTAATTTTTGTTCTATTAGATACTTTCATATTTTTCATCCATTCTTTTTAGGTTGTTCAGGTTAGGCATTAAACTTGTAAATACAATTTAATTCATATTTTTAGGAGTTAGTTTTAGGTGACTAGTTTAGGGGTAAACAACATGAACAAATTAGGGTTTTAAGTGACAACTTAGGAGAAGTAGTTCATTCCCCTCAGGACTTAGGGATTAAATAGTTTAGCTATGGGACTATAGGGGCTATGGGTAGTTATTAGATCCCCTTAGAAAAGTCAGGATTCCCCTACTGCTATTAATACTCTGTATATATCTGATTGACTGGTGTGGTGTGCCCTCTGGGAATTATTGCTTGCTTGCTTGGGTATTGGGATTGTCTGGGGACTTGGGAGAGCTGAAGACTTGAGGAGATGAAGACCATTGGAGATCCAGAGATTGAAGAGCAATTGCCAGAGTTGAATAGGAGGTTATTGCTAGCAGCTGCTGAGGAGACTAGGGTTTAGGAGCTAGGCAGAGCTCTAGATTAGAAAGCTTGCTTCTCAAACATAGATGGCTTTGTTTGCCTCTATCCTTTCTCTATGATTCAAAGTCTCTTTCAAATATCCACCTCCTTCCTTTGGAAGGATCAGTGAATATATTTGAAAGATAGAACTTTTGAGAGGAAACTTTCTGTTTAATGTTAACAGTTGATGAACCACCCTTGGTAGGTAATTAACTGTCTAACATTCATTCACCTCATCTGGTTGACTGATGTTCATCCTAGCCTGAGACATGAAGAAAAGCCATTGCAGATGGAAGACAGATGATCAAAGCCCTTGCCTGAAGGTCATGAAGATGGAGATTAATACTTGTTGAAGCCTGTAACTGAATGGAGATTACTTGAAGTCAGATGTTGATTCAGAGCTGCTGATGCTGTTTATTTTTGCTGTATTTCATTTCTGATGTATTGATTGGTTTTCTGGACTGTATTGTTTGCTGTTTACTCTGTTGGGTTGAAAGTGAAGTCTGTTCACTTTTGCCTATTGTTTTCTAGGTTCGAGGTTGAGTGGGACTCCCTTGCCTCGCTTGTATTGCTGCATTCATGCATTTTACTGTTTTACTGTATATATTTGATATTGTTTCTGTTTCTGCCTATCCCTTAGGATCTCTGTTTCTCTCTGTGCAAGAGAGGAGCATGATAGACACTAGGTCTTAACCCATGCATGATAACATTAGGTTAGTTTGTTTCCCTTCGCAACCGTAGGTTAGAGTTCTGTCTCTTTCTTTCTCAAAACAAACAGAAAAACACATAAAGATTTCAAACACAATAAAAGACACTTCTTCCGTAAAAGAAGGTGAACTCATCAAGCCGTCATTTTTGTCCGTCGGGACTGCTAATCAAGAAAACTTTTTTCAGAAGGAATAAAATCAACCAAGACAGACTTGTGTCGTACGTGGCCCGAACTACGTTTGCTCTGATCTTCCATGCTGTGTGGAAGTACGTAGGCATAGGATGCGATATCCTAGCGAGCAACCTTCCCCTCCTTTCCCGTAGGTAGGCGAACTACGTTGACTCTGATTTCTCGTTCCAGACGGGAATACGTAGGCATAAAGTGCGATACTTTGCCGACTCATTTTATTCTCATTTTCTTTTCATTTTAACCCCTGACCTTTAGAGTAGATAGAATAACAATCCATACCCGAAAACAAGCGTGGATCCCGTCGAGTACGACGGACGTGAGGGGTGCTAATACCTTCCCCTTACGTAACCGACTCCCGAACCCAGGTTTTGGTTGCGACGACCATACCTTTCCCGTGTTGTGCGAGGTTTACTCTGAGCGTTTCCTTTCCCTCCCGTGGGATAAATAACGCATGGTGGCGACTCTTCTGTTCAGCCGGCGCCGATTTTCGCAGTAGCGACAGCTGGCGACTCTGCTGGGGATCCAACGTCCCCTGGCTGCTAAGGACTGCGATGGTTCTTATGCATTTGGGATACAACGTCCCTTAAGAGAGTCAATCCTAACGCTTGTTTTCCCGTCGAGGATTTTGTATGGATTTATATTTCTGACCTTTATTTTCAGCATTATATATATTGATTGTTATTGCTGTATTGGGGGTGATGGGTGGTTCTATGATTGAGAGATAAGTCGGACCTGGGCTGGAGTGCACCTAGAATTAGAGTAGAAAGTAGTGGGCGCGTGCCGGCTTTGCTTGCATTAGTGTCTCATGAAATCTACACTCGGACGAGGTTCTTCTGGTTGGCTTCTTTTTCTACCCTTTGGGTCGAAGGGGTTGTTGGTCAGCTGAATTGTCGACTCCGGGAACCGATCATTTGGAAGTTGGCTAAGTGAGGCCTCTTCAGGATTTGATGATGCCACTCCTTCTGGGAATCGTATCATCAACCCTGAAAGTCTGTGACGCCGACGACCGCATAGGATGCCATACCTTTGTCAGTTACTAGGACATCCACCTGTGAGAGGGTTTGGGGTTATGCAGGTAACTAGACCTTCAGACTACCGGTTATTTCTTGATCAGAGATCCTGGGTATTTATGGAGAGTTAGGAGGTCTGTCAGAGACCATTTGGAGATGTGTTCTGAGGTCTGTCAGAGACCAATTGGAGATATGATTTGAGGTCTACCAGAGACCAGTTGGAGTTATGGTTTGAGGTCTGCCAGAGACCAGTATTGGAGCTTTGTTTTAGGTCTCTCTGAGACCAGGGTTTGATGACTTCTGGGTGGTCTATCTGAGACCTTTCTTGATTGGGTTCAGGCCATTCAGCTACAGCTTTGGTCCCTGTTGCATGTTACTTGCATTGCATTGCCTGCATATCCATTACCACTTGCATTCCACTAACGTGTGTCTGTGCTGCAGGTGCATTTGCATATTCCCCGGTTCTAGTGCCCAGACTTCTGAGTATTGATTATGGCTGGTTTAAGGAAGACAGTTGCGTATAAGCTGCCTTCACCTGATATTACTTCTTTGCTTGGTCTGATATCTCTCGCTGCTGAGGAGGTTAGGAGAAGCTTTAGAATGAGTCATGGGAGATTACTGAGATTAGTCTGCAAGCCCACGGCTGATGAGACGAACGGGCTATACACCTTGATGCAGTTCTATGACCCCGCATTGAGATGCTTTACTTTTGCTGACTTCATTCTAGGACCTACCATTGAGGAGTATGTGGAGTTTACTGAGCTTCCCGTGCAGAACAAGGTTCCCTTTATCCACTCTGCTGCTGAGCCCAAGCTGGAGGACTTAGCCAAAGCCTTGCATATGAATGCTGATGAATTGTTAGTGACTTCTTGGCTCGGGGTTCCCGGTTTCCCTCTGGATTTTCTGGTTGGCAAGGCTCAAGAGTATGCCAAGAACGGTTGTTGGGTGGTTTTCAATGCTATTTTGGCTTTATGCATTTATGGAATTGTGCTGTTTCCTAACCTGCCCAACTTTGTGGACCTGGACGCTTTCTATCTGTTTGCTGCAGGCAACCCAGTGCCAACGTTGATCAGAGACTTCTACCATTCATTGCACTATAAGAACGAAAACCGAAGGGGAAAAGTTGTTTACTGATGTGCTCCTCTATTAAATATGTGGTTCAAAAGTCATCTCCCCATGAAGGGACCATTTGTAGACAGCGCAACCTCAGCCAGTTGGTCAGAGCGCCTGATGAGGCTATATTCCGAAGACATTGTGTGGTTTGATCGAGACCTGTTGGGATCTGAGCTCATCTTCAGTTGTTCTGGGTACCCTAATGTACCGCTGATAGGAAGAAAAGGGTGTATCAATTACAACCCTTCTCTATTCATTCGTCAGTTCGGATATACGCTGAAGAATCCACCTCAGGAGGAAGAAGTACAGGAATCTCTATACTTCACAGGTGACGTGAAGGGGGAGTTAGTAGCCAAATTGCAACATGCCTGGACGCGTATTACCCGCAGAGGGAAGCCGTTGTTAGGAAAGAATGACTGTCAGGCCTATGCACCTTACAAGGTTTGGATCCAGGAAAGAGCAAGTCAGTTGTTAATGCCATTTCCAGCTGTACCCGTCATTGCTCCTATTCCGGTAGCAGAGCCAACCACTGTTTCTCGGGAAGCCTACGAGCAAGTTGTGAAAGAAAAAGAAGCCTTGATGAAGATCAATGAAGGGTTAGAGCAAGAGTTAGCCCAGGTACGCAGTGAGAAAAACAAGGCCGTGTATGCTTTCCAACAGCAGATTGAGCTAATGAACAGATTAGGGGCTGAGTTGACTGAGGAGAGGAAGAAGCGCGAACGTCTGGGGCAAGAGTTCAGAAGCTCCCATGACATGCTGGAAGCCAAAAAGAAGGCGCTCGACGCAGCACACCGAGAAATCTCCTCTTGCAATAAGACTTGGAATGCTACTCTCACCAACAATAAGATGAGAGAAGATAAGCTGAAGCAGCAAGTCTCCGACCTCGAAGAGAAGTTGAAGTCTAGCATCAAGAAGTGTGAGGAAGAAGTGATGACCCGGTATAGTGTCCAGCATGCACTGAACAAGGCAATCAAATCCAGAGATGAAGCGGTGTCTCAGAAGCGAAAGCTAGAAGATTGCTTCGGAGAAGCAACATGGGAAGAAACTGTTGAAGACGTGCGTCGTGTTCTTAAGAAGAGAAACCAACTTGTTGAGGGGCTGCTTGACCGACCAAGTCACCCAGAGACCAAGAAGTTGATAGAAGAGTACCAGACTTTCGGGAGGATTTGATCATTTCATGTAGTAACTTGTAGTAACTTGTACGCTTTATTTGCATGAGTGCTGACCATCACCAGGATTGTTGGTTGAGGTCATGCCTTCTTATCGTACTTTCAGCGACATTGTATTCGGGTTTTCTCAGTAATATATGAGGCTTTCTATGATTCAGCTCCGATATTCCTGTTGTCAACATTGTCACTGCACAGGCACCTTCACACTAGAACTGGGGGAATGAATTTCCCCAATGCACAGACACATGACATTGCATTCATATTCATATTGCATTACAGGTAATCTTTGAATAGGGTCTTATTTCCTGCTCTGTAACAGGTACTTTACAGGATTGCAGACCAGCACCCTCACCGCTATTCTACCCGCACCAACTGTCGAAGAATCATGGATCAAATGCAGAACGAGATGCAAGATGTGCGCGAGAAGCTCGCTCTCTTTATGCAGACCATGGAAGCTATTGCGAAAGGGCAGGAGAATTTGCAGGCCATGGTCCAGCCTCTGTTGGCCCGAAACGCTGGTCATGGTAATGAAGATCATCAGTCTGTACGGGTCGATACTGTTCATGGAGACGGCACTCCCACGCCAGTGGCCCCACCTGTAGTCAATATACCCGCTGCTAATGTCAACAACGCTACCGCTGCTGTAAATGGTAACATCGGAGTTGGAAATGAGACTGTTGTCCATAATGTTGGGCTGGGTGATGTCAATTTGGGAGATAATCTAGGCGGCAACGGCTTTGTCAATACTGGATTCGGATTCAACGATCAGGGGTTCGATAACGCTGGGAAATATGGCTTTAATGCTCAAGGCTTTGGGCAGGATGGTTATGGTGTGACCAACCAGGGTTACGGAGGTTTTGGAAATGGAAACGGTACTGGATTTATGGCTTTTGGTCCTGCTGGAGGTGTTCAAGGGTACGGCAACAGAGGCCGAGGACCGGGGATGAATCAGATCAGAGCTGGACGTAATAATGGATATGATGGGTATGGGGCTGGAAACGGTATGTGGCAAGAAGATCAGTAGGAGGACGCTTTCTCCGGCGGAGGTTTCGAAGGGCCGATGGATGATTTCCAGAAGATCAGAATGCTGGAAGAGCAGATGAGGGGAGTCCTAAACCAAAGTGTTGTGGGTTTGGACATGGCAACAATGGGGCTGGTACCTGGCTTGAGGGTGCCAATTAAATTCAAAGCTCCTGCGTTTGACAAATATAAAGGAGACACATGTCCAAAAGTGCATGTACGAGCTTATTACAGAAAGATGTCTGCATACTCAACTGATGAAAGAATGCTAATGCATTTCTTTCAGGATAGTCTGTCGGGCCCTTCCCTAGAGTGGTACATGGGGTTGGAGCCAACTGATATCAAGACGTGGAAGCAATTAGCAGAGGCATTTGTAGCCCACTACAAGTATAACAGCGACTTGGCACCCAATCGGGTCCAGTTGGCCGGGCTGTCGCAAAAGAAGGGGGAGAGTTTTAAAGAGTACGCGCAAAGGTGGCGCGATATGGCTGCCAGGGTCCGTCCTCCTGTAGAAGATAAGGAAATGAATGACATGTTTGTCGGCACATTCACCGGTCTGTTTCATGACATGTTGTTTCACACGTCTCTGGCCAGTTTTTCAGACCTGATTCTGATGGGAGAAAAGATTGAACGTAATATTAAGCAAGGAAAGTTCCAAGTCGAGGAATCAACTGCATCCGGCAGTAATAGGAAAGCTTATGGTGGGCGTCGTCAGGGCGAGGCAAGCGCAGTATTTGGAGGCCGAGGCAGGGGACGAGGTCAATATCGTCAGCCGCAGCAGGTGGCAAGTGTTACTATCCCGTATCAACAACAACCACTCCAGCAACAACCGGTTCAGCAGCGGCCAATGCAACAGCAGCAGCAGCCTCAGCAGGGGGCACAGCAAGCTCAGCAAAGATTCCAGGGTAATAAACCGAGGAGGGTGTTTGAGAAGCCTCCCTCAACCTATGCAGACTTGTTGCAGACATTGTTGGGCTTAAACCTGGTAGAGAAAAGAACCCTGGCACCGATAACGGGAGCTCCCCTGTTTGGTTACGATGCAAGCCGACACTGTGAGTTTCATTCTGGAGCCCCGGGTCACGATATAGAAGGTTGCCATGCTTTTAAGCATGTTGTGCAGGATCTTTTGGACAATAAGACTATCAATTTCGGAACGGCAGGTCCGAATATAGTGCAGAAACCCATGCCTAATCATGGGGAAAATGCCATTCTAACTGAGGAAGGGTTGAATCTGATTATGAATGTTGAAGACTTGAAGACGCCGCTGAGCGAGATAAAGAGCCGGCTGTTACAAGGGGGTGTTTACCCAGGATGTAACGAGTATTGCTTAGACTGTTGGACCCTAGCTGGAGGGTGTGATGATTTGAAGAAGGGCATTCAGGTTTTAATTGATGAAGGCATATTGCAGTTTGATCAAGCAGCAGCTGAAGAGCCCGCAGGGGCAGTAGCATATGATCAGACTGATGTGGCCACTGTAACGATCCCTCGGAAGACGATCACTATCGCGGCACCTGCTCAACGACCACCGATTACCATAACTAAGGTCGGGCCGATCCCGTACGAGAACACGAAAGCAGTCCCATGGTCATATGGGTTGGAAGTATATTGTGACGGAATAAAAATTGATGTTGATAAACAGCCAGCCGAGACTGTGGATAATGTTGTTGGGTCGGGAGGCATGACAAGGAGTGGTAGGATCTTTATATCCCCTGAAGTGGAGGCCGAAAGACTAGCGAAAGGAAAAGGGAAAGCAGTTGAGAATGTCCCAGCGCAAGCAAGTGACAAAGAATCGGCATCGAAAGACGTGGAAGAGTTCATGCGCTTGATTCGAAAAAGTGATTATAAGATTGTGGAGCATCTGCAGCAGACGCCGTCCAAAATATCTATCCTGTCATTGCTGTTGTGTTCGGAAGCTCACAGAAACGCGTTGCTGAAAGTCCTGGATACTTCTTTTGTACCCCAAGATGTCTCCGTAAACCAGCTAGAAGGAGTATTGGCACATGTGAATGCAGGCCACAGCTTGGGCTTTACCGATTTTGACTTGACTCCGAAAGGAAGAGATCACAATATGGCGCTGCACGTATCTGTCGAGTGTAGAGGATCAGTAATGTCGCACGTATTGGTTGACACCGGATCATCTTTGAATGTGCTGCCCAAGAAGGCGATGATGAAGCTGGATGTTAGAGGAATTTTGTGTACACCCAGTGATTTGGTAGTCAGAGCATTTGACGGCACGCGGAGAACAGTCTTTGGATCAATCACATTGCCTCTACAGGTGGGGCCGGAGGTGTTTGCAACTGAGTTTTATATCATGGACATACAGCCTGCGTACAGCTGCTTGCTTGGAAGACCCTGGATTCATGGAGCAGGGGCAGTCACGTCCACCCTGCATCAGAAGCTAAAATATATGGTTGGAGACAGCGTAGTCACCGTGTGCGGAGAAGAAGACATCCTGGTCAGCCATCTATCTTCATTTAAATATGTGGAAGTCGACGGAGAGATCCACGAAACGCCCTGCCAGGCATTCGAAGGTTTGCGCATCAAGGACAAGGGTCCCGGGCCGAGCAAAGTGCCAGAGATAGCCGTCTCATCGTATAAAGAAGCTCAAGATCTAGTGGAAGCAGGAGAAGCCAAGGGCTGGGGCAAAGTGCTGGACATTCCTGTGAAGATGGACCGGTTCGGGTTGGGGTACCAACCGTCGTCATCAACTCCTTCCGTGGGGGCACCCCGTTTCAGAAAGCCAATCACCATCTCTGCCAGTGGGGTGTGTCATGAAACTGTCAATGCTGCTTCGGAGTCTGATGAAGGAGACAGCGACTGTGATATGGATGCCTGGATTCAGCCAAGCACGCCAGGACAAGGACTATGCAACTGGTCTATTCAGGAGCTTGTTCCTGTGACTTTTAAACAGTAATGCTTCGCTTTATTAATTGTTGAATAATCTGATGTCTTGCCCGGGGCATCATGATTTGCTTAGGGTTGTGTTGTTATGAACATTGTGTGTTAATCATTAAATAAATGGCGTTTTTCATGTGCAAATACTGTAATCCCTGTCTTTCTTGTTTTGTATTTTTCAATAAAATGGCAACGTGGTTATTCGCTTTATACGCATTTTGAAGCACTTAACCATTCCTCTTGCAGGATAACATTTTCAGATGACATCCTTGCATCACCTATGACTCGTCCCGACTTTGAGCACCCGGTATTTCAGGCTGAAGAAGAGGTTGTCGAAGATAGTGACGTTCCTGAAGAACTGTCTTGGTTAGTGAAGCAAGAGGAAAGAGCCATTCTGCCTCATGACGAGGTCATCGAAATTATCAACTTGGGGTCAGAAGGGGTTGAGAAAAATATTTGTATCGGAGCCGCACTGCAAAGTGATATCAAGCGAAGACTGGTCGAAATGCTCAGGGAGTATAATGACGTATTCGCTTGGTCATATGAAGACATGCCGGGGCTTGATACAGATATGGTTGTGCATCGCCTGCCACTGAAAGAAGATTGCCCGCCGGTCAAACAAAAGCTTCGTAGGACTCGACCAGATATGGCAATGAAGATCAAAGAGGAGGTTCAAAAACAGTGGGACGCTGGTTTCCTGGCTGTGACAAAGTATCCCTCATGGGTTGCCAACATCGTACCAGTGCCAAAGAAAGACGACAAGGTTCGAATGTGCGTGGATTATAGAGATTTGAATAAAGCAAGCCCAAAAGACGATTTTCCACTTCCTCATATTGACGGGTTAGTTGATAATACCGCTCAATACTCCGTATTCTCCTTCATGGATGGCTTTTCGGGCTATAATCAGATTAAAATGGCGCCAGAGGATATGGAGAAAACCACTTTCATAACGCCTTGGGGAACATTTTGCTACAAAGTGATGCCCTTTGGTTTGAAAAATGCTGGGGCAACATATCAGCGTGCGATGACGACTCTTTTTCATGACATGATGCATAAAGAGATCGAAGTTTATGTTGACGATATGATTGCCAAATCCCAGACGGAGGAAGAGCATCTGGGGAATCTGCTGAAGTTGTTTAAAAGGCTTAGGAAGTTCAGGCTGAGGCTGAACCCTAACAAATGCACCTTCGGGGTGAGATCGGGTAAGCTCCTGGGGTTTATCGTAAGCGAAAGAGGAATATAGGTCGATCCTGCTAAAATAAAAGCAATTCAAGAAATGCCGACGCCTAAAACAGAGAAAGAGGTGCGCGGGTTTTTAGGGAGGTTGAACTACATTGCTCGGTTCATATCTCACCTAACGGCCACGTGTGAACCATTATTCAAGCTGTTGAAGAAGGATCAAGCTGTAACGTGGAACGAAAATTGTCAAAAGGCGTTCGATAAAATAAAGCAGTATTTGCAGGAGCCTCCTATTTTGATACCCCCGGTGGCAGGTAGACCCTTGATAATGTATTTGACGGTTCTTGAGGGAAGCATGGGTTGTGTTCTCGGTCAACACGACGAGACAGGAAGAAAAGAGCATGCGATCTATTACCTGAGTAAGAAGTTTACAGATTGCGAATCTCGATATTCAATGCTGGAAAAAACTTGTTGCGGGCTAGCCTGGGCCGCCAAGCGTTTGAGGCAGTACATGCTGAATCATACAACCATGCTCATCTCGAAGATGGATCCTATCAAATATGTATTTGAAAAGCAGGCGTTGTCAGGCAGAATTGCTCGGTGGCAGATGGTCTTGACCGAATATGATATTCAATACGTCTCGCAGAAGGCTATAAAGGGGAGTGTGCTGTCTGAGTATCTGGCGGAGCAGCCTATTGAAGAGTACCAATCGATGAGGTTTGATTTTCCTGACGAGGATATCATGTACCTAAAGATGAAAGATTGTGAAGAACCGTTGCCAGACGAAGGACCAGAGTTGGGTTCCAAATGGAAGATGATATTTGATGGAGCTGTGAACGCTTACGGTAACGGAATAGGGGCAATCATCACTACGCCACACGGGTCGCACATCCCGTTTACCGCCCGATTGACCTTCGCCGTTACCAATAATGAAGCTGAGTACGAAGCTTGTATAATGGGGCTTGAAGAAGCCATTGATTTGCGAATCAAACACCTGGACGTATACGGAGACTCAGCTCTGGTGGTGAATCAGATCAAAGGGGAATGGGAGACACGGCATCCCAACTTGATACATTACATGAATTATGCAAGGAGATTGTTGCCTTTCTTCGACAAGGTTGAATTGCATCATGTGCCGCGGGCAGAAAATCAAATGGCTGACGCTCTGGCCACTTTGTCTTCCATGTACAAGGTCAACTTCTGGAACGAAGCTCCCCAAATCACTATCTCTCGGTTGGACAGGCCAGCTTATGTATTTGCTATTGATGAAGCATCTGACGACAAACCGTGGTATTTCGATATCCTCAATTTCCTGAAGAATAAAGAGTATCCGGCTGGGGCATCCAGTCAAGATCAGAAGACTCTCAGGAGATTAGCGGGTAATTTCTACTTGAATCCGGATGACGTCTTATACAGAAGGAACCACGATTTGGTGTTGTTGCGTTGTGTAGACGAAAAAGAGGCAAGGCTTCTCATGGAGGAAATACACGAAGGTACCTTTGGTACGCATGCTGGAGGACATGCTATGACGAGAAAACTGCTGCGGGCAGGTTATTTTTGGCTGACTATGGAAACTGACTGTTTCAAGTTTGCGAGGAAGTGCCATAAGTGCCAAATCTATGCTGATAAGATCCATGTGCCTCCGAGTCCTCTAAATGTGATGTCATCGCCTTGGCCATTTTCAATGTGGGGAATCGATATGATTGGAAAGATCGAGCCGACGGCTTCTAATGGGCACCGGTTCATTCTAGTAGCAATCGATTACTTCACCAAGTGGGTGGAAGCGGCGTCATACGCAAATGTAACGAAGCAAGTGGTGGCCAGATTCATCAAGAGAGATATCATTTGCCGATATGGGATCCCCGAGCGGATAATCACGGACAACGGTTCAAACCTGAACAACAAAATGATGAAGGAACTCTGTCAGAATTTCAAGATTGAACATCACAACTCCTCCCCTTACCGACCCAAGATGAATGGCGCTGTTGAGGCGGCCAATAAGAATATCAAGAAGATCGTTCAGAAAATGGTGGTGACCTATAAGGATTGGCATGAAATGCTGCCCTTTGCTTTGCACGGTTATCGTACGACGGTACGCACATCAACCGGGGCAACTCCGTTCTCGTTGGTATACGGAATGGAAGCGGTATTACCATTGGAAGTTGAGATCCCTTCTCTGAGGGTATTGCGAGACGTTCAGCTAGACGAGGCAGAATGGGTAACAAACAGATTGAACCAACTGAGCTTAATGGATGAGAAGAGGCTAGCTTCTCTAGCATACGGTCGTTTGTACCAGAGTCGAATGAAGAAAGCGTACGACAAGAAGATACATCCGCGAAGCTTTCAGACGGGCGACCTTATGCTAAAAAGGATTCTCCCGCCGCAAGCAGATCACAGGGGCAAGTGGACCCCCAACTACGAAGGGCCATACGTTGTCAGGAAAGTATTTTCGGGAGGAGCGTTGTTGTTGTCCACCATGGACGGAGAAGACTTCACGTCGCCTATGAATTCGGACGCAGTTAAAAAATACTTTGCTTGAAATAGACCCGCTGGACAGAAAAAAGAGAGTCCAGGCAAAAATGGGGCATCCTGGCGAACCAAAAACAGAATGAAAGGTTCGGGCAAAAATTAGGGATAAAATTGAAAAAATGTACACCCGCGAAGTTGAAAACCTACACTGGGCGGCTTCGGCAAAAAAGGGTATCCCGGTGAACTGAAAACCCGTAAAGGGCGGTTCACGCAAAAGTTAGGGATTTGAAAAGCAAATGACTGCGGTCCGAATTTGATAATTGCAATGAGCATCAATGCGGGAGAATATATTTGAGGAGCCAGTTATCAGATACAATCTCTTCAAAAGTGGGGATACCGGGAAAGCATTAGGGTCGGGCGAGTCATGGGAGGATCAGTTCGTGGTGTTCATCTGCATCCCGTTGCCGACATGTGTGCAAATTTAAGTTGTCAATATTTATACTTCTTGTGCATACTTGTGTACGTGTATATTTGCCTTGTGTAGCTTCCTCATTTCAGGAGTTGCATCCCGTGTACAAAACTCCGCCTATTCAGGGGCCCAATCAATAAAATACGTTATTCAGTACTTAACACTGTTCTTTACTGTTTTGTGCATGATTAACGCCCAAGTTTGACGAAACTAGCATGAGTATAACGTCACTGGCCCTTGCCAACAGTTGCTAAAGCTTTGAATTAACTGAAAATAACGTCACTAACCTGAGTTGATTTGGTTGCATAGGCTTGTCTTGTCTTGTTTGTGTTGTTGCAGGTTTCATAACCGTGCGAGGAAGATGATCGAAAGATTGCAATAACGAAGGACTCATCCTTCGCGCAGGTCATGCAGGTTCTTCCTGAAGAAGGATCGAACTCTTCAGCTAGTCGTAGCTTGTGCAAAAAAGGATTGACGATTCCAAGATCGTAAGGCTGTATTCAGACAGGATCATCCTTCCCCGCAGGGTCATTCACTCTCCCCCAGCGGAGTCAGTGGATTTCCCCCGAGAGAATAGTCCCACCCCCAGCGGAGTTCTCTCCTTTCAGCAAATGTTCTTTCCTCCCAGTGGAACCCGGAGATCAGGACTCTCCCCAGCAGAGTTGGTGGCGGGTCCTGTCAGTTATTTTGTCAGGGATACCGTGTAATATCAGTTCACTCTCCAGCAGAGAAGTCCAATCATACTTGGCATACCTGCTATTCCTCAGCAAAGTTATATTCCCCAGCAGGGGGTTACCTCAACAGGGTGTTTGGGTCGAGCTCCCAACTTCCCAGCATGGTTGACTTCGTCCTTCCAACGTTTATTTTTGCTGGAATAATTCTGTAGCATCTGGCTATACCCAGCGGAGTTGGCATTATCTTCAGCATTTATTTTGCTGAAGCAGTTTCTGTATTATAGCATTTCAGGTGAAGAGAGCACTTGCTCAAATGAACTACCAAACACTCAAGATCTCGGCATAAGATATTCAATGATAATGTCAGTTTCGGCAGTATTCCCCACAGAGTTACCAGGATAAGGTTCTCTTTATTTCCAAGCAGAGTTACTTGTCATCAAAAGGGTTTCATGAATCAGAATTTCAGAAGTTGCCTCCGGTTACCAGAACAGGCATCAGTTGGTTTGGTTCCCAGATATCCCCAGTAGAGTCCGCCCCAAAGTCGCTGTCACGTCGGTGCTAAGAAGTTTGTGGGTGGGGATCAACGGAGAACTAAGTCCGGACGTGGACAAATTTATTCCTATATTGACGGGATTTCTTCAGAAGTGGGCGTCCTAACGTGGAAAGATTTATTTCCCCGGGTTAGTGAAGTGTGTTAGTCCTAACGTGGGCAGATTCGGGTTCTCGAAATTGGTGGAATGGGAGGTCATGACGTTGACAAAAGTGATTACTCTTTGTGTTGGTGTCCTGACGTGGACCAGTCCCTCTCAGCAGTTATCTTTCTTCGTGTTGGCAAAGCATGGGTCCTGACGTGGACAGATCAGACAAGGGTGTGAGTCCTTACGTGGACAAGTCTTATTTCCTCAGCAGGTCGAAGATGCCTGAGTCCTGACGTGGACAAATCAAGACGAAAGAGGGGTCCTGACGTGGACAAGTCTATTCCTTACATGGGAAAAGAGGTCAGTTCCTGACGTGGAAAGATGAAAAGTTTATTCCTTACGTGGAAAGATGAGATTCCTTACGTGGAAAAATGGGTTTCCTTACGCGGAAAGATCGAGTCCTCACGCGGACGTATCAAGTTTATTCCTTACGTGGAAGGAGATGCATTCCTAACGTGGAAAAAAAGTTGATTCCTTACGCGGAAAGATTGGGGTCCTCACGTGGACAGATCGATATAGAAAGAAGATTGATTCCTGACATGGAAAGATGGAAAGTTTAGTCCTGACGTGGACAGATTCAGAAAGGTTGGAGTCCTCACGTGGACAGATTGAGAATTGTATTCCTTACGTAGAAGAAAATTGGTTTCCTTACGTGGAAAGAAGACGTGGTTCCTTACGTGGAAGGATGGAGTCCTAACGTGGACGGGTCCAGACGAGGTTATTCCTAACGTGGAAGAGTGTTATTCCTAGCATGGACGATTCAGTTTACGGAAAGGTAGGCAAATTATTCCCCAGCGGAGTTGCCGAGATTTTCTGGGTTAACAGCAAGCGAAGTCCTAACGTGGACAGGTTTTAGTTGAGTTCTCTTCGTGTTGACAGCAGATAGAGTCCTGACATGGACAAGCAAAGGACGAAGTTTCCGATGATTCAATCTTTTTCAGGATGATGAGAAGAATCCCCAGCACGGTCGCCCGAGATCAGTGGGTTGCCGTAACAGTCATATTCAGCTGATGAATGTCGTTCCCCAAGCAGGAGCGCGGTTTATGTCTGCGGTTGGCAAATTTCTGGGTTCCTAGTATTCAACCGTCTTGTACCTCGAATGTTTGAAGGTCGTTCGCTCTTCACCCAATCGGGTCCAAGTCGCTTGAATAGGGGCAGCTGTTGCACCCTAAAATTTGCTCAACCTTATTCACTTGGTTTATTTTTCATTATCATTAGCATTTGCATATAGAGTCATGTACATAGACTAACCATCTGCATAGCATAAGCATAGCAAGTCATTCAACAGGGGACCAATCATTATTCTCATCTCTAGAGGCCTATCAAGAGGTTATTATCCTAATTCCATCTCATTCAAGTCATCAGAAAAGAATTTGAGAGCAGAGAGTTCAGCAGATCAAGCCTTGAGCCTATCCCCTATCTGAGGGCATCTGAGGGTCAACAAGGGGGTTGTGAGCTGTGAATGGAAGGCATGGAGAGCATCTAGACATCATGAGAGGCTTAGAAAGTCATTTGGGTAGGAAAACAAGTTGTTGAGGTGATCACAAGAATTGCAGTTGAAGACAGTCAACTAGGGTTTCATCTGGGTCAACCCTAGGTCAACCCTAGGTCAATTGACTGATTGAAAGGCATTAAGGGCTATTGGAGAGATGTGGGGTTCATCATTTGACATGGAGAATAAGGATATGTTGTTGTGCTAAGAAGAATTCAAGAGAAATCAAGGAGAGGAGGAGATTCTAAATTAGGGTTTCTCTGTAAAATCCCCTAGTTTAGGTCAAACTTCCAAGCAAAATAAGTCAAAATGCAAGCTTCAAATGGCTTCTTGGCCAACATGAAACTTGTAGAGGATCTCAAGACCTTTAATTTGAGTGGTAGAAGACATTAAGGAGATTTATAGAACTCAAGTTATGGTCCTTGCAAGTTACAGGTCATCTGAGGTATCTGAAATTTTGTCTGTGAAAGTGACTTGACTTCCAAGCTAGTTTTACCCCTCAAGGAGATTTCAAATGAACTTCTGGTAAACATAATAATTGTTCCTCATTGTCTTAGCTTTCTAGATTGGTATATTATGCCCTCATATGATGTGTGGAACTCAACTTATGGTCTTGGCAAGCAAAGGGTATTTTGGTCATATGTGAATTACAGGTCATTTTAACCTATGTCCAAAACTCATACAAGGAGGCCTCAAATGGAAAAACTTACAACATCAAACTTGCTCCAAATGACATTTTGAGTCTATAAAAGTGACCATGAGAGATTGGAAATGTCCATAGCACAAGGTTTCAAAATTGGTGAATTTAATGAAGGAAAATGGCTTAAAAATGGTATTTTTCATATCTTGGCCAAATGATGCAAAATTATAGGTCATTTTGAATGGAAAAGGCATTTTAAAAACATTGGCTAAAGTGGAATTTTGAGCTTAGGTCATAATTTGTGAGTTATCCATGGTTGCTTGAATTGAAAGTAACATAATCCAAATTGAAAGGGAAAAGTGTAAGGGAAATTTCTCCAATGTTCTAGGAGGTTCTAATGCAACCTATATATTCATGCAAGCTGATTCATGCAAGGGTTGGTGCTCCCATTTGTCAAAAATCTCCATTTTCATCCATTTTCTTATTCTTCCATAAGATACTCAAACTCTTACAAACCTCTCAAAATTCTCACATCTTTGGATTGAATCATCATCATCATCATTCAAACCCTAGGATTCACATCAAGAAGTGGTTGAATTGATCAAGGATCATACCTATTATCATCTTCATTCCAAGTTGCACTTTCATCCAAAACCCATTTAAACTTCCTCTATCATTCTGATTTCTGTCACTATCATCATCTACTATCATCCTGGAGTAATTGGCACAAGAGATTGGAGAGAATTCGTGGCTGTGTGAAGAGATTCAATTGGAAACTCCAACTTGCATGAAGGATGGAATAGCATGATTCACAAGGATTAAGCACAAATCATTGCAAACAGAAGTATATTCATTCATTGGAGATCGTTTTCAGCAAGTATCAAAGGTTGAATTGAGGTCTAACTACCATCACCATCATCAAGTGCAAGGTATGTAAACTTCTTCGAATTTCACTATTCTGGCTGGTAGAGATCATGTGGTTAGGATAATGTTGTTTAGAAACCCTAGAGGATCAATTCTTGAAGTTTAGGGATAGATTCATGGAGATCCATGACAGGTTGCCATTTCTGTTGGCTTCGAGAATAAGCTATGTGTTGAGTAATAATCAATGTGATGAAGCATAGAATAATGAGGCAAGCATGTAGAATATCTGTGGATCATCAGGTTTGAGTTCTGGCAACTTTGACCTCAGGCAAGCATGGTGTGCCCTGAATTTCGTGCTCTCTGTTTGGAGTGTACAATGAGAGTTAGGGAAAACTAGAAGTAGGCATGGATTCCTTGAGTTTTGTAGAGTATTTTAGGGCTTGGAGTTGTTATTTTTCATCAAGAAAGCATGGAGAACGAGTGGGTGGAACCTTCGTGCATGGAATGCATGACTGAAACCCTAGGAGCTAGAGGTTGAAGAAGGGTGGAGAGCCGTGCGATGGAGGTTGGACTCTTGACTGGGAGTATCATCCAACGGCCCACGTTTGATCTGAGTTTTGGTGGGAGAATTTGAAATCCCAAACGCACCGTTTCATTAATTGGGGGGATTGGGCTCAGATAGCTATCCACACCCCCCAATTTCATAAGCCCAACGCGCTTAACTTGGTTTTATTGCTTTTCTCACCCCCTCCATTTTATTTCTTTATATTTTCTTTTATTTTCTTTAATTTTTTTATGCATCTTCTAAAAATCATATAAAATCTAAAAATCATTATTTTTAATTCATTCTTTTTGCATATTTTTCTTTAAGATGTCAAGAAAATTATAAAAAATAAAAATTGCATTTTATTTTTTATTTGATATTTTTCCCATATTTTCTAAATAAATGACATTTTAAATGGTTCCATTTCATACTTGATTTTGTTAATTTTTGTTCTATTAGATACTTTCATATTTTTCATCCATTCTTTTTAGGTTGTTTAGGTTAGGCATTAAACTTGTAAATACAATTTAATTCATATTTTTAGGAGTTAGTTTTAGGTGACTAGTTTAGGGGTAAACAACATGAACAAATTAGGGTTTTAAGTGACAACTTAGGAGAAGTAGTTCATTCCCCTCAGGACTTAGGGATTAAATAGTTTAGCTATGGGACTATAGGGGCTATGGGTAGTTATTAGATCCCCTTAGAAAAGTCAGGATTCCCCTACTGCTATTAATACTCTGTATATATCTGATTGACTGGTGTGGTGTGCCCTCTGGGAATTATTGCTTGCTTGCTTGGGTATTGGGATTGTCTGGGGACTTGGGAGAGCTGAAGACTTGAGGAGATGAAGACCATTGGAGATCCAGAGATTGAAGAGCAATTGCCAGAGTTGAATAGGAGGTTATTGCTAGCAGCTGCTGAGGAGACTGGGGTTTAGGAGCTAGGCAGAGCTCTAGATTAGAAAGCTTGCTTCTCAAACATAGATGGCTTTGTTTGCCTCTATCCTTTCTCTATGATTCAAAGTCTCTTTCAAATATCCACCTCCTTCCTTTGGAAGGATCAGTGAATATATTTGAAAGATAGAACTTTTGAGAGGAAACTTTCTGTTTAATATTAACAGTTGATGAACCACCCTTGGTAGGTAATTAACTGTCTAACATTCATTCACCTCATCTGGTTGACTGATGTTCATCCTAGCCTGAGACATGAAGAAAAGCCATTGCAGATGGAAGACAGATGATCAAAGCCCTTGCCTGAAGGTCATGAAGATGGAGATTAATACTTGTTGAAGCCTATAACTGAATGGAGATTACTTGAAGTCAGATGTTGATTCAGAGCTGCTGATGCTGTTTATTTTTGCTGTATTTCATTTCTGATGTATTGATTGGTTTTCTGGACTGTATTGTTTGCTGTTTACCCTGTTGGGTTGAAAGTGAAGTCTGTTCACTTTTGCCTATTGTTTTCTAGGTTCGAGGTTGAGTGGGACTCCCTTGCCTCGCTTGTATTGCTGCATTCATGCATTTTACTGTTTTACTGTATATATTTGATATTGTTTCTGTTTCTGCCTATCCCTTAGGATCTCTGTTTCTCTCTGTGCAAGAGAGGAGCATGATAGACACTAGGTCTTAACCCATGCATGATAACATTAGGTTAGTTTGTTTCCCTTTGCAACCGTAGGTTAGAGTTCTGTCTCTTTCTTTCTCAAAACAAACAGAAAAACACATAAAGATTTCAAACACAATAAAAGACACTTCTTCCGTAAAAGAAGGTGAACTCATCAAGCCGTCATTTTTGTCCGCCGGGACTGCTAATCAAGAAAACTTTTTTCAGAAGGAATAAAATCAACCAAGACAGACTTGTGTCGTACGTGGCCCGAACTACGTTTGCTCTGATCTTCCATGCCGTGTGGAAGTACGTAGGCATAGGATGCGATATCCTAGCGAGCAACCTTCCCCTCCTTTCCCGTAGGTAGGCGAACTACGTTGACTCTGATTTCTCGTTCCAGACGGGAATACGTAGGCATAAAGTGCGATACTTTGCCGAGTCATTTTATTCTCATTTTCTTTTCATTTTAACCCCTGACCTTTAGAGTAGATAGAATAACAATCCATACCCGAAAACAAGCGTGGATCCCGTCGAGTACGACGGACGTGAGGGGTGCTAATACCTTCCCCTTACGTAACCGACTCCCGAACCCAGGTTTTGGTTGCGACGACCATACCTTTCCCGTGTTGTGCGAGGTTTACTCTGAGCATTTCCTTTCCCTCCCGTGGGATAAATAACGCACGGTGGCGACTCTTCTGTTCAGCCGGCGCCGATTTTCGCAGTAGCGACACTTACACAATCACAAGTTCTTACAAAATCTCATTAAGTTTCCAAAATCCCTCAAAATTTGCTTTTGAAAAACACCTTTCAAAACCATTTCCAAACTTCTTCCAACTCAAGAAACTCTTCAAACACATAAAGTATGATGTATTGAAGCTATCCAAGTCACTTCCACACTTATGTAACAAGATCTTGGAAGAGCTCTCAAGATCTCTGGTTTTCTTATTGCTTAAGTTTGCTTCAAGAGGTAAACCTAAAACTCATAAATGTGAACTTTCCACTTGCATTCCACATGTTACCATGACTGTTTTTTTTACCATGATGATCTTGAAAATTTTCAACTTGTAACTTGATTTTTCTTGTGAGATTGATCTTGTATTATTCTTAAAATTTTGTTAACATGTTTAAATAATCAAATTTGTTTGATTCATTGTCTTACCATGTGCATTTTATTCCTTTTATCATTTAGATTTTCATGTTTTGTTCATCCAAACTTCAAAAAATCATAACTCATCCATTTTTCATCATTTTGAACCCATTCTTTTTGAATTGTGTTTGTCTTGATGCCTACTTTCATGTGATATTTTTTAATTCCATGTTTGTTCATATTTTCATGCCTTTTGGTTGTTTGTAAGTTGCCTTTATATTGAGATCGTTATCTCGCGTATGCAGATGAATTTCTTTTTCACCGTGATCATTTGTGTTATGATATTCATTTATACTATGTTAGTTAACATGTTAGGGTACTCTCCCTTGGTTGTTACCATTATTTCATATTGCTTTCCTCCTAAATTATGAGGTTAAACTAATTTTCTTGTATTTGATTGTCATCGATACATGTGGTTGTTACCTTCAATCTTTGTTAAGATATACCTTTAATCTTTGTTAATATATGCTTTCATCTTTGTTAAGATACATGATCTTTGGTTGTAACCATGCCCCTTTTGTTTAAAGTATTGATTACTTTGTTAATTATTTCTTCCCCAAGTGATGGAACTTTTTTAGTTCTCATCCAAGTTGCCTCATCTCCTCCCTTCCAAAAGAAAGTCTCTCTATTGACCCTTGGGTCATAGATAGCTCAATACCCTCATTGGCCTCGAAAAAGCCTTAACTCCCTTTTTGGTCTGGATAGAACCAATAGGATATAAACTCATAGGTCTGGATAGAACCTTCCCCTCTTTTGGTCTGGAAAGAACCAATTGATTCCTTAGTTCGAGCCCGAACTACGACCGCTCTGATTTCTTATTGGACAATGAGAATACGTAGGCACAAGATGCGATATCTTGACGAGAAACCTTCCCCCTTTCTCCCACCTTTTGGTCTGGATAGAACCATTTGGTCTTACAACGTAGAACTTTAGGATAGAGTTTGGTTAACTCTATGTAAGAATCATGGATATGATTACTTACTTCCCTTTATTGAGAGTTCAACATAGATTTAGAGAGTTGTCTTAAACTCTACACAAGCATGGATATGTTTGTTCCCCTCTGAACCTTGATCATAATCAAGTGTTCTTCATCCCTTGTGAGGTGAACTACGATTGCTCTGATTCTATTCTAGTTAGGATACGTAGGCAGAGGACGCGATGTCTTTGCGAGCAAACTTAGAAACAATCTTAGGTCTTCATCTATCATAACCTTCACCTTTTTACCCAATACCCAAACCTTAGCAAATATTTAACAAATTTAGCATACAAACAAACAAAAGGTTCCTGTAGAGTACTACAGATGTTTAGGATGTGAAATACCTACCCTATGCATAACCAACCCCCGATCCCCGAATCTCTTAGCGTTGTTGTAACATCGCGCAAAAGGTTCTTTCTTTCTTTAGACCTTTCCTTTGGATAAATTAAAGTCCGGTTGTAAAAGAATTAAGGTTCAAGTTAATTCAATAGCTTGATATCCGATTTTCACCGCAACAGAAATGGCGACTTCACTGGGGAAGCAAAACTTGAGGGTTTAGCCTATTTTGTTTAATTGTATGCTATATTTGTGAATATTTTCTTAACATGTATATTTGTCAATATATTTGTTTGTGTGTTGGGTATTGGGTGCTTTGAGTGGTGAGACGGTCCTACACCCGGACTTGAGTGCACTTATGATAGGATGGTGGTATTCAAGAAGGCTTATAGGGAGTTGATTCCCGACCAAGTTAGCTTGAGAAACCACCGCTCAGTGTAGGCACTCTTGAAAGTTTAGTGTTGTTGATCGAGTATTCGTGAAAACAATGCTACTTTCGACGAAGGAGCCCATGACACTGTGGACTTTAGTTACCTTTTTACCCCACTTTGGCCTTATTAGGACGTAGTGCGATAACTATAAGGAAGTATTTCCGAAATAGTTGATACGCGATACTACACTCAGACGAGACTCTCTTGAGAATATTATCGATTACCAAGTAATTTGGGAAGTCGATAATATCCGAAAGATGGGTTGATGACTCTGGGAACTTTGTAGAACCCGTTCGGCAGGTACAAATTAACCCATAGTACAAATCCTTGGGTATAGGTAGACCTTTGACCCTTTGCTCTTGAGCCTAGGAGGTCTTTGTGTATGCATTGTATTTGTGAATACTTGCCTTTGTGTTATGTGTGCATCATCACATCATATCACCATAAACATATCATGTCACAACTAGTTTTATAAAACTCAGTCGATCTCTGGTTTTTAAACAAAAAAAAAAGTTGTAACTTTTTCCAATGATAAATGAAATGGGGTTTTTAACCTAATCAAACTTCTGAGTTTTGTAAAACCAGTTGCGTTTTTGCACTTGCATCAACATTTTACATATCATACTTCGTTGCATTGGTCTTTTTTGCTCATTTTGTGTTCTGTTGACAAGAGAGGGGGATATCTAGCACAAATAGGCAACAATGAAAGGACTTTTGAAAGCTCAGGAAATGCTGAAAGAGGACATTAGGATTCTCAAGTGTCAGATGAATTGGGTGCTTGAGACATTGCAGAATATGATGAAGGAAGAGGGTCACTCTGACCATGTTGCGTCCAGAGAAACGAGGGATGCATTATCTCCGATGATTCCTCTGACTCAAGGACATTCTCGGTATCAACGAACAAATAACCATCAATCACGTCAGTACGCCCAACATTCAGTGTTTGTTCCTCCTCAAGCTTCTCAAAGCCGAAAATTGAACAAGAAGGATCATGTCAGGAAAGATAAGACTTGCGGTAGACAAACTCCAGTACCGTTAAGCAAGCTTTACCCGCTACTGATTCAGAACTCACTAGTGACTCCACGATTATCCAATCCGGTGCCAGGACCATGGCATAATGCGAACCTAAACTGTGAATTTCACAAAGGAGCCGAAGGACACAACTTAGATGCATGTATAGCATTGGGTTATCTTGTACAAGAGCTAATCATTGACAAACACTTGATCCTCGAGGAAGACCACCCAGAAGTAGAATATGGATATCATACTGGGACAACAGGGCACCTAGTTGAAGAGTTTGAAGGTTTTAAACTGAGACTGCAAGAGTTGCTGAAACCTCGGGAGGATAAATCAAATGACAATGCTGCGATTCCTAAATCCAAAGGCAAAGGACCCGTGGGACCCCTCATAATTCTATATCACAAGGAGACAGTGGTGGTTGAAGGTGTTTCCCCACATGGGCCTAAAATATGAATTTTGATTCCCTAAGGTTGGCAGTTGTAGACTGTTTCAGCATGTGTTGTAACTTCTTTGCATTTGAATTGCTCGTAAGCTGTTGTTTATTTGAATTTGGCAATGAAATGTTTGTGCATCTTTTTATTAAGTCCATTCGTTTCACTCTTTCTTTTTCCTTTCATTGTTATGAAATACGAAAAATGCAAAATTTTCTTTTCTTTACTAAACTGTTGTTTAAAGCAAAGATTGGGGAGGATGATGAAAATTATATCCATAACTGTTGTTGATATGCTTTCAATTTAACTTTGCCGATGATGTAAGGCATTGTTTCAATCCCTAAACACTGGAGAAATAAGGAAGATAATCCCTCGTTAACCCCTTCGAGCCTAGAAGTAGGAGTTTTTCCTTCTTTACAAACACAAAAACCTTAAATCTCAAACCTGGGGGCGGGTAGTTCTCAGTTAACTTGAAGATATGTGCATACAAGACACTTTTCATATAAAGGTGGTGCACTCAGGTTTTCCTTCGTGCACAACAAGAAAGTGTCGAAGATGCTTTTTAGCATAAAAGACGGTGATGGTTTACCATATCCATTAAATTAGGTAGTCACCTCCTTTCCCAAAAGAAAAAAAAGGAAAAGTGAAAAAAAGCCCGCTAAGTCGAAACCTATGAAGGAGACTTAGGCAAAAATGGGGCATCCCATTGACTGTATATTCGAACAAAGCAGTTCAGACAAAAGTCAGGGATAACAAAAGAGAGGAATTCTGTAAGAGTTATCACTCTTAAAAATCCTCAAATAGCAAAAAGCTATCAAATACTGTAAGGGAGTTGTGACTACCTTAGATTTGTAAGCCATCACCAACTATCATCAGTCCAATTCTTAAGCCTGTAAGAACCTGAATATATAGTTTGAGTTAACTGAGTGTAGGATTGGAGTTCATCATGGAGAGTGGGTGGGACAAATAAATTTTGAGCCTTTATCCTTTGTTTCATGAACCATGAACCAAGCCACGATACAGCCCTTAAAAGACCTAATTGAGGTAAGGTTGTTTTGAAAGCATATTACAGCAAGGTTGGATAACCTGACTCCTAATGATCTTTGATTGTATGTGTTCATCACTTTATCCATCATTTGTAAAATGATTGGATCACTTTCACTTTGATCACTTGATCACTCCACCGTGTGTGTTTTATTAAAAAAAATGTTTTCAAAAGATTGCATGAATTTTACATTGAAAATTGCCAATTTTTAATGAACAACATTGTGTGCAAAACAATCCAATGTCAAAGGAATCCCAACAAAAGCTTCCAGCTAGGGAAATTGACTTGATAAAAAAGGCTCAGCCTGAGGCAATCAATTTGAAGGATTTGTTAATCATTTGTTACGACGTTCAGCTAATCAAAGCTAACCAGGTCAAGATCAGATGAAGCTCTCAATGAACAGTTTAGTCTGGGCCAAACCTTTTGCAGTTACCAGCTAGCAGGGGCAAGTTTGTTCCCCAGTCGTTACTTCCACAGTCCGAGACTTTGTTGTGCAAGCACCGTTAAACTGGGGCAATCACGTCGAGATTTATAAATCTCTCTCTATAAGAGTTTAAAGACATTGAAGCATCTTTATGCTAGTTCTCTCGATGGTTTCTTCCCACAGACCATGTAATCTGGGGCAGAAAAGGTTAAAGACTGTTTGTCGCAATAGTCGTTGCTCACTGAAAGAGGATTGTTATACTATCAATGGGGCAGAAAGATTTTGGTCTCATGATACCCTTTGTCAGCTCTTTGATTAAGTTGTTACTTCGGTTGATCTTGGAACTTCCCTTGGTGATTTTCCTTCAACAAAGAATTCAAACTCATGATGGCAATCCAAGTGAAGTCATGATGTTGTGTCCTAAGTAGATTACTCTCTCCCAGAGATGGTTGTAACTTTGAAGTGGAATTGTTGTTCTTCATGATCATCCCTTTGATGTCCAATTTTGGTAGGGTCTCCGTGTCGAGATGCTTATTTCATCTCCAGTTTTGTTTTGTCTAATTTGTCAGCATAAACATAAGCATGGCATAAAGCATATGCATAACATCCGTGCATTTTTGCTATCTCTGGTTGTCACTTGTTCCTGTTTCACTTTGATTCCCTCCTCGGTGAATGGGTATGTTGTTCCTCTCCAATAGAGTTGTCAGCCCTTAAGCATAAAATGTCCATCCTTTATCAATTCCCCACAGAGTTTAATCCTCGTGGATGATGGTTGCTTCAGTTATCTTTTTCCATGATTGGATATGATGGGTCCCCATTCGAGTTCATTTCTCAATGGTTGGAGTCTTGTTTGAAAGTTTCTTTCTAGCTTGATCCTAAATTGAACTTCGGTCCCTGTCGGTCGCCGAACCTACCTAGATGTGCATTTATTTTGCACTATCTATCAAGAAGAACATTTTACATGGTAATACAGATAAGTGGCAATCTTTGACAAGAAGCTTATCGTCTTCAGCGATAAATGGCAGTCTCTTCGGAGAAGTTTAATCGTATTCACAGATAAGTGGCAATCTTTGACAAGAAGCTTATCGTCTTCAGCGATAAATGGCAATCTCTTCGGAGAAGTTTAATCGTATTCACAGGTGAGTGGCAGTCTCTTGGGAGAAGCTTAACCTTCATCAACGATAAATGGCAGTCTCTTCGGAGAAGTTTAATCGTCTTCAACAGGTGAGTGGCAGTCTCTGTAGAGAAGCTTAACCTTCATCAACGATAAATGGCAGTCTCTTCGGAGAAGTTTAATCGTCTTCAGTGGTGAGTGGCAATCTCTTAGGAGAAGCTTAACCTTCATCAGCGATAAATGGCAGTCTCTTCAGAGAAGTTTAATCGTCTTCAGTGGTGAGTGGCAATCTCTTAGGAGAAGCTTAACCATATTCAACGATAAATGGCATCTCTTCGGAGAAGTTTAATTGTCTTCAGCGGTAAGTGGCAGTCTCTGTAGAGAAGCTTAACCTGCACCAGTGATAAATGGCAGTCACATTTGAGAAGTTTATCTTAAGGATGTCGACGCACGGTTGTGACCTGCATTGTTTGAAAATCCAGTGGATACTGATATAAGTAATTTGGTGGTGACCAATCATATTTCAAGTAAGGCCCGTTGGTAACTAGCATTATGAAAACCCATGGACGACGAATACTGACAATTTGGTTGTGTATCATTCCAAACTAAGTCACGATGGTTTCCATCCCAAGCTCAGGTTTCGTACCTTTGGAGATGTTTGTTTCTATCCCGAGCACAGGTTATGTACCTTTGGAGATAGATGTTTGTTGCCATCCCAAGCTCAGGTTTCGTACCTTTGGAGATGCTTGTTTCTATCTCGAGCACAGGTTGTGTACCTTTGGAGATAGATGTTTGTTGCCATCCCAAGCTCAGGTTTCGTACCTTTGGAGATGTATTGTTTGATTCCAAGCACAGGTTTTGTACCTTTGGAGATGTTTGTTTTTATCCTGAGCACAGGTTGTGTACCTTTGGAGATAGATGTATTGTTTGATTCCAAGCACAGGTTTTGTACCTTTGGAAGAGGTTTGTTTCTGTCCCGAGCACAGGTTGTGTACCTTTGGAGATAGATGTATTATTTGATTCCAAGCACAGGTTTTGTACCTTTGGAAGATGTTTGTTGCTATCCCAAGAACAGGTTGAGTACCTTTGGAGATAGATGAATTGTTTGATCCCAAGCTCAGGTTTCGTACCTTTGGAGATGTATTGTTTGATTCCAAGCACAGGTTTTGTACCTTTGGAGATGTTTTTTTCTATCCTGAGCACAGGTTGTGTACCTTTGGAGATAGATGTATTGTTTGATTCCAAGCACAGGTTTTGTACCTTTGGAAGAGGTTTGTTTCTGTCCCGAGCACAGGTTGTGTACCTTTGGAGATAGATGTATTGTTTGATTCCAAGCACAGGTTTTGTACCTTTGGAAGATGTTTGTTGCTATCCCAAGCACAGGTTGAGTACCTTTGGAGATAGATGAATTGTTTGATCCCAAGCTCAGGTTTCGTACCTTTGGAGATGTATTGTTTAACTCCAAGCACAGGTTTTGTACCTTTGGAAGAGGCTTGTTTCTATCCCGAGCACAGGTTGTGTACCTTTGGAGATAGATGTATTGTTTGATTCCAAGCACAGGTTTCGTACCTTTGGAAAATGTTTGTTGCCATCCCAAGCACAGGTTGTGTACCTTTGGAGATGTATACTTTGGATCCCGAGTTCAGAAGTTCCCAGAGACTAAAGTGGTTGCGTTTGCATGAAGTGTTTCATATCCTAATTTATTGAGGATGTTCAGCTTTCATATCCTAATGTATTAAGGATGTGCAGCTTTCTGTATCCTAATGTATTGAGGATGTTTCAACTTTCCTTCCTAATGTTTTGAGGATCTTCGTCCAATCCTAATGTGTTGAGGGTTGTATCTCTTCTATATCCTAATGTATTAAGGATGTTTAGCTTTTGTTCCTAAGGTATTGAGGGACATATTTGAGCTTCCTGGTCGTCACCAAAACTCTTTGAAAATCCAGTTCTTTCTAAATCCAGTGGTTACTAGCATTGTTTGAAAACTAATCGTTATTAGTACCGAAAGTTGATTGTTACCAACTTCCCCAACCGAAGTCCTGTGTTTTACCAATATTGTTTGGAAATGCCCAATTGTAATTAGAACTTTGATTTGGTCGTCACCATATCCCCAGGAAGTTTAAGTGGTATTTAGCACTTCTTGGAAACCATTGTTGATTCGGTCGTCACCATCATCCCCAGTAAGTCTAGTGGAAACTAGCACTGTTTGAAGCTGTTTGTTGTTCTGGTCATCACCAGTATCCCCAGTTGAAGCTTTTGATTTTCCAGTCGAGTCTCGGAGAACTAGTGGATACTAGTTTCCCCGGCGCGTCCGGTCTTGTTTCTAACCTTTCCCTGAAGATCCCGTTTGAACTCTTCGTTATAGGAATTTTCTCATCTGGTTATCCCCAGTGAGATTCGTGTCTTTGTTCCGTCTTTTCCCCGGTGAAGCTTCGCTTCCCCAGTGGATTTTGTTCCCCAGCAAGTTTTCCCCAGTGGGTTCCTTCCCCAGTGAATTTTGCGCTTCTTTTCTTTCGTATCCCCAGTGAAGAGTTGTGATCTTCCCCGGTGGACTTCCTCATCTGGTTATCCCCAGTGAGGTTCGTATCTCCTCTCCCCAATGAAGATGTGTCTTCCCTGGTGGAATTTGTGTCCCCTGCGTGAAAGATTCCCTTGAACAAACATCATTAGTCATGTCTGAACTATCTTGCTTACTTCGCTCGGAATCTTTCCCCAGTGTGTTGGGTCCTCGTGAGTGGTTACTCGTCGTTTCGCCGTTCTTTTATATTTGCTCGTGTGTCTGCATCTGTCTTGCATTCAAGCATCATATAGCATAATTTAGATTCTGAAGGTGAGATAATACTTAGAAAGGGGGGGATTGAATAAGTATGGAAAATTAATACTTGAAAATAATCACACAATTATTTTTATCCTGGTTCGTTAAACAACTACTCCAGTCCACCCTTCCAGAGTGATTTGCCTTTCTCAACAAGGACTTAATCCACTATTAAATCAAACTGATTACAATAGTATCACCTAAGAACAACAGTTCTTAGTCTTCTCAAGAGCTACTGATTCTCACTGAATCCTCTTAAGGAATATCCTTTACAATCAATGTAAATTAAATACAAGAGTTTTAATGCTTCTATAAAGCTTTAATCACAACAGTGATTTTTCTCTTAAGTTTAAGTACAATGAGATTCTATGAAGAATTTAAGAATGAGAGCTTATAGAATATTGTGATTTCTTTTCAGCAAGTGTGTAGCACTGAAGAATGAAGTGAAGATCTCCTTTTATAGGCAGCTGAAACATGCAAGCTGAACATTGAAAAGAGAGTCCAAAAGGTCTGAGCCTTTTTGTCTTCACATGCACTGACCTTTCCTTGAAATAGATGGCACAGATAAATCCTTTTTGTCTGTGTAAGTGTGTCTAGCACAAATAAGGAAAGAGACTTTGAATAGTTCCAACGGATACATTCTTGAAAACACTTCTTCAGTTTCAGCAAGTTCTTCAGAGTTTGAATGGATCAGAGTCTTCTGATGAGATTCAGAACTATGTTGTATCAGAGTCTTCTGCAGCGTGTGTGCTTCTAGCGTGTTTATCATTAGAGCATTTTGACACAGAACTTCAGTACAAGGCAGCATAGGTACTTTCAGAAACTTCTGTAGACTAATGCTTTGAGAAACTCTTCAATCAATATTCTTCTATACTTCTGATGCTTCAGCTTCAGATGCTTCTGATTATCTTCAGATGCTTCTGATTATCTTCAAATGCTTCTGACTCAGAATGTTCTGGAGCTTCTTGCTTCAGATCCTTCTGGAGACTACGCTCAGGATCTTCTGTAAGGAGCAAACAGATTCTTCTGTAAGGTGCATCTGGTGCTTCAGAGTCAGAATAACTTCTTGTATTCAAGGCAGATTTGCTTCTAGAGAGTTAATATAATTTTAATCTGCAATAAAACTCTCAAACAAATTTTAGAGTATATAATTCTTAAATATAAATTTCCTAACAGTTATCATCAAAACAACGAGTAATTATTAAGAACCAATCTGTGTTCTAACAATCTCCCCCTTTTTGATGATGACAAAAAGTATCAGAAATTTTATTTAATTGAACATAAAGAATTATAACTCCCCCTGAGATGATGAATCTCCCCCTGAGTTAAATATGAAAAAAGAATAGAAAACTTCCCTTTTTATCTTGAGTAATCTTCAGAGTCAGATCTTGTTTGTCTTTGTAATTAATTAATGATCAGAATATCTTGCAGATATGAGATTCAGAGTTTGATAAAAGATAAATGATCTGAGAAACTCAGAGATTCTTTTATAGAGTGTTCTTATCAATTGTTCTGAAATAGTCAATTTAGATATTAGAAAGAGTAGATATGTCTGAAGATTCGTTCTAGTGAAATTATATTAAATAGTTCAGATCTTTATTTTCTCCCCCTTTTTGTCATAAGCAAAAAGTAAAAAACTTTTAATAAAGACAAATAAAAGGAACAATAGCAGATAATTCAATGGAGAATAACAAACTGATTCATTTAATCATAACAGAGCAAAAGTACATAGGAAAATATCAGAAGATATAATAATAACATTCAGATGCAAAAACAACAGATGCACAAATATGAGAAGAAAAAAAAACTAAGAGTGTTTTGACAAAAGCATCTTCAATAGGTCTGTGATCTCAGATTGTGATTGCTCTTGCTTTGACATAAACTTAGTTATTTTCTCATTCTTCTCATCTTGTTTAGACATCCACTCTGACATGTCCTCAGATTTCTTATCTTGCTTCGCCATCCAAGATCTTATTTCAGATTGACCAGCTTCCAGAGCAGCAATCTTGTTTCCCAAATCTGGATTTTCTGTCTTTATCTCTGATGATGGAGGTTCTGTATCCTGAGCAGAGTCAATTGCCATATGTTCTGGAGATCCTGAAGAGGGTTCTACCAGAGTCATAGTCAATGCATTGGCAGATGGTTCTGGAGGAGGAGGAGGAGGAGCATCCAAACAAAGCAGAGGTTCAGTCTTGTTTACAATCCAGAATTGAGTTCTTTCAGCTCTGAGCTTTACATCATCAGAACAGATGTTCTTCAGATTAGAAGCTACTGTGTTGAATCTATTGACAAAACCTTTCCAGATGATGTCAGTCTCATTTGCATCCATAGTTTCAGAGCATCTCTTCTGAACAGTACCTAAAGACATCTGTATTTCTTGCAAAAACGTTTGAAATAAATGATCAATATTAAGTCTGGGTGGTGGTTTAAGCAAGGTTTCCAGAGTCATCTGTTTAGGTTTGGGAGTTGGTGGTATCAGTGATTTTGGAATGGAAATCAGAGGAGGGGGAACATATGGAAAGAATGGAATTTCTGGTTTTTGAGGTAAAGATCTGTTTAATGCATTAAGCAGAGTTGGTTGAGGTCTTATGCGTGGGTAAACAATATCAAAAGATGCATTGGAGTATGGTACGAATGCAGAGTTTGATGGCTTATCAGATGCAACTGTGTTATCAGATGCAGGATGCAGAGCTGAAACAGCAGCTTTACCAGATGTAGCAGATATGGTGGCTAATGATCCTTCATTGTTCATAGATTGAATATATGAAAGGATTACAGATGGAAGGGCCTGAGTGAGCTTTGGTTTCAGAGGTTCCAAAGGTTCAGAAGGCTCAACTCTATCATAAAAATCTTTTAGTTTGAAACCATAAGATAAATTATGATAAAGAGAAGACACTTGGGCACAAGATATTCCAGATGATGATGGATTGGTAGAGGGAACAATCATCTTAGATGATGTTGCTGGAGGAGGCATAGGGTCTGGAATGGTAGATTTAGCAGGCAAGGTTGATTCAGGTTCAGGGTCATGGACAGGATATTTGTCAGATGGATTAATCAGAAAATCAGGATGAATTTCTGATTCAGATGAATTGGAAGATGTTTCAGGTGTACAAGAGGTAGAAGAAACTTGAAACACTGTTTTTAATGGAGTGATGTCAAGAACTTCTGTCTCAGGGATATGAGATGGTTCTAAAGGAATATCAGGTTGTTGAGATGGTGGTTCAGATGAAACAGGAGCAGAAGTTACTTTAGTGGGTTCAGAAGTAACAGGTGCAATAGGTTCAGAAGATGGAATTGTTGATGGTGGAATGACAGAGTCTTTTTGTGGTTGATCTTCTGTGGTTTGTTTTTCTGGATGATTTTCTGTTTGTGGTTGAACAGAGTTTTGTTTATCAGAATTTTGTGGTAGTTCTAATGGTTGTGGTTCTGTTTGTTGTGATTATGTTGGTTGTTGTTCTGTGGGTTGTGGTTCTGATGGTTGTGGAACAACTGGTGATGGACGTGGAGTGAAGTGTTTGATGTGTATTTTAGGTTGAGGTGGTTTTGATACAGAAGCAGTAGGTTGTTTCTGAGGTGAGACAGAACTAGGGGCAGCAACAGATGTTGTTTGAGTGACAGGGGGTTTGGGTACAGACTTAATAGATGAATCATTAATAACAACATTTTTAGAAGTAACAGAAGCTTTAGTACCTTTGAGTTTAATCCTCTTAGCAGATGCAGAGACAGCTTCTCCAGAGTCCTTTCTCTTTAACAGATCCTTTGGTTTCTCAGCAATCTTAGCCTTCTTCTGGACAGGTTCAGATTCTGCTACAGGCTGAGATCTTTTCCTTTGAAGTGGAACTTCTTCTTCTTCTTCTTCTCCTGCATCTGGCAGTGGTTGCTTGACAAGTTGAAATACATTGGCTGGAACAGGCACTCCTTCCCTTTTGCATTCCTCTATATACATCAGAACAATGTGTCTAGGTTCCTCAGCAAAGAATAGAGGAAAATCTGATACTGGAACTCTTTTATTCAGATCAGACATATTTAACCTCTTTGGAGCAGTAGTCAGTTCATCTACAATCTTGAGTCTCAGAAGGCTTTTAGCGTTCAGAGGCTTTCCCATAATGAACTCTAGTTCCTCTGTAACACCAGCATCATACAGAGCAGCCACTAAACCATTTTCAGTGAGAAGATCTGATAGCAACCTTCCAAAAGGTATCCAAGTCCTGATCTTCTGGCCTTTTTCTTTGACAGATTCTCTAGATGCATTGATGTGATTCCACAGATGCATGAACAATAAGTAAGGAAGATCTACCTTATTACTATGACTAAGGCAGTACATAAAATAGATCTGTTCATTGTTGACATAATCTGGGGAGTTTGTTGACTTTCTGTGATGTATGCATCCCATGAAGATTTTGGCCCAGATCTTGTAATCAGGCTTCAGATCTTTGAATCTGTTAGAGGCTTGTCCAGCAGTCATAACCTCCTCATAAACTTCATCCATATCAACACGCCCAGCTGGCAGATGTGAAACACCATCTGTTTCTTCATAACCAATCAGTCTTCTAATCAGATCCTCTGTGATGATGATTTCCTTTCCCAGCACAGATGATAGAATAAACTTTGGATACACAGATGCATGAATCCAGAATTCCTTAACAAGTAGAGGGTAAACTGGTCCAAACAATCTATCAAATTATTTCACCCAGCCTTGAGCTCTAACAATGGAGCGAAAATCAAACCCATTGTCATCCAAAGAATCAAATTCCACCATAGATTCACACAATACTTCTAGTTTATCAACTGGTGTGAGAAGAGTTCTCTGTGGAGGAGTATATGGAACAGCACCTAGGTTATCTGAAGTCACAGCAGCCATTGTTGATTGAAACTGTGCAGTTGTTGATGAAGAAGACGCCATTGAAGAATGCTTTTTAGAACACTTAGGTTTTGAGTTTTTATGCAGAGAGAATAGAAGATGAAAATGCATATAAATTCTGAGAGTGAAAAGTGTGAAAGTGAATACACATCAAGTATTTATACTAATCACATAGGCACACCAAGAGACAGAAATAACGCACGTTTGAGCAGCATTAAATGAAGAGAATAAAATCATTTCAAATAATAAATGCTTCTGACAGATTTGGGGGGAAAACCAAGATATTTACTATTCAAATTTCACCTCAAACGTCTTTTCAGTTGTCCACACGCCACCTCTTCAGATTTTGTGGGACACGTGTTTGCTTGCATGCTGTTCTGAATTCTCTCAAGAAATGAAACGTTAGCCACGTTCAGATCTTCTAAAGATGGTTAGTTCAGATTTTCACATCAGAAATAATAATCAGAATAGAATAAATGAACAGAAGAAATACTTCAGATCATTAAACATTTTGCATCTGAGAGGTTGCCTCTGATAAATATTACTCTGGACAAAAATCCATATAAATATTTTTCAGAATGAACTTAAATCTATCTTCAGCAAGGGGTTTTGTGAAAATATCAGCCCATTGATGATCTGTATCAACAAAAGCTAAATTACTTACACCCTTCTGAACATAGTCTCTGATGAAGTGATGTTTAATTTCTATATGTTTTGCCTTAGAATGCAAGATTGGATTTTTTGACAAACATATAGCAGAAGTATTATCACAAAAGATAGAAAGATTACTCTCATAGATTTGATAATCTTCTAATTGACTCTTCATCCAGAGCATCTGAGTACAACATCCAGCAGCAGCAATGTATTCTGCCTCTGTAGTTGATAGTGCAATGGTAGGTTGCTTCTTGCTGTACCATGAGATCAGATGACTTCCAAGAAACTGACAGCTTCCAGAAGTGCTTTTACGTTCAACTCTGTCTCCAGCATAGTCAGCATCACAGAATCCAACTAATGAAAATTCATCAGATCTTCTGTAACACAAACCCATGTTAGCAGTACCTTTCATATACCTTAGAATCCTCTTAACAGCTGTTAAGTGTGATTCTCTAGGATCTGATTGGAATCTAGCACATAAGCAGACACTAAACAGAATATCTGGTCTAGAAGCAGTCAAGTATAGAAGAGATCCTATCATACCTCTGTAGAGTTTTTGATCTACCTTCTTACTTACCTCTTCCTTACCTAGAGTGCTTGTAGGATGCATTGGAGTCTTTGCCATTTTGCTATCAACCATGTTGAACTTCTTCAGAAGCTCTTTAACATATTTGGTTTGATGTATGTAGGTGCATTCTGGAGTCTGGTTGACTTGGATTCCCAAGAAGAATCTCAATTCTCCCATCATGCTCATTTCAAATTCTTCCTGCATACATTTAGCAAACTCCTTTCCAAGCGTAATATTTGTTGATCCAAAAATAATGTCATCTACATAAATTTGACAAATCAACAGATCTTTCTTAACAGTTTTACAGAATAAAGTTGTATCCACTTTTCCTCTGATAAAATTTTTCTTCAGAAGGAAGTTGCTCAACCTCTCATACCAAGCTCTGGGAGCTTGTTTTAATCCATAAAGGGATTTCTTTAATTTGAAAACATGATCTGGAAAGTTTTCACTTTCAAAACCAGGAGGTTGGTGGACATATACTTCTTCTTCTATAATACCATTAAGAAAAGCACTTTTAACATCCATCTGATACGGAGTGATGTTATTCTGTGCAGCAAAAGAAATAAGAAGGCGTATAGATTCTAACCTTGCCACTGGAGCATATGTCTCAGTGTAATCAATACCTTCTTGTTGACTGTATCCTTGAGCAACCAGCCTTGCCTTATTCCTTTCTACTTCTCCCTTTTCATTCAGCTTATTCCTGAAGACCCATTTTGTTCCAATAATATTGAATCCTTTAGGTCTAGGAACCAGATCCCAAACTTAATTTCTGGTGAATTGATTCAGCTCTTCTTGCATAGCTATAATCCATTCATTATCTTCCAGAGCCTCATCTACAGATGTTGGTTCTATTATTGACACTAAGCCAAATAAAGAAGATTCAGAAGTTCTGAGAAATGATCTTGTCCTTATTGGATCATCTTTCTTTCCAATTATCACATCTTCTGGATGAGAAGCTTTGATTCTGGAAGAAGATCCCCTGACAGTTGGTCTTTCAGAAATATGCAGGTTGTCTAGTTGGGAGGTCAAAGGTGTAGCATCTGGGGTTGCTTCAGATTCTTTGATCTTTGCCTTTTCTTCCTCTGAGGCTTCAGAGTCTGTGAGAATCACTTCTCTATCTGCAGAACTTTCAAGCTGCTTTGGCTTTTCATAGCCAAGCTTATCATCAAATCTAACATGAATAGATTCTTCAACAATCTGTGTTTCAGTATTGAATACTCTGTAGCCTTTAGAGCGTTCAGAATAACCAAGCATGAAACACTTCTGTGCTTTGGAATCAAACTTGTTCAGATTATCTTTAGTATTAAGCATATAACAAATACATCCAAAAGGATGAAAATAAGAAATGTTGGGCTTTCTGTTTCTCCACAATTCATAGGGAGTCTTTTCCAGAAGAGGTCTTACAGACACTCTGTTCTGAATATAACAAGCTGTGTTAATTGCTTCTGCCCAAAAATGTTTTGCCAGATTTGTCTCATTGATCATGGTTCTGGCCATCTCTTGCAATGTTCTATTTTTCCTCTCTACAACTCCATTTTGTTGTGGAGTTCTAGGGCAGGAGAAATCATGTGCAATGCCTTTTTCAGAAAAATATTTTTCAAAATGTTTATTTTCAAATTCTCCACCATGATCACTTCTGACTTTAATAATTTTGGAATCTTTTTCAGTCTGGACTTGATTGCAGAAGTCAAAGAACACAGAATGAGACTCATCCTTGTGTTTTAGAAACTTTACCCATGTCCATCTGCTGTAGTTATCTACAATGACTAACCCATACTTCTTGCCTCTGATGGATGCAGTTTTCACTGGTCCAAACAGATCAATGTGAAGTAATTCCAATGGTCTGGAGGTAGAAACAACATTTTTTGATTTAAAATGAGATTTTTAAAATTTACCTATTTGACATGCTTCACACAGAGCATCTGAGTTGAACTTCAACTTAGGAAGTCCTCTGACCAGATTGAGTTTATTAATTTGAGATATACGTCTCATATTAATATGCCCCAATCTTCTATGCCAGACCCATTGCTCATCATTTACAGATAAGAGGCATTTTACATTTTGAACTTTAAGTTCTGAAAGGTTAATTTTATAAATGTTGTGTTTCCTCTTTCCACTGAATAGGATAGAGCCATCCTTTTGACATACAGCTTTGCAACATTTTTTATTAAAGATTATATCATAACCATTGTCACTTAATTGACTTATGGACAATAGATTATGTTTCAATCCTTCAACTAACAGAACATTAGTAATAGAGGGAAGTTTACCATTTCCAATAGTGCCAGATCCAATGATCTTGCCCTTCTGGTTCCCTCCAAACTTCACGTCCCCTCCAGATCTAAGTTCCAGGCTTTGGAACATAGACCTTTCTCCTGTCATGTGTCGTGAGCATCCAGAGTCCAGGTACCATGATTGGTGTCCTGACCTTGCTGCTAAGAACATCTGCAACAGGAATTATTTTGTTTTTAGGTACCCAGATCTTCTTGGGTCCTTTGGGGTTAGTTGGTTTGTAGGTTTGTCTAAACTTCTGTTTTGCAACATAATGTTTATTCTGACTTGCCTTTGGTTTAAACACATAAGTACTCTTCTCAGAGCTTGTGTGTTTAATGTCATTCAGATGACCAAATTTGAATTGAGAATACAGAGGTGTCTTCCTGATGAAAAGTTTGTCAACAGGTTTTGGAATGCTTCCAGATGAAGACTCATATCCAATGCCTCTTCTGTTGTTTCCACTAACACCATAGATCATGGAAGCCATCTTGCTTCTGTCTATGCTCTTAGTGAGAAATCTCTGAAAACTAGAGTCATATTTTTCTAAAATATTTTCACAAGACTTAGTCTCAGATTCAGATTCTTGTTGAGTTCTATCAAAGTCATTTTTTATTTTTAAATTTATTTCTTTCTGCTCAACAAGTTCTGTTTTCAAAAGATCAATCTCAGATTCAAGATTGCTTTTCAGCTTCTTGTATTTGAGTTTGATGTTGTTATAACTTTTAAGAACTTCTGTAACAACTTTAATGAGTTCTTCTTTGGTAAGTTTAGCCATTACCTCTTCTGCATCATCATCAGATTCAGATTCTGATTCATATCCAGAGGTACCTTCCTCTTGATCCTCTGTCCTGGCCATCAGTGCAACGTTTGCACATTCTTCTTCTGATTCAGAAGATGACTCACACTCATCTGAGTCATCCCATGTTGCCATCAGAACCTTCTTCTTCTTGTTGAACTTCTTTTTAGGTTTTTCTTTCAGAAGTTTAGGGCAGTCATTCTTGTAGTGCCCAGGTTCTTTGCACTCATAGCACACCACTTCTTTCTTGGCAGATCTTCTGTGACTAGAAGATTCCTTTCTGTTGTCAGATCTTCTGAAGTTGTTAAACTTCTTTCCCTTGTGCTTCCAGAGTTTGTTAATCCTTCTGGACAGCATGGATAGCTCATCTTCTTCTTCAGAAGAAGATTCTTCAGAGCTTTCTTGAATGACCTGCAAAGCTTTAGCAGTTTTGTTAGATTTTAAAGCTATGGATTTACCTTTATCTTTCTTCTGGGGTTCATCTTCCTCCAGCTCAATCTCATGGCTCCTCAATGAACTGATGAGTTCTTCTAGAGAGATCTTGTTCAGATCTTTGGCCATCTTCAGGGCAGTCACCATTGGTCTCCATCTGATGGGCAGACTTCTGATGATTTTCTTTACATGATCTGACGTGGAATATCCCTTGTCCAGAACTTTCAGCCCAGCAGTGAGTATCTGGAATCTGGAGAACATGGCTTCAACAGATTCTGAGTCTTCCATTTTGAAAGCCTCATACTTCTAGATCAGAGCCAGAGCTTTTGTCTCCTTAACTTGAGAATTTCCCTCATGGGTCATTTTGAGTGACTCAAACATGTCATGAGCAGTATCTCTGTTAGTAATCTTCTCATACTCAGTATGAGAGATTGCATTAAGCAATATAGTTCTTACTTTGTGGTGATTCTTGAAATCTCTTTTCTGCACTTCAGTCATTGATTTTCTATCAATCTTTTTGCCATCCTCATCAGTAGGATGTTCATATCCATCAATGACCAAATCCCAAAGATCAGCATCATACCCAAGAAAAAAACTTTCTATTCTATCTTTCCAGTAGTCAAATTTTTCTCCATCAAACATTGGAGGTTTGGTGCTGATCCTATCCCTCTCTTCATATTTATTGTTGATATTTGACATTGAATTATCAGCCATGATAACAAATAAATATATTGATCAAAGTATATCTCTCTGGATCTTTACTGACACTTGTTAAGTGGTAGCACACTCAGAACCAGAGCTCTGATACCAACTGAAGGTGAGATAATACTTAGAAAGGGGGGGATTGAATAAGTATGGAAAATTAATACTTGAAAATAATCACACAATTATTTTTATCCTGGTTCGTTAAACAACTACTCCAGTCCACCCTTCCAGAGTGATTTGCCTTTCTCAACAAGGACTTAATCCACTATTAAATCAAACTGATTACAATAGTATCACCTAAGAACAACAGTTCTTAGTCTTCTCAAGAGCTACTGATTCTCACTGAATCCTCTTAAGGAATATCCTTTACAATCAATGTAAATTAAATACAAGAGTTTTAATGCTTCTATAAAGCTTTAATCACAACAGTGATTTTTCTCTTAAGTTTAAGTACAATGAGATTCTATGAAGAATTTAAGAATGAGAGCTTATAGAATATTGTGATTTCTTTTCAGCAAGTGTGTAGCACTGAAGAATGAAGTGAAGATCTCCTTTTATAGGCAGCTGAAACATGCAAGCTGAACATTGAAAAGAGAGTCCAAAAGGTCTGAGCCTTTTTGTCTTCACATGCACTGACCTTTCCTTGAAATAGATGGCACATATAAATCCTTTTTGTCTGTGTAAGTGTGTCTAGCACAAATAAGGAAAGAGACGTTGAATAGTTCCAACGGATACATTCTTGAAAACACTTCTTCAGTTTCAGCAAGTTCTTCAGAGTTTGAATGGATCAGAGTCTTCTGATGAGATTCAGAACTATGTTGTATCAGAGTCTTCTGCAGCGTGTGTGCTTCTAGCGTGTTTATCATCAGAGCATTTTGACACAGAACTTCAGTACAAGGCAGCATAGGTACTTTCAGAAACTTCTGTAGACTAATGCTTTGAGAAACTCTTCAATCAATATTCTTCTATACTTCTGATGCTTCAGCTTCAGATGCTTCTGATTATCTTCAGATGCTTCTGATTATCTTCAGATGCTTCTGACTCAGAATGTTCTGGAGCTTCTTGCTTCAGATCCTTCTGGAGACTACGCTCAGGATCTTCTGTAAGGAGCAAACAGATTCTTCTGTAAGGTGCATCTGGTGCTTCAGAGTCAGAATAACTTCTTTTATTCAAGGCAGATTTGCTTCTAGAGAGTTAATATAATTTTAATCTGCAATAAAACTCTCAAACAAATTTTAGAGTATATAATTCTTAAATATAAATTTCCTAACAGTTATCATCAAAACAACGAGTAATTATTAAGAACCAATCTGTGTTCTAACAGATTCATGGCATATTTGCGTTCATCCTTTTTGCATACCATCGGATCTAAGGGACAAAATTTCTGGTTTACTATATTTAAATACCTTTCACTGCGATTCTATGAGGATTGTCATCTCTCATCACCATCTAGTGAAGATATTTAAATAGGGGCAACTGTTGCACCCCAAATTTTGACCCCTTAGATCCTCATCATCATTTTAGGATCATATTCAGTTGATTAACTAACCTTAACCCATTTCCAGTTTATCTTTGTTAAGATGCAGATGAATTAGGGTTCCGTACCGTCAAAATCGGGATTTCAATGGTCTGACCAATCAATGTTTTGGATTGATTCAACTTCAAATAAGTCTCCACAAGATCAAATATACTCCATTGGATCTAGTATGAATTCAATTTGAGGTGGTCACCCAAGAATTGAGAACAGTGCAGTTCAAGACGCCCGATTAGGGTTTTCGATCAGGAAAAGTCAACTGTAGTTTGAATTTTGGTTTAAAAAGTGTTTCAATGGTGGGATCAAGGTCCATTAATTTCCTATGGCTTAGTAAAGTCCATCTAAAGAGTTTCAAGTCCTCAAAATACCCGGAACATCAACAGTCGACTCGGTAGCCACCGATCGATCGTTCGGTTGACCGAAAAGTCAACTCTTCACTCATGAGGAATTTGACCTAAAGATGGGAATAAAAAATGGTCCTAATGACATATTACACCTACCCATGAAGTTTCATGACCATTGGATCAAGGGTTAGGGAGTAATCGCAAAAGTTGGGAAATTAAGGTTTTGAAAAGGGCAAAGCCATAACTCCTTAACCACACAAGGGTTTTTGACCTAGTTTCAAGGGGAATGAGTTCCTAACACAAGCATAAATATTTTAGTACCTAATAGGGGATTTCTAAAAAGTACAAGTGGGTTCCATAACTCTTCCTGGTTAGAGAGAACCGAGGTCCACAAGTTGGCAAAAACTCACATTGGCAAAACCAGGTCAACATGAGTTTTTTTGATTCCAAAACCTCTCCAAATTGATGCTAATCAAAGACTAAGCCTCATTTATGATGTTTACATTGTTAATAAACATGTTTAACATCAATTCCCACGAAAATGGACCAAAGATCAAAGGAAATCATTATTTAATGCAAGTTGTAAAAGTGAATAGTGAAGAAAGAGAAAAAAGGTGGCTACCCTTGTCAAATCATCAACTTTAATTCAACAAGTCACCTTCTATCCTATCAAGCATGATGAAAAAAATCTATGGGGCATGGAGAATATCTTATTAGAGTGTCTTAAAGACAAAGATGAAGATTGCATTGGAAAACTCAAAGATTTTCATGATGGAAGGTTAAAATTGGCAATTTGCTTCACTTTTGCCCATACCTTGATCCAAGGCCTTTGGCTATAAATAGAACTCACTTCTTACATAAAAAACACACAAGTTCCATGCTAGAAACCAGCTAGAACTTTCTTTCTTACACAATCACAAGTTCTTACAAAATCTCATTAAGTTTCCAAAATCCCTCAAAATTTGCTTTTGAAAAACACTTTTCAAAACCATTTCCAAACTTCTTCCAACTCAAGAAACACTTCAAACACATAAAGTATGATGTATTGAAGCTATCCAAGTCACTTCCACACTTATGTAACAAGATCTTGGAAGAGCTCTCAAGATCTCTGGTTTTCTTATTGCTTAAGTTTGCTTCAAGAGGTAAACCTAAAACTCATAAATGTGAACTTTCCACTTGCATTCCACATGTTACCATGACTGTTTTTTTTACCATGATGATCTTGAAAATTTTCAACTTGTAACTTGATTTTTCTTGTGAGATTGATCTTGTATTATTCTTAAAATTTTGTTAACATGTTTAAATAATCAAATTTGTTTGATTCATTGTCTTACCATGTGCATTTTATTCCTTTTATCATTTAGATTTTCATGTTTTGTTCATCCAAACTTCAAAAAATCATAACTCATCCATTTTTCATCATTTTGAACCCATTCTTTTTGAATTGTGTTTGTCTTGATGCCTACTTTCATGTGATATTTTTTAATTCCATGTTTGTTCATATTTTCATGCCTTTTGGTTGCTTGTAAGTTGCCTTTATATTGAGATCGCTATCTCGCGTATGCAGATGAATTTCTTTTTCATCGTGATCATTTGTGTTATGATATTCATTTATACTATGTTAGTTAATATGTTAGGGTACTCTCCCTTGGTTGTTACCATTATTTCATATTGCTTTCCTCCTAAATTATGAGGTTAAACTAATTTTCTTGTATTTGATTGTCATCGATACATGTGGTTGTTACCTTCAATCTTTGTTAAGATATACCTTTAATCTTTGTTAATATATGCTTTCATCTTTGTTAAGATACATGATCTTTGGTTGTAACCATGCCCCTTTTGTTTAAAGTATTGATTACTTTGTTAATTATTTCTTCCCCAAGTGATGGAACTTTTTTAGTTCTCATCCAAGTTGCCTCATCTCCTCCCTTCCAAAAGAAAGTCTCTCTATTGACCCTTAGGTCATAGATAGCTCAATACCCTCATTGGCCTCGAAAGAGCCTTAACCCCCTTTTTGGTCTGGATAGAACCAATAGGATATAAACTCATAGGTCTGGATAGAACCTTCCCCTCTTTTGGTCTGGAAAGAACCAATTGATTCCTTAGTTCGAGCCCGAACTACGACCGCTCTGATTTCTCATTGGACAATGAGAATACGTAGGCACAAGATGCGATATCTTGACGAGAAACCTTCCCCCTTTCTCCCACCTTTTGGTCTGGATAGAACCATTTGGTCTTACAACGTAGAACTTTAGGATAGAGTTTGGTTAACTCTATGTAAGAATCATGGATATGATTACTTACTTCCCTTTATTGAGAGTTCAACATAGATTTAGAGAGTTGTCTTAAACTCTACACAAGCATGGATATGTTTGTTCCCCTCTGAACCTTGATCATAATCAAGTGTTCTTCATCCCTTGTGAGGTGAACTACGATTGCTCTGATTCTATTCTAGTTAGGATACGTAGGCAGAGGACGCGATGTCTTTGCGAGCAAACTTAGAAACAATCTTAGGTATTCATCTATCATAACCTTCACCTTTTTACCCAATACCCAAACCTTAGCAAATATTTAACAAATTTAGCATACAAACAAACAAAAGGTTCCTGTAGAGTACTACAGATGTTTAGGATGTGAAATACCTACCCTATGCATAACCAACCCCCGATCCCCGAATCTCTTAGCGTTGTTGTAACATCGCGCAAAAGGTTCTTTCTTTCTTTAGACCTTTCCTTTGGATAAATTAAAGTCCGGTTGTAAAAGAATTAAGGTTCAAGTTAATTCAATAGCTTGATATCCGATTTTCACCGCAACACCGTGTGACGCCCGTCATGGAGCTGTGACGGTCGTCACATCAGCAAAAACAGCTTCCTGCGCTTTTCATGATGTTTTCACTCCTTTTTCGTCCGTATTTCATCTGAGATTGCTTCTTTTCTTCATGTTGCCTTGTTTAGACGTGATCGTTGAATACCTGCAAAACATCATACAAATAACACGGAAATAACCCGAAATCGGATCGAAAACGGTTAAACTTTAGTTGAATTATGCATCAAAATATCTATATGATTTCGTGTTATCATTTTCCAACTTTTAGAGAGTGGGAGAGAGAAGTTAGGGTTTGAAGAGGGAATATGGATTTTGGATATGGATTTGGATATATGAGAGAATATGGACCACATAAAAATTCATTTATAATATAAAATATTTTCAAAAATTTAATTAATTTTCGTTTCTGATTTTTAGAAAATTTAACAGTGTTAATCGGTTAACCATATAGGTTAATCGGTTAACACATTAAAAAATTGAATCAGAATTGAAAATTCAACAGTGTTAATCGGTTAACCCATATGGTTAATCGGTTAACACACTCGAATTTTTTGAAAAATACTTAAAAACAGAATGCATACACATGAAAACATATCACAAATGATGCATACACATATTAGAAAAAAAAGTCAGATGTCACCTTCATCAAGAATCCCAAGTTCTCTCCGAATTTTGTAGAACGGTTCTTTCGCCAAAGGCTTGGTAAATATGTCGGCGAGTTGGTTGTGTGTGTCGACGAAAGTAACATCAACATCTCTGTTCAATACGTGATCTCGAAGGAAGTGATGCCGGATATCAATATGCTTTGTTCTGGAATGCATAACCGGATTCTTCGTGATATTTATGGCACTAGTATTGTCACATCGTAGAGGAATGCATCCGAGGTCAACACCATAATCCAAAAGTTGTTGTTTCAGCCATAAAATCTGTGCACAGCAATTTCCTGCGGCGATGTATTCTGCTTCGGCGGTGCTGAGTGCTACACAAGCTTGCTTCTTGCAGGCCCATGATACTAGAGCATTTCCGAGAATGTGACATGTACCACTTCTACTTTTTCTATCGGTTTTGCATCCTGCATAGTCGGCGTCAGAATAACCAACTAAAGAACAAGTACTACCTTTAGGATACCATAATCCGACGTTGGTCGTTCCTTTGAGATACTTGATAATTCTCTTCACAGCAGTGAGATGTGATTCCTTCGGATTTGCTTGGAAGCGCGCACACAAACAAACACTAAACATAATGTCAGGACGGCTTGCTGTCAAATGTAGTAATGAACCAATCATACCTCGATATTTAGTAATATCAATTGGAGTACCAGATTCATCTTGATCAACATACGTTCCGGATCCCATAGGAGTAGACATCATCTTGCAACTATCCATATCGAATTTCCTTATTAATTCCTTACAGTACTTGGATTGGTTGAGAAAGATTCCATCCTTGGTTTGCTTGATTTGTAGTCCAAGAAAATAATTTAACTTTCCCATCATGGACATCTCGAATTCTTCTCGCATCATGAGTGAGAATTCTTCGCAAAGTTCCTTGTTTGTTGATCCAAATATGATGTCGTCGACGTAGACTTGTACCAACAAGGTGTTACTCTTGATTTTCTTTATAAACAGCGTCTTGTCAACCTTTCCTTTTGTAAATCCTTTCTCACATAAGAAGTTGCTAAGGCGATCATACCATGCTCGTGGTGCTTGTTTTAAACCGTAGAGAGCCTTCTTCAGTTTGAAAACATGTGAGGGATTTTTGAAGTCTTCAAAACCCGGAGGTTGTTTGACGTAGACTTCCTCATTAATGTACCCATTCAGGAAGGCGCTTTTGACATCCATCTGGAACAACTGAAAATTCATAGAACAAGCGTAAGCAAGCAGTAATCTAATTGTTTCTAACCTTGCTACCGGAGCGAATGCTTCATCAAAATCAATTCCTTCTTCCTGGTTGTAGTCTTGTGTGACCAATCTTGCCTTGTTACAAACTATAATCCCATTCTCGTCAAGTTTGTTCTTGAACACCCATCTGGTTCCTATGATATGCTTATTATCTGGTCTTGGTACAAGGGTCCAAACTTGATTTCTTTCAAATTGATTAAGTTCTTCTTGCATTGCTATAATCCATTGGTCGTCGCATAAAGCTTCATCGATCTTTGATGGTTCAATTTGTGATACAAACGCCATGTTGAGACAAGCATCCTTTAAATTAAGTCGAGTTGCAACGCCTTGACTAATATCACCAATAACTTTATCAATTGGGTGATCTCTGTGTGTTCTCCATTCTTTTGGAAGATCTTGATTTTCTTGAATAACATCTTCTCGTAATATTGTTTGATCATTTGAGACAATTTCTTCATTTTGTGGAGTATCTACAAAATCATCATCATCATCCAAAACAATATTATCCTCTTTCGAGGGGTTAGTCTCATCAAACGAAACATGAATAGACTCTTCAATGGTAAGAGTTCTTTTATTAAAAATTCTAAATGCTTTACTATAAAGAGAGTAACCAAGAAATATACCTTCGTCGGACTTCTCATCAAACTTACCGAGATTGTCCTTATTGTTGTTGAGAACGAAGCATTTGCAGCCAAATATGTGGAAGAATGATATATTTGGTTTCCTTCCCTTGAACAACTCATACGGAGTCTTTTTGAGTAGCGGTCGAATATTCACGCGGTTGCTTACAAAACACACTGTGCTTACTGCTTCTGCCCAAAAATATTTTGGAAGATTTGTGTCGCTGAGCATTGTTCTAGCAAGTTCAACTAGTAAACGATTCTTCCGTTCTACGACGCCGTTTTGTTGAGGAGTCCTTGGTGCCGAAAAGTTATGAGAAATTCCATGCTCTTCGCAAAATTCTTCAAAGTCTGAATTTTGAAATTCTCCACCGTGGTCGCTTCTTATGGAGGCTATAGTGAGTGACTTCTCGTTTTGAATTTGTTTTGCATACTTTTTGAATGCTTTGAAAGCATCATTTTTCTGCACTAAAAACATTGTCCAGGTATATCGAGAAAAATCATCAACAATAACTAAAGCATAAATACTACCTCCGAGGCTTTTTGTTCTTGATGGACCAAAAAGATCCATGTGCAACAATTGAAGTGGTCTTGATGTAGAAACCACTTGCTTGGATTTGAAGGTTGTCTTGGTCTGTTTTCCCTTTTGACATGCATCGCATAATTTATCCTTGATGAATTTTATCTTCGGAAGCCCAACAACCAGATCATGTTTGATTAATTTGTTTAGATGCTCCATGTGAATGTGAGCAAATCTTTTATGCCAAAGCCATGCCTCGTTGTTGTTTGTCATAAGACATTTTACCTTCAAGGAAGAATCATCAAAAGAAATCATAAAAATATTATTATATCTTTTACCTTTTAGCAGAATCTCATGAGTGACTTCGTGTTCGATCAAGCATTCCTCCTTTGTGAAGTTGATTTTGAACCCTTTGTCACACAATTGACTGATGCTAAGCAGGTTATGCTTAAGGCCTTCAACATAAAGAACGTCTTCGATGATTGTACATGGAGGTGCACCAATGGTTCCAACTCCAAGAATTTTTCCTTTATTATCATCACCGTAAGTGACGTATCCTTTGGCCTTTAATGATAGACTTGAAAATTTGTTTATATCTCCTGTCATATGCTTCGAGCAACCACTATCAAGATACCATTGATTTGTGGTTGTCTTCAAGCATACCTACAAAACAAAATTAGGTAGTGTTAGGTACCCAAATTGCTTTGGGTCCTTGATAGTTAGTACCCTTTTCAACCCACACATAATGCCCCTTTGCAATACCAATATTACGTACATAGCAGGCATTAGGTGTGTGCCCTTTAATTCCACAGTAAAAACATGTAGGTTGAAAATGACTTCTATATCTAGGAATATAATTCTTTTTCTTATCAATTCTTTTCTTGTTATGATTTTGATGCTGAATTTTAGAAGTGCTTGTCTCTTCTTTAACAATTTGTTCACTTGCTCTAACGAAAATGGTCTTATTGGTGCTTGGTTTTGAAAATTTAGAGTATCCCAATCCACTTTTATCATTAGGATACCTTTGATGTTTAAGAATTTCTTCCAAGCCAATTTGACCTTTTTCATATCTTTCTAAAACTCGTTTAAGTTGAACAATTTGAAAAGAGAAAGACTCACAGTTCTTACATACAAGACTTTGTTTTTCATCCATCACTTTTTGTTTTTCATCTTCAATATTTTTCAGGAAATCATAATTTTGTTTTTCTAAAAGTAAAATTCTTTTCTTTTGTGATGAGATGTCTTTATACAAAGTCTTGCACTCTTTTAGAAGTTCATCTATAACTTCTTGTGCATCATTATCATAGACAAAAAAACTACTACTAACCTCATTTTCGTCATCGGAATGGTGAGAGGCCATTAAAGCCATATTTGCGCATTCATCGTTATCTGATTCCAATGATGAACTCACTTCGTTGTCGTCCCATGCGACATAAGCCTTCTTTGTTTTGAAATCCTTCTTGCCTTTGAATTTTCCTTTATTTGCGAGTTTTGGGCACTCTGGCTTTATGTGACCTTGTTTCCCACATTCGTAACATGTAATTTCTTGGTTTGATGTGGGTGCCTCCTTTTTCCTGAAATGTCTATTCTTTTTAGAAAAAGAAGAAGTTTTATTATTATTAAAAAACTTACCAAGCTTCTTTACTATAAGCATGAAGTTTTCGTCTTCGGAAGATTCGTCATTTTTATCATCCCTTGTGTCAATCTTCAAGGCAATTCCTTTGGACTTCTTGTCTTGACTTTCATGTTTCTCAAGCCTTCCAAGTTCCAGTTCATGCTCTTGAAGTTTCCCGAATAATGAAGCGGATGTCATTGTTGAAAGACTTTTCTTTTCCGGAATGGCGGTCACCTTCGGTTGCCATTCTCTTGTCAAGGATCTTAGGACTTTTAAATTGAGATCATCATTGGTGAAGGTCTTCCCGAGAGCAATCAGATGATTTGTTAGATGAACGAACCTTTTTTGCAAGGCAACAATAGATTCACCGGGCTGCATACGGAACATCTCATATTCTTGACTTAACGTGTTAAGTCTTGATCTTTTTACTTCTGCTGTTTCTTCATGCGTTTCTACCAAGGTATCCCAAATCTGTTTTGCCGATTGACACTGTGATATGCGAAAGAATTCATCCATACTGAGAGCGCTTTGAAGTATGTTGATTGCTTTCTTCTCATTCAAGATTCTCTTCTTGTCATCTTCATCATATGAGGATTTAATCTTTGGGGTTCCAACACCATTTACCACACTTGTAGGAACATGTGGACCAGTTTCAACGGTTTCCCATATACCATCTCCTTGAGCCTCAAGATGTGCCTTCATACGGATTTTCCAAAAGTCGAAGTATTCTCCAGAAAAGAGTGGTGGCTTGTTACTACTTCCACCATCTTTGAAAACCGGGTTAGTACTAGCGGAAGCCATTAGGATCGATAGGAACAGGTTACCTTAACCTGCTCTGATGCCAATTGAAAGTACAGAGTATGCCTAAGAGGGGGGGTGAATTAGGACTTTAGAAATTTTTCCGGTTTTTTATGGTTTCTTGAAATTTTACTGGTTTGTGTTCTTGGTCATGAAAGCAAAAGAAAGTAAAAGAACAATGGACACCAGGATTTATAGTGGTTCCCCTCACAATCCGAGAGTACTCCACTCCCCTTTCAACATGAAAGAGAATTTTCACTATTGTTTAATAAAGTACAACCTATCACACCATCAAACAGTGAGGCCTACTATCAAACAATAAAACTAACAAGTGTACAAGAACAATCCTCTTGTAAACACTCACCCTTGTGTCCAACAATCCTGGATCACAAGTCAGAATACAAATACTTGTAAAGATTTTTGTTTTGAGAATAATACTATCAATCAAAGTTGATCTTCTCCAAATGATCAAAATTCACTCTTACAATTTTCAACACAAGTGTTCAAAGATGAATATGAAATTTTATGCACATATGAACACTTAATAAAAGATTTTGAAAATGGTGAATTTGATTCTAAGAAAATTTGAAAAGGAATGTAGAAAGTGTTTGGAGATTGGAGGTGTTAGTTGTGTTTTTCAAAATTGAAAAACTCAGAATTTATATGAGTAAAATACCCTTTCAAAAAGGTATATTTGAGTAGATTTAAAAAATATGAAATGGTGTAATTTTCAAACAATTTTTGAACTTGAAACAAAGCCATTTTTCACTGTACATTCAGTGTTAATCGGTTAACACTGGAACGTTAGCCCAGATTATTTAAAATTTGAAATGGTTAACCGGTTAACCTATATGGTTAATCGGTTAACACTGCTATTTTTCAGAAAAATGCTTTTAAAAAAGAATGTTATACCAATTTTAAAGTTCCAAAAACATGCTTATGTATTATGCTGAAATGCTTGATGTTTTTGAACACTTGTATATCAATTATAAGGGTAGAATTTGATATACCCGTAATGCATCCAAGTCTTGAAGAATCATAGTTCCATTTGTAGCTTGACTTGAAAGATAGCTTGACTTGATCTTGATAACTTTGAAAGACTTGTCTTTTTGCAATCAAGAGATGACCTTGAGTAGTGTTGACATCATCAAAACTTGAGACTGAAGCATGGTTCTACATTGGTTGTTTAATTGAGATTTCATCGACACACATTTTGTTTTCCGCTTGGATACACATGTTTGTATGTGTTGTTCAAAGTGATGATGTGCTTGCATATTCATGTTGGTTTGCCTTCTTACATTTGCATTCCCTCTTGTGTTTTTCATCTTTATCTCTTGCATTAATAAAGGTCGAGATGTGCTTGTGGTGGTGTTTACCCCACACTTTGTTCCTCCCTTTGCTTGTGTGTTGCATTCTATGTGTGCATCCCTATTTTCACTCTCATTTGTGTTTGTTCTTCCTTTGCCATGCTCCCCATAGGATATATAATCTCTTTCGAGGTTATGATAGACTTTAGGTTGGAAGCCATGCATATTAACATTAGGGTAGATGTTTCCCCTTTCAATCTTAACCTTAGGACCACTTTGCATGACAATGTTAGGCCAGAGTTTCCCTTAGACCTTCTGTGCGTCTCTCTTCTCATCTCAAAAAACATGTTAATTCATTTCATAAATACGATGAACATTGTGCGCTACGAGCCTTAAGCTACTTATGAAATGGTGATTGGGGGCTTCCTCTCAATGACCTAGAGTGTTTAGTGTACATCCATTGGGTAATATGCGACGCATTCGCTCCTAGGTCATAGTCTTTAGTGCAACGTGAATCGCAAACCGAAATAATTCACTTCACTAAAAATACAAAACAAACATAAAACCTTTTTCCTTCAGGATTAATTGGAAAACCTTTTTCATAAAAAAGAGTGTCGTTAAGTTTTGGTTCTACTGTAAACAGGCATCGTCCCTAACTGCTAGAACGAAGGTTTAACCCTACTCGGGCCTAAAACATTTTGAACCAACCGGTGTTCTCGTTAGCCCGAACTACGTTTGCTCTGATTTCTCATACCAGATGGGAATACGTAGGCACAAGACAGCGATGTCTTGGCGAGCAACCTTTCCCCACTTTTCACCCATAGTTAGCCGAACTACGTTGACTCTGACTTTCCCATTGCACGAGGGAATACGTAGGCACAGAGCGGCGATGCTTTGCCGAGTCACTTTTCTTTTCTTTTTGTCCTGTGAGCGTGTAGAGTAGATATATTAAACACACCCTTAGATAGTCAACAAAGCGTGGATCCCGTCGAGTACAACGGACATGAGGGGTGTTAATACCTTCCCCTTGCGTAACCGACTCCCGAATCCAGGACTTGGTTGCGATGACCTCGTCTTTTCCCTTTTTCGTTAGGTTTTTTTGATCGTTTCCTTTCCCTCTCTTTGGGATAAATAACGAAAGGTGGCGACTCTTCTGTTTTCCGCCGGGATTTTTTCACAGTTGCGGCAGCTGGCGACTCTGCTTGGGACCGGAACATCCCCTATGTGAGTCAATCCTAGCGCTTGCTTGTTTATCTTCGGATGTTGTATATATTTACTTTATTTTCCTGCATTTAATTTTCAGCATTATATATGTCATTATTGTTGTGCTGTTGTGGGTGGGAATGTTCCACTAAGAGATAAGTCGGACCCGGGCTTGAGTATAAACATAGCATTAGTAGTGGAAAGTAGTGGTGGGCATGCATGCTTTGCATGTACTAGTTCATCATCAAATTCGCGCTCAGACGAGATTCTCTTTGATGATTTCAATTCTGGCCCTTTGGGCTCGAAGGGATTTTGAATTTGAGGATTGTCGACTCTGGGGACCGATCATTTATGATTCAGATAAGTGAGGCCTCTTCGGGAGACCATGATGCCAAACCAGAAATGGTGAATGTATCATCGTTTCTTGAAAGTCTGTGATGCTGATGAACGCATAGGATGTCAAACCTTATCAGTGGATAGGTCCATACCTGTGAGAGGGATTGGGTTATGCAGGAAACCTTGGCTTTCAGACTACCTGGTTTTCTTTGCAGTGTAAATATGTGTTCTTGGTGTCAGAGGTTCTTATTATCATAGTAGTGTTATGTTCTTGCCAAAGCGATGCACTGGTTCTTCTCAATCAACAGCACAGCAATTTTGATCCCCTATTTGCATTTGCATGTGCATTTTCATCTGCATTTTCATTAACATGTATTTATGTTGCAGGTGCATATTTATTCCTCGATTCTAGTGATCTTGTTCCTTATTTCTGACATGGAACCTTTGAAGAGGACAGTGGCATACAAGCTTCCAACTCCTGATATTAGTTTTTTGTTGAGTTTGACGGCCATGACTGATAGGAAGGTGATGGGAGACTTCAGGAAGTCTTATGGGAAGCTTCTTAGTGTTGTCTGCAAACCTTCAGTGTACGAGATGAATGGTCTTTATGCTCTTCTGCAGTTCTATGACCCACAGCTGAGGTGTTTTGTCTTCCCTAATTATGTTTTGGCTCCTACTCTAGAGGAGTATTCTGCATTGTTAGATGTGCCTATTCTGGATCAAATGCCATTATATCATGCCGATGCTGAGCCTAATCTGGCTAAGTTGGCTGCTGCATTACATGTGGAGGCTTCAGAGTTAGAGGGGAAGTTGACCAAGTGGAATGGGGTACCTGGTTTTCCTTTGTCTTTCCTGGTTGATAAGGCTTGGAAGTTCGCCAAGGATGGTTGTTGGATTGTGTTTAGCGCCATTCTAGCTCTCTGTATCTATGGCATCATATTGTTCCCTAATCTGCCGGATTTTGTAGATTTGGATGCTTTCTACATTTTTGCTTCAAGGAATCTGGTACCTACTCTTCTTGGAGACGTCTATCATTCTATCCACTATAAGAATGAGAACCGAAGGGGAAATAATGTGTCTTGCTGTGTTCCTTTGTTATACAGGTGGTTTTCTAGTCATATGCCCAAGACGGGTCCGTTTGTTGATACTGCAAGTACATTGGAATGGTCTGAACAGTTGATGGGTTTGTCGGCAGAGAACATTACCTAGTTTGACAGAGGTATGCTCGGTACAAAGATCATCTATAGTTTTGGTGGATTTCCTAATGTCCCTTTGGTCGGAAGGAAAGGATGCATCAACTGTAACCTTTCTTTGTTAGTCAGACAGTTTGGATATACGCTGAGAGATCCTCCGGAGGAAGGGGAGATACAGGAATCTCTGCACCTCACCGGATTATTAGAGGGTGATGCTTTAGCCAGACTTGAGCGCGCTTGGAACAATATTCACAGGAGAGGAAAAGCATTGTTGGGGAAAAGTAATAGTCGAGCCTATGATCTCTACTTGAGCTGGATTCGTGATAGAGCTGCAAAGTTCCTGATGTCGTTTCCTTTTGTTGAGCCTCTGTATCCTCTTATGATTGAAGAACCCACCACTGTCGACATTCAGAAATACAATAAGTTGTGGGCTGAGAAAGAAGAGTTAAAGAAGGCTAACGAGAAGTTGGAAGAAGAGATTACTCAGCTTCGGGGCGAGAAAAATGAAGCGACTTATTCTTTGAAGTGACAGACTGAGCTCGTGAATAGTTTGGGTATGGATTTGACCAAGCAAACTAGTTCTCGAGAGCGTTTGGGTTTGGATCTCAAAGCTGTTAGTGATGTTCTCGCTTCTAAGAAGAAAGAATTAGACAAAGCTTACCTGGAGATTTCTAAGTTCAACGAGCAGTGGAATGCAACTCTCACCAACAACAAAGAACGTGAATATGGGTTGAAGCAACAGATTGCCAAGCTGAAAGCTCATATCAGAGTGAAATATGAGAGGATTTCATATGAAGCCTCGCTCAGACGACACAGTGATTGTAAGCTGCACGAAGAGCTTGCAACTTTGGAGGATTTCAGAGCTAGGGCTGATTCAAAGAGATGCAAGCTTGAAGAAGTCTTTGGTGAAGGTGCTTGGGAAGACTACGCTGAGGACCTACAGCATACTATTAGCCAGCGAGGCTACTCATCCAGGGGTTGCTCACTAGACCAGATCATCCTGAGACACAGGAGTTATTAGAGGAGTTTCGGGCCTGGCGTCGCACTTGATGTTTTTTACTTCTTTGTAGCTTGTTGTTGTTATTGTATTGACCATCACCAGGCTTGTTGGTTGAGGCCATTCTGTTTGTACTCAGTGTTATGACTGTACGTTGCCTGTTTGACTGTTCATCTTTATATATGAGGTTTTTCTCTATGCTTATCTGTGGGTTCTCCATTGTCGTCCTGTTATTCTCGGAACTAGAATCGGGGGGAATTTCCCTGTTGCATATATACATGTTTGCATTTTTATTTGCATCGCATGTGTTCTCGGTGGCTTCTGTTCCTAACTATGCTTGGTTTTCTTTAGTTCAGGATTAAGGAAGTTGAGGAGTTCAGTTTCTACAAGTATCCAACTCGAGGGAATCAGCGAAGAGTGATGGATCAGGTTCAAGTCGAATTGCAGGAAGTCAGGGCTCGCATGGCCCAATTCATGGAGTTGATGCAGACTGTTGCTAGTGGACAAGAACAGTTAAGAACTTTGGTTCAGTCGTTGATAGCACGGGTTGACGAAGAGGGCGTTTTGCACGGAGGAGCTGGTGTTATTCCTCCGCCGATCGGTGGATCTATCCCACAGGGTATCCCTACTATTGTCATACCTCCGAGCGGAGGAGCTGCGAATGAGAATGATAACGTTGCTGGAAATAGAAGTGTGTATGCTGTGCACGGGGCTGCTGGCCCTCATTGGGAAGATAACCAGGATGATGTGTTTTCTGTGAGAGATATGGAGGGTGGTTAACCAAATGAAGCTGACCAAAGGTTCAAACTGATCGAGGAGAAAATGAAATCTTTTGAGAATCATAACTCTTTGAGCCTTGATATGTTTGATCTTGGTTTAGTTCTGAGAGTCAGGATTCCTCCCAAATTCAAGGTGCCCGATTTTGACAAATATAAAGGGACGACTTGTCCAAGAGTGCATATTCGGACGTATTTCAGGAATATGTATGCCTATTCCAATGATGAAAAGCTGCTAATGCACTTTTTCCAAGACAGTCTAGCAGGGGCATCTTTGGAGTGGTATATGGGACTTGAAAGAACTCATACCCGCAGCTGAAGAGAGTTGGCTGAAGCTTTTGTGCATCACTATCAGTATAATAGTGACCTAGCACCGAACAGGGTAAAATTATAGAGTTTGTTGCAAAAAAGTACTGAGAGCTTCAAGGAATACGCCCAGAGGTGGCGTGATGTAGCTGTGAGGGTACAACCCCCTATGGTCGAAAGGGAGCTGATTGACCTGTTCATGGCCTCACTGCCTGGTGTGTACTTTGAGAAGTTGATAGGTTGCATGTCTGCAGGGTTTTCGAATCTGGTAATTGCTGGCGAGAGAATCGAAAGTGGAATTAAGTCTGGAAAAATCCCAAATGGTGGTGGATCCTCTTCGGGAGGAACAAAGAAACCATATTCAGTGAACCCTAAGAAAAGGGAGGGGGATGCAAATGTTATTTCTCACAAGGGTAAAGGTAGAGCTCAGTCTCATTATCATCAACAAGTTGCTACAGTGAATATCCCGGCCGCAGTTCCGCAATAAGTCAATGCTCCACGACCTTATGCTGCTAGACGCAGAATGCCTGATAGACAGTTCGTGAATCCTTTGATGTCGTATTCTCAGTTGTTACAACATCTGCTTCAGTTCTAATTGGTTCAGAAGAGAACTCTGGCACCTCTCACTGTTACGCCACCTCCTGGCTACGATGCAAATGCTCATTGTGATTTTCACTCAGGCGCCCCAGGCCATGATATTGACCATTGCAAAACTTTCAAGCACAAAGTCCAGGATCTGCTTGATTCCAAAGCTATCAACTTCACCAACGATGGGCCGAACGTGACTCAAAACCCAATGCTAAATCATGAGGTGGCAGGAGCTAATGCCATTATCGAGGGGGAGAAGCTGAATCTGGTAACGGATGTTGGGGATTTGAAGACTCCGTTGGGGTTTGTGAAGGCTAGTTTGTTGAAGAATGGGGTGTTTCCAGGTTGTTCTTTTGACTGCTCAGAGTGTGAGGTGCAGCCTGAGGGTTGCAATCTTTTGAGAAAGGGTATTCAAAGAATGATGGGTGAGGACTGTTTGCAATTTGATAAAGTTGTGAAAGAAGATGTTGAGAATAAAGTGAGTAATGATGGAAGCGAGGTTGCTACGATCTCCATCCCATACCGGACAATCAATATTTCAGCTCCTGCTAAGCCAGCTCCAATTATCATTATTGTACCTGGACCTGTTTCATACGAGAGCACTAGAGCTATCCCAGGGAATTATGGGGGAGAGGTGTTCTGTAATGGGCAAAGGCAAGAATGGACAGCGTCTACAGATGGAAGCCTGTCGGTCGAGAATATAGTTGGAGCCGGAGGCATCACTAGAAGTGGTAGGGTCTTTTCTCCACCAAAGGTTAACACTGATAAGAATGACAAAGGTAAACGTAAGGCTGTGATTGAAGAGAATGTCCAACCACAGGTCGGTGCTGATGATCTTTCTAAGGATGCAGAGGAATTTATGAGACTCATTCAAAAAAGTGACTACAGGATTGTGGATCACTTAAATCAGACTCTTTCGAAGATTTCTATCCTGTCATTGTTGTTGTGTTCAGAGGCACACCGTAATGCATTGTTGAAGATCTTGAATTTAGCATACGTACCCCAGGATATTTCTGTTAATCAGTTGGAGGGGGTAGTAGCTCATGTGAACGCCGGTAATGGTCTTGGTTTTACTGATTTGGATTTGACTCCTGCCCGGAGGAATCATAACCGTGCTTTGCATATATCATTGGAATATAGAGGTTCTCTGATGTCGCATGTCCTGGTTGATACAGGATCATCCCTCAATGTGCTCCCGAAGAAAGCATTGATGAAGTTGGACACTCGAGGTTTGATATGCACGCCAAGTGATTTGGTTGTAAGGGCTTTCGATGGATCTAAGATATCAGTGTTTGGGGAGATCACGTTGCCTATTTAGATAGGACCAGAAATCTTTGATGTAACTTTTTACATTATGGATATCCAGCCAGCATACAATCGTTTTCTCGGCCAACCGTGGATACACGCTGCAGGGGCAGTCACCTCAACGTTGCATCAAAAGTTAAAGTATATGGTGGAAGGGAAGATAGTCATGGTATGCGGTGAAGAGGATATTATGGTTAGCCATTTTTCATCCTTCAAGTACGTGGAAGTGGATGGGGAGATCCACGAAACACTCTGCCAGGCGTTTGAAACAGTTCAGATTCAGGAGAAGTCTTCTGTAGAAGCCAAGAGCCCAGAGGTTTCGATGTCGTTGCTCAAGAAAGCTCGTGCTATCGTAGAATCCGGCTCGTCGCAGAAGTGGGGCCAAGTTCTTAATGTTCCCGTCAAGCAGGACAAGTTCGGCCTGGGATACAAAGCCTCCAGTTCTTCTCAGAGCACTCCGAGGTACAGGGGACCTGTGCAGTTCACCAGCAGTGGTGTGATATTTGACAGGATTAATGTCGTTGGAGATGATGAAGGTGACAGTGACTGCGATATGGATGCTTGGATTCATCCATGTACTCCAGGCCAGAAGTTGTGCAACTGGACTACCGAAGAAATCATTCATGTTACTACTGCAGAGTAATGTTCATTGTTTTGATTATGTTTAGTTATGCGTTCTGCCCAAGACGTAGCGACCCAATTTGTGGGGCCTCTTGTTATTTGCACTTTATCATTAAATAAAGGACGTTTTCGCATTCAAATATTGTGATCCCTGTTTTTCTTGTTTTTTGTTTTGCATTTATATTAAACAGAAAAATGGCAATGTGTTTTGTTTGTTGCATCGCATAATAAACATAAACATCCTCATGCAGGTCTTTTCTATCAGATGCCATCGATTCAGGTTCGGCTATGACTTTGTATGACTTTGATAATACCATTTATCAAGCTGAAGAAGAGACTGACGAAGACTGTGAACTACCCGAAGAGTTAGCCAGGCTTCTTAAGCAGGAGGAAAGGGTCATTGTGCCTCATCAGGAGGATATTGAGATTATCAATATGGGTCCCGAGGATGATAAGAAAGAGGTTAAATTAGGGGCCGCATTGGAAGACAGCGTCAAGAGAAGATTGGTTGAAATGCTCCGTGAGTATAAGGATATCTTCGCTTCGTCTTACCAAGACATGCCTGGACTGGATATAGATATTGTGGTACACCGGTTACCTCTCAGAGAAGAATGTTTGTCGGTCAAGCAGAAGTTGAGACGGACAAGGCCTGACATGGCAGTCAAGATCAAAGAAGAGGTTCAGAAGCAGTTGAATGCTGGGTTTCTTGCTGTCACGAATTACCCTCCGTGGGTCGCTAATATCGTTCCTGTTCCTAAGAAAGATAGAAAGGTCAGGATGTGCATTGATTATCGAGATCTGAATAAAGCGAGCCCGAAAGACGATTTCCCGCTCCCCCATATCGATGTGTTGGTTGATAACACCGCTCAATATTCTGTGTTTTCGTTCATGGATGGCTTCTCTGGGTATAACCAAATCAGAATGGCCCCAGAAGACATGGAGAAAACTACTTTCATCACACCGTGGGGGACTTTTTGCTACAAGGTGATGCCCTTTGGATTGAAAAATGTAGAGGAAACTTATCAGCAGGCAATGGTAACTTTGTTTCATGATATGATTCATCATGAGGTTGAAGTCTACGTGGATGACATGATTGCAAAGTCGCCGACGGAGGAGGGACATCTGGTCGATCTTCTGAAATTGTTTGAAAGGCTAAGGAAGTTCAAGCTGAGGTTGAATCCTAACAAGTGCACCTTCGGGGTGAGATCTGGAAAGTTATTGGGTTTCATTGTCAATGAAAGGGGTATTGAGGTAGATCCTGCCAAAATAAAAGCTATACAAGATATGCCTGAGCCGAGAACGAAAAAAGAGGTTCTTCGTTTTCTGGGGAGATTAAACTACATTGCGAGGTTTATATCTCATCTTACAGCCACTTGTGAACCAATATTCAAATTGCTAAGAAAAGATCAAACGGTCAGGTGGAATGAAAATTGCCAGAAAGCATTTGAAAGAATAAAAGAATATCTGCAGGAACCTCCAATACGCATGCCTCTAGATGCAGGGAGGCCACGTATCATGTATCTCACGGTTCTTGAGAATTCAATGGGATGTGTGCTTGGTCAACAAGACAAGTCAGGTAGAAAAGAGCATGCCATCTACTACCTGAGTAAGAAGTTCACTGATTGTGAGTCAAGATACTCGATGCTGGAAAAAACATGTTGAGCACTCGCTTGGGTTGCTAAGCGTTTGAGACAGTACATGTTAAACCACACAACCCTGTTGATTTCAAAGACGGATCCTATCAAGTACGTCTTTGAAAAACAAGCACTCTCCGGAAGGATTTCCCGATGGCAAATGGTTTTAACAGAGTATGATATTCAGTATGTTGCCCAGAAGGCCATCAAGGGAAGCGTTCTGTCGGAATATCTCGCGGAACATCCAATTGAGGATTATCAGCCAATGAAGTTTGATTTTCCAGATGAAGACGTCATGTTTTTGAAGATGAAAGACTGTGATGAGCCTTTACCTGACGAGGGTCCTGAGATTGAATCTCAGTGGAAACTGGTTTTCAACGGAGCGGTTAATTCATATGCTAATGGGATTGGGGTTATTATTACTACTTCTCACGGTTCTCACATACTGTTTACTGCCCGATTGACTTTCGCCTGCACCAATAATGAAGCCGAGTACGAAGCTTGCATTATGGTTTAGAAAAGGTCGTTGATATGAGGATCAAGAATCTGGATGTGTACGGTGACTCAGCGTTAGTTGTTAACCAGATCAAAGGAGAGTGGGAAACTCAGCAGGCCAACCTGATGCCTTACAGGAATTATGCAAGGAGATTGTTGTCATTCTTTGATAGAATTGAGTTCCATCATGTTCCAAGAGTCGAGAATCAGATGGCAGATGCCTTGGCCACTCTATCTTCGATGTACAAAGTGAACTTCTGGAACGAAGCTCCAGCCATCACCATTATGCGTCTTGATAGACCTGTTTTCTTGTTTGCCATTGAGAAAGCATCAGATGGAAAGCCTTGGTATTGTGATATCAAGCATTTTCTCAAGACTCAGGAATACCCATCTGGGGCATCCAATAAAGATAAGAAGACCTTGAGGAGGTTAGCCGGTAATTTTTATCTGAACAAAGACGATGTGCTCTACAGGAGAAATTTCAACATGGTCTTGATGCGCTGTATTGATGAACTTGAAGCAAACCTGTTGATGGAGGAAGTCCACGAGGGTTATTTCAGTACTCATGCCAATGGGCATGCAATGGCTAGAAAATTGTTGAGAGTTGGGTATTATTGGATGACTATGGAATCCGATTGCTTCAAATACGCCAGAAAATGCCATAAATGCCAAATTTATGCGGATAAGGTGCACGTACCACCGGCTCCTCTGAATGTGTTAACATCTCCTTGGCCTTTTTCTATGTGGGGAATCGATGTGATCGGAAAGATTGAGTCGACCGCTTCTAATGGACATCGCTTCATCCTGGTTGCGATTGATTACTCTACAAAGTGGGTAGAAGCAGCGTTCTACGCTAATGTCACGAAACAGGTGGTCACCCGATTCATAAAGAAGGACATCATTTGTCGTTATGGTATTCCTGAGAGAATCATTACTGATAATGGTTCAAATTTGAATAACAAAATGATGAAGGAACTGTGTCAGAGTTTCAAGATTGATCATCACAATTCTTCTCCATATCGTCCGAAGATGAATGGCGTTGTTGAGGAAGCTAACAAGAATATCAAGAAGATTGTACAGAAGATGGTAGTAACCTACAAGGACTGGCACGAGATGTTGCCCTTTGCTCTTCACGGTTATTGCACTTCGGTGTGTACATCAATTGGGGCAACTCCTTTCTCACTGGTGTACGGTACGGAAGCAGTCCTACCATTAGAAGTTGAGATTCCTTCTTTAAGGGTATTATCGGATGTAAAGCTTGACGAAGCTGAGTGGGTACGAACCAGGTTTCATCAGTTGAGCTTGATTGACGAGAAGATATTGGCGTCTATTGCTCATGGTTGGGTGTACCAAAGTACGATGAAGAAAGCCTTTGATCAGAAAGTGCGTCCTCGGTGTTTCCAGACGGGTAACTTGGTGTTGAAAAGGATCCTTCCTCCTCAGACAGATCACAGGGGAAAATGGACTCCTAACTACGAAGGTCCGTATGTGGTAAGAAAGGTTTTCTATGGCGGAGCCTTATTACTATCTACCATGGATGGTGAATATTTGTCGTCCCCTGTGAACGCAGACGCGGTTAAAAAATACTTTACTTAAAAGAGACTCGCTGGACAGAAAAAGAAAAGTCCAGGCAAAATGGGGCATCCTGGCGAACCATGAAAAAAGAGAAGGTTCGGGCAAAAATTAGGGACAAAAAAAGGAAAGATGTAAACCCGCAAAGTTGAAAACCTGAAAAGGCGACTTTGGCAAAAATGGGTATCCCGGTGGATTGAAAACCCGAAAGGGCGATCCAGGCAAAAGTTAGGGATTTGAAAGCAAACGACTACGGTTTGCGTTTGATCTGTGAGCTTACAAGCATCTATCAAAGGTAAGGAATCAGTCCAGTCAGTCTTTTCAGAAGGAAAAACACGAGGCACATCGAAGACATACAAGTCATAGCTGAATCGACACATGGTAGTTGTGTGTTTCCACATTGTCGATATTTGTATATATTCTTTTGCTTTTTCGCAACTACCTCTTTTCAGGAATTGCATCTGAATTGTAATTTGCCTATTTACAGGCCTTTTATCAATAAAGTATTCATTTCAGTCAAAGAGCTTTCCTTTTCGTGTTTTACTTTTGTTGTTTTGTTTGTAAAAACATCCGATATTTTGATAAATATTGCACGAGAAAACAGGAGGCTTTACAGAGCATAACGAAAGCAGATGACTTTTCTCGCGTGGTAAGTGTCATGAATGGTAACTGAGATAAGCATTTCGCATGTATGCTTTCTTTTGTTTTATTGCAGGATGGCAGCTCTCCAACAGATGTGTTCCTCCACGGCATTGGAATTATAATACAGATTCGTTTCTCCCCTAGCAGAGATTTTGTCGTACCCACAGAGCCTCACTATCGGTTCAGGTATCGCCGGTGGAGGTGTGTAGTGAGTCTCCAGCGGAATAGGGTTTTGTCTCCCTGCAAAGGCTAACCCTCGGCAGGATGGGTTTGTTCTCAGCGTATTATTCTCCAGCAGAGGCAACGTTTTCGACGCCCTCTCCCTCAAAGGAGTTGACTTTTTGGTGTCCCGGTAGTATCGGTATTCAGGGTTTCTTCTTTGAGCAGGGTTCAATGCTGGTTCCCTCGACGTGACAGATTTCTAGGCGAAGCGTGATCCATTTCTAGGTAGAGTGGAGCTCTCAGTAGGAGTATCTGATATTCTCCAACAGGGTGGAATTTCTTTCCGAGCAGCGTGGAGCTATTTCCCAATAGTTTACTTTACTTCCAGGTAGGGTTGTATTCTGAGCGATTCTCCCCGGGCGAGTATGTTTATTCCTTAGAGTGTTGGAAGGCTGTTCCGGGCGTTTCCCCAGCCTATGCATTTGATTCCCATAAGAGTTGCTTTCTGGGAAGCCGTCCAGGGCGTTTTCCTCAACAAAGTTTGATTCCCAGTGGAGTATTGTTGTTCTCTTTAGAACCGTTGTACCCGAGAAGGCGTTTTACAAGGAGGTCGTCCAGGGCTTGTTTGTTCCCTAGTATGAGTTCAATTGTACTCGGCAGGCCCTATTTCTCCCCGGCAGAATTGGTCGTTTCTCTCCAGCATTTGTGTTGCTGGGGTGGTTCCTTTGCATTTACATTTTTTGCATAGCATCCTCTCAAATGCGTAGCATTTCCATTTCGTATAGAGCATTACGCCATTTTTCAAACATATGTATCTGAAGAATAAGCCAAGATTGGTATCTTTAAGACCGGATGTCTCCTCAGCAGAGACTGTTTGATTTAAGGAGATTTTCGTGTTATCCATGGTCGGTGTGAATCTTTGGGTTGGTTATTTTATCGGATTCTTCCCAGCTGAGTCGTTAGGTTGAACGTTGTCATTCTCCCCAGGTGAGTCGCTTGTGAGCGCCTTTTTCCCTGGTCAAGCCTGTTGTTCAGATGTTATCTTTTCCCCAATAGAGTTGTTTGATGGACGGATGTTTCCTTGACAGAGTCGGTTGTTTAAACGTCTCTTTGTAAGTTGTGAGTCGGTTGATTCTGTTGCCTACCTGTTTTGGGTGCGTTATCCCAACTTTGGGTTGGTAATCCCCAGCGTAGTCCAAATTATTGTGCTTGGATTTCCAACTTTTTGGTTGGTAATCTTCAATTTCCTCTGCAAAGTCATTTTTTCAACTCTTGGTTGGTAATCTTTGTTTCATTCCAACTCTTGGTTGGTGACCCATTGGTGTTTGGATGTTATTCCCACTTTTGGTGGCTAATCCTTATTTTCTTCAGCGAGGTCGGGATTCTAACTTTTGGTTGGTATCCCCCAGCGTAGCCAAATTAGTGTATTTGGTATTCCAACTTTTGGTTGGCCTAGAAGGTATTCCAACTTTTGGTTGGTAATCTCTGGTTTCCCCTTACAGAATCTTTGCTCCAACTCTTGGTTGGCAATCTTTGGCATTCTAAATCTTGGTTAGTAAGTTTGATTCCGACTTTTGGTCGATGAGGATTTTTCCTGGCATCCTAACTCTTGGTTAGTAGCTTTGGTTCCGACTTTTGGTCGATGAGGATTTTCCCCAGCAATCCTAACTCTTGGTTAGTATCTTTTGTTCCGACTTTTGGTCGATGAGGATCTTTCCTGGTGATCCTAACTCTTGGTTGGTAGCTTTGTTCCCCAACTCTTGGTTAGATGTTATCCCTTGCAGTTTTTATCCCAACTTTTGGCCGGTGGTCTGACCAGTTGTTGTTCCAACTTTTGGTTGGTAGTCCTCCTCTATTCCTCAGTGGAGTCGTTTTCCCAACTTTTGGTTGGTGAGGTTTGGTTGATGTTTTCCAACTTTTGGTTGGTAGTTCTTGATTCCCCAGTAGGGTCAGTCTTGGACGTCTGTTTGTTTTCCAACTTTGGTTGGTAGTTTTTGGTTCCCCAGTGGTGTCCGATCCCAACTTTTGGGAGGTAATACTCAGTGTGATCGCCTTTTTGACGTTATTCCGACTCTTGGTTGGTGACCCTTATTCTCTGATTGTTGATTCCGACTTTTGGTCAGTGTACCCCCCAGCAAAATCGTCTCGCCATTTAAATTTCGGTTAATGTTGTGGTGGTTCCAACTCTTGGTTGGCGGTGCTTGGTTGCTATCCCTGGAGAGTAAGTGATCCCATCTTTTGGATGGTATTGTTTGATTATTATCCCGTGCAGAGTCGTCTGGTTAGTTTACTCTTTTCCCAGTGGAGGAAAGTCATCAGGTTATTTTCTCACGTGATGCGGTTTGCTTGGTTGATTTTCTCTTTTGTTCCCCAGCAGGGTTTGTTATCTCAACTCTTGGTTGGTATCCAAAGTTTTTCATCCCATCTCCTTGTTGGTATCTTGTGGGAAGGTTGTTCCAACTCTTGGTTGGTATCCTTTGATTGTTTTCCAACTCTTGGTTGGCATCTTTTGGATGAAGTTCAGATTGTATTGGATTGTTATCCCCAGCGCGTCGTTTTCCAACTCTTGGTTGGTATTCGCTGTTTTACATCCCCGCAGGGTGCAAATTTCCGGGTTCTTTTGTATTCAATCACCTTATACCTTGAATGTTTGAAAGCGGTTGTTTTTCCTCCCTTCAGGTCCAAGTTGCTTGAATAGGGGCAGTTGTAGCACCCCAAAATTTGTTTTTCCGTTTTAGCAGCATCTGGCTTTTGTTTCTTTGCATTTTCGCATTTTTGCATTTGCATAGCATTCGTTCTTGAGACAGGGGATCAAGGTTTTCTCGTGGCTCAATTTTCATCTCAGTGCGTGAACCTGAACAGCGAGCATCAGAGGCTCTGGCATTTATTTTGCCCAGCGGTCGAACGATCAATTTTATTTTATTTTGTAGGGTATTTTCAGCTCAGACGGAAGTATTCCGGCTATCGCAGACATTTTCATGGTTAGGATATTCGAAAGCAAGTTTCAGAAGTTGAGCAGAGCTCAAAACGGCAAGAAACGGGCAAATGGGCAGATTTCCCTCCAAAAGGTGCCAAAATTCAAATTTTGAAGGTGTTAACCGATTAACCCCAGGTCAAAATCAGGTCAAATCTGAAGTTTTGAAGGTGTTAACCGATTAATCTATATGGTTAATTGATTAACGAGTGCAGATTTTGCCTCTGCACGTGAATTTTCAATGCAAGTCATTTTGGGGTCCAATTTTGGTCATGTGCAAGTATGATTTTCACTTTGGGAAGGATCTAGAACTTATTTGAAATTTGGTTAATTTCATTTTCCCTCCAAATGCCCATTCCAATCCAAATTTTCCAAACTATGTTCCAAACCTTACATTTGGATCTAAGCCTAAGTGATATTTAAGTGATCCACTCCAAACCAAAGAAAAGAAATCACTCATAATTCACTCTCATTTTCAGAATTAATCTCATTCTCTCAATTCTCTCTCAATTTTCCAATCTCCAAACCCTCACCAAAGCTCTTCTCATTGAGATCATTGATTATTCATTGGAATCCTTGATTTCTAAGAGCTAAACCTTCATCAATTCTCTCCATTGGATCAATTTTTTCATCCAATTTTCATGCAAAATTAGATCTGAACTTGGAAGTGATTTTGGAAGTGATTATTTGGCTTATTTTGGGTTGATCTTGAAGGATCTTCATTGCTACTACAAGAATTGGTGTGGATCTTGAAGTATTCCAGACTTCTAGCATTGGATCTGTTCAATTACAATTGAATCAACATTAACCGAAGCAATTCTCCGCTTCGAAGGTTGGAAATTCTTGGTCTGAATCTGTTTTTAGCTTATTTGCACAATCATGTGGATTTTCATCTTTGATTGACTTTTGGTTAATTTGATCCGTTTGACTCATGATTTGGTTGTGTTAATCTGTTTACATGTTGTTTGAATCATGATTTGCTGGTTTAATTTTGTGATTAAGTGATTATGCGATCATCCGGTTGATCGGATAAGTGCTTATTTGCTGAAAATGTTATTCTGTTGTTGTTTTTCTACTGTTGGTACAGTATTAATCGGTTAACACATATGGTTAACTGATTAACCATTCCAAATAATTCAAAATTTTCAAAGTTTTCAAGGTGTTAATCGGTTAACGCCTGGTATTAACCGACTAACATGTACAAATTTCCAAATTTTCATACCTTTTTAAGTGGTTAATCGGTTAACCTCTGGTGTTAACCGATTAACATTGTGCCAGTGGGTTTGTTTTACTGTTTTTCTTGTTTGCTTGAGTACCGTTTCACATTGAATCATCGTAGTTCATTATGATACATTAGAAGTGAAATGTTTTGGGATATATGTCGCTATTTTGGTTGTTTAATCGAGATTTCGTCGACACGCATTTTGTTTTCCGCTTGGATACACATGTTTGTATGTGTTGTTCAAAATGATGATGTGCTTGCATATTCATGTTGGTTTTCCTTCTTGCATTTGCATTCTCTCTTGTGTTTTTCATCTTTATCTCTTGCATTAATAAAGGTCGAGATGTGCTTGTGGTGGTGTTTACCCCACACTTTGTTCCTCCCTTTGCTTGTGTGTTGCATTCTATGTGTGCATCCCTATTTTCACACTCATTTGTGTTTGTTCTTCCTTTTCCATGCTCCCCATAGGATCTCTAATCTCTTTCGAGGTTATGATATACTTTAGGTTGGAAGCCATGCATGTTAACTTTAGGGTATATGTTTTCCCTTTCAATCTTAACCTTAGGATCACCTTGCATGACAACGTTAGGGCCGAGTTTCCCTTAGACCTTCCGTGCGTCTCTCTTTTCATCTCAAAACACATGCTAATTCATCTAATAAATACGATGAACTTTGTGCGCTATGAGCCTTAAGCTACTTAGGAAATGGTGATTGGGGGGCTTCCTCTTAATGACCTAGAGTGTTTAGTGTACACCCTTTGGGTGATATGCGACGCATTCGCTCCTAGGTCATAGTCTTTAGTGCAACGTGAATCGCAAACCAAAATAATTCACTTCACTAAAAATACAAAACAAACATCAAACCTTTTTCCTTCAGGATTAATTGGAAAACCTTTTTCATAAAAAAGAGTGTCGTTAAGTTTTGGTTCTACTGCAAACATGCATCGTCCCTAACTGCTAGAACGAAGGTTTAACCCTACTCGGGCCTAAAACATTTTGAACCAACCAGTGTTCTCGTTAGCCTGAACCACGTTTGCTCTGATTTCTCATACCATATGGGAATACGTAGGCACAAGACGACGATGTCTTGGCGAGCAACTTTTCCCCACTTTTCACCCGTAGTTAGCCGAACTACATTGACTCTGACTTTCCCATTGCACGAGGGAATACGTAGGCACAGAGCGGCGATGCTCTGTTGAGTCACTTTTATTTTCTTTTTGTCCTGTGAGCCTGTAGCATAGATAGATTAAACACACCCTTAGATAGACAACAAAGCATCGATCTCGTCGAGTACGATGGACGTGAGGGGTGTTAATACCTTCCCCTTGCGTAACCGACTCCCGAATCCAGGACTTGGTTACGATGACCTCGTCTTTTCCCTTTTTCGTTAGGTTTTTCCGATCGTTTCCTTTCCCACTCTTTGGAATAAATAACGAAAGGTGGCAACTCTTCTGTTTTCCGCCGGGTGTTTTTTTGCAGTTGCGACACCGCCTACCTAAAAAAGGTCTTCAACACTGCGACGAAGTGCAAAATAAGGTTCAATCTGGAGAAGTACACCTTAGGTGTACGAACGGGTAAGTTCCTCGGGTTCTACTTGATGGAACAAGGAATAGAAGTGAACCTGGATAAATGTATAGCTTTCTCCGAGTTCGCAATGCTGAACACGAAGAAGTCCATCAAGTCCCTAAACGGGATGCTCACGTCACTATCATGTTTCGTTACCATATCCTCCTAGCACGCCCTCCTGTTCTTCAAGCTTTTGTGCAGGGAGGTCACGTTCAAATGGACCGAGGAGTGCGAGAAGACCCTTTTCCACCTCAAACAAGTCCTCTTAGAGCCACCAGTACTGTCGAGGTCTGAGGTCGGGGAAACCCTATACTTGTACCTTGTTGTCGCTACCGAGGTCTTCAGTGCAACACTGATCCGGGAGACTCCCGAAGGGAAGAAGTCGATATATTTCACAAGCAAAGCCCTCCAGGGTCCCAAGCTCAAGTACCAGAAAATCGAGAAGTTCGTTTTGGCCCTCATCAACACGGCCAGGAGGTTACGGCATTACTTCCTGGCCCACACGATCACGGTCAGAACCGACCAGCCCGTCAAACAGCTACTCGGACGACCATACATGTCAGGTAGAAAGCTTAGTTGGTTACTCGAACTCTCGGAATTTGACGTCTAATACATGAGCAGAAAATCCCTAAAGGCACAAGTTTTAGTCGACTTCATCGCGAAAATGGCCTCCATAGAGTTCCCGGCTCCCAGGGCACACAAGTGGACCATCTTCGTCAATGGCGCCTCCAGCTTGACGGGAAGTGGAGCAGGCATCATCTTGGAGAATGAAGAAGGAATCTTGATAAAAGTCTCCCTCACCATGGTATTCCCGATGTTGAACAACCTAGCCGAATACGAAGCATTCCTCGCAGGACTCCGCTTGGCTGAGGACCTTGGCGCGAAAGAAGTAAAAAATTTCACCGACTCTCAGCTTGTGGCCTCCCAGGGGTGGGGAGAGTACCAAGCTAAGAACTACAACCACGTCGAGTACCTTGCCTTGGTGAAAGAGAAAATGATGAGCTTCGTGTTTGCGGAGGTGCAACACGTCCCGCGTGAACATAACACCAGAGCAGACATCTTGTCGAAACTGGCGAGCATGAAGAAGAAGGACGGAAACAAGTCTGTGATCCAGGAGGTTATCTCTCGACCGAGCATCGAGAAAGACACAACAATAGTCGAGGTCAATACTATCGGTGACAACAACTGTTGGATGACCCCCGTGTACAACTACCTCAACACGGGGCACCTGCCCGACAATGCAAAGGAGGCCAACATGGTCAGACGCCGAGCCTGCTCATATGTCTTGATCGAGGATAAATTGTACCAGAGGAGATTCTCCATTCCTCTCATCAAGTGTGTCGATGAATCCAAGGTATCAGGCATACTCCAAGAGATCCATGAAGGAATTAACGCCCAACATCTCGGTGGGCGATCACTCGCCCGTAAGGCCATACGAGCAGGATATTATTGGCCCACCAAGCATCAAGACGCCAAAGAGCATGTTAAGAAGTGCGACAAATGCCAACGACACAGAGATATGCACCTAGCCCCACCTGGCAAGCTCAAAATGCTCTCGTCTCCATTTTCGTTTGCTTGGTGGGGGATGGACATCCTCAGGCCTTTTACCATAGGTTCATACCAAAACAAGTACTTGATAGTCGATGTCGACTACTACACTAAGTGGATAGAGGCCGAAGCTTTGGCCAAAATCACAACCCAAAACATACTCCGTTTTTACAAAAGGAACATACCTTCCCGGTTCGGCGTCCCCCAAGCAATCGTCACCAACAACGGGACTCAATTCACCGACAAGAACTTCCAGGACTTCATTACCAAGCTGGGCATGAAGCAACACTTCACATCGATCGATCACCCGCAGAAAAACGAGCAGGCTGAAGCCACGAACAGAGTGATTCTGCAGGGCCTGAAACAAATACTGGGAGACACCAAGAAGAGGTGGTTCTAAGAGCTACACAGTGTACTCTGGGCCTATAAGACGACCCCGTACTTGACAACCAGGGAGACTCTATTCCGACTGACCTACGGAACTGAGGCAGTAATTCCAGTAGAGATAAGGGAACCTTCTAGGAGAATCGAGTATCCCCTTGATGAAGAGGAAAACGACAAAGCCTTGAGGAAAGAACTCGACCTAGTCGAGGAAATCTAGTCGGGGGAATCCCTCTATGAAGCCTCGCTAAAACAAAGGATAAATTTACAGCATGACAGCAAAGCCGTCAAGCGCGAGTTCCAGGTGGACAGCCTAGTCCTACGAAGGAATCAGAAGGACTCGCGCGAGGGAAAACTCTCCGCTAACTGGGAAGGCCTTTATCGAGTCTGAGACAAAATGGGAAACAGGGCCTATTACCTCAAAAACCTGCACGAGAAGGAACTTGCTTGACCATGGAATGCTAAAAAGCTTAAACAATATTACAGTTAGACGCTGCCCACGGCCCATCAGCGTCGCGACCACAGGGGCGCATCAGGGTACAGGTGCGACTCCTAAATTTAAATAAAAAAGACAAGAGTCTGCCCTTTGTGTGTGCAAGCAAAATCTTGATCCAACGTGGACCCCTCAATCGAGCTCCACAGTTGTCGTACCGACAAGGCAGAACGCCGAGCTCGTGATGGGAAGTTCACGCCGCGAAGCGAGGACCTCGACCGAGTTCTTATCCCTTCTATAGATTAAATACCAATTCCGATCATCCGACTAGTTCCCTACACGGTCAGTCACAACACATGTCGAGCATAACCCCGATAACAAACAGATAATAATTATTTCATACATACATGAAAAACAAGAAAAATAAGGCACACACATCATGAATGTGAAATATTAAATTTCCAAAGGCGGGCAGAGCCCATTGTTCAACATTGCAAAATACGGCACGCAGGCCGAAGATAATTACATCAAAATGTGGCGCACAGGCCAAAAAATAAAATACAACAAAAAGCACTAAAACTACATTTTCCTCGAGATGGTCGCCCACCACAGCTTGACCATCATCCTCCTCTTCAGCGTCTGCCGCGACCACACGACCCTGGACCACGTGGTGATAAGGGCATGTCCCTTCGGTGACGAGCTGGACGCCATTGTTCACGACCTGGAGTTGCTCCATAGCATCGTTAAATCCCACCTCAAGAGCCCTCAGACAGTCCTGCTCTAGCTCCCGGATCTTCGACACCAGGTCAGACCGAGATGTCATGAGCTTCTCCTCAGCAGACTCATCCTCGGCGGGCATTGCAGTTGCTTCTAACTCGATGATCCTCGCCAAAAGCTTTGTCCTCTCTTCACCGACAACCTTCACCTACTTTTCCACCTCATTGTAGAGCTTGAGTTGGGCGATGTTCCTTTCCTTGCATTCTTCGAGGTCAGTCGCCAATTTGTTTCTCTCAGCCTCGATGGTCGCGAGATCATTCTGTAGCTTGATCGTGTTAGTAGAGGAACACGTCTCGTTATTAAGGACCAGAGCCGTTTCAAAAACCCGCATCACCGTGGCTATATCCTTTAATAAGGCCTTCCTCCTCGCCTTACGGTCGACGCCCAAGATGGTCTTGGACTCAACAACACTTACGATCGAGGAGTTGGTCCCTCATAAGAAACCAGGCTGCAAATAGAAAGGTGGGAGCATGAACTTCTCCTCGGAGACGCCCTTTGTGAGGTCGAAAGTTTTAGGCTCGCTGATCCGCAGTCTCATAGGCGACCCCTGTAAGGTCGAAGATTGGCTACCTTGGGAGAAAGAGGACGAGCCTCCGGGTGTATGGTTTGGACCGAGCATCTATTGCACTTGGGCGACTACTCGAAAATGCAATGACAGAGAGGAAAAAATGGAAGAACAGAAGAGTCACCATCGAACTTTATTTATCCCAAAAAGGGAAAGGAAAACATCGAGAAAACCCCAAGAAAGAAACTGATAAGAAGGTCTCGCAACCAAGAGAAAGGGTTCGGAAGCCGATTATGCAAAGGGAAGGTATTAGCACCCTTCGCATCCATCGTACTCGATGGGAACCATTTGCTTGTCTATGCGCAAAGGTGTTTGCTAAAAGATATTGTTATAAAGAGTGTTCTAAGGGGAGAGAGAAAGGTTAGAAATAGGGAAAAAAGGAGTAAAAGGGGGAAAAGAGACTCGGTAGGACCTCGTGGTCCTATGCCTACGTATTCTCTGTTAGAACACAGCTTGGTTCTTAATAATATCTCTATGTTTTGATGATAACTATTATGAAATTTTATAGTTAAGAATTATGTACTCTAAAATTTGCTTAAGAATGTTTGATGCAGATATTAAAGTAAATATCACTCTATAAGCAAATCAGATCTGAACATAAGAAATATGCAAGGCTCTGAAGCGTCAGAAGCATTCCTTAGAAGATTCTGAATGCTGCCATCAGAAGATCCTAAGCGTTGCCTCCAGAAGGATCTGAAGCAGAAGCTCTAGAAGAATCTGAAGCAAGCCAGAAACATCTGAACCAATGAAGAATTCTGTATGAAGAGTTTTCAAGCATAGTTACTTCAGAAGACTCTGAGAGTACTACCGATGCCAGTACTGAGGATCTGACCCAAAACTCTGCTCTGAACTTATACACACTAAAAGCATACTTACTGTAAAGACTCTGATTCAGCAAAACTCTGATCAACATCAGAAGGCTCTGATCAAATTAGACTCTGATTATTCTTGCTGAAAATTGTTGAAGAAGAATCAAAAATTATGTCTGTTGGAATATCCAAACGACTCTTTCCTTATTTATGCTAGACACAAGAACACAGACAAAAAGGATTTCTCTGTGCTTTCTTCTTCTAAGAAAGGTCACTTGATGTGAAGACAAAAAAAAAGGCTCAGACCTTTTGGTACACACTTCTCAACGTGAAATACTCTTGGATCACTGTGCCTATAAAAGCAAGTCTCCACTCATCTTCTTCAGTTGACGAAAACACTTGAAAAGAATTCATTATCAAAGCTCTCATACAACTAATATATTCTTGCTAGAATTAATTCTTTGTTCTTAATCTTAAGTGAAAAATCACAGTTGTGATAAAGCTTTATTATAAGCATTTTAACACTTGTATTTATTATTACATTTGATTGTAAGAAAACCTTAAGAAGATCCAGTTAGGATCAGTAGTTCTTGAGAAGACTTTGAACAGTTGTTCTTAGTGCTTACTATTGTAATCAGTTGATTAAATAGTGGATTAAGTCCTTGTTTGAGAAAGGCAAATCACTCTAGAAAGGGTGGACTGGAGTAGTTGAGTTCAACGAACCAGGATAAAAATACTTGAGTTTTTATTTCTAAGTTTTTATCTTCATACTTATTCAACCCCCATTCTAAGTATTTTTTCCCCTTCAGTTGGCATCAGAGCTCCGGTTCTGTGTGTACTACCACTTCACAGTGACAGAAAAGATCCAGTGAGAAAAACTTTGATATATATTTGGTTGTTACTATGGCTGATACTTTAATATCTAACATTAACAACAAATATGAAGAAAGGGACAGAATCAGCACTAAACCCCCTATGTTTGATGGGGAGAAATTTGATTATTGGAAAGACAGGATTGAAAGTTTTTTCCTTGGTTATGATGCTGGTTTATGGGATTTGGTCATAGATGGATATGTTCATCCCACTGATGGGAATGGCAAGAAAGTAGATAGAAAATCTATGACAGAAGCCCAAAAGAAGGAATTTAGAAATCACCACAAGGCTATAACAATATTGTTAAATGCAATATCTCACACTGAGTATGAAAAGATCACAAATAGAGAAACTGCATTTGACATGTTTGAGTCCTTGAAGATGACTCATGAGGGAAACTCTCAAGTCAAGAAAACAAAGGCTCTGGCTCTAATTCAGAAGTATGAAGCCTTCAAGATGGAAGAAGTTGAATCTGTTGAAGCTATGTTCTCCAGATTTCAAATACTTACAGCTGGACTAAAGGTTCTGGGTAAAGGATACTCTACTATTGATCATGTGAAAAAGATCATCAGAAGCTTACCTACCAGATGGAGACCTATGGTGACTGCGCTGAAAATGGCTAAAGATCTGAACAAGATCTCCTTGGAGGAACTAATCAGTTCACTGAGGAGTCATGAAATTGAACTTGAGGAAGATGAACCTCAAAAGAAAGGTAAGTCAATTGCCTTAAAATCTAATAAATCTGCTAAAGCATTGCAGGTAATATAGGAAAGCTCTGAAGAATCCTCATCCGAAGATGAAGATGAATTATCCATGTTGTCCAGAAGAATAAACAAACTCTGGAAGCATAAAGGAAAGAAGTTCAGAAACTTCAGGAAGCCTGACCAAAGAAAAGAATCTTCTGGACACAGAAGATCTGGCAAAAAGGAGGTTGTCTGCTACGAATGTAAAGAACCTGGGCATTACAAAAATGAATGTCCAAAGTTGTTGAAAGAAAAGCCTAAAAGAAAATCTGATAAGAAGAAGAAGGTTCTAATGGCTACCTGGGATGATTCAGATACATCTGAATCTGAATCTGAGTTAGAAGAGGAATGTGCCAACGTAGCATTGATAGTTGACATAGAAGATCAGGAGGAAGAAATTTCAGGATCTGAATCTGACTCTGACGCTGAAGAGGTAATGGCTAAACTCACTAAAGATGAACTCATCAAAGTGTTATCAGAAGTTTTGAAGAGCTATAACAATATTAAGCTCAAATACAAGAAGCGTCAAAGCAATCTTGTATCTGAGAATAATATTCTCAAATCAGAAGTAGCTGAGCTAAATGAAAAGAACTTAAAATTGAAAAATGATTCTGAATCAGCTCAACAAGACTCTGATTCTGAAACTGAGTCTGAATGCAAAAATATTTTGGAAAAATATGACTACAGCTTTCAGAAGTTTCTTGCTAAAAACATAGACAGAAGCAAAATGGCTTCTATGATCTATGGAGTTAGCAGAAATAATAGAAAAGGAATTGGATATAAATCTTCCTCTAGAAAGGATTTAAATCCAAAATTTGTTGATAAAATTATCATCAAGAAGACTCCTTTATATTCCCACTTTAAATTTGGTCACTTGAATGATATTGAACACACTCGTTCTGAAAAGAACATTCATGTGTTTAAATCTAAGGCTAGTCAGAATAAACCTTATGTTGAAAAATAGAAGTTTAGACAAACCTTCAGAACAACTAACCCAAAAGGACCCAAGAAGATCTGGGTACCTAAAAGTAAAATAATTCATGTTGCAGACGTTCTTAGAAGCAAGGTCAGGATGCCAATCATGGTACCTGGACTCTGGATGCTCGCGACACATGACAGGAGAAAGGTTTATGTTCCAAAGTCTGGAGCTTAGATCTGTAGGTAACGTGAAATTTGGAGGGAATCAGAAGGGCAAGATCATTGGATCTGGCACTATTGGAAATGGTAATCTTCCCTCTATCACTAATGTTTTACTTGTAGAAGGACTAAATCATAATCTATTGTCCATAAGTCAATTAAGTGACAATGGTTATGACATAGTCTTTAATCAAAAATGTTGTACAGTTATTAGTCAAAAGGATGGCTCAATCCTATTTAGTGGAAAGAGGAAGAACAACATTTATAAAATAAATCTTTCAAAACTTAAGGTTCAGAATGTTAAATGCCTCTTGTCTGTTAATGAGGAGCAATGGATCTGGCACAAAAGATTAGGGCATATTAATATGAGACGTATATCTCAGATTAATAAACTTAATCTTGTCAGAGGACTTCCTAGGTTGAAGTTCACCTCAGATGCTCTTTGTGAAGCATGTCAAAAAGGGAAGTTTTCAAAATCATCTTTTAAATCAAAAAATGTTGTTTCTACCTCTAGACCATTAGAATTACTTCATATTGATCTGTTTGGACCAGTGAAAACTGCATCCATCAGAGGCAAGAAGTATGGATTAGTCATTGTTGATGACTATAGTAGATGGACATGGGTAAAGTTCTTAAAACACAAGGATGAGTCACATTCTGTGTTCTTTGACTTCTGCAAACAAGTCCAGAATGAGAAAGATTTCAAAATTATAAAAGTCAGAAGTGATCATGGTGATGAATTTAAAAACAAATATTTTGAAAAATATTTTAATGAAAATGGAATTGCTCATGATTTTTCCTGTCCTAGAACTCCACAACAAAATGGGGTTGTAGAGAGGAAAAATAGAACTCTGCAAGAAATGGCCAGAACCATGATCAATGAGACTAATCTGGCAAAGCACTTTTGGGCAGAAGCAATCAACACAGCCTGTTACATTCAGAACAGAGTGTCTGTAAGACCTCTTCTGGAGAAGACTCCCTATATATTGTGGAAGAACAGAAAGCCCAACATTTCATATTTTCATCCTTTTGGATGTATTTGCTATATGTTGAATACTAAAGAAAATCTGAACAAGTTTGATTCTAAAGCACAGAAGTGTTTCATGCTTGGGTATTCTGAACGCTCTAAAGGCTACAGAGTATACAATACTGAAATAGATTGTGGAAGAATCTATTCATGTTAGATTTGATGATAAGCTTGGCATTAAAAAGCCAAAGCAGTTTGAAAATTCTGCAGATAGAGAAGTAGTCTTCACAGACTCTGAAGGCTCAGAAGCAGACAAAGCTCAAGTGAAGGAACCAGAAGCAACGCCAGATGCAATTCCTTTGACTTCTCAGATAAACAACTTAAATATTTCTGAAGAATCAACTGTTAGTGGATCATCTTCCAGAATCAAAGCTTTTCATCCAGAGAATGTGATCATTGGAAAGAAGGATGACCCTATCAGAACAAGATCCTTCCTTAGATCATCTGAAGCATCATTATTTGGATTGGTGTCAGTAATTGAACCAACTTCTGTAGATGAAGCTCTGCAAGACAATGATTGGATTATTGCCATGCAAGAAGAGCTAAATCAGTTCACCAGAAATGATGTATGGGATTTAGTTCCAAGACCAAAATGATTCAACATAATTGGAACTAAATGGGTCTTCAGAAATAAGCTTAATGAGAAAGGAGAAGTTGAAAGAAATAAGGCAAGGCTTGTTGCTCAAGGGTACAGTCAACAAGAAGGTATTGATTACACTGAAACTTATGCTCTAGTGGCAAGGTTAGAATCTATACGCCTTCTTATTTCATTTGCTGCACAATATAACATCACTCTATATCAGATGGATGTTAAAAGTGCCTTTCTAAATGGTATTATAGAAGAAGAAGTTTATGTTCACCAGCCTCCTGGTTTTGAGAGTGAAAAATTCCCAGAACATGTTTTCAAACTAAAGAAATCTCTGTATGGTTTAAAACAAGCTCTCAGAGCTTGGTATGAGAGATTAAGCAATTTTCTTCTGGAGAAAAATTTCATCAGAGGCAAAGTGGACACAACACTCTTTGTAAAACATTTAAGAAAGATCTTCTAATTTGTCAAATATATGTGGATGATATCATATTTGGATCTACCAATACTATGCTGGGAAAGGAGTTCGCTCAATGTATGCAGGCAGAATTTGAAATGAGCATGATGGGAGAATTGAGATTCTTTCTGGGAATTCAAGTCAACCAAACTCCAGAGTGCACTTACATTCATCAGACCAAATATGTTAAAGAACTTCTGAAGAAATTTAACATGACTGATAGTAAGATGGCAAAGACTCTCATGCATCCAACTAGTTCACTAGGCAATGAAGAGGTAAGTAAAAAAGTAGATCAGAAACTCTACAGAGGTATGATAGGATCTCTTCTCTACTTAACTGCTTCTAGACCTGACATTTTGTTCAGTGTATGCTTGTGTGCAAGATTCCAATCAGATCCTAGAGAATCACACTTAACAGCTGTTAAGAGGATTCTAAGGTATCTGAAAGGTACTTCTAATGTGGGTTTGTGTTACAGAAAATCTGATGATTTCAAATTAGTTGGATTCTGTGATGCTGATTACGCTGGAGACAGAGTGGAAAGAAAAAGTACTTCTGGAAGTTGTCAATTTCTAGGAAGAAATCTAATCTCTTGGTACAGCAAGAAGCAACCCACAATTACACTATCAACTACAGAGGCAGAATACATTGTTGCTGCTGGATTTAGCACGCAGATGCTCTGGATGAAAAGTCAGCTAGAAGACTATCAGATTTTTGAAAGTAACATTTCTATATTCTGTGATAATACTTCTGCTATATGTTTGTCTAAGAACCCCATTTTACACTCTAAGGCAAAACATATAGAAATTAAACATCATTTCATCAGAGACTATGTTCAGAAGGGAATTATAAATTTAGCCTTTGTTGATACAGATCACCAATGGGCAGATATTTTCACAAAACCCCTTGTTGAAGATAGATTCAAATTTATTCTGAAAAATATTGGTATGGATTTGTGTCCAGAATAATATTTGTCAGAAGCAAATTTTACAGATGATAAATGTTTATCACTCTGAAGTATTTCATCCGTTGCTTATTAGATTTATGTTTATTTATGTGTATATGAACTAACCAATCTCAGAGGACCTGAACGTTGGTTAACGTTTCATTTCTCAAGAGAATTCAGAAGCACATGCAAGCAAACACGTGTCATTCTAAATCTGCAAAGATGGCGTGTACACTACTGAAGAGACGTTTGAGGTATGGTTTGAATAGTGAAAATCTTGATTTTTTCCCCAATTTGTCAGAATCAATTAATGCTTGAAATAATTTTTATTCTCTTTCATTAATTGACATTAATTGCTATGTGTAAATGTGCTTTGATTGTTTGTTTGTATGCCTAACTGTTTTCTATAAATACCACATCTCTCACCACTTTCACACTTTTCACAACTCAAGCAAGTTTATGCATTTCTGACTTCTTTTCTCTCTTCACAAAAAACCCTAAACCTTTGTCAAAATCATCTTCAATGGCAACCTCATCTTCTACAGCAGCTCAGTTTCAATCAACCATGGCTGCAGTTACTTCTGCAAATATGGGTGTGGCTCCATACACGACACCTAAAAGGACTTTGTTAACTCCTGTTGACAAACTTGAAGTTCTCTGTGAATCAATGGTGGAATTTGATTCATTAGCTGAAAATGGATTTGAATTTCGTTCAATAGTTGATGCTCAAGGCTGGGTAAAATACTTTGACAGATTATTTGGACCAGTTTACCCTCATCTGGTGAAAGAATTCTGGATCCATGCTTTTGTCTATCCCAAATTCATTTTGTCTTCTGTTCTGGGTAAGGAGATTATAATTACAGAAGATCTAATCAGAAAACTCATAGGGTATGAGGAGACTGATGGAGTATGTCATCTGCCAGCTGGGCGAGTAGACATGAAAGAAGTTTATGAGGAAGTCATGACTGCTGGACAGGCCTCTAACAAATTTAAAGATCTGAAGTCTGACTACAAAATCTGGGCAAAGATTTTTATGAGATGTATTCATCATAGAAAATCTACAAATTCTCCAGACTATGTGAACAATGAACAGTTCTACTTCATGTATTGTTTAAGTCATAGCACTAAGGTAGATCTTCCTTACATTTTGTTCATGCATTTATGGAACCATATTAATGCTTCAAGAGAATCTGTAAAAGATAAAGGTCAAAAGATCAGAACATGGATTCCCTTTGGAAGGTTAATTTCATATATTCTGACAGAAAATGGACTGGTGACTGCTCTGTATGCTGCTGGAGTCAAGGATGAACTTGAATCTATTGTTGGAAAACCTCTGAATGCCAAGAGTCTTCAGCGACTAAAAATTGTAGAGGAACTCACATCTGCACCCAAGAAGCTGAATATCTCTGAACTCAGTCAGAAGCGAATTCCAGTTGAAAACTACCCACTGTTCTGTGCTGAAGAACCAAGGGAAATTATTGTGAGATATATTGATTCTTGCAAGGTAGGTGGAACGCCCGTTCCTACAGATATTCTGAAAAGAGCAAGGGAACCAATTCCTGATGGAGGAAATGATAACACAAGGAAAAGAGGTTAATTAGAAGCAGAAGAAGTTGTTGTTCAGAAGAAGCCCAAAGTTGCTGACAAGCCTCAGAAGCTGATCAAGAGGAAAGCATCTGGAGACGCTCCCTCTGTTCCCACAAAACGTATCAAGATTAAAGGTACCAAATCTTTTGTATCTTCTTTCAATAACATTGTTTTAAATGAATCAGCATTCAATTCTATTCCAAAACCACCTCCTACTCAGAAACAATATGTTCCTGCTCCACCTCATAATTCTGAACCATTAAAAATTCCTTCCCCACAAAAATCATCTGATCCTGTTTCCAGCACTCTTGTAAAACCTTCTACTAATCAATCATCTGAACCAACAACAACAACAAAACCAACAAATCAAACTCCACCACCTATAACAAAACCAACAGAACAATCTGAACAACAACAACAACAACCAGAAAAACAACCACAACCAGAAAAACCACCATCAAACACATCTGAACCTATTGGATCTGCACAAGTTATTTCTGACCCTATAAAAGTGGCATATGATCCTATTACATCTGAACCACCTACATCTGAACCACCTACATCTGATCCACCTACATCTGAACCTCCATCAAAACTTTCTGAGAATCCATCAGAATCAACCAACCCATCTGAAACAAATATCCCTGAGATAGAGGTTCTAAACGTTACACCTCTCAAAACTGTTTTTGAAGTGTCCTCTACGTCTTATACTCCAACCACATCCTCAAATTCATCAGAATCTGATATACACCCAGATTTTCTGATATCTCCCTCTCTCAGAAATCCTGAAGTTAACCAACCAGAACCACCTGTTTCTTCTGAAATTCTCATTCCCAATCCTATCCCAACACCTAAGCCAAGGACATCTGAGTGTGTACCCTCTGCTTTGTGTAAACTGTTTTCATCTGACAAACTTCCCTCTGGTTTCAAATTTAAAAATTTCTCCACCAGAATTGAACCATCTGACACTATCACTCCTCTTAAACCCAAACTTACCATCATTCTACCATCTGTTCTTCAAACGTATATTAAAGAAATGCCAGAAATGATTTCATCAGAACCTATTTTATCTGATAAATCTGCATTCACTCCTTACTCTGATACCCCATTTGATGTTGTTTCCTATGCATCAAATGCAAAACCATATCTGTTGAATGCTTTAACCAGATCAAAACTGACAATTCATCTGATCCTCCATTCATACCCTTCTACCCTCGTCCTCTGATCACCATTCCATAATTCACCATTCCACCTTCACCCCAACCCAAGCCAATCACATTGGAAACCTTTCTAAACCCTAAACCTAGGCTGAATGTTGATCATTTATTTATAAGTTTTTTGAAAGAAATAGAGATGTATTTAGGCTCTGTACAGAGGAAGTGTTCATCAACAATGGATGCAAATGAATCTGAGGCTATTTGGAATAGCTTCATCAACTGATTCAATACTGTAGCATCAAATCTGAAGAACGTATGTTCTGATGATGCGAAGCTCAAATTTGCTGAAACTGCTAGAAGTTTTTTCTGGACTGTTAAAAGATCTGCACCATTGCTTCTTAAAGATGCTCCTTCATCATCTGAAGTATGTGATACATAAGTGAATGCTGAATATGCATCTAAAGACAACTTTCTGGCTATGACTCTTGTAGAACATCCCTCTGGATCTGCTGCTCCTAACTCTAAATCCCCCATGGAAATTGACTCTGTTCATGCTTCAGAAACTGTCCCACCTTCTTCATCTGAAATCAAGAAAGAGTATCCAGATCTTGAAGATAAGATTGTAGTTCTAGAAGCTGGTCAATCAGAGATTAAGTCATGGATGGCTAAGCAAGATAAGAAGTCTGAAGACATGGCTCAGTGGATGTCCAAACAAGATCAGAAGAATGAAACCATGGCTAAGTGGATGTCAAAACAAGAACAGTCCTCTTCTGAGATCACTGATCTGTTGAAGATGATTTTGTCAAAACAATCTTAGTTTATTTTTTTTCTGATGTTTGCATCTGATGATTGCACATGTACTTGAATATTTTCTGATGTTTGTATTTTTTGCTCTGAATGAATGAATGTCTCAATGCTTTCTCTACATGATTTATCTCGTTTGTTTTTCCTTTTATTTGTATTTTAAAAGTTCTTACTTTTTGCTTATGACAAAAAAGGGGGAGAAAATAGATCTGAACTGTCTAATTAAACTCTACCAGAATGAAACTTTAGACATATCAATTTTATCTAACATAAAATCTGAGTGTTTCAGAACATTTGATAAATCTGATATACTCTTTAAAAGAAACTCTGAGACTCCCAGGTCATATTTAACTTATTAGACTCTGACTCTGAAACATGCAAGATCAAATGTTTAGAATAATCAAGCTCTAATTCTGAAAAGAATACTCAAGACAAAAAGGGAAGTTTCTATTCCTTATTAATATTTAATTCAGGGGGAGATTCATCATCTCAGGGGGGTTATAATTATTCTCTTTACAATTAAACAAAATTTCTGATGTTTTTGTCATCATCAAAAAGGGGGAGATTGTTAGAACACAGATTGGTTCTTAATAATATCTCTATGTTTTGATGATAACTATTATGAATTTTTGTAGTTAAGAATTATGTACTCTAAAATTTGCTTAAGAATGTTTGATGCAGATATTAAAGTAAATATCACTCCAGAAGCAAATCAGATCTGAACATAAGAAATATGCAAGGCTCTGAAGCGTTAGAAGCATTCCTTAGAAGATTCTGAATGTTGCCATCAGAAGATCCTGAGTGTTGCCTCCAGAAGGATCTAAAGCAGAAGCTCTAGAAGAATCTGAAGCAAGCCAGAAGCATCTGAACCAATGAAGAATTCTGTATGAAGAGTTTTCAAGCATAGTTACTTCAGAAGACTCTGAGAGTACTAATGCTGCCAGTACTAAGGATCTGACCCAAAACTCTGCTCTGAACTTATACACACTAAAAGCACACTTACTGCAAAGACTTTGATTCAGCAAAACTATGATCAACATCAGAAGGCTCTGATCAAATTAGACTCTGATTATTCTTGCTGAAAATTGTTGAAGGAGAATTCAAAAATTATGTCCGTTGGAATATTCAAACGACTCTTTCCTTATTTATGCTAGACACAAGAACACAGACAAAAAGGATCTCTCTGTGCTTTCTTCTTCTAGGAAAGGTCACTTGATGTGAAGACAAAAAAAAAGGCTCAGACCTTTTGGTACACACTTCTCAACATGAAATACTCTTGGATCGCTGTGCCTATAAAAGCAAGTCTCCACTCATCTTCTTCAGTTGACGAAAACACTTGAAAAAAATTCATTATCAAAGCTCTCATACAACTTATATATTCTTGCTAGAATTAATTCTTTGTTCTTAATCTTAAGTGAAAAATCACAGTTGTGATAAAGCTTTATTAGAAGCATTTTAACACTTGTATTTATTATTACATTTGATTGTAAGAAAACCTTAAGAAGATCCAGTTAGGATCAGTAGTTCTTGAGAAGACTTTGAACAGTTGTTCTTAGTGCTTACTATTGTAATCAGTTGATTAAATAGTGGATTAAGTCCTTGTTTGAGAAAGGCAAATCACTCTAGAAAGGATGGACTGGAGTAGTTGAGTTCAACGAACTAGGATAAAAATACTTGAGTTTTTATTTCTAAGTTTTTATCTTCATACTTATTCAACCCCCCTTCTAAGTATTTTCTCACCTTCATTCTCAACAGGTATGAGAAAGTCATAGTCAATGTAGTTCGGAAAACTACGAATAAAAAGACAGGAAAGTGCTCGACAAGGATTGGGGCCCTTGTGCCTACATATCTTCAATTAAAAGAAGTGAAGAATACAAGCAGTTGTAGTTTGGCCTACGGTTAACTGGTGTTTTTATGGATGATGTTAGTGTACATATTCTAGCAGTTAGGTATATTGCAGCTCGCTTATGGAGTCTTAGGCGTTACCTGTTTGCGGTAGAACAGACGTAACATATCCTTTTGAAAAAAGATAGTTTTCGCCATCGAGGCAAGATGTCACGTTTGATTTGTGAACGTTATTTTTAGGGTGAAATAGGTCCTCGGATAGTAACCCCTTGCAGGTAGTACCCAATTCCTTATCTCAAAATATTTATTGTGAAAATGGTGTGGTTGAAGTGATGAGGTTCAGCTATCACCAAAAGGATGCATTGAACCTCTTAGATGTACTGAACCTCGTCAATTCCTTGAAGGCAACCAACACCGAAAGGATGAAGGCTAGGTTGAACTGACGAGGTTCAACTATCATCAAAAGGATGATAGTAAGGCAATTGATAAAAGGTCAAGTTTGCTTGAGACAACTCATTGGGGAATGCCCAAGAGGAAGATTGGATTGAAACAAATTAACGGGGAATGCCCACTGACTTGCTTGGAGTTCACAACTTTGACCACGAAAGATTGAAATGATTTCATGAGGAACGCCCATGAATTTGAAGAAGATGCCCCTGACTGGGCTGAGTTTTACTTTAAAACTCTTGATCTTGGCCAACAAAAGGTTGCACAACTTTGCGAGGAACGCTCATGGCTTCGAAGGAGATGCCCCTGGTTGGGCTAAACGTCACTTTGAAACTTTTGAATTTGCCCAAGAAAAGGTTGAACAGCTTCATGGGGAGCACCCACGGTTTTGTAGAAGATGCCCCTGACTGGGTTGAGGGTTACTTTAAAACTCTTGAGTTTTCCCAACAAAAGGTTGAACAACTTCGTGGGGAACGCCCACGGTCTTGCAGAGGATGCCCCTAACTGGGATGAATATTATCTTGAAAACTGACCAACCCTAAGGTTAAAGTAACGTCATGGGAGATGCCATGGTCTTGAAAAAGATGCCCCTAGCTGGGCTGAAACTTGTTTTGATATCCTTGAAATTCGTGAGGGGAATCCCACGGTATTGCAATAAGATGCCCCTGACTGGGTTGAAGATTTTCTTTGGAAAACTGATCAACCACAAGGCCAAAATAACTTCGTGGAGAACACCCACGGTCTTGAAGAATATGCCCCTGACTAGGCTTAATCCGGCCTTGGAAATCTCGAGATTGACCCTAGACCTTGATTGTGTATGTGAATGTTTGATGATAGAATGATGATCCATAACGAATGGAAATGCAAATGCAAATGTTGGCGTGCGGAGATGCAAGAGCTGGGGAAGTATGTTATGGTTTAGGTATGCATATGATGCAAGATATATGCAGAGTGCTGGGGATGCAAGAGAGTCTGGAGTGACAGGCGTGCCAAGCGTGGTTGGGCTTGTTGGGGAAACGGAGATATGTAGGGTAAAAGGTACCAGTCAAAGATGATTTTGCAAAGAGATATCAGCCGAAATTGGCTTCACTACAAAAATGTGCCAAATATGATTGGGCTTTGGACTGGACGGGGAACAAGCTCGACTTCCCGACATCATTGCTTCATGATGCAATCAAGTTTTAGAGATGCTAAGACTTCCAATTTAGCGTCAATTTCCTCTGGGCCAGATGATTCTTGTCTCGGCCAGATCACTTTGGGATTTCAAACGGTGTTCCTGCATGTTTCTCGGAGTCATGATCACCTTTTAGTTACCTAAAGAGAGTAAGTAATCCCTTAATTCATTTCCACCATAATGCTATTATGTGCAATACTTATCATCAATAAAACAAATCTTGCAAACATATAATAAGAAAATAGAAGAGAAACTTTTGATGAAAGTAATGTTTATTGATGAAGACCCATAAATGGGAAAATTACAAAAGGAGGCAATTCCTAAAAAGAGGTAATTGCTTTGAAAGAGAAATAAAATATGACGATAATGTTGAAATTGGTTTCTGTCGAGTTTCAATTCAGCTATAATCCATATATCTCTGAAGACCCTTTATGCCTTGCTTCTGAGTGAAACAATTGAATTGATCTCTCTCATTCAGAGCTCAATGATCATGGAGGAAGGTTCATACATTCTTTCAGGATGCAGTTTAGCCTTTTGAATCCCTAAGTTTTTCCTAGGTCGCGCCTTTCAGGTTTTCAGCCTACCGGGATATTCTTTTATTTTAGTCCTTAATTTTTTCCTGGACCTTTCTTTTTTCATGGTCCACCGGGACTCCCATTTTTGCGTGGATTTTCTTTTTGGTCCATCGGGTCTATCTTTTAGGCATAATATTTTTTAACTGCATCTGAATTCACAGGGGATGGAAGATCATCACCGTCCATGGTCGAGAGAATCAAGGCTCCTCCGGAGAAAACCTTTTTCACTACATATGGACCCTCGTAGTTCGGTGATCATTTTCCCCTTGGGTCAATGTGAGTTGGCTAAATTTTCCTCAGGACTAAATCTCCTGCTTTCATGTGTCGTAGGCGAACTTTCTTGTCAAAGGCCCTCTTCAACCGCTTTTGGTATAGTTGACCATGGCAGATGGTTGTCATGCACTTTTCGTCAATGAGATTAAGTTGGTCGAGTCTTGCTTGTATCCATTCAGCTTCGTCTAGCTTGACGTCTGCTAAAATCCTCAGGGAAGGAATCTCTACTTCAATAGGCAATACCACTTCCATGCCATATACGAGATAGAACGGGGTTGCCCCAGTGGAAGTGCACACTGAAGTGCGGTATTCATGCAGGGCAAACAACAACATCTCATGCCAATCTTTATAAGTTTTCACCATCTTCTAGAAGATCTTCTTGATGTTTTTATTCACCGTCTCAACAGCTCCATTCATTTTGGACGATATGGCGTCGAGTTGTGGTGCTCAACCTTGAAGCTTTCGCACAACTCCTTTATCATCTTAATGTTAAGGCTCGAACCATTATCAGTAATAATCTTATTTGGAACCCCATATCGGCAAATGATTTCTTTCTTAATGAAGCGAGTCACCACCTGTTTAGTGACATTGGCATAAGATACGACTTCCACCCATTTGGTAAAGTAGTCAATGGCCGCTAAGATGAAACGGTGTCTGTTGGGGGCAGTTGGCTTGATACGTCCGATTATGTCTATGCCCCACACTCGTCTGGTGAGAGCAGGCTTCTCAAATATGTATTTGACAGGATCCATCTTTGAAATCAGCAGAGTTGTGAGGGTGAGCATATATTGCCTTAGGCGCTTTGCTGCCCAAGCTAATGCACAACATGTCTTCTCGAGCATTGAGTATCTCGATTCAAAGTCATTAAATTTCTTGCTGAGGTAGTAGATCGCGTGCTCTTTTCTACCAGTTTCATCATGTTGACCCAACACACATCCCATGGATCCTTCTAACACAGTTAAGTACATGATCAGAGGTCATCCTGGTACCAGAGGCATCAAGAACGGTGGTTCTTGTAGATAGTCTTTTATTTTCTGAAAGGCTTTCTGACAATTATTGTTCCATACAACAGCTTGATCTTTTCTAAGCAATTTGAAAATGGGTTCACAAGTGGTTGTTAGATGAGATATGAATCTGGAAATGTAATTCAATCTCCCGAGGAAACCTCAGACTTCCTTTTCGGTTTTAGGCGCCGACATGTCTTGGATAGCTTTGACTTTATCTGGGTCGACTTCAATCCCCTTTTGGCTTACAATAAAACCTAGCAGTTTACCATATCATACACCAAAAGTGCATTTGTTGGGATTTAATCTCAGTTTGAATTTTCTCAGTCTTGCAAAAAGCTTTTCCAAATGAATGTGTTCATCCTCAGTCTGGGATTTTATGATCATATCGTCCACATAGCACTCGATCTCTTTATGTATCATATCATGAAAGAGAGTGACCATAGCCCGCTGATATGTCACGCGTGCGTTTTTGAGTCCAAACGACATGACCTTGTAGCAGAAAGTTCCCCATGGGGTGATGAAAGTCGTCTTTTCCATATCTTCTGGCGCCATTTTGATCTGATTATAACCAGAAAACCCATCCATGAACGAGAAGACGGAGAACTGGGTTGTATTATCTACTAGCACGTCAATATGCAGTAGAGGGAAATCGGCTTTCGGACTTGCTCTGTTGAGGTCTCTGTAATCAACACACATTCGCACCTTCCCATCTTTCTTCGGTACTGGGACAATATTCACTACCCATCGCGAATAGCTGGATACTGCCAGGAAACCAGTGTCTAACTGTTTCTGAACTTCCTCTTTGATCTTGAAGAACATCTCTGGCTTCGTTCTCCTCAACTTTTGCTTCACCGACGGGAAATATTCTTTGAGGGGTAGCTTGTGCACCACAATGTCTTCATCTAGACCGAGCATGTCTTTGTAGGACCAAGCAAACACATCAACATACTCTCGCAGCAACGTGACCAACTTTGTCTTAATCTCTGCTTTCAAGGCGGCACCTATCTTGATTTCCTTGGCATCCTCTTCAGTTCCCATGTTGATGACTTCAATATCTTCTTGATATGGTTGAATGATCTTTGACTCATGCTTTAACAGTCTAGCCAGCTCTTCTGGGAGATCATAATCTTCCTCGCAGTCTTTGTTAGCATGGTAGATTGGGTTATCCAAGTCATATCGGACCATAGCAGTATCATTATCAACAGGAATAGGGGAAGATCCACACGATGAATGATTTCATGCTTTTATTTTAAGAAAAATGAAGAAAAAACAAAAACATTGCCTTTTTAAAAAAAAAAAAATTTATGTGCAAAAAGTAAAATGAAAGAAAATGAGCTCAATTGGATGCAAAAAGTTGTGTATTGATGATAAGTATGTTATTTAAAAGCAAAAGACCTACAACATGATCCATGTGCCTTGGGCAGAGCATGGGATTAGGAAAAATGGAAAAACAGGGAATTACTCGTCTACTAGAATAACTTCGGGAATTTCAACGATACTTCAGTTGTTCAATGTCTGGTTGGGTGCCCTAGGGTACACCATGCACAGTTCTCCATGACCACCATCTTCAGTCTCCAGAAATGTGACTTGACCATCGATGAGTCGGCCCCCACTAGTAAAAACTAATGGAGTTGCAAGTCCTTTACCTCTATCAGAGGCGTTCTTCTCTTGTATTTTATGCTTATAACCCAGACCGACTCTATTCTTGTTGACAGGAAATTCCAACACCCTACCCCATCCTCGAAGATGACCTTCTTCTATCACTGTCTTGGCGTCCTTCCAGGTTACAATTGAAGACACAAGCTTTTCATGAATCATTTCAACATTGATCACTTCAAAGGCTTGGAACGGAGTCTCATGCACTTCGTCTCCTACCTCAACATAGCAGAAAGAAGCAAGATGACTCACGAGAACATCTTCTTCACCTTCAATGATAACCATCTGATTGTTAATCATGAACTTGAGTCTCTAATGAAGAGTTGATGTTACAACACCAGCTAAAGGGATCCACGAGCGGCCAAGAAGGCAACTGTAGGCGGGATATATGCCAATTACATAAAATGTAATGATAAAAGTATGTGACCCAATTTTGATCGGGAGATCAACCTCGTCAATTACAGTTATCCTGGCTCCGTCAAAAGCCTTTACAATAGTCTGACTTGGCTTCATCACAAGCCCTTCAATTGACAACTTACACAACGAGTTTTTAGGTAATACATTCAGCAACGACCCAGTATCGACTAGAACTCGAGAGAACATAACATCTACACATTCCACATAAATGTGCATGCCTTGTTATGATTTTTACCCTCAGGAGGTAATTCACTATCATCGAAGCTCAGAATATGACCTGAAGCTATGTTCCTTACCACTTCTTCAAATTGTACCACCAATATTTCTTGAGGCACATTAGCAGCCTTCAAGAATTTCAATAATGCTTCCTGGTGAGCCTTCAAACACATCAATAATGACAACATGGAGATTTTTGAAGAAGTTTGATTGAGCTGGTAAATCACTTTTTTGTATGATCCTTAAAAACTCCTCTGCTTCATTATTAGGGTCAACCTTCTATTTGGAGGCCTGTCCCTGTTTGATGGTGCCTTGTTTCCCAGTGTCTTTGTTTGCATTGCAATTGTTGTTGACGGGTGATGTTGTTGGTGCAAAAATTCTACCGCTTCTGGTGACGCCACCAGTTCCCACGATATTTTCCACAGTCTTCTTTTCCTTTAGAACATCCTCCTTTCTAACCTTCTGTCCATTGAGAAAAACAGCCTCGTCATATAACCAAGGAACAACGTTCGTGCTCTCGTAAGAGAACAGAGCTGGAGTCGAGATGACGAGATGGTTCATTGAGGGTGGAGACATAGGTATCTCAATTGGATCATAAGGTATACTTAGAGATTTTCCATCTTGACCACAAGGAAGCACATATGATTCGTCATAAGGGATCTGTAGAGGGATATGAGTATGCCCATACATATTATCCCAATCTTCTTCATCACACGGTATTGTTAACGGAATATGAGTCAAACTATTGGAAGGGTTCCATGATTCACTTTCATTATCATACGGTATTCCCAACGCCTCAAAAGGGACATCAAGAGTAGAAACTTCTTCAGCCTTCAAAAGTTGTTCTGCCACCAATATGCCCTGATCAATCAGGCATCATATGCCTTTCTTTAGTTCAGTGCATTCTTGAGAATTAATCACACAAACATGACAATCAGCTGGACAACCAAGATAAATATTTTTCAATAAGAGCTGCTCTTTAACAATGGAGAGAGGTGTCTTCAGTTTATCAATGTTCGAAATTAATGGAATCCCTCTAGAGCTTTCAATCATATTTGCATAGTGATGATGAGACAACATTGGATTTGTTTTGATATTTGGAGTGTTTCTGGTGAAATTTATTGCTTTTGAATTAATAAGGTCTTAGACGACATACTTCAAGGTCTTGCAGTTTTCAATGATGTGTCCTGGGGCGCCAGAATAAAATTCACATCATACAGTAACATCATAACCAGGGGGAAGGACAGCTCGAGGGTCCCTCATTTCCCTCAATTGCACTAGACCTCCTTTTAACAGGTACGAAAGTAGTTTGGCATATGTAGATGGGATCGGATCAAATCTTCTCTTTGGCCTTCTTTGTCTTTGTTGGCCCTGATATTGGTTTTGTCGCAATTGGTACGGTTTCTGTTGTCGGTTTTGTTGTTGAGCCACAGGCTGGCTAGCAGGAATAGAAAGTGATTGTTGAGGTGCAACGGCAACAACATGATGATAACCCTGATGAGTCTTTCCTCTTTCTGTGGAAACGACACTAGCTTCTCCTTCCTTCTTCTTAATGAATCCTTGATAGGGCTTTTTGGCCCCGTTCAAGGATCCATTAGCATTTTGAATCTTTCCGGATTTCATCAAGCTTTCTAATCTTTCACCAGCCATGACAAGTTCAAAGAATACCGTGGAAGTGGTAGACGCTAGACGTTCAAGAATTGGGCCTTGTAGAGTCCCCAAGAAGATATCTGTCAGCTCTCTCCAACAACGGGGGTTGTACTCTTGCAGCTAGTCCTCTCCACCTTTGTGTGAAGTCTTTGAAAGACTCATTTGGCTTCTGGGCCATACTTTGTAGTTGCGTATGATTTAGGGCCATATCAATGTTGTACTGATAATGCTTTACAAAAGCATTCGCCAATTCTTTCCAGCTTTTAACATGGGAGCGCTCGAGCTGGATGTACCACTCCAGAGAAGCCTCAGTCAGACTATCCTGGAAGAAATGGATTAGGAGCTTATCATCATCGGAGTAGGCGGCCATTTTTCTGCAGTAAGACCTTATGTGGGTCTTGGGACAACTGTTACCTTTGTACTTCTCGAAAGTTGGAATAGTGAACTTTGGAGGTATCTTAACTCCTGGTACAAAGCATATTTCCGCAGCGTCTAATCCTAAAACATCAGGACCTTGCATCGCTCTAACCGTCTCTTGCGGAGCATTGAATTTCTTTTCCAACTCAGTATTTTGTGGCCCACACGCATCCACTATTGAATCCTCATAGAAATCCTCATGATCAACGTAATGGACTAGAGGTGGAAGCGTACCACCAGGAGGACGAACTACTCCGACTGGTGGATGAATTGCGCCAACAGGGATAGGTATTGCACCAACAGGGGTAGGAATTGCACCAACAGGGTTTGGAACTGCGCCAACAAGGGTTAGAACTGCGCCATCTGCGTTTGGAACTGCGCCAGCAGGGGTATGATTAATATTTCTTTTTGCTACATGCCTCATCTCTTATTGGCTTCTGGCATGTTCTGAATCACCTCCATGAGTTGGGTGATCTGTGTCTTCATGCTTTGCATCTTCTCCCTCATAGCAACTTGATTTTGTTCTAGCTGATCCATGATTCTTCTCTGATTACTCCTTGTATTGTATGGATGTTGAGAAGTCAGCTTGCTCTACTGCAGAAAGGGCAAGCGGTTTGTGAGGTCGGGTTTCAGGGAATGCAAGAATGATGCGTAGGTATATGCAATGTTCAAATGATGTTCATAGAATTGTGAATGAACAGTAAAAATGCATAATTGAGTCCAAAAAGCAACTTTCTTCATTAATTTCAAGGAAAGATCCAATACAAATGTTTTAACCATTGCTCCAACAGCCTGAATACAAAAGTTTATGCAACAAAAAAAAAGAACTGAGCAACTAAGAGGTCTTCTTTCGGATGCGCTCTTCGAGCTTCTTCGACTCAAACATGAATCTGCTAACCATATGATCGCAAAGCTGGATGAAATGATGGACTGAAGGAGGAACATTATTCCCTTCCAAGTCTTGAATTGTACTTTCTAACCTCCACGGGATATCACGGATCATGAGGTTGTAATGATCCACTAGATCATTATACTTAGCACGGTACATGTATAGAGTCGGTTGATAATACCAGAGGGAATCCACATGTGTGTCCAACAATTTGTTGAGTTGAGCTTCTTTTTTAGCCATTATGAACTATCCTTTTCTAGAGCATCAAAACGATCCTTCCACAGAGTGGTTGTTTCTTGAGCAGTCTCTAACTCTAAGAACATTTTGTTCCACATGCTAGGAGTGACATATGAAGCTCTTAACACTTCTTCCTTGAGTTGATGTTCGTCTTCAGCTAGAGTTAAGGCACCTCTCAGTTGCTCTTTGAGATGATCAATGTCAGCCTCAAGTTTTTCCCTTGTCTTCTTCTTTTCAGTAGAAGCTAGCTCACAAAAATGCCACACTCTTTCACAAGACTCTTTAGCTTCCTTCAAGCATTGTCGGAGATTCTTTACTGACGCATTAGCTCCTTCAAAGCCGTTTTGATACATGACCCTTAGATCTGTCTCTAGCTTCAATTTCTTGTTGCTTTCAGCTACTTGGTCTTGCTCAACCTCTATTTTTCTCTTGAATTGGCCATTCTCTACTCCCGCTTGGTGGATTTCAGCTTGAAGATCTTGGTTTTCTTTGGTCAACCTTTCCACTATTAGCTTTAACTTCTCATATTCTTCTATGGATACATGAGTGGGAGCAGGAGGTTTCTCTTGCATGGGAGATTCTTGAGGAAATGGTAATAACTTTTCAGCCACTCTAGCTAATAATCATATGTTGTATGGCTCTTTAGCCACACAGTTTTTCGCTTTCAGATCTTTCCTTCCCTTTGTATGGGTTTTGGTCCATGCCCTAGCAATTTTCCTGACAAACCTAGGATCTTCTGTTTTGGTGAGCAAGAAAAAACTTTGAATTTCCTCTGCATCAGGCTCGTCTTCCATAGCATAACCCAATTGACGCAATGCCATAACTAGGTTGTAATTAATGCAGCCGGCTCTTCCAATCAGAGGCACATTACCAAATTCCCTACAACTAAAAATAATCTCCACATCATAGTATTCATGGGAATACTAAGCAATGTCATCAGCTACCAAAGATATAATGCGTCTAGACCATTTCAGCTTCTCTTTGTTTTCTACAAACGGTCCTTCCTTTGGTAAATGGGAGGCATACCATTTGAACAATAGATGAGAACAACACTGGACCATCCATGTCTTCTTCTCACTCCTCCAATGAATGGAGTGGTAAGCATCGGCAAAGAGGGTAGGAATAGGGTTCTTTTGAATGAAGAGAGTGATGGCAGTGATATCTATTAAATTGTCTATATTTGGGAAGAGAACAATCCCATAGATTATCAAAGCAACAATGACACCAAATCTCTCCCAATCCTTATTAGTCTTGTACTGGACGGCCTCGTTAAGCAGAAACTTCAAAGGAAATCCCTGAGTGCCTCCTTTATTGGCTAAACATGCATCAACTTCTTCCTTAGTCATATGGAGAGCAAGAGCAATGGCAGGAGACTTCGGTTCTTCTTCCAGACCGATGTAAATGGGTTGGTCCTTAATCTTGATATTCAGCAGGTGAGAATATTCTTCAAGCGTAAGGGCCAATTGATAATTTTGGAAGGTGAAACATCTGAGCGGAGCATCATAGAATTGAGCCATAGCAAACAAAGTCCAAGTGTTCACTCCAGAATAGAGAAGATCAAGTAATTTCCCATGCTTTCCTTGAAAGTTGATTTTGACAGCCATCGGCACGTCAATTAGAAGATCTTGGATCACTCCCAATTTTGGTTCCATGAACTTCAAGGAGTTTGTGCTTCTTTTTTTTATCAGTCATTGTTCAACAATACCTGGTATAGTCACAGTCTCTTAAGTCCCTTGATATGTAAGAATGTTATGCCATGCAATGCTTTATGAATGCATATGAGAACAAACAACAGCAGGATCAAGGTCTCAGTCCTGCAGGACAACTCAATGAGATATCCTTCACCTCGGGTGGGAAATCTATTGGTTTATAACAGGGAATTCCAAGAGTTTTCAAACAAGGTCTCATGCACTAACCCTCGAAAGTTTTCCATCATAACGATGATTCGTAAAACGGTAATCCCTTCAAAGGATGATCACAGAGTTATGTCTTAATAACCTTTGGAATAGGGTTCTAAAAAAGGTCCTCATAATCACAGACTCCTAGGTCGGAAATAAAGACGCCATTACGACTACTCGTAAGACATAATCATCCCAAAGGGGCCTCATCTGAGCGGTGGAATTCAAACCAACTCAACGAGTCCTAAGTCTCGCAAATCAGAAAGAAACCACCTCCTAACTTAGTGTATACTATAAAAGCTCGGGGAGAAAGCCTTTATCCTCACAAACCATCCCCAATAAACCCAACAGATAAGAGGAGCACAACATAATAAAACAATAAAAACGAATAAATCACACATGCGATAAACAAACTAGGTTTGGCTTGCTAGGTTTCCCCAGCAGAGTCGCCAAGTTGTCGCTACTCGAAAATGCAACGACGGAGAGGCAAAAATGGAAGAACAGAAGAGTTTCCATCGAACTTTATTTGTCCCAAAAGGGGAAAGTAAAATATCGAGAAAACCCCAAGAAAGAAACGAATAAGATGGTCTCACAACCAAGAGAAATGGTTCAGAAGCCGGTTATGCGAAGGGAAGGTATTAGCACCCCTCGCATCCATCGTACTCGATGGGAACCATTTACTTGTCTATGCGTGAAGGTATTTACTAAACGATAATGTTATAAAGAGTGTTCTAAGGGGAGAAAGAAAGGTTGGAAACAGGGAAAAGAGACTCGGTAGAACCTCGCGGTCCTATGCCTATGTATTCTCAACAGGTATGAGAAAGTCAGAGTCAACGTAGTTCGGAAAACTATGGATAAAAAGACAGGAGAGTGCTCGATAAGGATTCGGGCCCTTGTGCCTATGTATCTTCACTTAAAAGAAGTGAAGAATCAGATCAACCGTAGTTTGGCCTACGGTTAACCGGTGTTTTTGTGGATGATGTTAGTGTGTGCATTCTAACAGTTACGTGTATTGCTTGTGGAGTCTTAGGCGTTACCTGTCTGCGGTAGAACGGACATAACATATCCTTTTGAAAAGAGATAGTTTTTGCCATCGAGGCAAGATGTCACATTTGATTTGTGAATGTTATTTTTAGGGTGAATAGGTCCTCAGATAGTAACCCCTTGCGGGTAGTACCCAATTCCTTATCTCAAAAGATTTATTGTGAAAATGGTGTGGCGAACATAGTCACGTCTTCGTATTGAAAGACGAGTATCAAGACCACACACTCTAAAGTGAGTATCCTGACAGTTGGAGAGGAAGAAGTCTTCATTCAATCCTCTCTCTTTAGTTCAATACAAAGAGAACTTCATTCTCTTATTAAAAATGTTTTGATCTTGAATGGTAAGTGCTTTTGGACAGTGAACCCTAAAGGTAATGTCAAGCACTCGGGATAGGACAAAGCATTCGTCTAACCACTCCACAACCATCCAAGTTTATTAGGAAAAAGAGTTTGAAAATGCACTTGGTACGAGACCAAGGTTTTTAGACTCAAGGAGACAAAAAGAAAAGAGAAAAGTTTTGAAAAGAAAGGGTGGTGAATATAGCATGGTAGGTTGATGGCGATGCACGAAGCAATCGACTTACAAGGGTTGAACACGCACAAGGTTAGTATGGTTTGATGGAAGAACGGTGAAAAGAGAGTGAGAAATGTAACACCCTCTTTCTATACCCCCAAATAAACAATTAAATCATTTAGGCACTTAATAAAAATTCCATCAGAGTATAATTATAACATGGTATAAAAGAGGCGCATCACATTATCATCGAAACAAAACATAAATAATACCAGCTCATGAAGATATGTAACAAAAGGGGTAAATCTCAACTAAAAACAAAGCATAGCGCTTAAAACCCACATATCAACATTTAGAATAAAGCAGAAACATCTAAACATTGAAATCACTTCATTAACATAAGCATCATATACATCGTTCAGATTAATTCAATTCATCAGTTGAGTTTACAAACCAGTCAGCAGCAGATACATACACAGATGTATCACAAAAGAATCAAAATAATCCCTAACTACCTAGTGTTACATATCAGAGCCATCTGACTAAAAGAAATGAAGACTCGCTTCACAAAGACTCCAGCAATCTAATATGCAATGCCTCATAGAGCATTATAAAACAGCAGAAGGGTGAGAAATAATATCATAATACATAATGCACATAAACATATATATATATATATATATATATATATATATATATATATATATATATATATATATATATATATATATATATATATATATATATATATATATATATATATACACACACACACACACACACGCGCATAACGTCCAAAAACGTCTTCCGCATTCTCACCGCAACTCATCTCACTACACCGTACATCGCAATATATTCACAATTAACTATTTACATATAGAGCACCAAGCATATACAATATGCATCAACAATGTTTATATCAATTCATAAACATGCACACATATACATATATATTCACACATACATGTATCTTCAAGCCTTCCATTCATGTCAATTATCAACAATCTACATAAACATCTACATTCATGTTTATTCACCATACATCATGCACAGATGTCTACATGCAACTCATAGAGACCGACACACGACTCTATGCAGATGCAAATGTGGTACCGACTCATTTCAGCAGGTTCAATTGAAGAACAAAATAACTATCGCTCATACCCCACATGGGCACACGAGGTTCTGTTGATTCACCGAGGAATCAAATATAACCATCGCAACATACGAGGTTCTGCAAATCCACCGAGGGATCAATAAATAACCATCGCTCACACCCCACAAGGGCACACGAGGTTCTGCAGATTCACCGAGGAATCAAATATAACCATCGCTCACACCCCACAAGGGCACACGAGGTTCTGCAGATTCACCGAGGAATCAATCAACACAAGAATGCATATCATGATGCTTCACATGCAACATGACTCATGACACTCTTGAAATGCATACATGTTTATAAACATACTCATGCATTCATCACATTCGTCGCATACATTCATTATGCATTCAAATATATGTATCACAAAGCATATATATATATATATATATATATATATATATATATATATATATATATATATATATATATATATATATATATATATATATATATATATATATATATATATATATATATATATATATATATATATATATATATATATATATATATATATATATATATATATATATATATATATATATATATATATATATATATATATATATATATATATATATATATATATATATATATATATATATATATATATATATATATATATATATATATATATATATATATATATATATATATATATATATATATATATATATATATATATATATATATATATATATATATATATATATATATATATATATATATATATATATATATATATATATATATATATATATATATATATATATATATATATATATATATATATATATATATATATATATATATATATATATATATATATATATATATATATATATATATATATATATATATATATATATATATATATATATATATATATATATATATATATATATATTCATCATCCATTCAAACCAATTTTCATACATGGTTCACATTCACAATCAATCTCGCCATGCATTTCTATTTAATTCAAATGAATGCACAAATTTGCCAAACGGCCACATTTCACACCTCACAAATCACAAACTAGGATTCACGCCATACGACTACCCACAACACACATGACAGCATATAATTAGTCATCTCAGACAAGGAATGATCGCAACCAAACCACTCAACCAATCCACGAATGGAAAACACAAGAAAAGAAAATATGTTGTTGTGTTCGCTAACCTTCGCCCGGCGAAGCCTCTAGCGAACCTTCGCTACTTCGTTCGCCTGGCAAACTTGCCAGTGAAGACCACTGGGAGTTATTCTGGAATTACTCGCTAGCACACTCGCCTGGCGAACCTTCGCCATACACATTCTCCTGGCGAACTTGCCAGTGAAGACAGGATAGTTGCTACTGACTTGGTTCGCTGCTGCTCGCTGGGCTTCGCCTGGCGAACTTCGCTGCCATTCGCCTGGCGAACCTGCGAACTCAGAACTCCCATGGCTGTCCAAAAGCCCATACCTCACAAACCGACCGATTTAATCCAAATCAGTTCCAGTAGCACGACCCACTCATCACCCGACTATACTACACCGTCTATTCCAAATTCTAACCGATAAAACTCAGTTTCTACCGAATAAATCAACTTCCGACCTAGAAATGGAAACATAGAAAACGATCCAACAAACCCAATCTAGCACATACATGATCATATACATTATTAAGATGATAAAACTTCTCACCCTTACCTGATTAATCGCAAGCTAAGGTTGATTCTTGATGATTCTAGGTTTTCCTCTTCTTTTCTCTTCTCTTTCTCTTCTCCTCTTTTCTTTCTCTTCTATCTTACTATCTTTCTCTTTTCTCTCATATACTCATATTCTATTTTCTTTCCTCTCAAATTCTTTCCACACACTTACCAAATTAATTCTCATAAAATATTCCAACTTAACATTACTACTAATGTCTAAAATACCCTCCAACCTATTTTTACCCGAAACTCACAAAGTCGGCAAAAATAGCTCAATATGTAAACATAACATATTATCATACAAATTCCACATAAATAAAATAATCACTTAAATAAATCAAATAAGGACTCAATAAAAATGGGAATTCAGAATCGGGGCGTTACAAGAAACCCTAAGGTGGTCCAATTTGAAATGAATTTTGAAAATGACTTGACGTTGGATCAAGCCTCAGTTGTTCTTTATTTTTGAAAACGTGTCCTAGCCTAATTCATTTTTATCTTTCTTAAAAAGTAAGCAAGCAAACATGAAAATAAACCAAACTATTACACTGTAATGGGAGAGGGATACATATAAAGTACAGGGGATTGTAAGAAATAAATGGTCTCATTGTCAGGTAGCCCAAGAGAAACCGTGTGTGCGCAAGGTGTTTTAAACTAAATAATGAAAAAGGAGCTCGGACAAAGTAACCAAACTAGGGTTTATGTACCAGGTATAAACTTCAATACCCAAGATAATGATCAACAGTCCTCCAATTTAGGATTTTTAGGGTTTCAATAGTTTTATCATGTTTTTTTGGTATTTTGAATGAGATAAACAAGAAAAGGGTTAGATGAACAATATGTGAATAATATGACATGATGAAATATGGACAATGATGATAAGATGAGCAAGATAATAAATAATATAATATCAACAATAATATAAACAAAGAATAAATGCAAGAATATATAAACAATGATATAATAACTGAAATTAAATCGAGGGTATGTTTGACTGAAAAGTAAAGCAATTATATTGAACAAAAAATTAAACTCAATGGTTAATGATTAATTAAACGAATCAGGTCGAAATGTAACGCTAAACCATCGTAGTTCAACTTATGGCAAAAATCGGACTATAGGAGGTCGCGTAAATCGATATCCGTGCTAGAAACAAGATAGAGAAATGATATTGAGGATCACTCTCTGATTTAATCGTGTCGCACAGGCCAACAAGAGTGGGATCTCGTCTTAATCATAAACTCGTGTCGATTAGATCGAAGGTAACCTATCACGATCCCAAAGTATAGAAAAATGATCCAAATGATCATTTTATACAGATTTAAAATAATTAAGGTTATCGAATTCGATAAGTCAACATTTACGAATGTAAAGATTTCATTGACTGATAAAATAAAATAAAATCGAGATGAAATTGAAAGTGAGGTTAGATCTCGTCTTAATCACAAACCTCATGTTAATTAATCGAGGGTAACCTCTCACGATCCCAAAGTAGAGAAAATGACCCAAATGGTTATTTTCCATAGATTTGACATAATGAAGGTTAACAACCTCGAAAACTAACGTTCGTGAGTCGAAAGATTTCATCGATTCAAAAAATGAAATAAAATCGAAAATGGAAGAAAAATGAAAACAAGAAAAAGAAGGTGGTCTCGGATAAATCGCTATTTATCAATAATTTGACTAATAGCAATTTTTAGAGGTCTTGTCGTCGACCCTAAAATGGAATAAAAATCGAAAATGAAAAGAACAAGTGAGGAAAGATCTAGAGATTAATAATGCATAAAATCTACATCAAGGGACAAGAAAAGAATAGATAATGAAAACTTCTTTAAAGAAAAATGAAACAACATTTAAAAACAACATTGAATAGAAAGTCCAAGATAGGGGTTACTAAAGAAATAGGGGATGTGTAGAGTGTGGAATCACATGAGCTGAAACTAAGCCCATCATCCACAAACTCTCATAAAAAAAACAAGGTGTAACAAAAAAAAACAAAAAAGAATGGGTGCCTAGGAGAACTAACGCGGGCCTAAGCCCACCATCCACAGCAACTCCTGGCTCAATATTGGCTTAAATAAAAACCAAACAATATTTCTTCAAAAAAAAAACATAATTACAAGAAACAGGGGGTAAAACAACAATATTATCAAATGCACACAAAAGGTATGGTTAAAATCAAATACTCTATTTCACAATAAAACACACGGTTTGCAATGATGAACTTGGCTTTGTGAAGCTCAAATATGCAAGAGGAACGAGGACACAACGGTGCCAATCAAATATTCGTTCTCCAATCTCAAAAGCAGGACATGATTTAAGGAAAGGAAAGAAAGAATGAAATGCAAAATCGGTGCCAAAATGGATCAACTTAACCTTTTACGCTCCGTTTTAGTCTCGACTCAACGAGGTTTATGTTCTGTTTCTAAATCGTTTTGCTTTATTTATTTTAATCTCCCTCTTCCTCTTCTCAATCTCTGAGTCTGTTTTGATTTGAGTTTTGATGGGAGATTTACGGGTAGTTGTTGCCGTAATTTTGGATCGAGGAAGGTTGACTGAGGAATTTCAAAGGTTAAGAGTTTGATTGGTTCTGTCAAATATAGAGGAAAACATTGTTGGGTTCAAGAAGAAGAAGAAGAAGGCTCTTTGGGTTATTCTGTTGGAGGCATTCGCAGAACCATATAGTTGATTGTTTTCCTCTTTATATCAGATGAGGCGAGTTTCTTCTGCGTTTTTGAATTGGTTGTGCGTTTGGCCTCTTTGCAAATCCTTCTTCTATCCTTTTTTCCACGTGGAAGTGTAGGTTGGTGGAGGTTATTATTTTCATTTCACAATTCGTGTGACGTGGCTTGCAGATTTTGTCTTATTCACAACATGATGAAGGGTGCGTGTCGTTGTACTCTTGTGTAACGATTTTTGTGGAATGACTTTATGCGTGTCTCGCTACATAAGCCAGTATATTTTTTCATTTTCTTGTTGTGTTGGCTGTGTGAATCATGGAGTGAAGGCTTAAATTTTACAGGCACAGGTTTGAAGGCGTATGGGGTATCGATTATGGTTATTGGCAATCTTTTAGCATTCACACAGCAGCTGGAGTTTATTTGGTTATGCACATGACTTGGGGAATTTGGTGTAGGTAAAGATCATTTTTAGCCTAAAAGTGGGTAATATCTACATTGGATGGTAACCATAATGTACTCATACTTTTTGAAGGAGATGTTAGGTCATGTAAATTGTGAATTGAAGTGATTGGCTCGTGATATGGCTCATTTGTGGCTTAATTCATTTTGGTTCTTCATGGGCCTTGAATAAAACTCTCTTTTGCTGAATTGTTGTAATGAAATGGCCTTATTTTTCTTGTAAATATTTTTGTAATGGACTTAAATAACAACAAGGGTAATAAAAGGAAATGGGCTTTGTTTTCTTGTAAGAAAGTGTTGTAATGATGAAGTCAAAGTTTATGGGCCTTTGAGTTCTTGATTGAACCCCAAATATTATTGACACACCCTCCATATCAATTCTCACACTTTGAATATTCACTTTAAAATTGAACAAAATCTTGATTCCAAAAGTGAACCAATCTTGTATTTTTGAAAGAATCAAGAAGGACCACAAATATTCTCATTAAACCCAACACAACTTGATATCTTGATCCACACATAACCGATATGAATTAGCATATAAACCCTAATTGCAACCTCAGGCACAACCACTTAAATCAATCGCACCCATGCCTTGACCTTTAAACAAGCTCTTGCGTGACCATATTGAGAACATCACTGCACACGACCCTTCAGAATGAATCCTCAGATGCACCCTGATTTAATGCAGTTCAACCTTACAATCTCCTGAGTTTAGACAACAAGCAAAAGCAACATATATTTTTTTTGGAATTTTCTGAATACGGTTAGTGGGTGGATGTACAGATGAAAATTATACATGGGTAGGACAAATTTGGGGTATGACAGCTGACCCGCAGTCTCATAGGCCTCCCCTGCAAGGTCAAAGATTGGCTACCTTGGGGGAAATAGGATGACCCTCCGGGTGTATGGTTTGGACCGAGCATCTGCTCCACTTGGTCGACTTGCCCCTTTCCGACCTTTTTCCCACCCTTGGTGGCCGCTAGCTTCTTCACGCGCTCCTGCATGCTCGACATCTTACCTGCAAAAGAACAAACAAACAAGTAAGTGAATAGTCAATCAACGACAAAAAAATAGAAGGAACCCGAGTAAAGGGGGTGTCCGCTACCTAAGAATCGTAAGGCCTCCTCGTCAAAACCATATTCAAGGAGGGCTTTGGTGTTTATCAATCGTTACTCCCGAAGAACCTCCTCGCGGGAGTTGAGGATAAAATTCTCGTTCAGAGTCACATACTTCGCGGTCTTTGAAGGTACATATAGAGTCTAGATATGCCTGAAACAGTCTCCTCGGCTGCTTCATGGACACCCAGCTATGTCGACCCTCGAACGTATGTCGTTGGAGATGGAAGATGTGGAAGAAAAGAGTCAACATAGTCACTACATGGAGGTACCAACATACGAGCTCATACGTCCGCACAAACGCGATCGCGTTGGGATGTAGCTGCGAAGGCGCCGAGCGCATCCAGTCGAACACTCCCCGTTGGAAATCACTAAAGGGAAGACGCAGGCCCGCTTCTCGAAAAGTAAACTCGTATATAGGAAACCTCATCACTTTGAAAGACAGGCATATTCGGTGGTGTCTCCGGGGTTTATACACCTACCGGTTCATGGAGGAGCCCTCACAGCAGTCCTCGACAGTATCGTAAGCCTCAGATTCGTCAACGACAAAGTGAGAGGGAATACTCATGGGCTCTTACCCGGTCCAATCTGCGACAATCCGCTTTTGTGCTTCACTGGTCTGCACGATCGAAGAATCGGGCTCGTCGTCAGTCTCAATGACCCCCTCAATCCTTGGAACCATCTTACCTAAAAAGCAGAGGAAAACAGTGAATTCAACATTTCAGATCAAATCCACCCTTCCACCGCAAATCAAGTGAAAGGGAGAAAAGAGGGGCACATGGCCACCGGGCAGGCCTCCTCGAGTGTAATCACCCTACTAGAGTGCTCATATAGGAGAAGTCCCTCTTCAGCCACGATATCCCGCCAGGTTGGAGGATCCCCTAGGACGGAGATCCATTCACCACGACAACAAAAGGCGGAGATATGATCCCCGAGACCTTTGACAGAGGTCCTAGGGGCCTTCATATAAAGTCCTCGGGACCCTTATCCGAGGTCCTTGAGACCTTCATCTAAAGTCCTCAAGATCCTCATCTAAGATCCTCGAGAGCTTCACCAGGTCCTCGATAAGTTCATCATATGTCCTCGGGGCACTCATCGTAGGTCCTCGGGGCCTTCATTAGAAACATCATACATTCAAAGAAGGTCGGGCGTATTTGTCAGAAACTACGTGGTTTCACCGGAAGCTTTATCAATCCACGGGAGAAACCATCGGAAAAATGCAAGAAACTAGAGAAAAATAGCCAAAAACTTACTTGGTACGGTGGTTCTTGGGAGATCCGACGGCGGAGGTGGCGAACAAGCGAAGGCAAAGAAGAGGAAACACTGAGCGAGAATAGATAACATCCTAAGCGAAGGAAGAAAAGCGTGCGAATGACTCGGGATTGACCCCTACTTATAAGCTTAGCACAGGACTCGAGGCGTCCATAGGCACTTGAGTACCCCTTATTCCTAACCTCCTTAGGGCATTAATTGCTCTGACACGTGGCGTCACCAGACACCTCATACACCTATTCAAATTCCTCTCCTTCCCGGAAACATCTGTGGTCGTTCCTTCTGATGTCTCCCAAGCATGCAGACCCGCAGTACCTCGTTGTCGACATGAGGAGCAGCTCATGACCACAGAAGGCGAGCACGTCTCCCTGGTAGCATCCACGACATGGAGGAGCCCGACATCTAACCGCATCCTCGACGTCGGGACTAACGCTTAAGTCGTCACTCCTATGCTTAGGAGTAACAACTAAGGGGGCTCCTGTTCTGGGCTGGGCCTAGACCTGCCCCACAGTCGGGCAGGCCCAACATAACACTGAGTTGGAAAGGCCCAAAAAAGCTCAATCTTCCTTCATGTTGGGCACACGTAGTGCTGTAGTCGGGCAAACCCCTACATAGCACGAGAAGGGCTTACACGTCCTCCCCCACGTTCTCCATGTGTTCCCCCGCGGGGACGCATCATCAGAGAACTACCCATTTTCGAAAGAATTGGTCAGCCCGTCTTCCGAAGATCACGAGGTAGTTGATCCAGGGCGAAGACCACGTGCTGGTCTTCCTTATGCCACGTAAGCCCTGACAGTTACTTGTGTTGGGCCTGGTAATCTAAGGCAATACAATGAAACTGTTGGCCTTATGCTGGGGGCATATTATAAATACTCTCTTTCACTAGAGGGTCAGGTATTTCATTCTACACACCTAATATCTCTGTACTTACTCTTTATAAACTTTGTTACTCACTTAGGCATTGGAGTACCTTGTAGGTACACCCCAACTTCCTCTCTAACACCTGTGAACACAAGAGCTTCCGACGCGTGGCAAACTGCTGATTCCTTTCTGATCAAGTAAGATCATTAAGTATGCAAAATTCTTGTAATCGTGAAAATTTTGTATACTGTTGTATTATATTTTGGTACCATACATAACATGTCGAATAATATGATTCCAAACACATATTACTTGGGGTGTTACAATTAGAGACTTGATGTAAATACAACAACCTAAAGATTGGATAAATGTAAAACAAAATTGTAGTGATTTAAAGTTAAATATGCATTATTACCTTGGTAGCAATACAATTGTGATTCCCCTTGTCAATACTTGACATTTATCCATATTAACTGCTTAAAACTAGCATGTTAAAATATAACTTGTATTGAATTAAATTATCATACATGGTGTGCATACACTTTTTATATGTTAGCTTAGGGACTAACTAATATGCAAAGTTACTTACTAAGTATGAGTTGGTTATAACTACCAACTAACCATCCTAACTAGCTTTATATAGAATTAAGGAACAACATGTTCCCCTAATTCAATTCTATATCATTTATTTGACATCAAAAACACCTAATGCATTCCTCAAAATAAAAAACGGCCAATATTTTACTTTTTTACTAGCACATCTGCAACTTATGTAGTAGTATGGTAGTGTGCAATATCTAGCTTTTCTTGAGTGATCTGATTCTCTAAGAAATGAAACACTGTCTCAATATGTTTACTCCAAAACTGGGTTCTTTACTAGGTTGATAACTTACTTGTGTTGTGGGAGAATATGGACCTGAATGGTCCATAAAAGGGTTGAAATAAACCTTTCACAAAAATACCAAATTAAACAGTTTTCTTTTTGAAATCAGAGTTTAGCAAAATCGCTCGATGTAGCGGAATTTTCTTACAAAATATATGTTATTAGCTTGATCGTAATATACACTTAAAACAAAAACAAACTAAATGATAGATGAAGAGACTAAATCGATCAACGCTTCAATTGAAATAAATTCATTTTACACGAGACGTGTAAATTGAAACTTTTCAACTGAATAAAAACTCCAATATCATAGTTTTCAATTGAATGGAAAGTAAGAATGTTTAGGATCTTGATCTAACACATACCTAACTCTTATACATAAATTGTTGTTTAATGCAATAAAGCCTAACATCATGCAACTTCTAAGAACATGTTAGACCTAAACATACAATTCTAAATAAAATATAAAAGAGAGAAAATGAGATAGTACATCGGATTTATAGTGGTTCACCATGTTCGTCATCGCTTTGTGCCTACTCTGCTCTCCAATGGTTTCCCATTGAAAATATGTTGACTTCCACAATAATTATAACAACTTTTATACACAAACTTTTAATACAATTACAAGATTCAAGATAATACTAAAAATAAACTATTTTTCATCTGAATCTTCTCTTTGAGTGTATAACATTTAAAATTGTTATCTGCAAGATCTTTACTCAATCTCGACTTCCACCTTCTAGAATTCTACTCTAAGTGCCCATTTTTCAATGGCCATTACTCAATCCTACTAGTTCCTTGTCTGAGTCTTGAACTGTACGAAGGTAATACATGCTCCAACATCGTCTTTAGAGGCTTACACATAGCTCTACCGAAATAATCTTGAAGAAATGAAACTCTTTCTTTTTTAACGCTGGATTGTTAATCTTAGCCACAACCACACAAATATGCCAACCTCAAATCTTCAAATCTTCACAAAACATTAATCATAAAACAAACCTTCTTATAAATAACCCACACCTTAGGTTGTGAAGTTAATCTAAACAACAACAATATAAGATGGAGGTTGAAGATTAAGAGGAAATTTGTTTGAATACTAAAAACAAAACTCAAAATGCTTTTTGAAAGTTTGATAGAAAAGTGTGTTGTGTGTTCTAAATCATAGAATGTTAAGAGAGAAATTTTGAAAATGATTTATATATGTGCTGGAGATAAGGCACAAAATAAAAGAATACTCATTTGATTTGAGTCAAGAGCAAATGGTATGAGTCGAGTCAATAGAGTGAATGATTTGAATCTAGAATTAAAAACAAAGAAAAAAACTACATTTGTGATTCGAATCAAACTTTTCTTAATTCGAGTCATGTGATTCGAGTCAGACAGACCCATGATTCGAATCAAGATTATAGAATAAAAAAATACAATTAAGATTTGACTCGAGTAAAAGTTGTTTATGATTCGAATCAAAACCTCTATGATTCGAGTCAGTTTTTTTCTTTCTGTGATTCAAATCATACACACAAAAGCAAAATCCTATTTTTTAGAATCCATATTTGATTCGAGCCACTATTTCTCATGATTCAAATAAAAAACTCATATGTAAAATATATTTTTCACATTTAATTTTATTTGAGTCAGACAAATCTCTTATAAGAATCACACTTCCAAAATTTCAAATTTTAACTAAAATGAAGTGTTGATTTAAATCGATACTTAACACGATTTGAACCATGCTTTCATGTGTTTCTTGGTCTAAACCTCTGACTAATTGACTAGAAACATATTATGTTGACTTTAAGCAAATGGTTTGATATATGCATGGGTAAAAACCATTTAGCATCCAACCCTAGAATGTAGAACTATGTGAGGAGATTCAATTACGAAAAATAAACCAAAAATACTAAGTTGACAAACAACAAAACATAAACTATGTTAAACCCTAAGAGGCAAAGAAACTTTTGTTTCCCCTTTTTTATGCTTGGCAAACTTGCAATTTTTACAATTGAAATTGATTTGGCGTTGAGTAGAAGCAAAATGTGATCAGTGTTTTCCTTATTTTACTTATGTTCCTTCTGAAACATTTCACAATACCCCAAATAACATAAAACACATAAATAAAATCCAGACTCACTTTACAACTTTTTCTCCTTTGACAAGATCGAAAAGAGAAAAGTGGTAATGAGTCTAAACGCAAAATAACCAACAACGTGAAAATATCCAGAGGAAACAAAGGTAAACATAGATAAAGAAGGATATACATCAAATAAGAATAATATATCACAAATATATAAGATACAACACTTATTGAATGCAAAAAATATGCACAATACGACATGAAATAAATAGCAACAAGACTTCATGTCATTAAAATATATAGAAATGGTAGATTAAATAATGCATGAAAAATTCAAAAAGATATTCAAAATGCACATAAACAAAGATTCACTTTAAAAAATTTTAAATTCACAAATGAAAAGTCATTTAACAGTTAAGATATTATGAACGTTAAGCGACATATAGAACAGATTGGGAAAATAATACAACTAAAGATAACAATTGAAGTGGTCATACCAATATAGTTGTTTAGAAGTAACCCGCTACATAAGAAATGTTCGTTTACAACAACAATATGTAGAAAAATTAAATGAAATAAAATATGAATATATTTATAACACGAGGAATCCAAAATTCTCAATTATGTATGAATCTTTGCATATAGCAGTTATGTAAAAATATCAACTAATTTATTTTTTGTATCCATATATTCAAAAACAACATAGTTCTTTTCATAATAATCTCTAAAAAAATGGTGACGGATTTTTATAACTTAGTGCGTGAATGCAACACAAGATTCTTAGTAAGACTGATGGCGTTAGTGTTATCACATTTTATTGGAATGCAACCGAGTTTTGAATTATAATTCAATAGTTGTTGCTTTAGCCATAATACTTGTGCGCAAGAGTTACTGGCGGCTATATATTCAACTTCAGCGGTAGAAAGAACAACGATATGCTACTTCTTGTTGTGCCAAAAATCAAACAATTTCCAAACAAATGACAAGTATCACAAGTACTCTTCTTATTCGATTTGCACTCAACTAAGCCAAAATTGGAGAATCCTACTAAGCTACACTCATTTCTCTTAAAAAACCAAATAGCGTGATGCGAGGTTCCGTTAAGACACCTCAAAATTCTTTTAACAATCTTAAAATGAAAATCCTTTGGTGATGCTTTAAATGGAGCGCGAATGTACACGCTAAACATAATATTTGAGTTTGCTCGCATTAAATGGATTAAATATTCTATGATATCTCTATATTTGATAATCTCAATCTCCATGCCCTAGTCATCTTTATCCATCAGCAAATTTGAAGTCATACGAGTAGTAATGCTCTTCAAATTTTTCATATCATATTTCTTTTTGAGCTCTAAATAATACTTTATGTGTTTGATGAACGCGTCAACTTCTCTTTACTTGATCTACAATCCTAAAAAGTAATTAAGTTCTCTCAATGACATTTCAAACTCTCATGCATCATAGTAGCAAATTATTTGCATATAAATTCATTAGTGAATTCAAATATAATATCATAAACATAGATATTCATTAGTATATTCAAATATAACATCATAAACATAAATATGATCTAATAAGATATGGTTTTCTTTACGCGAGATAAACAAAATAGTATCCTCTTTATCATGATTAAACTATTTCTTAATCAAAAAATCACTAAGGCTCCTCATATATATATATATATATATATATATATATATATATATATATATATATATATATATATATATATATATATATATATATATATATATATATATATATATATATATATATATATATATATATATATATATATATATATATATATATATATATATATATATATATATATATATATATATATATATATATATATATATATATATATATATATATATATATATATATATATATATATATATATAAGTATTAAGGCTCTGTTTAACTTACAAATGAAGGGGATGATTCAAAGTGAAAAGCAAGTCCTGGTTGGGCCTCATAATTTCGGTAGAAACTAACATCAAATTGAAAACACAGAGACGAAAGAAAGAGGAGAGAGGCCGAAGGGATCGATGGCGACGAGTACCAATAGCAGCAACAGCAGCCAGCCATACAAACCATACCGTCACTTCAAAACATTAACGGCGCACAATCTCGCCGTCTCCTGCGTCAAATTCTCCAACGACGGAACACTTCTCGCCTCCGGTTCCCTCGATAAAACCGTAATCATTTGGTCCTCCGCCACACTCTCTCTCCTCCACCGCCTAACCGGCCACTCCGAAGGAATCTCCGACGTCGCCTGGTCGTCCGATTCCCACTACGTCTGCTCCGCCTCCGACGACCGTACCCTCCGCATCTGGGATGCCAACGGCGGTGACTGTGTCAAAATCCTCCGTGGCCACACACACATCGTTTTCTGCGTCAATTTCAATCCTCAGTCCAATTACATCGTCTCCGGCTCCTTCGATGAAACCGTTAGGGTTTGGGAAGTGAAGACTGGGAAGTGTATCCATGTTATCAAAGCTCACGACATGCCTGTTACTTCCGTTCACTTCAATCGCGATGGTTCTCTTATTGTTTCCGGTAGTCACGATGGGTCTTGCAAGATTTGGGACACAAACGCCGGTGCTCTCTTGAAGACTCTGATTGATGATAAGCTTCCAGCTGTTTCGTTCGCCAGATTCTCACCTAATGGAAAATTCATACTCGTTGCTACTCTCAATAATACCCTTGTGAGTTTTCCTTTTTGCTTGATTAACTTCTTTCTGTTATCTTTATCATTGATTGGTTATCATGCCTATGTTTTTTTTTGTTGGTTCATGTGCTTTTAAATTTTCTCCATGTTTCCCCTTTTTTTTTTTTGCTTAGTTTGTGATTTTACTTCATATAGATTGCAGAAATTTAGATAATTTGTGGAATGTGCTTGTTAAAAACAACTCAAGCTAAGTGGAAATAAGAAAATTTTACCCAAATAACCGCCTTTCACTATTATATTTTTCAAAATACTCATCATGTCAACAAATTTTCCTAAGTACCCTAGTTTCAAACAAAAATAAATTCGTTGAAAGGGGGTCATCTCATTTGAAGTCACCATTATATTTAAAGAGGAGGCGTCATCTCATTTGGAGTCACTCTTATGTTGAAGGAAGGAGGGGCGCCATCTCATTTGGAGTCACTCTTATGAGTTAGGAGGAGACGCCATTTGCTTTGGAGTCACTCTTAAGTGGCACCC